>CM039310.1:71651376-72277546 GCA_022316695.1 Camellia oleifera | reverse complement strand
TCGTATAGTGTCCAAGAAAACACCTCAATGTTTGCTCTCAGGAACGCCTCTAGCTCTTTTTCCTCTTCCTGGGCCAAGCCCGAGCCGAGAAGGAAGAAGCGTTCTTCATCCCTTTATTGGACAAGGATTTTCTTCAGGGCTTCCTCACTCTTCTTGGCTGGCTCTTTGCCGACGTCCTCCAGGACTTCCATGTCTTCGTCCTCAGTCTTGGCTGATTTTGCTCCTCGCACGCTACAAGTAGACTTCATTGCTGCCATGGAGCAATTCTTTGCCTATACCTGATCCCCTCTAACTTTGTCAATTCCATGCTCTGTTGGGAATCACAACAGCTGGTGTAGTGTTAAAGGAACAACCCCATTGTATGCAACCATGGTCTTCCCAGAATATCATTGTACGAGGAGGGGGTGTCAATTACTGTGAACTCTGTTTTTACCTTCTTGGTGCCTGCCTGTACTTCCAAACTTACTGCTCTCAGGGGCCATGTTGGCGTTCCGTTGAATCCAACCATTGGACCATTGGACTATTCCAGATCATCTTGGTGAAGGCCAAGCTCCTTGTAACACCTGACATACATGATGTCACAAGAGCTGCCCTGGTCAATTAAAATGCGCTTTACCTGGCACTCTCCAATCTGGAGGGATATTACCGAGGCATCGTTGTGCGGATGTTGTACCATCTCTAGGTCATCTTCAGTAAAGGACACCACTGGTCCCTGACACTTGTCTGCCCTAGGTCTTTTCCACCGGACCTGATACACATGCTGCAAGTGTTTTACTTTCTGGGTTTCCCCACGTATCTCGTTCTCATTGACCTTCAAGTGAATCACATTGATCACTCGAGGTCCGCCTGCTTGCGGTTGTGGTGTTAGTGAGGGTGGTGCTGCTGGTGCCTGAGGTTGTCTCGCTTGTTTCTCCCTCGTCCTGGCCTTATCTACCAGGTCCCTTAAATCACCTTGTCTTACCAGGTCTTCTAGATGAGCCTTTAGGGCTCTACACCCTTGAGTTAGATGCCCATCTTCATTCTGGTAAGCATAGTGCTTGCCAAGGCTTTTTTCCATAATTCGCTAGGCACCCTTGTTGGTGCTCTATAATAGGGCTGATTCCAGATTTTTTCCAGGACTTTGAAAACTGGAATTCGGAATACGGTTGTGATTGCCTGTGCAACCTTCAGTCCTGTCTCTTGCTTATTGAATCCATTGTTACCTCAACCTCGCTTCAGCCAGCCGTTTCTCTTCTCTTGTTTTGACGCCTTTGTCCCCGGCGTGTCTTCCTTGGCCCTCGCATATTTATCTATCCTGGCCATGAGTTCTTCCATACTTTTTGGCAATGTCTTTGCATTGATTTTCGAAGCAGATAGTCATCGTTCAGGCCATTCTTAAAAGACACGACAGCCACCTCTTGGTTGCACCCTGGTATTCGGTTGAACACCTCATAATACCTCTTGGCATAAGCCTTGAGGCTTTCATCCTCGCTGATTCTCAAAGCCATCAGGGAGTCCACTCTTAACGACTGTAATTTGTTTGTCACAAACCTGGCCACGAACATCTCGTCCAGGCCTTTCCAACTTTTCACAGTTCCTTTCGGCAACTTGTGAAACCAGTCCGATGCGATTTCCCCGAAGGACGAGGGAAACACTTTGCAAAGTAACGGCTCGTTCCCGGTGTATAGTGCCATTGAGTTCAGGTACAAGCCGATGTGAAAGTTGAGGTCCGCCTTACCGTCGTATATCTGGAATCTCGGCATGTGGAACCTTTTCGGGGCTTCGAATTTATCTAGTTCTACCAAAAACGACGTTCTCAACTTGACCGGAGAGGTTACCTCGGCATCTTGTCGCTTCCTCTGGAAGTAATCCCTCAAATCCTCCTTGGTCCGTCCAGGAGCTCGGCTATCTCCGGATTTCAGCCTTTCCGGTGCACTACTTCTAGTGTCATTATGAGTCCTTTTGGACCTCTCTCCATTGGTTGTGTCGAAACAAAGTTCCTTTCCTTGAACATCCCGATGTTCTTTGGTGCAGGCTTCTTTGGTCCGACGTGTTTTCTGGGACTCTCCTCTCATTGATTCTCCATGTCCAACCTCCCGTGAAGGCCGATGAGAATGTCCCTTGGTCCTGTCGTGTTGAGGAACTGCAGGAACTATTTTTTGCCCCCCCTTTCTAAGCATCTTTCTTGGCCCCTGGAATCGGCGTATCTTGCAACGGGAACGGTGGCTACATGACATTGTTCTGCATCATGAAATTGACGACCGTTTGCAGGTTTGCCAACTTGTTCGCCATTCCCTTCATCTCACCGTCCCTCTGCAGGCATCTATCTTTCCATACCTGGAGGTCGTCCTCGTTGTAATACCCGCTTCGGTCTATCTTTTTTGCTACGTCTCCTTCCTGGCCGACGTCATTTTCTCCGTGATTCTTATCTCGAGTTTCCTTGTTGCAGTTATCTTCCTCGACGTCAAGGTCAATATATATGCCATTTCCAGTGGGGTTGTCGTCCCCGTTCTTTCCTTTCTATCCGTCATTGGCCATCTATTCTCCTTTCTTTCCCACAGACGACGCCAAATTGTGTGTGTTGATTTCTGACTACACTGCCAAACAGGTACTCAGTTGGAGAACACCGGCAGAATAGATTACGCCCGAACGACCTGTCACAAAAAGAAGAGATTCCGGCGGTGGTTCGTCCACCCGGGGGCACTCCGACGATCAAGTCAGTTATCTCTCAAAGATAGCAAAAGTGTTTAACTCACTGTTCAGAATACAAAATGCCTACCTTAAACCCATGAGGGTGCCTTACTTTTATAGCCAACACTGACCTAATCCCAATAAAAGCCTAGCTTCAATGGACTCTAGATCAATGCTAATCTTGGACTCCCAGTTAGACTGAGATAAACTCTCTAAGAGTCTTATCTTTATCCAAACTGAAGTCCTCTCCTATTCTAGGACTCTTGTCCCTTATCCGCTCATCCCGGATTCTGATATCTTCGCAGATAACTTTGGCCTAGGGAGATTACCTCGGCGTTATGACCAGGACACGTGGCACCTCGGCTGGCACATCGGTGCCGCCTTGGCCATGTGTTGTCATCCAAAAAATATGCCCCCACAAAAGTATTTTAGGTTTTACAATAAAAAATTCTACTGAGTTTTTTATATTATTATTATACTCTATAAAAAGTTTCTACGTTTATTTTTTTTCATGTTAAGAAAGATTATATTATTATTTTTGAATAATTTTATGGTTGGTGGGATTTAGACACACCTCTTGTTATGAGGGCAATTTATTCCCAATTAGATGGTGTAATCATGTTCTTATATAAAAACTATTTTATAAAACATGCTAAAATCAATTTTTATTTATTTATTTTTGTATATAGAATTTTTTAACATAATTTTTAATAGATTGTACTGAATCTTAACATTGATTTGATTTGATTCATGATTCACAAAATTAGGATTTTGATTCATAATGTGATTGTCGATTTGACAACTATGAAGGCAGAAGACCAGTTGGTGTTCACTCAAAATTGAAGTTGTGTAGATTTTATTATTTATATATTTTTAAAATTTTAAAATTTTCCCATATAAAAAAAATGTTTGGATGACCGTGTCCTTACCATGAAAAAAGATTTCTATACCCAAATTAAAATATACCTATATTTATACACTGAACGATATATACATCACATACATGCATGTTCCAGGTACATCTCTATTTAATTTTCATATTTGAATTTTGATGGGTGTTTCGTATGGAGTAGTTTGCTTTGTAATTACCTCCTTTCTGGATTTTGCAAATTGAGCAACTTCAATTCCAAGATGTCGTCCCTTCCCGTCTCTCTTTTTCTTTGCGTACATGCATATATACAGGTATAGGTTTTTTGCATGTGTTTTATTGACTAAGCTAATTTCTATTTGAATAGGTTTAAGGATGATGAAGATGGCAGTTTGAATTGTGATATCAAATTTCTGTCACCCTTTTCTTAACTCTCAATACGGAACTGTTAATACTAAGAACATTGTAATTTTGCAAAATTAAGATGAGAGACTATTGTGGTTAATATCAATTTTAAAAGGGGCACTTTTTCATAAATCCCTTTTCACCTATTTATGTTCTATTTAGTCCACATTATTTTTTTATGTTCCAATAAGTCTTATGGGTGACATAGTTACCAAAATACCCCCTAATAATATTCACATATACAGAGTAAATGTTTCGTGATGTGAATGTTTACACCATCAATGTGAATGTTCACATCGCCAATGTGAATGTTAACATGTCAATATAAATATTCACATTGTAAAATACGAATGTTCACATCACCAAATTGCTAACCGTTCAAAAAATATTTGTAAGGGTAAAAATGTCCATAAAATATCTTAAATATGAGAATTAGGATTTGGTAGATCAAATGTCCAAATAATAGGACCTATTAGAATATAAGAATATCTTATGGACTAATTGGGATACAAATACTTAAAAAAAGATTTTCTATTAAATTTCTCATTTTAAAATATAGCATATATATATATATATATTTATAATATCAAATTTTCAATCATGTATTTTTTTCCCCTACAGTTTAAAGCTTCAAGTCATCTTTGGAAAATTATTAGATAGTTCCAGAGAACCAACTGCAGCTTACATTTACTTGGTACAATGGTAAGTTTTCCCACCCTCAATAATTCCTATAAATTTAACTTGACCCAATTGACCAGTAATAATTCAATTTTTTTTTTTTAAATTATTCCATTAAAAGTGATTAATCAATGAGCCTTAATTTTAACTCACGAGTGATGTGTTTGTGGGTTGATAAACTATCATCATCAGATCAACTCCCAGCTCACGCAGTTCAAGTATCTACTCAACTTCCAGCTCACACAGTTCAAGTATCTACTACAGCTCAAACAACTCAAACAGCTCACACAGCCAATACAGAGGTGTAGTCACAGTCACACCATCATCCAGAGTCACAGCATCATCCAGAGCTGTCTGTCATACCATGTATCTCACAAGCATGTCTAGCTAGAGAATCTTGCTATAACCGAATTGGTTGTTGAGTCTGTTAGTGAGTTAGTAGTTAGAGAGTTAGTTAGATATTTCACAATATAAATATCTGTGTAAGTATCTGATCTTTTCATTCAAGGAAAAAAAAAGAAAGTTTGTGATTTTCAATATGGTATCAAAGCATGATTAGCTCTCACGAGCACAATTCAAGATCCTCCAATGGTGAATTCATCTTTGCCTTCATCCATGTCAGTTACTTCCTCCAATCTAAGTTTGCTCTTATCGAATTTCAGTTCTTTGGTCACTGTTAAGCTGGATTCCAACAACTTTCTCATATGAAGAAATCAAATGCAAAATGTGTTGCACGCTACTGGCTTTCTTGGTTATGGCACTAGTTTTATTCCATGTCCAGCAATGGAGATTACTGATTCCTCTAGAAATTCATCTCCAAATCGAACATATATAGAATGGCAAAAGACTGATGTGACGCCCCAAAAGTCGGGAACATCAGATAATATATTAGCCATTAAATACAGGGTTTATCTAAGGTTACAAGAGTAGGAAACATCACTAATGATTCCTTTGGATAATAACCAAGCAAAATCTCAGGAAGGTTTGAGGAGTCAAAATAGCCTCCCTTCAAAGTCCAACTACCTTAGATAGCAAAGTTAGCCTTTTGACAGATCTTGACAAGGTATTAACACAAGGCCTACATGAGTTGACGGAGTATAAGGATAGGTTACAAATGTTATATATATACAAATTACAAAATCATGTCTTAAATACAACATGGGATCGATCACTTACAATCTCAAAACACGTTTACAAACTAGTTTATAATACTCCTAGGGGTAGCTGTACGTCCTCAAATACTTCAGCTTTGCCTTCGATCAGTCTAATAGTCTTTTGTTAGACTTATTTATTTTGATGATTTATTTGAAAGAGAAAAATATAATCAAAATTTATTTTGATGATTTATTTGGAAGAGAAAATAGAATCAAAATTTATTTTGATGATTTATTTGAAACAAAAAAATAGAATTAACATTTATTTTGATGATTTTATGTTTTAATAAAATCAAAATTTATTTTGTCCCATTATTTCTCACCTAAACCTTTATCCTAAATGTTGTTAGAATGTATTTAATATTTGATTAAATCAGGAGTTCAAACAGCCCAAAACAGAGGTTCAAACAGCTCAGCACAACAGCAGTTCAAAAGGTTCAAGTGGAAGATATTCAAATTTGTAATGATGGAGTGGAAGATATTCAAATTGGTAATGATGGAAGTACAACAGCTATAAACGACTATAAATTCAAATGACTACAACGACTATAAACGGCTATAAATTCAAATGAATACAACGGCTATAAACGGCTATAATTTTCATTATATATACCAAAGCCTCTAATGTAGACAAGTTTAAAAAAAAAAAAACCTGAAAATATTCTTTGATCTATAATCACTCATATCTATTCTCAGAAATTATACATTGAGCCTTATAACTTTAAGCCCATCTTTCCTGTGTAATATTTACAGAAAAATCAAAACTTCATTTTATATATCTATATTTGAGAGATATTTATTGTAAGTTTTTTTTGAAAGCAAAAATACCATTTCATCTTGTAAAAGTGTTTCAAACACTGTGTTCTTGAAATCTTGAGAGTGATTGTGAATCACCTAAGATTTGCAAGGATTTGGCTTGTGAAGTCTGTGTAAAATCCGTTGAGGATTGCTCCATTTGTAAAGAGGTTGCTAGCACCCCTATGAAGCTAGAGTATAGTGGAAAATCTTAAGTGAAGCTTGAGGAGTGGACGTACGCCGAGTTGAAGCCGAACCACTATAAATTTGTTTGCCTCTCTCTCCCTTATCTCTTTATTTTATTTAAATTGTTGTAGCTATATTTCACATTTTCACTGTGCTAAAATTATTAACTGATATAGTTATTAGAACACTTGTTTTAATTATTTTTATTTCATTAATTATATTTATCTATTGTGCTAGTCATAATTTTTATTAGGGTACTATTAATTTTTAATTGTAAAAACCTAATTCACCCCCCCTCTTAGGTTGTCTTTTGGGTAACATCTTTAATACCTGGCATGAAACGCCATGAGTTTTGAATGCCCAGTAAACGCACACACACCCTGTCCCTTTTTCCCAATCCAATACACTATCATATTTATAGCAAGCAAGTAGTGAATCATGATATTCAAGTCAATAACAGCAATTTTAATAATAGAGGAAAGGAACATGTCATTCAAATAGATAACAAAGGTTATAATGTTAATGGTTAGTATTCAAGAAATCCCCCAAAGAGATTTTATCCTCCCAACCACAAGAATTGGACACTGGACTATTCGAAACTCCCCCTTTTGCTGCTTTGTTGTAAAACTAACCTCGGATGTCTACTAACGGTTATATACCGCGTAGCGCCAACCGCAAGGGCCTCAAAAGGGATAACAAAAAGAAAAATGTTTTATCACCTAGAATCCAACCTTATTCCAAAAAAAAGGTTTTATCCTCCTGAATGTCTCATCCGGACCCAACCTTATCTTACCAATCAAACCATCACAAAGAGTTCGAATACGTCCGTTCCATTCTAGGGTTTATGCGATAACCGCTTGCGCAAGACTTAACATTCAATTAGGGAGTACATCCCATCAATCCACACATAACACATTATCATCTATTCAATATTCAAGTGATCGAAAACCCAATACCACCCCAATTAAGTTTCCTGTTGAGTTAAATTATTTAAATTAAAGTTAGAACAACTTAACAAGGTAGTAATATCCACATAAGCATGAACATCATCAATTGAAGAAGATAAGGAACATAACCATAACACATGCAATATCAAACCAAGACATGATCACATACTAATAAGCATATTCATGAACACAAGAGCATAAAACACCCATGCAAAACTAAATTTCCAGATTCAGTACCATTTAAAGATTAAAATCAAAAGGGCTATTTCAGATTTTTCCCGAACTCGGCCTTTCTATGGTTCATAGAAAATTTAATCTAGTTTTCAGAACATGTTTCGGAAATGGAATAGCTTTTCTAGATTTTTAGTTATTTAAGAAATGCTCAAGCGCTGTCCAGATTTGTCGACCATTACGAAAATTGGATTTTATTTCAAACCGCTCACTCTTTTTCAATGAAACCAATTTTGCTTGAAAGATAACTCCTTAAGGAAGATTTTGACATAAAATGGAAGTCCAGAATATTTTTATTCGCTTTTCTAGAATTTTCGTAATTTGGATGTAAAACAGATTTTTCTAGCGCAGTTCTTGAAATAAGAAAGTTGGTGAGGAAAGAGGTCAACTAGGGAAAATTTTCCACTTCTCTTGTGATGAAAACATGATAAATAATATGAATTAAACTCAGAAATTTAAGTTGCAGGTGTGCCTTTGGAAATTTTGAGAGATTGATATAGAAAAAGGTAGTCTTATACCGATTAAGAGAAATACAAGAAGGGTAGAATCAAGGGTCAACTTCTTTCATTTTTAACACAAGAACACCATCAAAACACATATGAAAATACCATTTAAAACTTCTAATAACATGTATTTGAAAGGAAAAATAAGAGAGAGTTGTATTGTGGATTACTTGATTGCCTAGTGAAGTGTTTGCACAATTGTCTCCTCTTTTCCTCTTCTCTACTACCAAAGTTCACTTTCTTCCTCTTCTTTCTTTCTCTCAACTGAATGTGTAGGTGTGTAAGTGTATGAGATGTGCAACATGTGGAGGGTGGTGGTGTTTTTATAATAAAATTGGTGTAAAAGGTCCAAAACGCCCATTGGTTGGAATGGAATGGAATTGAGATGTATTTAGTTGGAATGTAATGGAATGAAGGATCATTAGAGAGCCTAATCATGTATTAAGGCATGATCTAGTTAGGGTTATGCTTAAGTAGAACCAAGATAGTTACAAGTACAAGAAAACTTTTCTTGATTTGGGGGTACCAATGATACTTTTTCCATGATTTAAGGAATTTGTTTCTAAAGTACCTATGATTGTAGCCTAAAGGGGGTGATGGCTGGCCATGTGCTAGATTTGAGGAGATTTTTGTTGATTTTATGTATATATATGAAGATATTTGTGTATAAAATTATTTATTTAAGAAAGGTACAAGTATATATATGTATATATGTGTGTAATGGTACTAGTTTGGGGTCAAAATGTGATTTAATAAAAATATGAGGGCATTGGGTTTAATTTATGAATCGGAACATTTATTTTAGTGTAGATTTAAATTAAATTGGGGGTAGAGAGTCTAATTCGGTTTGGATTTCTTGTTTCGAACAAAAACGCGATCAACTGTCAAACGTGATAAAGACCGGAAAAACTTAGGGTTTCCAAGTGGTAATTTCATATTTAGGGAGTCGATTAGAGTATTAGAAATTATTTCTAAGTTTCCGAAATCGATTAGGGTTTGCGGTTTTTTGTTGGCGCATGTATTTTGATCCTAGGGTTGCAATTAATTAAGAAACTGAGGGACTTCAAGAAAATAATTTAAAAGTAAGGGACTTTTAAGAAATTAAAATTTTCAGGGGCCTCACAACTGATGCTCATCTTTTCAGCTACAATGTATTCTTCTGTTCTTCATCTGCAAACAAGTAATCAAGTTTGGCAGATTCTTGAAAAGCGATTCACTTTAGTTTAACGATCACATATTCATCAATTAAAGAATCAACTTGAAACAATTCATAAGAATTCATCTTCCATGGAAGTTTATCTCTCGCAGATTAAAGAGATCTCAGATCAGTTGGCTTTGGCTGGTACACCAATCGATGATGTGGATCTGGTATTTTTGACTTTGAAAGGACTACCTGATGAGTACGACTCATTCAAAACCTCTATCCGAACAAGATCTGAAGCAATCTCTATGGCAGATCTATGCTCCGTATTGTACTCAGAGGAAATTCATGTTGAAACTAAATTGAAGTATTCATCTAGTGATCATCTCAATAGTGTTTATTCTGCAGCAAAAAGTTCTTCATCCTCCTCAAACAATGCAGTTGAATCTTCACATTCCTCTTCTTTTGGTTTAAATAGAGGTTTCAACAATTACAGAGGTAGATATTAGTCTAGAGGTTCTCGAGGAGGCAGATTTCATAATTCTCATGGGAGATACAACAATAGGTCTCACAGTACTTGAGGTAGAGGTAACTACTCTTCTCATGGTCCTATCTGTCAGATCTGTGGAAAGTCAGGACACAGTGCTTTGGACTGTTGATATAGGTTAGACACTATTTTTCAATCTTCTGCATCTCAGCAGAAGTCTTCTCCACACTCTTCTCAAGCCTATGTGTAGATGAGCCCTTGGGCCTCACTACAGTTCGGACTTGATTTGTGTCATGGTCCTGTATCTAATCTCGCAGAGTGCAATGCAAGACCGATGAATCATCAAAGAGTTCAAATCCGGCAAATCGTTTTTGAAAACAGATTTTTTTTGAAAGAAGTGCCAAACATGGACTGCTTTGCCAGATACAGAGTCGCCACCTAAATATTTTATTTTTGGGGAAATTTAGGAAACCCTGACTCGTTGCCTAAGGCCACGTATCCGTCATCACCAAAGTTGCCTCGGCTCGGGAACTTGGGTACGATTGGGGAAGGTCACTTCGTGAGCACCCCTGCTCGCCCGATCAAAGATCGGCCTCTACTAACCATGATACCGAGTTTTGAAAAACGTTATGTGTTCTTATTCCGGTTATTAGCCTAGATTTACTATGTGATGCGCACAGCATACAAGTATAGACTGGATCGCCTGAATTGGAACAAAACATCTCATGTTCATTTTGAAAATGGTTTGCAACTCGCAAGTAGGCTAAAAATGCAAATTTGCCACCCTCAGGTGGGCTTAGAAAATATGATTTTGCCACTATCTAGTGGGCTTAAAACTCACAGTCAATGCATTATTCCAATTCAGATAATCCAACCTTCACCCATAGGCATTCAGGCAGGTATATCACATAAGCATATAGCCTCATGGTAAGCATGCTATCATGGCAGTCACTCACACGCATGCAAGGATGCTAAAACATAAAAACTTACCGAGTACTCCAAGCCAAAACAAAAGCTATGTTAGAAATCCATGCATGATCCTAACTATACAGAAATGCCTAATGCAACACATGCAAAAATGCAACTTATAGCAGGCTCGGCTATTCTAAATATAGCATGTGAAATGCTACAACTAACGAGTATTCAACTCGGAATTGAAATACAATGCAGTTAGTATGATGCGCCGAGCCCGGTGCAGGCAAAACAGATGAATGAATACAAACATGCTATCATACTGTATGCTAATTGAAACATGCCCTAATCTAACCATCATAAGCTGGTAAATAAAAGGGAGAAAGACGTGGGGTTGGAAGACATACATCGCACACATGCACACTTATTACAATTGTGCCCTCGCTCGGAGGGTCCGAATAAATAATATACAGTCCGAATAAATACAAAACCCTAATTACTTAACAAATTTAACTAGGAAAGCAGTAAACTAGCACGCAAATCCATGGACCGCCTCAGCTTTATTCCGAATGATGAATGATGCATGCTTGAGTTGCCTTGCGCGGAAATCCATTGCGATGCCCCAATTAGCCTCTGTTTACAATTAAGCCCGGAATATTGCACGAAGTTCCAAAAGACTGCCGGTTTTTGATTTGCTGCAACAGAGAGCAAGAAAGGGGCATGGCAAAGTATTTTCACATATGTATGTATACCTCGATCCTCGTGCCACTAATCACGCATCTCGATGCATGATGGCTGAGGAGTCGAATTGCATGACTCAATGTGAAATGAATGCACATATAAGCATAACAAGACCGAGACTCCATCATGGTTAATCCGAAGTGTCGGCGACCGGGAATTGAGACACGTTCCGTCACTCAGAGTACGAAACGTCCCTCGTTTCCCGTGTTTGGGTTAACTCCTATCCCAAACACAATGCAGTATGCATGACATGCGTGAATGCAATTCTAACATGCCCTAACATACACAACGCTACGGATCAAGATGGCATACGCAATGCACTAACATACAACCTAGCATACGTAATGCAAATGACTAAGATGGCATACACAATCCATAATGGACTTACACCAACGTGAGTGGACCTTAGCCACACCCACATCAGTAGCCATAAGATGAAAATGAGATAACCGAAATGCGTGCACACATGCGCGCAAACCGAAGACCGAACCTAAGATACAACATGCAACTCTAACAAGGCATGACAAGGGATGCAAGATGGCATGCAATAGCATAAATTA
This sequence comes from Camellia oleifera, assembly GCA_022316695.1. Taxonomy (NCBI): domain Eukaryota; kingdom Viridiplantae; phylum Streptophyta; class Magnoliopsida; order Ericales; family Theaceae; genus Camellia; species Camellia oleifera. The sequence continues at coordinate 72,265,268 of CM039310.1, read as the reverse complement.
TAGCTCTGAAACAGTATGCAAAGTGGTCCCGAAACATGGAAACATGACACCCAATGCATGGAATAAGCCCCGAAACTCAAAGCCAGACACATGAATTGACTTATAGCTATGCAAAGCAAGCATTATTTGAATATGAAGCACAAAGACAGAGCCAAGGCAGTCCCAAAACATGCACATTTCTAGCTTGAAGCATGGCCAAAAGGTGTTCACATGAAGGGCTAAGGCAACATGCAAGATTGACTAGTAAACATGAGTTGTATGGCATGTATATGAAGCATATAAAATCTCACCAAACCAGCCAAAATCAGTGAATAAAACATGTCAAAATATGTCCAAATAACCTCTGAAATACAGCCAACACACGCACAAATGATGGGTTCCTTTAGAGGGCCATACAAGGGGTTATTATGCACATACAAGATAGACACTTAGCAACACCAAACCAACTCTGGAAATGGGTTATGACAGCCCTAAAACCCACCAAATAGGCCCTGGAATTAGTCTTGGAAACATGCAAAGAAAGCTCTCTTTGAAAGGCCTTGAATGGGATTGCTCTACACATGTATCATAGACATAAGATATGGCAAAAAGGGCTCTTAACAGAGCCTAGGCAGACCTTAAAACCCTCAGAATAAGGCCTGAAATATGATTTCAATGCATACAAAATAGGGTCCCTTTGGAAGATCAAACATGCTAGTAAAGAGAATGAGGGGTGAAAGGGTCACCTCTCTATGATTTCAAAGCTCAGAACCTCATCAAAGCCACTGAAAATCTGCTGGATTTCAGTTGCTAAGAGGCCAAAACAAGACTTATGCAAATGCTCAAATGCATGGCTCAAAGCATGTGGAAATGAAGCATGCAAGGAAGGAGATGACTCCAAACAGAAAAGTGACCTCAAGAAAACTTAAAGAGAAGGTCAAAAAAAGACTTTTTCTAGTTTATATAAAATCTCGAAAATGTTCACAAGTAAGGCTAAAATATGATGCAAAAATAGCCCTAAAAGAGAGATAAAGCAAAAGCGGGAGTAGATGGCCTCAAACAGCAAAGAGCCCTTCAACAAAGTTGAAGAGGGGCTCAAAATAAGATACTTTACAGTTTAGGTTGAATCCCATAAATGCTCACAAATAAGGCTAATAGATCATGCAAAATAAGCCCTAAAAGAGAGATAAAGCATAAAGGGGGAGTAGATGACTTCAAACAGCAAAGTTTTCTTAAAAAAAGTTGAAGAGGATCTCAAAATAAGCTCTTTTCCAGTTTATCTAGGAGCCCAAAAATGCAAGCAAAAGGGGCTAAGATATGAAGCAAAATAAGGCTAGAAAAGGGGAAATGAGGACTTACCCTTGTAGAGCCGACCTCCAGCAATTTCTAGACCAAGTTGGTGAGCTTTCAACCTCTGCAAATGACCTCCAAAGTGTTGGAATGGATGATGGAGGTGGTAGGCTATGAGTTGGTGTGTAAATGGTGCAAGGACAAGGGTGTTTTGAGGCTTGGATGAGAGAGATATGGAGGATTGTATGCAAATGCTCCAGCTGGTTTTTTCTAACCCTTGCAAATGGAGGTTGAGGGTTGTTTTTATAGAGGAAAGAGATGAGGCTTCTTGGAGAAGCCAAGAGAGGGGGCTCAAAGCTTCTAAAGGAAGCTTGACCAAAGGGGTCAAGCTTCTTGGGGAAGCTAAACCAAAAGGGTCAAGCTTCTTCAAGAAGCTTGACCAAAGGGGCCAAACCACCTTGAAACCAAGCAAAGGGGGTAAAAACCACCTAAAATGGACCAAAAACAAGGACAAATCCTCGGGCAGTGGATCTGGTGCAAAACAGCTAGCACAGCTGGAATGCACTTGAAGAGACAAACCTGGCCGACCAGGTTCAAAAGGCCAAGGTGGCCGGCCGGCCACCTCCCCTGGTCGGCCGACCAGGGGTCAAAAGGGTCAACAAGAATTGCTGGTCGGCCACCCCAGAAAGGTGGCCTCCCAGGTGAGTGCAACACAGCTGTATGGAGAAAAACCAGAAAATGCGGTTCAAGAGAGAGAAAAACCAGCTTTTTAGAGGGGTTCAAAAGGGTCAGGAAGAATTACTGGTCGGCTTACCCATATTGGTGGCCTCCTAGGTGTGTAGATCATAATGGTGGTATGAAAAGCCAGAAATTGTGGCTCAAAAGTGAGAAAAACCAGCTTTCTGTCAGAAAAATTGGCTTTTGGAGAGAGAAAATGAGAAAACTGGTTTTTCAAAAAAATTGCTGGTCTCCCATCCTCCTACAACCTTCCTAATAATGAAAATAAGGTCTTTGCCAAAAAAGAACCCTAACCGATGCAAAACGAGGGTTCGGGGGCCAAAACGCGCGGTCCGGGGTCCCGAAATCTGACTATTAAGCACCGGAGGTGGCGTTCGACCATGAAGTTGGTCTCTCGGGCCACAGTGTCCCTCAAAAGGGAGGAAATAAGGTGTATGCCATAAACCGGAGCAAACGGTGGTGGTTAAGCGGTCCCGAACCGAGGCACACGGCCGACGGCTCCGAAAAATCGGAAACCAGGCTCCAAACGGGAAAAATGGCCTACGACCACGAAACGTAGCCTACGGCCACTGAGAGACGGTCTACGAGACCTCTCCCTCCCTTCGGGAAGAGAAAACAGAGAAAACGGGACTCGGTTCGCAAACCGAGGCAAAGCACAAAAGAGCCCCGGAGTCCGGAGACAAGGCTCGCAGCCGAGACTCTGAAACTTCAGAACGAGCACAATATGCAACATCACCAAGCGCTCAATCGGTGACACCTGAGTCTTAAGGTCGGTCAAAAATGGGGTGTCTACACTATGTTGCCACAGTGCCTCAGCCTGCAGACTCATCTATCCCTCCTTGGTACATCGATTCAGGTGCTACCAATCACTTGACTAATGACCTTTCTAATCTTCATCACCTTCAACCTTATCAAGGTTTTGAACATGTTCAAGTAGGCAATGGCTCTACTTTACCAATTCACCATATAAGTAAAGGTCTTTTGCCTACACTTGTTTTTTCTTTTCATCTTCCTAATTTGCTCCATGTTCCTTCTATTTTCTTTAATCTCTTATCTGTTCATCAATTAACAAAGGATCACAATTGTCTTGTAATATTTGATGCTGACTCATTTATTATTCAGGACAAACTTCACGAGCAGGGTCCTGTATAGAGGATCTCATGTTCATGGTTTTTATCAATTTACACATTCATCTTCATTATGCTCCTCTCAAGCTCATCACACTACTACAACTACTCCTGCTTCTGATCTGCTCTGGCATCAAAGGCTAGGCCATCCCTCTTCTCTCAAGCTTCAACACTTGACTGAGAACTTACCTAATAAACCTCGCATCAATAAACATTTGTCTTGTTTGGACTGTAATGTGTCTAAGAGTCATAGATTACCATTCACATTGTCTAGCACTTCTGTTGATTGTCCTTTTTCACTTGTACATGATGATATATGGGGGCCATTTACTGTTAATAATGCTCATTTTCGATTCTTTGTATTGTTTGTGGATGATTGTAGTCGTTTTACTTGGATATATCATTTACATTACAAAAGTGAGGTATATGAAAAGTTAATTGAGTTCAAAGCATATGCTGAAACACAATTTCACACTCATCTTCAAATACTTAGAACTGATAGAGGGACTGAATTTGTGAACAACAAGGTTTCTTCTCTTTTATCTGCTCATGGCATTGTGCATCAAACTAATTGTCCTTACACTCAAGCTCAAAATGGTGTAGCTGAGCGCAAACATCGTCATGTTATTGAAATAGCCATCACTCTTCTTCATCAGTCTTCTCTTCCCTTACATTATTGCTTTGATACAGTTGCCACTGTTGTGTATCTCATCAATAGAATGCCTAGTGGTGTTCTTTCTCATAAGTCTCCATTTGAAGTCTTATTTCATTCTCTTCCAGATTTTTCTCTTCTCAAAGTTTTTGGTTGTCAATGTTTCCTATGGCTTAAGCCTTACACAGCATACAAACTTCAACCTAGGTCTATGGCTTGTGTGTTTCTAGGCTATCACCCTACAATTAAAGGCTATCGGTGTCTAGACCCTATTACTGGCAAAATCTATATCTCTAGGCATGTCTTGTTCAAAGAGACTTGTTTTCCCTTTGCTGTTTCATCCACTCCTATTTCCTCTTCTTTTTCTTCTTTTCCTACTCTTCATTCATTTTTCTGGCCATCTTTATCTTCTCTTTCTTCTTCTTCAAAGTCATCTTCCCCAGTCTCTCATTCTCAATCCTATCCTAGTTCTTCTTCTCCATCAGCAGATTCCTCTTCTTCTATTCCTTTGTGTTCTTCTCCAGCTTCCCATACAATTCCAATCCACTCCATTTCTATTGATCTACCAGTTCCACATCCTTCTACTATTCCTCTTTCTTCTAATATTCATCCTATGACTACTCGTTCCAAAGCTAGACCTGTTGCTCTTACTATTGTTTCTAATTTTCTTCAGACTGAACCTTTAACTGTCAAAGAGGCTCTTACCTCCTCTGTTTGGGTCACTGCTATGCAAAAGAAGTATCAATCTCTTCAACAACAACATACTTGGGATCTTGTTTCTCTTCCTCCTCATAAGGTTACCATTGGTTGTAAATGGGTTTTCGAATCAAAAGGAACTCTGATGGGTTTGTGGTTCGATACAAGGCTCGATTGGTAATTAAAGGCTATCTTCAACAAGTGGGTATTGATTTTCAAGAAATGTTTAGTCCTGTGGCTAAACTCCCAACCATCTGGATTCTGCTGTGTATGGCTCTTCATCATCAATGGTCCATCAAGCAATTAGACATCTCTAATGCATTTCTTCATGGGAAATTAGAAGAGGAGGTTTACATGTTACAACCACCTGGTTTTATTCAATCTTCTAATCAAGTGTGTAAGTTGAACAAGGCTCTATATGGTCTTAAACAAGCCCCTAGGGCTTGGTATTCTACATTTGCTTATTTCCTTCTTTCTCAGGGATTTACCAATAGCCAGTCTGATACTTCCCTCTTGTTCATCATTCCTCTGCTGGCCTCATGCTTCTTGTGGTGTATGTTGATTATATCTTGATTATAGGAAGTAATTCATCTCTAGTTTCCCATTTGATCACTCAGATGCATCATGTTTTTTCCATGAAGGAATTGGGTTCTTTCTCATATTTTTTGGGCATCTCTGTGGAATGTCAAGGTGTTGATTATTTCCTTTCTCAAGCTAAGTATGCCATTGAATTGTTACACAAAGCTGGCTTAGCTGATTTTAAGCCTTGTTCCACTCCATTGGCTGTCAACTCTCTTTCTCATGATTCTCTTCCTTTTTCTAACCCCTCTTTATATCGTAGTATTGTTGGTGGTTTACAATATCTTACCCTTACTCGCCCAGATCTTTCCTTAGCTGTTAATCAGGCTTGCCAATTCATGCATCTTTCTACCAATGGCCATTTTCAATTAGTTAAAAGGTTGTTACGTTATATCAAAGGTACTCTTCATCATGGTTTGCGATTTACATCTGGTCCTTTCTCTATTCATGCCTTTTCTGATGCCAACTGGGTTGGTGATTGTCTTGATCGGAAATCAACCTCTGGTTATTGTGTGTTTCTCGGTCCTAACTTGATTTCTTGGTCTGCCAAGAAACAAGCTATTGTTTCTCGGTCCTCTACTAAGGCCGAGTATCGAGCCCTTACCCATGCAATTGCCAAAATTACTTGGTTACAGTAGCTTCTTAAAGATATGTGCATTGTCTCTCCTATTATTCCTAAACTCTGGTGTGATAATCTCTCTGCCATGGCCTTAGCTTCTAACCCTGTGTTTCACTCTCGCTCGAAACATATCGAAATCGACTGTCATTTTATCCATGAAAAAGTGTTTGCTAAGAAGATTGCTCTGAAGTATGTTTCCACTTCTAATCAGATTATAGACATTTTTACTAAGCCCTTGTCTCACTCTCGGTTTCACTATCTCAAAGACAAGCTGCTTGTGCTTCTATACCCATTCAGCTTGCGGGGGAATGATAAACTATCATCATCAGATCAACTCCCAGCTCACACAATTCAAGTATCTATTACAGGTCAAACAACTCAAACAGCTCACACAGCCAATACAGAGGTGCAGTCACAGTCACAGCATCATCCAGAGTCACAGCATCATCTAGAGCTGTCTGTCATACCATGTATCTCACAAGCATGTCTAGCTAGAGAACCTTGTTATAACCAAATTGGTTGTAGAGTCTATTAGTGAGTTAGTAGTTAGAGAGTTAGTTAGATATTTCACAATATAACTATCTGTGTAAGTATTTGATCTATTCATTCAAGGAAAAAAAGAAAGTTTGTGATTTTCAATACTTTCTCTCCCTAGGTCCTTTAATAAAATGTAGGAGTTTTGACGCTCCTTTGGATTTTGGAGTGGAAGGGAAAAAAAAAAAAAGAACAAATGAGCCTCTTTTCATAAGGTGTGTTTTTGCATGGTTTCTTTGCATCATATAATTATATGTTGGTTGTATATGGCATGTTTGCTTTTCCGATTCTTTTTCTCTGAAACAGTATATAAATGCAACTTATATTATGTATGTACTTATATGTGAGATTTAATTTTGGCTAGTGCCCAATTAATTACACTTGGTATGATAATTGAACAGAGAAAGGAATTAGTAGGTATATGATGGAAGATAGTTTAGAGACAATCTTTTTTATTTTATTTTTCAAGAAAGATAATCAGTTATTAAGACAAAACAAATGCACCGAATTTCATGTATAAAGTGCACATGCAGTGAGTGCTGCCCTTCTCATATATATGACTTCTAATACATATATATATATATATATATATATCTGAAGTGACAGCCTTTTAAATAATTATACACCACTGCCTATTACTTAGTAGTCATTTCAAACCCATGTATAAACAGCTATAAAATGCATACCTAGCGTTCTCGTACTTCTGTTGTAATGTTAAGTAGAGCATCCACGGTGGGATGGTTTAGATTGTGTGTTAATTGGTGAAAAGTGGGAACCAAATTTTGTGTGTTAATTGCTTGTTAATTTAAAGAATGAACGGGTGCTCCAATGATGTGTGTTAGTAAATAATATAATGTATACATATATTATATATGTATAGAAAGGACAAAATAAAATTTTAAAAAATGTTCTGCTGTGGTACTTTTTCTGTCAGGCTTGTCCCATCCTCCCTATTTCTCTCTTGCTTGCTAACTGATTTAGGAGCTGACATTATCATTAAGCATTGAAATAGGTTGGAGCAACTCCAATCCTTCATCAAATTTGAGTAAAAATTTAATGAAAAGTTTGATTTGATATGATGCACTCCAATGGTAAATTTAAAATTTTCATCAAATTTTGTTACAAGTTCGGTTGTCCTAGAGTATGACCGGGAGGATGTCTAGGCGGACGTTCAACCATGAGTTAAATTTGACATTCTGATGAAGAAAGTCTGGTTGTCCAGGTGGACGTCTGGCCCAATGGCCAGCTACAAAATTTGATGAAAGGTCAAAAGCTCCCTTAATTTGATGAAAAATTTAATTCTCTCGTCATTTGATATCGATTTGATGAAACGGTTGGAACCCAGTTTTAATCAATTTTTCATCAATTTAAATTTGATGAAGCATTTGAAAAAGGATTGGAGATGGCCTTTGGAATTCAAAATTGTGTATTAGAGTTTTGGGGTTTAGGATGGGTATTAGTTTTGTCTCTGTTAGTATGTAGTGGTGATTCCAGGAATTTTTCTTAAGGTAGACATGAAAAAATTTAAACTATCTAAATTAAAAAAAAAAAAAAATTGTAATATATTGTAGTATATTAGGCTTTTTTTTTTTTTTTTGATAAATAAACAAATTTTATTAGAAAAACATCAAGATGATGTAAAGAATACAAAAAGGTAGCCTAAAACAGCAAAAAGCCTAAGACCATCTCCAACGCATCTTCAATTCTTTCATCAAATTTAAACTTGATGAAAAATCATCCTTTTTGCTGCTCCAATCCTTTCATTAGATCATTATCAAATTGAGAATGTGATAAATCTTTCACCAAATTGAGGACAGCTGGGACCTTTCATCATTTGATTGTTCATAGTCATTGGATTTCCATCACTGGACGACCGGCCGGATGTTCACCCGGTCATCCACTTAATTGTAAAATTCCCATAACAAATCATTTCAGAATTGATTGACATTTACATTGGCCGGTTGACCGACCGGACATTCGCCTGGTTGTTCTCCCGGCCGACCGGTGTTTTGATGAAAGACCAAAATCCTTCGTTAGAGAGCTAGATATTAGATAGAATTTTTTACTCAAATTTGGTGAAAAAAAAGATATAACGTTAGAGATGTTCTAACTAATCAATTCCTCTACAAAATTTACAAAAGCCAACAGATCTGAATCTACCGTAACCGTAACCGTAACCCAACTATGAAGTATAATGAGTAACCGACACTCCAACCACAGGATTAGACCGAGACACATCATGAAAAATATGCCTATTCCACTCCAAACATATCAACCACACCAAACAATACCCAGCAAGCATCCATACCTTTCGACGCCTTTTTCCAACCTTTCCCCCAACCCAACCTTGCAACACCACCAATACCGAACTTGGCTGAACCCAAACCAAACCAAAAGTCGTAGCAATAAGCATCTAAATGAATAAGCAAATGATCCACCAGCTCCGCATTCCAAATCACAAATTATAATATATTGTTGGCATTGTTTCAAAAAATAAAAATAAAAATGTAGATACATGAACTTTTGTCATAAATATATTTTGTCTTTATCACTAGCATAGCTAAAAAGTCAAAAAGTTACTAAAAAAGCCAAAAAGTCAAAAAGCTATTAAAATGCCAAAAAGTTTTCAACTCATACAAAGAAGTTAAAGATTCCTTCTCATTCACTTTACTTTTTTTTTTTTTTTTTTTTTTTTTTTGGGATCAAAACAAAGAAATTTATTAATGGACAAAAAATAGACGAGGATAAGGCATCCTCTACAAAGAATTCCCATTCACTTTACTTTTTGCATGTTTTTCGTAAAAAGTCAAAAAGTCTTTTCCAAACATATTTTTTCACCTCATATTTTAGTCAAAACCAAAGCACTAAAAAAGCCACTTCCCAAATGTTTTTGATCGATCAATTAATTTTGAACATGAATTGGCATAAAATTTTTAGATAAGGAATAAAATACATGAATATATATGTTCTGTATTATCATGTTGGAGAGAAGAAACAAAAGCAGAGAAAAATCTATATATATAAGAGACTTAACCATATATGTTTTTTTTCTTTTTAAGAGTGTTAATTACCATATTTTTTTTTCATGTTTTGTTTATTATCTCATATATCAACATTGGTAACAAGCATAAGTGGGGAAGACTAATTAAACTAATAAAATGTTGACACATAAGGTAATAAAGAAATTATGATAAGAAATGATGATACTCCTAACATTATTGTTTTAAGAGTTAGTAGGTTATGAATTGGATATTCATTCAATGGAGTGGAGTGGGTGTTCAGCAAAATGAGTTGGTTTGATTGGGTGTTCAATGTAGGGGGACAGGGTATTCATAATTGGACTGTTTTAACATATATATTACTAATTTATTAAAAACATATATAAAAACATATATTTTAGATTATTCAATTGCATACCCTATTGAAGGGGTGCCCTGCCCTTGTTAGTTGTTTTCTGGGAGGTTTTTTTATCTGTATGCTTTTCCCTCTGATTTAGGACTGGCGTACTTCTTATTTTTAATGAACTTTTTTTTTTTTTTTTTGCTGGGAAAAAAAAAAATTGAAACGATTAAGGATTTAGGGAAGACTTCAAATTTCTTTTCCATGTTCCTATAAATGAAATATATTTATATGGGCAATAACTAAGCTTTGAAAAATATTAAGACCAAACAAATAATTGATTGGCCACAATCCTCACAAATATAGTTGACTATAAAAAAAATTTCCTTGAGAAACGAAATTTGAGCAGAAGATTATTATCAATTTAATAAAAATAAAATTAAAATTAAAATGCTCGTACTCAAAATACCTTTACAAGAAAAAGAACTCACTAATATAACTAATCCTTTAAAAGAAAATTTATGTGGTATAAGAAAACAAATCACAAACAATTACCCAATAATATATATAGATATTTTTGTTTTTTCAGGATCTTCATAAAATACTAGTTGCTGTTCCACCGCAGATAACTTAGTTCAAGTATAAGTAACCAGTAAACTCTCCAAAACTCCACAATTAAAATGGTCAGTACATCATGTACATGTACCAAAATAATTTCCTTAATGCCAACTGTTCTGTTAAAGCCAATTGTTAATTGTGGAAGGCTTTATGCTTTAAGATGTCTAAATACTCTGTTCAAATCCAAATATTCTTTAATACTTAAACGCTTAATCCAATTGTGTGGGCATTGATTATCCAATTGTGGAAACTTAAACGCTTAATCACTTAGGTGTATGCTTAAAAAGGAAAAATTAAAGAATTAGTCCATTCTTTAATACTTGATCCCAATTCTTAAGCTAAGTGGCAAATATCTCAATAATAATAATATTAGAAATCTCATTATTCCTTCTCGCAAGTTACAGCCTCCAATGTACCAAAATAAAACACAAGTATTATTGATACTCACACAAATGCACATAGGTAAATGAACATGTTCAGTGTGCTTCCTTGATCCAATTAACTTAGTGATGGGGGTCACATGTAGAAGCCCGAGATCTAAGAAGCACGGATATGGATATAGAACATGGTGATTTCAAAAAAATAAAGACACAGACATGGTAGGAACATGCCAATAACTTTTATTTATTTTTATTTGATATGTAGATTAATATTACATCTTCAAACAATCGAAATTAATAAAATCTAACACTAATTCAATATAAAAAAAACTCTTTCTCAAATTAACTCTTATGGTTAGTTTATTGTTATGAATGATCTATTAATTATTTAAATCTAAGTAAAAAGTAATAAACATTTAACATCCAACATCCATAAAATAATAGAGAGTGGAATAAAACTAGTTGGTGTGTCCCTGATGTGTTCCCTAAAAACAACTTAACTAAATAAAAGGGGACGTGTCCCTTATGTGCTCCTGCCATGTTCGTGTTTGATACTGCTATGACACCTGTTTTGAAGTGTCGGTGCTTTATAGCCCAAGATTAGGCGGGCGCAGAAGAATTAGAATTAATTTAGTTAGCTTGATTTATTTTGAGATATTTTATTTAGGGAATTAATAGTTTAATTTTGGATTTTTTTGGGATTTATTTCTTTCTTATTTTTATCTTTTAGTCGGACTATGAATATTGAGTTTATGGTTAATTGAGGACACTTTTGATATTGAACACATTAATTGAGAGCTTAATTTTTGCTATGATTTTCTTCTTTTCTTTAGTTTTGTGTTTATTTTAGCCGGCTGTCTAGCATCAAGTCGTATCAGAGCAACCTTCGATCCAGAGTGTATTGTAATTTGTATCCTTTGCATAGTTGCTTCCACCATCAGTTGCCATTCACCAATCTTTGACATTAAGCCAGAGGCATCGTCATTCCAACACCACTCATTGTTGTTCAACCTTCGTCGTCATTGAACTTGCACAATCATCGTGACCACACATCGATGACACCCAGTGTTGTCATTAGCCAATCTCGTGGCTCAACAACTGCAAAGGGCTATCCACGAACTAGAGTTGACATTGTCGTTTGTCGGAACCCATCGGTATTAGTAGACTTTGTTCATCCTCCTCAACAGTTGCGAGCAGCACCATTGCCAACTGGTGTTGTCTCGATTTTCCATAGACGTTGATCGATAGAGAGGAGGAAATGAAAGGAACAAATCCTAAACCCCACCCTGACCCAGCCTACACCCTAAAACCGACCCTATATCCTTAACCCACACCAAACTTGTCACTCTTACCAGTCTCACTCTAGCCCAGAAACTTGTCATCCAATTTATTCTATTTTTTAAACAAGCCTAGGCCCAAATCAGTCTTATAACCTAGTCCCTACCGGTCCGAAACTTCTTAACTCTTTGACCCAATCACCTTCAATCACAAAAATTCCAACACCTTCAATCAGAAGCATCCCAACCTCTACTCAGGCCAACCCAACCCTTCTGGCCTTACCAGACCAAACTCATACTCCAATTCTAAGTGTGTCATAATAGTCATGTTGTTCAGACCAAGGCTGCAACACACTAAAGGTCCTCTTAAATTGTGAAGTCAAATCTAAAAACAACACAACTTTTCAGAAGTACAACACTGTATAGCACATTCAAATTATGAATTTAATTTTTGTGAATAAAAAAGTTATTGAATTTAATTATGGTGCTATAATATAAATGTTTTAATTCATATTTATTTTTTTTTTGAATTTTCTGAATGAAAATTTTGATAAATCACCAAAAACTTGTGTACTTGATTTTCAGAGAAAATATAAAACATGAAGTCAATAAGAATTTATATAATACTTTAAAAATTATTTGATGGCCCCTACATAAAATTTCTAGTTTTGCTCTTACTTTCAAGTTTTGACTTTAATATAGGCATGATTATCACTTGATCAAATCCTTAATGCCATCACAAGATGTTATAGAAAAATATCCTACATATATAACTGTATGTTAAAATTTAGAAGACAAAGTAGTGGGTGCAACGTGATGCGTTTGCAATTTTACATTTAAATTTTTGGATGGTTTGATGCATGCGGAAGACCATTAGCAATATTGGACTGTTTGATGAATAAGAAAAACTTGGATTTGGCAGTTATTGGATGTGGAGGGCATTCTTAGAAAACAAAGTGTGACAATGATCACACCAAATGGAGTTTATGCTTTATATAATAGAATAGATAATCATAAAGGCATCACATAGCTCATTAGCTAGCCCACTGAGTGGAAACATAGCTAGTAGGCTCAGTGGCATCCCTAAGATCATGAATTGTGCACTGTGCACTGTGCACAATCTTTATATGTAATGCAGTATGACAAAAATATAACACCTTGCTTATATCAATAATTGCTGGAATAACACAATAGATTATACACATAGGTTGATGTCTTACCAGAAATTTATATAATTATTAGAATATTAACTAAACTAGAGTGAAAAGGAAACCACATGATATAAATCCTTTTATAAATAAATTAAATAGAGAAGAAAAAACTTAAGAAGTCGATAACAGACCCACTTTGAGGGGAAAGACTTCTTGTTAGTTCAATTAAAAAAAAAAAAATAGCTGCAAAACTTCACCAAGAAGTCAATATTCCAGCCTCCCTTTGTATATATTGATTAAATACAACCTATTTAAATAGAATAATTAGATACCTACGTAGTAAACCTACTAATATCCTAACACATACAATCAAAATTCCTAATTACTAGATAACTGCTACTAACCAACAAAATAAAAGTAAATATATTTTAAAACATAATGCATGTATCGCCACATCATGGACATGCAACACAACATAACAATCCTCCATGACTTGTGTTACATACTATGGTACTCCATGACATGGCTGAACCACCTTGAATAAGATGATTTTATCCTCCTTATCTGAGTATGACATTAGTCCAGCAGGTTAAACACAAATGATGTACATCGTATGCATATAGAATCGTAGCAATCATGCTCAGCAACGATATGCATGCATCATTTCTAAAGCATATATGCATTCAGTTATAACCAAACTAAATAAACCTTATGTTGGAATTCAATGTAAAATGAGTAATTTACTACGACTATTTGTATATGTTAGTATTTAGGATAAATACAATAGATTTATGTTTGAAACTTGGGCATTTTTTTTGTTGTGTTCTTGAATAAATAGACAAAGAGAAAATATGAAAGGGTTAGGTTTTGATAATGCCACCATTATATATTTGTGGTCATTATGCTTATTTAACCTAATTTGGCTCAAAATATAGCATAAAATGGTCAACTAGCACACACTGAGTATGTATTGGTTACTTAATTTAACTTTTTACCATCATATAGGAGTGACTATCTGCCCAATGGACCTACTTGGTTAGATTATTATAGGTCTGTAGGGTCATGGCGGGATAAGTTTTAAGGCCCAATTATTTTTTTGAGCCTGTGCTTGAGTTAGTACTTAAAGTTTGGGCTAGCTTAATTTTTTCCCCTCTAAATAATCTAATATAATAATTTTTGTTTGTATATACAAAAAATAATTAACCTTGAACATGTTGAGTTCAAGAGAAGAATAAAATTTTTGTTTGTATCTAATTTTTATTTATTTATTTATATATACAAAAATAATTAACCTCTTGAACATGTTGAGTTCATGAGAAGAATAAAATTTTTGACTTGACCTCTCACAATGAATAGACTCAAGTCACTAAACTAAGCAATTATAAGTTTGGGCTAGCTTAATTTTTTTCCCCCTCTAAATAATCTAATATAATAATTTTTGTTTGTATATACTAAAAATAATTAACCTCTTGAACATGTTGAGGTCATGAGAAGAATACAATTTTTGACTTGACCTCTCACAATGAATAGACTTAAGTCACTAAGCAACTATAGTAGCTTTAATATAATTTTTTTCTATGCAAATAATTTATTTAAATTATATTACATGCTTAGCAGGCAAGGCTCAGTCCCAACAAAAAGTCCAAGGGTTGAGCTTGGAATAAAGAGTTTAGGTCCAACATGAGGTAAGATTGCTCCAATTCCATGTTCACCTTTGTCATCATATCAACTATGTCTAAATTCCCAATTAAAATATTTGGGTTGAGGGAGTCATTTGATTTATTGTTTGTTACAATAAAAGATAGGTGTTCTTGTGTATTTAAAAAAAAGTTTAGTTTTAATCATAGATATAATGAAAATTTTAGTAAATAATTAGTGTAATAATTGTGATCAGATAGAAAATACTCATATAAATTGATAATTTTTTTTAGGCTTTATGTTCACGCCAAATTTTAATATTGTATAAATATTTTTACGTAACTTCTTGTTCCCTTTATAAGAGTGAGAAATAGAAAGAGAGAATGCTAAATATTATCTATATATGCTCCTTGTTATATAGATGCCTTTTGTCAAATTTAATTAGAATTAATGGAATAAAAAGGAAAAAACCAAATTTCATTAATTTCATTAAGGGGAATTGCAAATGAGTGCTAAGTTAGCAAAATAATTGTAATTTTCATGGAACTGCAAATGGGTATGTGTCCAGTGCAACTGAAAGTTGTGGCATGGGACATAGGTCTCACTTGCACTTTCATAAAAGTAAAGTGCAATTATTTTGCTTGAAAGGCTCACAACCATTGCAGGAGAGGAGGCCCAATAAAGGGAACAATGCCTTGACCAATTCCTAGTGAGTTGAGAGAAGAAGGATAGGTCCACCAAGCAGCTTCTTGGAGATCGGAGGAAGAATTACAAATCTCTTTTTTTTTTTTTGACCGGCAAAAAAAGAAACTTTATTGATGAAATAAACAAGTACAAGGTACAAGACAAATTACATCAATAAAGGAAAGGAAAGTGCAAAAGCATCACAGTGAGCTAAATGATCCCAACTAGGTTGGCACCACCGAGCTCACACTATCATTTGCTAGCACCCCTAAGTTGGTGAGAAACCAACGGAAAAAAAAGAAAGAAGAATTACAAATCTCTTGAAGAACTGATACCTGCACATGGAACACATCTCCACAAATGGTGGTTGGCAGAGACAGGTGCAACCCCAAGGAGTGAGGTACCCTCTGAGCAAGCAGAGTAGGGTGCTAGGGGGACATGATGCCATAATATAGCCATGTGCAAGATGAAATAGCAGCCAACTTGTCCCATAAAAGTAGTACAACAGAATTGATATCTCTGAGAAGATGGGTTACTTGACCCTATATATATATAGAGGTTGGTTTAACGAACAGAGGTATGAATAGAACACCTTCAAACATATACCCCTGGTTATCTCTTACAATTTCTGTAGGCAGTGTCAGAGTGCTCTCCAGCTGACAACACCGGTCGGGCAGCAGGGTGTTTGGGTTCCTGCAGGGATTTCAAGCTTGGGAGGTGTCATCCTACTTTCTTCACAATGCAAGGATTTTTCCCTCGCACACCAACTTTCCACTAATTTGCAATTCCCCCTTAATTTATGATACCAATATTGAAAATTTTTGAAAATTCATTGTTAGATTCTAAATTAAAAAAAAAAAAAATTATTTCTCTGTAAGTGCTTTCAGATGTTTCATGATTTGATAAAATGAAAAACGTAACCACATTTGTACAACTAGATGGGAGACACTCATTATGTGAGTGCACGACAAGCAAATTATTGGCAACAATTTGCTTGTAATGGCTTCTAATAATATATATATATTTTTTATTTAGGAATGTGGGTGCTAAGATATTCATAAACTCCGTGGAAGTTGAATTATGTGAGGTTAAATTAAAAAAAAAAAAAAATTATGTGAGGTGAAAACATGATCTCAGTTCTGATGTTGGTGTCACTTTTGAATCAACCAAACAGAAGCCTCCTTGGAGCAAAATGGCCCTCTTCTATCACCTCCCTCCCTGCACCTAATTCTCCTATTACCATTCACATTTTTTAAAAATTTAATTTGTTTACTTTGACTGCAACTGATGAAAAAGATCATCGTAATTCATTTTTTTGTAGTTTCACTAGTTTGAGTTCTTGATCCTTTATGATCAGTCTACATTAGTTTTTCAGTTTTTCCTTAATGTCAAAAGTTTGTTAGCGAAAATGTCTATTTTTTTACCTCATTGTTTTTTTTTCCCCTTTCTTTTTGGTGGAAGGGAAAGGTCGATCGAAAGTTGGTGGCAGGTTTTTTCTATCTCAGAATCCTTATCAGCATTTGAGTTCTTTGTTGTCTTTGGACAAAGCTTCAAGGTTTGTTTCACGAATTATTTTCTTTGTTTTCTAGACCAGAAAACAGGAATATAAAACCTTTTTTTTCTTCTTCTTTTTCTCCTGAAGAAAATTCTTAGAAAGATTACTGAGATTTTCTATGCTAAATTTATAATTTTTTTTGAGTGTAAATTTGAACTAGATGTAGAGATTCTCAGTATCTCTCAACTTAGGCTACAAAAATCTGAAAGAAAAAGAAAAATTTAAAAGCTAATTTGGTTCTTGGTCTAGTTTTTAGTTCCAAATGTGAGAATTATTTTTGGTTAGTTTTATTCTAGACATAATTGAAATTGAACTGACTTGACCTATATGCATGTCTATAGATATTTGGGTTGTTTTTAGATTTTAAAGTTATGTCAGATTTGTAAAGGAAAAATTCAACAAGTGAACTACATATGAAAGCTAAGCAAGTTAAAATAGATCAAATAATACACAAAGTCCAATCAATATATTTACTAGTTCAAGCAGATGGCATTGCATGTGCTAATGCAGAAGGGGGCTTGGGTCAAGCGACTGACATAAGTAGATACAGATATCAGGTAAATACTTAGATAGAAAGTTTTATTTATGTGTACAAGTAGATGAATGCTATTCATGAAAAGATTTCTAAAAATATTTTATGTTGTTATTTTGTCATTGCATTAGCGGGTAGTTTACAAATTATTTTTTTTCAAAAGTTGAAGGATATAATATCACGGAATAAAAAAAATGCACCACCCTTCTGGTAGTATATTAGGATGGATGGCAAAAGTATGCATATTACCAAATGAACGACACACCCACTGCTTGAAGCTGAGGTTGCTATGATGTAATGCATGCATATATGCATCGTCAGGCACCATATTTTCATGTGGGCCTTTCATATCATTGGTGACTGGGTCTCATTCAACTTTACGCATGAACAATAGGATTGCTATTTTGGCCAAGAGAAAAAAAACAACTTTGATTTCAAGCATAATTGTGACCCCACAATGATTTGTAATAAAAACGTTAATAGCTTTGCTCACCACAAAATTCGTAACTTTTAATGTTCATACATTACCACAATAGTTTATAACTAAGATTTTTCTTATGGTATGCTCCTTGGTAATTACACCATGATAATTCGTAACTAACATGAAAAAATTCCTAACTTATGTTATGACAGGAGGGTGTATATAGTAGTCCCACTTTACAAACACAGTGGATCCTATGATTTTTCATGAGTTATTTTAGAATCAAAAATCCAGACTCTTGATGGAAATGTCTGAAAAGCATTCCATTTAACTTCGTAAAAATGTAGCAACTAACAAAAAAAAAATCGTGTGCATGGAAAACCTAGGCTTTCAAACTGTAATTGTAATTTGGCAATTCTAACAAATTGGTCTAAATATGACAAGGATTTGCAAATTAGGAACCATTTTCTGAATTTAGAAACTTGGTGACTGGACCACCGCCCATCCACTTCCTGTAGTTTGTTATTGACTTTGGATTAACAAATGTTATCAAATCCTCGGATATTCTCTTCAAGCTTCAGCAGAACGGTTAACAGCATAACTACTCCTACATATGCCAAATTTTGTAGCTGGTTTATTATATTTCTTAAAAGTGGCTGAAGCATTTTTCTACATGTACTTCAGCTTGAGTGCCATATTCATATATAAAATTTGGCTGGAATGTGGCAACTTCATGATGAATTTTAAACCCTAGAGATACATTTCCTTTTCATAGATAAATTTTAATTATTTCTTCTTCTTTTGTAGATGTTTTGTGGGTTTAGATGTTGAATGGTTCCAAACTCTCTCATGGATCTTACACTTGTTTCTGTTTCAAAACATCAGCCAAAATGAAATATTTTATAAATGATGTCACATGATGTCATAGCTGCTTGTTCATTGTTACTGATATATATTTGTAGCACAATCACCATTTTGTCATTGATTCAAGATTAATTTGCTAACCTGTCCAAAAAAAAAAGAGGACCTATTTTCTATTATTTTGAGGTAAATATGAAGTCAATTTGCTTATATTAGTATTATTTCTCTCTTGATTTTTTCCCCTTATAAATTTATAATCAAATTTCAAATTTCTTTCTAACAACCGTCAAAATTGATATTGTGGTTTTCTTCAGGATTTTTTCCCTTTTAACTACAATCCCTCGCAAGTTCTATATTTGCAGGAACTGACCACACCATGGAATTCATATATTCATTATTTAGTAAATGGTTGGGACATTACATAAACCTTAATCCAAACATGAAAAATCTCAAAAGAAAGATAAAGGATTTGAGCACTAAAGTGGATGATGTAGAAACAGAATTGAGAGGCGCAGAGCACCATCCAGCCAAAAGACCAAGGAAAGTGGCTCAACATTGGTGTAAAAATGCGCAAGAGATGATAGAATCCATGCAAAGACTTGAGGAAGAAGTAGATGGACTTGGACAATGGATGTTTGTCTCACGCGCACTGTTGGGAAAGCATGTTGAGGAGAAGATTCAAGAGGTAGTAGAACTGCAAGAACAACATAATTTTCCTTATGGTGTGCTGTTTGATGCTCTTCCAACTTCTGAAGAGTTCATACCAACAGCAAGATTTTTTCGTGGAAGTGAAACCATAACTGCAAGGAATGAAGGGAAATACTTGATGGATGATGAGGCTAGAAGGTTTAACACTACTAGAAAATGGGTATTTACATTGGAAATATTTGCGACGGTGCAAATATCGTTGCAAAATGTTGACCTTTTTGTCATTGTGTAAAATATTATTAGCGACCAAAATATTTGTAGTGACAATGCTATCGTAAAAAGTGAGTGTTTGTTATGGCATTACCGTGCTAATGCAAAAGTGCCTACAATTTTTTGCTACGGCGTGTTCCATCATTGAAAAAAGTAAGCGACTATATAATATATGCGACAATTAGAGGTTGCCATCACAAATACTAAATTTTTATGGCAGCATTGTTGTCGTTGCAAAAAAACTCGACTGTAATACGACGATGTTTTGGCTCTCTATTTGTTTCCCCTGACTTTCCCTAAATTTTTCCCCCCAAATATTTTCTTCTCTCTCTTAGTTGTCTCACTCATTCATTATCTCACTTTTGTTATAGCGATCCCAGTATTCCCTTGTTGTATTTGTTGTAGTCTGAACTTTGATTCCGTGGAGTGGGTGGTTGTATGTCTTGTTGTCATCCTTTAATTTCATATGTTTGAGTTTTAGGATGTTGGGCAGGGTTGTTACAGGTTGGTTGAGCCTTGGTTTCATTTCCTTGTTGCCCAGTTTTTAGGCGGTCCGCTCGAGCGGGTCTTCTTACGCTCGAGCGGGGTTTACACCCTTCCAGCATTTCGTGTCCCTGCAAAACATCTGCGGGTGTGTTTTTTACGCTCGAGCGGGTTTCCTACGCTCGAGCGGGCCTTTTGGCGCTTGAGCGGGTAGTTCTTTTTCTGTAAAGTTCTGGGAGATGAAAATCTACGCTCGAGCAGACTGGTTTTTCGCGTTCGAGTGGATGTGTTTTGCTTTTGTGTTTTGGCGCTCGAGCGGGCCTTCTTGTGCTCGAGCGGGTCCAGTTTTTTGTGCTTGACGCTTGAGCGTCCTGTTCTCCGCTCGAGCGTCCTGTTCTCCGCTCGAGCGGGAGTGTCGTATATCAGTTGACAGCTAGGCTATTTTGAATCACTTTTTACATCCTCACTCTCTCTCTTACTTTTCCAAAACCCTTTTTGAGAGCTTCTCTCACTAAAACCTCCACTTCTCTCTAGGGTTTGATCTAGTTAGAGTAGTCTCTCATCCTTTGGCCTTTGTAAAAAGTGTGTTGATCGTCGGGGGCTACGTTTTGATCCAAAAAGTTTGGAGTTTGGAGCACTTTGAGTTTGGTTGTCTTCTTCATTCGAGCTCTAACTTTGAGGTAGGGATTCCTACTCACTTTTATGGGCTTTGACCTAGATTTTGAACATGTTATTTAAATGGTTTGATTTTGGGACTTAGGGTTTCAAAAGGTATAAAAGGGGGTTTGTTATTTTGACTCTTGGATATGTATTTTGGGTCTCAAAATGATGATATTATTGTTGGTTGTTGATATATGAACCTATGGGTTAATATTGAGAAACGGGGGAGAAAGTCCTAAATTGTGCATAAATTAATTGGTACAATTAATTTGGAAAAGTTAGGGGAAGATAGGGGATGGACCTCTAAACCGGGTAGTGTTTGGGAGAAGATAGGGGATGGACTCCGTAGATACAGCTCATATGCTTATTTGTTGAAGTGTTGATACAACTCATATGCTTATCTGTTGAAGTGTTGATACAGCTCATATGCTTATCTATTGAAGTGTTGATATAGCTAGTATGCTTATCTATTGTGAAGTAGGAAATGTTTAAATTGAGTTACCGTCTCATTTAAATCGTTCGGCCGGGTTCTGAGCCATAGTTATGAATTGAGAATTGGATAAGAAATGGAAAATGAAATGAAACATGGACACATTTGTTATGTAATGGAAATGGTTTATGAATTGATTTATGTGAGTCAAACATTCATCAATTGCTAATGTCTTAGTTACTGCTTATATTATGTTTTGCATATCTCTACTGGGCGTTGGCTCACCCTATATGGGACATCATTTTCAGGTACAGGTAGTATGCCACCTCCAAGGACATAACTTGGGAGGCTAGAGGCAGACAGATTGTTTTGTTGTTTTACTTTCTTTTGATGTATTACATGTAAATTCAAGCCAAGGGCTTAATATGTATTTGAGTTAGCACTCTTCTTTTTTTGTAACCAAGTGTTGACTTGGAAAGCTGTAAGCCTGTAGGGCATTTGCTTTTGTTGTTAACATGTAATACTTTTGTAAGAACTACTCTGATGAATAGAAAGGTGTTTATTTCTCTTATATCATTGCATGTCTAAAATGATGAGTTTTATGTATTATTTTGAGGGCGTTACATTTGTAGCTTTCCAATGGCAACCACCAACGTTGGCAACCACTTGCATCAGTAACTAATCAGTATCGACAACCACCACCTTTGAACAGCTCCAAACTCGTCGATCACCATTGCTGTGTGCCCATGCCCAACTTCACCAGTAAGTCATCTGTGTGTGTGTAATTTTAGATCTGGATATTATGTTGAATTCTTGTTGTTGATTGTTTACGATGGTGGCATGTATGGATGTGGGAGGGGAAAAAGGGTGGTGGTGGAAGGGTGGGGAGAGGATGAAGGGGAAAGGGTGGGGGAGGATGGTGGTAGAGGAGTGGGGAAGAGTGATGAGGGTGGAGGATATGGGCTTGGGAGAGGGAGGAAGGCATTAGAGAGGTTTGGGGTGGAGACTGAGAGGGAGAGTGGGAGAGGAAGTTGGCAGTTGGGGTGGCATTCACATATGTGCAAAAGCACATTTAATAATCGTGTTCATGATATGTGTGCAAGTTTATACAATTCTTTTTATAACTTTCATATGAATTTTCCTTGGTTCCTCACATTCTAATTGTAATAATTAAGTCCTCAAACTGCAACTCTTGTTTCAATGTGATTATCTCATCACTCTTCATTAAAAATTTGAAACATAAATGACCAAAGCGGAATTTGAGTCAAAGTTGAAAGGTGAAAAATGTAATTTACACTATAATTTCTATCTTCCAAAAAATGTGCAGTGTTTTCCATACAAAATTTTGACAGTGAGTGATGGATGGACCACATTGAAATACGAGGTCAAGTTTGACAACTTAATTGCTGTAATTAGAAGGTAGTATACCAAAGTTAAATTTTGGTGATAGTTGGAGGTTGAAAGAGTAATTTACCCATTCTTTGGACCATTGAGGGCCATAGTGTAGGGATGAGGAGTATTTATTTGACAAGACTTGAACCCTTAATCTCTTAGTGAGGTGTAAGGGTTTTAGTGATGGCGAACATGGAAAGAAGAAATCCGGAATCCCACATAAAGTATGTTTAAGTCATCAAGGATATAAGTTTTGGAATATTTTGAGTCTTTATATATATTTATTTTAATTTATTGCACTGCTGGACAAATTTATGTCATTATAATAGGTTTTAGTACCAAGGGTATTATGGTAATTTTAATAATTGTTGGACATGGGTTCTAGGGGTTGCCCATGGGTTTTATTTTGGGCCAAGTTATTAGATGGGTAAAGGTTACTTGATGGAAGATTATATAAATTTTTATGCACAATAACTCCATGATGTGGAAAACTAAATCTAATTGACCATTGAGAAACTATGATGGTGTTGATAATGTGGATTGTGCTGATGGGAAGAGCATAATTTTTTTATCTAGATAAATAATGCATGGGTATAACCCCAAGGGGTTGATTTGGTGGCAAGACCTTGGGTCTTGGGGGTGTGCTCCTTCCAAGGTTCAAGGATCAAAACCCTATTAGGTACTAACAATTTTTTGGGGCCATCAGATTGGGAAAACTCTTGAATTAACCGTGGTGCACTTGTGGGAAACTTCTTGCCGAGGGCCTGTGCACTCTTGGGGATTAGTCGGGTTTTGATCTGGACACCCTGATGCGAATAAAAAATAAAAATAAAATAATGCAGGAGTTCAAACTCATTGGTGTGAACATATAGTAACCTATCTCACGAACCCAATCTTGATAATTTTTATATTCATATGATATTTACATATTTGGGTAAATTATACTTTAACCCTTTGGGGTTAGGCCAAAAAATGTAGTGCCTTGTTGAAATTTGATTTGTGACATTTAACCCCCTGGAGTTGATAACAAAGTGAAAAGTGATGTTTTTCATCCAAACTAACAGCGTGTAGGTGTGATGCCCCAAAAATAGATATTTTATTTTATTTATATTGTATTATTAAAATTTTACAGTGAAATTAATACCACTTAAGTAAATTTCGCTTTTTCCTTCTTTATTTTTCCTTTTATGTTCTCTCAACTCTTTCCGTCTTTCTTCCTCAGTCTCCCCTTTTGCCAAAGTTTACAGATTTGGTTTCGATTTGGTTGGGGAGTGAGGATGGTTGGGGATGAGGGATGTGAGGGATTGCGATGATGGGGTGGGAGAGGGAAGGCGCTGCGCCAATGGGAGAGGAGGAGGCAAGGGGTACTAGAAGTTCTTTCCTTTGATTTTTGAGAACCCACCATTCACTAATGATGGAACTGTTATCAGCAACATGGCTGCGATGAACAAAAAAATTGGTTGTGAGTATATATCACAACAATATAAACCTCACCGTGTTCACCTCTCTCTCTTTCTATAAATATATGGTGGTGGTGGTGGTAGTGGAGGTGGGTGGTAGTGGTGATTTTAGGTGGTGGTTATGGGTAATAGTGGTGGGATGAGAGAGAAGAAAAAGAAAAGAGGAGAATGGAGGGAAATAAAATAGTTATTTTTGTAATTTGAATTTTTTTTGTTATAAGTTATTCATTTTTCATTTAGGTATTGACACCATGGGGTTTAGTGTAAAATCAAACTTCAAGAGGCATATAATTTTTTGGCTTAACCTCAAGGAAGTCGATTGTTATTTACCCTATACATATCTTTCAAGCTACAAAACAAACACCTTGAAGTAGTTAAGAGCAAACTGTCTCGTGTCGACGATCATCAGATTTGACATGAACATTTCAAAACTTTCTACACCTAGATCAAGGAACATGTTTGTCTTCAAAATCTATGCCAACCAACATATAATTTTATTCTGAATTTACATGTTTACTTTGAATGAGTCTTTGCAAACAACAAATAATATCATATTTTCTGAAGAAATCAATAGATTGTTAGATGGTCCTCAAAACTTGGCAAAGAGGTTTTAAAACTATATAATCAATGAGTTTTATTTTTGTGTAAAGGCCAGGATGATCGTTGACCCACACAATATTGTGATGTATGACTTTAAAGGCAAATACTGTGAGTTATGCTAGTGAGAGAGACAAAAATCCTCACATAGGGACAGTGTATTGCAATACATACTTGACTATCATTATTGAAATGTAATACAGTCATGATTGCAAGTATATCTTGTTTTAGTGTGATGGGATTGAATTATTACTTGAATTAATGAGATGTAACATATTTTCTGTTTGTGTCCATATCATGTATTATCAATTCAATTGATGAGCTATTAATCATAAAAATAAAAAATAAAAATTCTATTTATGAGCTATTACTCTCAGCTAACTAATTATGTCCATATCTTGAATTTATCAATTCTATTTCTTATAGATTACTATGTCAAAGGGAAGTTGCAATCATCTTGCTCATTCAGATTACACTCACACCTCTACCTCACAGCCATCATCCTAGAAGCCTTAATCACAACCACCATCATTGGCACCTTCATCATCACTTGTAACCACATCACTACCATCATCATCACATCCCACCTCAGGTATGTACACCTTTAATGATTTTACATTAATTGCTATGTTAATCATGCCATACTTTGTTTATCTTCAACTTGTTCATTATCATTGTTTCTCTCAGACCTAGCGACTTTTAACTCTACCTTGACTAGGTGTAGTCAAGGCTATGTTAGGGGCATCAAGGAGTGGAATACTGGTGCTAGGATGGACATCCAATTTGACAGCACATTCCAACCGGTAGGGGATCAAGATGCCTCCTTGAATGGCCAACTTGGACAAATAGTGCGTAACGGCACCAAATTCGCCTCACATATGGTAATTGTAACTCGGCGGGTTATTGGAGCAATAATTCAGCAGTAGCGGTTTATTAGTGAAAATTAATTTCAAAAAATTTAAATCTCACTTTAAATGTTTAGCTAATATTATAAACGTGGAACTAATGTTACAGGAGATATCGACTCAAAACTCCTGCAATTGGGAGCTTCGTGGCCCACCTCTTACGATGGGGCAGACACATTTCTCGCAGATACAACATCAAGTATTGTGTTTTTCTTCTTTTTTAATTTTTCCACCATCGTATGTTTTTTGCGTCGCTGTGTACTTGTGTTTTTAAAATGTAGGACGAGTATAATTGGCAACTCTTTGACGAGCCCGAGTCCCTCCAAGTGACACAACTTGGGTATTTTCAGACATCTGGGGGGGATGCGTCTCAGCGTGCCGTGTACAGACATGGTGTGGGCCCATCACTTGCATCCCAAGCCTTAATGATGGTCGAGATCACTCAACAAGTTTGGGAGAAGTTAATGCAGGAGCTATAGCGATCCCGGTATTCCCTTGCTGTATTTGTTGTATTCCGGACTTTGGTTATGTGGAGTTGGTGGTTGTATACCTTGTTGTCATCCTTTAATTCCATATGTTTGAGTTTTAGGATGTGTTGGGCGTGTTTCGAACAGTAGGTTGAGTTTTGGTCTCAAGTGTAGTTGCCTAGGTTTTTGGTGTTACGCTCGAGCGGGTAATTCTGCGCTCGAGCGGGGTTTGGTTTTTGGTTGTTCGCTCGAGCGGGCCTTCTTGCGCTCGAGCGGGGTTTACACCCTTCTAGCATTTCGTGTCCCCGTAAAACATTTGCATGTGTGTTTTCTACGCTCGAGCGGGTAGCGCTCGAGCGGGCCTTTTGGTGCTCGAGTGGGTAGTTCTTTTTCTGTAAAGTTCTGGGAGATGAAAATCTACGCTCGAGCGGACTGGTTTTTCGCGCTCGAGCGGATGTATTTTATTCTTGTGTCTTGGCGCTTGAGCGGGCTTTCTTGCGCTCGAGCGTGTCCAGATTTTTGTGCTTGACGCTCGAGCGTTCTATTCTCCGCTCGAGTGGGTCATGCGTATATTAGTTGGCAGCTGGACATTTTTGAACCACTTTTCAACTTTCTCTCTCTCTCCTACTTTCTAAAAATATCTTTTGAGAGCTCCTCTCTCTAGAATCTCCCTTCTCTCTAGGGTTTGATCTAGTTAGAGTGTTCCTCTATCCTTCGGCCTTTGTAAAAAGTGTGTTGATCGTCGAGGGCTTCGTTTTGATCCAAAACGTTTGGAGTTTGGAGCACTTTGGTTTTGGTCTTCTTCTCCATTTGAGCTCTAACTTCAAGGTAGGGATATCCTACTCCATTTTATGAGCTTTGTCTTTAAATTTTGGTATTTCGATATGTTGGGGGTTGTTGAGTAATTTCGAGAAAGTTTGGGGTCATCGTGTAATTTTCAAAAGAGGGGTTTTCAAAGTTTAAACCTTTATGTATGTAATACATTGGAAAATGGACCTGGTGTTGAATTATTGATGAAAATGGAACCTTAGGGTTGGTGTTGTAATTATGGGAAAAAGCCCTAATTGTTGATAAATTAATTTGTATAATTAATTTTGGGAAATGAGAAATTGAATAGGAAATATTCAAATTGGAAAGGTATGGGATTAAGGGGTGTAGTTAGATTAATTTATCGCTCACCTAGACATAATGTTGATATTTTATCCATTTGAGGCATTTATTTTCTGTTTAGAAATAACTGCTTTGGGCTATCGGTGGAGGATAGTCTTGATTGTTGTAGACAATGCATGATGATTAGGCAAACGAAAACTAATCAATTGAAAGTGTCATCGAATATGACTGTGGAATAATACATTAACCTCATGTATTGATTGAATGTGTATATGATCTGTGTTTATATACATTGTGTTGTGTGGGAGGAGATAGGGGATGTACTCCACGGTTTAGGGGAAGATAGGGGATGGACCTCTAAACCGGAGATTGTTTTACATTGATACAACACTACAATGTGTATCAGTTGTGAAGTATGGAAGTGTTTTATTATATTGATACAACACCACAATGTGTATCATTTGTGAAATATGGAAGTGGTTTAATGTGTTATTCATACAGCACCAAAATGTGTATCCATCATGAATTCCGAAAGTATTTTAGTGATGAGTTATAATCTCATTAAATGATTTGGCCAGGTTCTGAGCCTTGTTTTCAAACTTAAAGTTGAATAAGAAATGGAAACTGAAGTGTGTCATGGACATGATTGTCGTGAAATTGTAATACGACATAAGTTGGAATATAAGTGTGGACCATCTATTGAATGCTATTATTTTAGTCATTGTTTATAGTTGGTTTAGTATATTTCTACTGGGTTGTGGCTCACCCTATATGGGACATCATTTTCAGGTACAGGTAGCATTCCACCTCCAAGGACATAGCTTGGGAGGCTAGAGGCAGACAGACTGTTTCTGTTGTTTTGCTTTCTTTTGATGTATTACATGTATATCAAGCCAAGGGCTTTCTTTGTATAGAGTTAGCACTCTCTTTTTGTAACCAAGTGTTGACTTGGAAAGTTGTAAGCCCATAGGGCATTTACTTTTGTTGTCAACATGTAATACATTTTGTAATGATTACTCTGATGGAATATATTTATGCTTTATTCTCTTATGTCTAAGCATGCTATTGTTGGATGATTTATGGATTTATTTTGAGGGTGTTACAGGAGCAGGCCTCAATGATTTTCCAAAACACACAACAAATGTGTGAAAAGCTCAAAAGGGAGCTCAGGGCAGAACTCATTACACATATTGAGCAAATGACAAATTAATTTCAAGCGAAGAAGGGAGTTCAGATGCCTTCTAGGTTCAGTACAAATTTTGTTTTTTTTACTTACTATATTTTAATTTTAATTTAAAAAAAAAATATTCATTTGCCTAACGAATTATACTTTAATGTTGTAGGTTCTGGATGTGTCTGAGTGGCCACTGTGCATTTTAGGGAGTGTATAGAACATAGGACCCTACTGTTGCAGCATAGTTCTACGCCGCTACCACCTTACACATGACATGATGAGCAAGTATCTTCTTTACATAAACACATGCATACATCTATATTATCACACAAACGATTTAGGTTAAAAGTGAGCCTATTAAAAAACCCTTAGTGGTGTTGAGAAACTAAGATTGATCTTACTGAAAATTTCAGATATTTTGGTCAATTTGTTAAAGGGCAAATTATACAAATAGTCCCTATAGTTTGGGACTTGTGTCACTTTGGTCCCTGACTTTTCAATTGTGACACATTTGACCCTGAATTTTGAATCTTGTTCTAAATAAGGACAATTGAATATATAATTAGATTTTTCAAGGGTAAAATTGTCAATTTGATAAAATATAAACTAATTTGACAAAAATAAATGTTAAACAAATATTTTTGAATTTTTAAAAATTATTTCTACCTACTAAAAATAAAATTATGTAAAATTGATAAATCTTTTAGACATTTATTTATTTTTTTTACCAAATTAATTTTTATTATGTGTTTGGATGATGATCATGTAAAATTAATTTTAAAAAATTAATCATGTAATTTTTATTAATTTTACATAATTTTATCATTGGTGGATAAAAATAATTTAACAAAAATTAAAAATATTGTTTTGACATTTATTTTTGTCAAATTAATAATATTTTATCAAATTGACGATTTTACCCTTGAAACATCTAATGATATTTTCAATTGTCCTTATTTGAAACAAGATTCAAAATTCAGGGTCAAATGTGTCACAATTGAAAAGTTAGGGACTAAAGTGACACAAGTTCCAAACTATAGGGACTATTAGTGTAATTAACCCTTTGTTGAATGGTTTGGTTGTAGAGGTTACTCAGAACCTAACTATATGGGTGTATTTATTATTACTAGAAGTTGTGTTACAAGTTATACGCATGTATGGTAATACATCAAATTAAATATAATTTAGTAAAATAAAAACCAAAATTCTAAATTAAAATCATGGGATAGATAACACTAACAAAAAAGTCAGTTTATCTTTCTATCTTAATTTCTGTCTGCCAAACTGAGGAATATAGTATTGTTTTTTTTTATTATTTTATATTCCTTCTCCAATTAAGGAGAGAACAAACTTGATAAGAACACAATGGGATGTGTTGTGTCGTGTTGGGTTGTATTAGTGTGTCATGTCATTTCGGATTTGTGTCAGAAATATCTCAATATTAACCCAACATCGTCGTGCGGGTGGGGGAGAGCTAGGTAGTGGTCGAAGGTGGAAGGGTGGTGGCTATGGTGGTTGGATGACAATTTCGTTGTTGGTTGAGAGTTCCTTGATTCAAAGCCTGGATTGAGGAAGGAAATCGAAGAAGCTGCAATTTTGCACAACACTTGTGAGATTTGAGAGGAGTTGGGAGTGAGATTCGCATTATGAGAAGTGATCATGTAGCATTAGCACTGCTGATTAGACAATCAATTCAATCTCATTTCACAAAAGAATCATGGCAATCAAAGAGAAAATCAGTCAGTAATCCCCTGTAATCTAGAGTACCACAAGTCTCAACCATAGTTTGCAAATTCAGTTTAGGTGTTGCAACAAAATACTTCAAAATAACTTCTACTTTTTAGCAATTTATCCCAATTACAACTTGAGCAACACTATTCTTGTGGATCTGTAATAAAGAAAAAGAAGAAGAAGACAATTAGTTTGATGTTTAGTATTAAAAAATATATATTAAGTATATGAAAACGAGAAAATTTTCAATAGGTAAAGTTAAAACTACAAAAGAAATTTGTAAAATCTTTTGTGATTCTAGAGTGTAAAGAAAAAGTACTCATTCAATTCAATTATCATTAGAGATAAAATAATTCCAGTAAGGCGAGTTCACTAATCATACAACTTAGATACTCATAGGATTCATGATTCGATATCTGAACAAATATGATAATTCAATACAAACAATCCAAAAGTCAACGGTTTGATAAACACAAACTCAAGTTTTTGTAACTGCAACCACAGTAAGTAACTAGTGACAAAAATCCAAAACCAAGTTTAGCTCTATGGTCAAAGAAAAAAAGAAAGTAGAGTTTTTGTGTTTATACTTAAGCTTCATATCCTTAGGTTCAAATCGGAGTAAACTGGATTCATACTCCTGACAAAACACATGAATGAGCTTATAAAACATTGCGATACCAATAAAACAATCATCACAAATAGTTTTGATAATAAAAAAGTTAAATGGCAATTCTCTTACTTGATCCTCATTTGCCATAAATAGAAGGAAATTATACTCTATTTGGTTGATTGAAATGAGAATAGTGATTACTATTCCTTTAAAATGGTGAAAGATGATTATATTTGAAATGCATTTGTAATTACTTTTTTAGTCTAACCAAATATGGGAATGAATATTTTGATAGAATGATCATTCGATTCCACTTCATTCCAATGAACCAAATGCTATCTAATGGCCTTAATGATCAAAACAGAATTTACTATCAGTTGAACCATTGATGGCAAATTTTGCACCAAATCAATGATGAATCAAATCCTTCACCAAATTTCAAACAATGGCATTTTTTATTCAAATTTGATAAAATTCTAAAAAGAATATCAGGGATGATTTTCTTTTATACAAAATGGTTAAAAACAAGTTTTTGGGTAAGTTTAGAATTTTTCAAAAATATTTTTCCAAAAAAAGAGAGTACGAATTGGAGTGTTCTACATGAGATCAAGCTTTGAATCAAATTTTCACTCAAATTTGATGAAAAAAATAAGTACAAATACTTGGGTAGCTATTGGAGAAGAAAGGCTGAAGAGAGGTTTTGGTATGGAGATCATCCCATTCCAGAGATTCCCACCATTTACACTCTCCATAAATGTGCTGAAGAGCAGGTGGTGTAGATGCTTGCTCACCATCCTCATTCATGTACAAAGAAATAGGCAATCTACTTATGGGCAAGCAACTAAGTCACTATCGGTATTGACAAGACAAGTATTTTGATGCAAACAAATAGGAGAGGCCATTTTAGAGCAGCTTCGCGACTAATAGTCACCAACTCTCGTCTTGTGCTTCTTCTTTCAAACAAACCAATCTTAATGGCCTGAATTAGAGATTGATGTTTGTAAGCTCCTTCACATAATTAATGGTAACGGTTCCTTTCCGTTGCCTTTCCTGCATCAAGTCAGAAAAATAAACATACAACATTGAAATACAAAGAAAGAATGTCACGCCTCAAAGCCAACCAATCTATGCATGTGACAATGTCACACATCTATAAGACTTACAACACCCTGTGAGCATGCATAAAAAAGATGGTGAGAAACTCAATTCAATTTCATTCCACAAAATAATCATGGCAATCAGGAGATAAAATCACAATCAATAATTCTTTAATTCACAATACCAAAAGTTTTAACAACAATCCACAAATTCAGTTTAGCTAGTTTAATGTTTAGAGCATGCCAAACCTAGAGTTCCATAATCTGAATATTTCAAAGATTAATTGCCTCCATCAAAGCAAACAAGAGTTCTATAATTTAAATCAATGTCGCAACAAAACAATTCAAATTAACTTCTACTTGTAGCACTCTACCCAATAATAACTTCCACCGGTTCCGCCGCACTATTCTTCTCGATCTTTAATCAAAGGAAGACGATCAGTTTGATAGCTCAATAATTAACTACTGTAACAACTAACTGAATCAATTATACAAAAAAAAAAAAAGAGAATAATTTCAATTAATAAAATTAAACAACATAATTTTTTGTGATTCAGGAGTGTAAAGAAAATGTTATGTACTTCAGTTAATAGTTAACATAAAATCATTCCAATAAGGTGAGTTCCATATGTTGGAAACAATGGTTTAATATAGGCATATTTTTTTTTGAGCCAAAATTTTGAGTGGGTCCGAAGAGGTGAAGTGTTCCTTGCCGCGTGGCAAGTCACACTGTGAAGACGGAATGTCAAAACCATTTATGAGTGAATGGAAAGTCGACATCGTTTTCGAGTCTAACATTAATTTTTATTTGATAAAATTCATTTGAATTTTTTCAATAAAAAATTATTGTGGGAATTTAATTTAATTCTAAATTCAAATTTTGGGTTCCTAAGTGGTTTCCTAAAGTTTGTAATTGTGGGAATTTAATTTAATTCTAAATTCAAATTTTTAGTTCCTAAGTGGTTTCCTAAAAATTGATTAAACTATTTAAATAGTTTAATAAAGTTATTCCATTCAGTGAAAGGTTTTATTGAATTAACTATTCTAATAGTTTAATTATAAAAGTTTCAAACAGTTTGATTAACTGTTACACCTACGGATCACTATTCAAATTGTTTGAAAGTGTGTTCAACGGTCTCTACGGCTTATTGAATTCAAATTCTGAGGTTGTCCAAGTTTTGCACTTGTTCACTTTGGAAATAAACCTCTTCGGGTCAGATCCTTGTGCCTATATATACTATCTTTCCAGCAGTGGTTTAGGATCGGAAAATCAGTCTAAGAAAATTCCTTTTGTTGTCCAAACTTTGATTTTTTGGTGCATTATTCTTCATTTTAGTTTTAGTATAAATATTCAGAGAGTTAGAACACAGGTTTGGTTCACCGTACAAATTTGTTTGGTGTGCTACAACAATTTTGTGAAGATCATTGTATCCTGGGAGATAGACGCCACTCAACCGTAAGCACCGTAGCGGGGCGAATTTGTCTTAAGGACAGAGTGTCACACATTCGACTTGGTCTTGTAATTTTTATTTGGTTTGACAAAATAAATCCGGTATATTATTTATTTATTTTGTTTGATTTTATTTTAAGTTATTTTATTTACACAGAAGATTGATCCAACACCATAATCATAGAATTTTATAACTTGTAGGATTATAGTTTGTTTGGATCATATAGTTTTGGTGAGAAAAGAAAACATTTGTTCAGAGGGTTAAGTAGGTGAAAAATGGAGACAAAGTGTGAGAAATAGTGAGAAAGAGAAGTATGTTATTTTGACTATTTGATTTCTTACTGAAAGTTGTGAGATTTGGTGAGAAACAAGTTGATTGGTTGTAAAATATTTACAATACCAAGATTACCCCTTAAAATAAAAAAGAATAAAAACAAATCTCACTCAAATTTCTCTCACATGATTTGCTTTCTTACCAATCTAAATACGATAGTGAGAAAACAAGTCTTTTTTCTTTACTCAACTAGATGGGAGAGACCACAATAATTTTTTTTTTCTCTTACCCCATGATCCAAACATGGTGTTACTATTCGACATATCAACAAATTCAATAATTCAATTTAATCAATCCAAAACTCAACGGGTTTGATAAACACAAACTCATGTTTTAGCAAATGCAACCACAGTAACGAGTGACAAAAGCCAAAACCACATTTAGCTCCATGGTCAAATATCAAAAGAAAGTAGCTTATGTGTCAATATTTAACCAACAATGCTACATACACCCAATTTTGAAGACCCCCACCCCACCCCCAGTGACGTGGCAGCGTTGGATTGGTTGAAAAAAAAAAAAAAAACTGTTTTGGACCAATCACCCAGTGACACCTCACTGGGTGTCACTGGGTGTAACCCATTTACTGGGTGTATCCCTCTTTTTCCAATATTTAACTCCCATTTGCTTTGGGTTCACATTATTGTCAAACAAAATTCATACCCTTCATAAAGTACATGAATCCACAATGATCTTATAAAATATTTCTATAGAAATAAAAAATAAAAAATAAAAATAAAAACAACTCGGGACACAAGACTCCCACTAAAATAGAATCTGAAGAGGACAAAATGTATGCAACCTTACCCCATCTTTGAAGAGATTGTATCCATAACTAAGAGGTGATTTCATTACTCAATGTTTAAACATTTTCAAACCAAAATATGCAGTTAAAAGAAATTCTAGATGTGGTATGAGATGACTTACCTCTAGTGAAAGGAATCCACACTCAAGAGTTCATGAATCGAAAGCTGTAAACAAGGAATTCAACAAGATTATAAAAATAATAGTGGTTCTATGTATGTAAAAATCATCATAAATAAATTACACAAAATATTTACGTGTGCGGGGCCATAAATTATTGAATCTACAATAATGTGAATGTTCTGTATATTTTATGTGGTTAGTTTCTGTGTACCTAAATTTTTATAATAAAGTTAAGTACTCCCATACCTCTTTCAAAATTGACTAGTTTTGGGAAAAATAAGTATAACAAGGGAAGAACAATTGTTTCTACCTTCATATGATTGTCAAAATAAACAAGTATAGACCATGTTGTTCTTGTGGTATTTTTCTCTTTTTGCATAAAATCAATTAATCAAAAGCCTAATAAGTGAGTGTCATCTATAAGCCTAACCAAATTGGTCTAATGCCAAACAACCACTCTAATCCCAACAGACTCTCAAATAATTCTGTGAAATCATGCGAGTTTTCTTTCTCATCATTTCTGATCCTTTCTCACCAAATCACTCAATCTATACGGAGTGGAAATTTAAAATAAGAAGGGATTTGAATTACCTTAATGATGATTTCAATATTATTCAATTTCATTTCCTTCAAGAGATTCAGTCTCTTCTTCTTCTTTACCATTCAAAAGATTCAATATCCTTCTTTCGCGCTTCTGCAAGAAAATGTCAAGATTGAGAGAGGAAAAAAAAAAGAAAGATCCTAAAATCAACTTACCTGATCAGAGATCATATTTATTTATTTTATTTTGGATAAAATACAAAGAAGCATACCTTTCATATCACTTTAGTCTTTTAAATTTTAATTTTGTTAATTTCTCTCTTCAAATTATCAAATTAGTCTAATTTTAAACTACTATTTAAATCATTAACGAAATTTTAAAGTTCCAATTTTTCTAATTTTGTTTCTCAATATTACAAGTTATTTTTATTTTTCTCATAAATGTTTCGAGAACAAACTAACAAAATTAAAAAACTTTAAGAAGCAAAGTCAAATGTATATTTTATTATTATTCCATTAACTATTTGAGCTATGAGTTTAAACAAGACCAAATTAATATAAATTAAAATTTTAATAATGAAATTGACAAAATTAAAACTTGACACAGTGACACAAAATGCATACTTAAAATAACATAAATATAATTTATCATTTATTTTTATATTCTTGTTTGAGTATCACTATTTGGTACGCCCTTTATATAATTTTTCCATTCAACTCCAAAAAAGATTGATTAAGGTTTTTTTTAATTGGTTTTAGAAATTTTTGAAGTGTATTTAAAATGCTTTTTCAACTTCTAGTCTTTTTTCTCTGTTGAGTGATGATATGTGATTGCTTGTATTACTGGCGCATTAATATTGGTAATCCTTCTATATAAACAAAAAAAAAAAAAAAAATACTTGTCACAAAATTATTTTTACAGATTTAGTATCCAGCAAATTGAGTTTATTATTATTTTTGTATTTAACTTTATTTCCTCACATTTCATTATAAGATTATTGAAAATTATTCCTACAAGAATCTGTACAACTTTAAGCGTGTTTTATTAGAAAATTTACAAAATCTAATCTTGCATAACAATGTCCTATATGTGAGACCAAGATTTCCTCCCGTTCATAATATGGACTAGATGTGGTCACCACCATAGTTTTTTTTTGATAATTCAAATTATTTATTTTGTAGGGTTCTTCGTATATACCATCTACATAAAAGAATTAGATCGATCTGATATTCATAGTCTATTCAATTTATCGCGTTTATAACTAAAAAAATGAATGATTTATTTTTAAAAATATACTTATTGTCTAATTTTTTATTTTTATTTTTATTTTTGGAAACAAATGCTTAAATTGAATAGTTTACAATTATCGAATTAACGTAATTTTTTGTGTGGATGATACAAAGAGTCTAACAAAATAAATGACTTGAATTATAAAAATGGAACCTGTAATTAATCTCATGAGCCAAGACAACATCTTCTAATCTAAATCATGTATTGGAGGGAATCCAGATCTGTATGTGTGCATGTGCGGAGAGGGGGTGCTGTTGTCCCTTAAGGCACAACAGTTACTATTGTGCCCTTTGGGGGAGGTTTTTTTGAGTGTTTTTTGATGATCTGAACCGTTCATATTGTAGGATTCGTCGAGTATATCATTCATACAAAAAATCAAGTTGATTGAATATTTGTAACCCTATAACCAAAGCACATTTGTTTCTATAAAAATTAACGGTTAACATAACTTTCATAAATTTTTAAAAACAATTGGGATCTAATCTTGGGGTTATGATATCCGATTAATTTAATTTTTTACAGGAATAATATTCTTGATGAACCTTACAATATGAACAGTTCAGATTATCGAAAAACACTCGGAGAGACCTCTCAAAAGGGGGCAACAGTATCTATTGTGCCTTAAGGCACAGCAGCACCCCCTTATCCATGCATGTGTACCCTTGAACTTTTGTGTGCTGAGTGTTTGTCATTACATTTTCAGAAATAATATAATGGTAGATCTTTCACAAAAGCAATATGATAATCTAACAGTGAGAAAATAATAAATAATTTATAATATTCAAATTTATTATATATATTTATATATTAATAATATAATTCGGGTTGATTGGGTTGCGAAACTTAAGCCTTATTCAAATTTAATTAGGCTGTAAAATTTAGCTCAAACCTTGACCAAATTTAAAATCATAGTCTAAATTCTAAAAAATTTTAAATTAGACCAGGGTTGCTCATATTAGGCCAACCGAAATTGAACCCTAGTTTTAACAAAGATTTTTTTGAGTAATCACCAATGTTTTTAGGGGTCATGCGAAGTAGTATTTTTATTTATTTATTTATTTTATTTTTTTTTGAAAAATAAAGTGAAAGTAATCAACAATGATAATTGGCAACCGTATGTGTCTATCTGCTACTGGTATTTTGTTATATCCAAAACATGTATGGGAGTAACAATATTAATTTGAGCTTAGCTGTTTGAAACTTTCATGAAATTAAATTTGGTGTCACAAATCCTAAATAAATAGTTAATGCAATGTGTTCCGGTGACTTGGCTACATGTAGGGCTAATTTAAAATTTTGTAGGCATTTTTATTTAAATACAATTTGCCATATTTAAGAAAAGGGCAAATACATTTTGCTATTTGTGTCATTTTTGTCCTTACATTTTCAATTAGTTTAATTTTGAATTTTAATTTAAAATTTTGT
Organism: Camellia oleifera; assembly: GCA_022316695.1. Taxonomy (NCBI): domain Eukaryota; kingdom Viridiplantae; phylum Streptophyta; class Magnoliopsida; order Ericales; family Theaceae; genus Camellia; species Camellia oleifera. Next base: position 72,227,600 of record CM039310.1, on the reverse strand, counting down.
GTTAATTTGGTTCAATTGATAATCCCGTTAGTATTTTTAAAGAAAAATAATCACTGAGTTGAGTAAGCTTATAATTTTATTATTAAAAATATGACGCATGCCATTTATATTCGTATTTTTCATAAAAAAAATATTAAGAATTGTAATCAATTAGACCAAATTAAAACAAAATCATAAATTCAGGCCTAAAATGAAATCAATTAAAATGATGAAGACTAAAATAATAATAATAAAAAAAAAAACTAAAGTATAAGAACTACCATCAACTTTTACCCTTAAAAAAATCTAACATGATGTTACAATATTACCTGAGTAGCCGCCGCTGGAGTAGAAAGGTTGAAAAGTGGTTTTGGTGAGGCGATTATCCCATTCCAGAGATTCCCACCATTTTTCTTTTCCAGAAATGATTCGAAGAGCAGGTGGTGCAGTTGCTTGCTCATCATCCTCATTCATGTGCAAAGAAATAGGCAATCTCCTTAACATAGGACAATTCCATATCAAAATTTTTTGCAGAGATTCACAGACCATTATGCCCTTATATATGCTCTCCAGCCTTGGTAGGTTTTGTAGACGTAATATCTTTAAATTTGGGAGTGTGATTGTGTCGCCATCATCTTCCCGATGCCCCCCTCGATCACTCGTCTCTACTTCTACTATTATCTCCTCCAAATTCTTGCAGTCCAACACTTGAAGTACCTCAAGGTTTGGAAAGTTGTGCAACAACAGGGCAGAGAAAATATTCTCCATTTTCGGACATTGCCACAACTCCAATCTCTTAAGGTTAAATGAAATGTTGTGTGGTGGAACAACTCTGTCAAAGAGTGCCCTAAAATTGGGTAAATCCCAAAACCTTAATTTCTCAATCGTTGTTAGCGGGATGTGGTAGTCTTCTGAAAAGCATGATGATGATGATGATGATGATGATGATGATGATGATGAAAACATGGATTCAAGCCCATTACACTCGTCGATTATAAATTTTCCTAAACCTCTTGCATCCCTTAACGACTGAATATCTGATAAGCTAATGTGATTGTGCCATCTTTTAATGTACAACTCCAATACTTGATAAAAATTCAGTGTCGTACTTACAAGTGAGTTTTTCTTTTTCAGTGTCAAAGTTACTTTCATCAACAATTCCCACCTCAAGGCTGTACTTTTCCAAACTTTTGCATTGCGCAGATTTCACGTACTTGGTAAGCTCTTGCCCATTGTGAAACTGAGCTGCGAGAACTTTTAATTGCTTCAAGCACAACAGCTCTTCTGCCGAAACTTTTACTTTTGTTCTCTGAATTTCAAGGTAATGGAGTTGTGTGAGTCTGCATAACTTCCGGCAAGGAGACATTCCTAGCTTGTAACCCGAGAGTTTAAGCTTTCTGAGATTAACCAACTCTTCTATACCATGGGGTACTTCTTCAATCTGACTATTAGTTAGTTTAAAATGTTCCAACGCCTTCAGTTTCTCCAGTGACGGCACATATTTTAGGTTGCAATTCTCTTGGAGTCTAAGCTTTCTGAGATTAACCAATTCTTCTATACCTTGGGGTGCTTCTTCAATCAGACTCCCAGTTAGTTCAAAATGTTCCAACGCTTTCAGTTTCTCCAGTGACGGCACATTTTTTAGTTGACGACAATAACGTAGTAACAGTTGATGCAAATTCTCCAACATGGAGATGGAATCTGGCAAAGACTCTATGTTACTGTTGGACAAATCCAACACCTTGAGACGAGGCATATACAAAAAGAAGGAATTTTGAATCCGAAGTTCTTTTGACATATTGCCTTGAAATAGGAAGGTGGTGAGGCAAGGGAAATTGGGTGGTTCAGAAGGAAGTTCTTCAATATGGTTCCACATTAAGGAAATCCTCTCAAGATCCTCAGACCAGTCTTTATGTGGAACTCTTTTTAATCCCTCACCAGCTCGGACCATGAATCGAGGACTAGCTGATGTTATTTTGAGAGCCATATCTCTTATCAAATCATGCATCTTCACGCATTCTCTGGCATATATTATACTTTCTACCATCAAGCAGGTTTTAATGAGTTTAATCAATATAGAGTGACCTTCGTCGAACATTGCTTCTATATTGTTCAACTCACTTATTAGTCCCTCAGCAATCCAATACTCTATCAGTTCTTCCTTATCGATGTCATGGTCTTCTGGATACAATGCACAATACAAGAAACAATGTCGTTCCTGTTCATCTTTTAGCTAACTATAACTAAATTTTAGTTGCTCAAATAACCCTTCTTTGTCCAGGAGCCATTGTACATTTCTCGCATTTCTCCACTCGCGAATGTCATTCACTTCTCTCATACATCCAGCCATAACAACAATTGCAAGGGGCAGACGCGCACATTTTTTGGCAACTTCTTTTGCAATTTCTTCTACCTCAGTTGTAAGCATTGTCTGATGTTCTTTAACATTATTCATAAACAGATTCAGCGCTTCCTCTTCTGTGAGAAGCTCCATTTCAACAGGTCTGCAATTCATCTTTGTACAGACGTCTACCGATCGTGTAGTCAACACTAGCTTACATCCATTATCTCTGGTTGGTTCCGGAATACCCATCTTCTCCAGAGGAAATTCTTTCCAAAGATCGTCTAAGATGAGCACATATCTCTCCTTTTGGAAAAGCATGTTATGTATTTCTGACGCTGAACGTAATTCATCATCGTTATCGGAAAGATCAATATTCAGTTTCTTAGCTATCTGCCTTTGTAGATTTTTGATGTCAAATGCTTTAGATACTGTGACCCAAATAACATCACTAAAGGTAGAAGTTCCCGAAAAAAGTTGATTATTGATACTTTTCATGATGGTTGTTTTGCCAACTCCCCCCATTCCGTGAACACCGATTTTTCTAACCGCATCATTCATCAAGAAATTCCAAATTTTCTCCCTGTTCCTTACGCTTGTTGGTTCAGCCAAAGATTCTGCTGTTGGTATGGCGTGTCCACAAGTTGGATCATCAATCAGCAAACCATTAGAAAATTCACCATTTTCATACAGTTTTTCCACCTCTCCAATCTTGTCCACTACACGCTTTCCCAACTGTGCACGTTTGAAGGCATTCTTCAATCCTCGTACTTCTTGCTCTTGTCTTTCCAAAGTTTGGACATCAGCTGTTATCCTTCGCACATATTCTTGCCAATGTTTAACTTCAACCTTTTGTTTTTTCCTTGACCGCTGCTCTGCATAATTCACTTCTACATTTATGTCATTGTTTCGGCCGTTCAATTGCTCTGTCTTCCTTTTGAGAGTTTCCATGTTAGTATCAAGGTTGTTGTGATATCCAACCCATGGTCCAGTTAAATCACACAAATTCTTCCCAATTTCAATGGTTGAATGAATGTTTTCCATGGTGTGGCCTATTCCTGCAAATTCGGAAGAGGATTGTAGTTAAAAGGAAATATTCTAAAGAAAACTTCAATATTGATTCTAATGGCTGTTAGAAAGCAATTTCAAATTTGATTTACAAAAGCATGAGAAAGAAAAACATGCTAATTTATGCAAACTGACTTCACGTTCACCTCCAAATAATCGAAAGTCAGTCTTTGAATTGCTGACAAAATAGTGATTGTGCTAAATAGATAGCTAGTAACAATGAACCAGCATTTATGGTGTTCAAGAATTTCTGTTATGACATTGATTGTAAATTTTAGGTGAAACAAGAATAAGATCTATGCCAGAGTTTATCTGCCCAAGCTCGACCTAATTAAGTTAGTGCAAAATTGACCTAGTTGCCCAAGTTGCACATAAATTTGAGGTTTTTCTTTTCTTTTTTTTTTTTTAAGTGCAAATTCAACTTTGTTTACATTTTTTTTATTAAATCGTAAATAACATCAAAATAAAAAATTTATATAATGCGAGAGATTAAAAAAATTGAAAAATCGATGTGATGTCTTTACAATTTATGTCCAAATTCTAACACTCATTTAACATCTTTTCCAAAAAAAAAATTGATGACCAAGCTTAAAATAATAAAAAAAAGTAGAGCAAAAACTATTCCATTAATAGATTAACACTTGACACTTTGTCTCCTAAAACTCTAATACAAAAGTAATGGATCCCATGATTTAGACCAATAACTACTCATTTGGAGCACCACCTAGACATGCTTCAGGAGTATTGAAAAATTTTCCGAAGCTCACTACGCTGTTTTAGAAACATATGCTGAATGCTGTGCAAAACAAGGTAGAGTCAATATAGATATACATGCAATCCACACACGCAATGCATATACAACTCAAAATAATAATAATAATATTATAAAAAATAATAGCAAAGAAAAATATGCATATAACATGCATGTGCAGCTAAAAAAAAAAATAATATTATAAGAATAATAACAAAAAATATATATACACATACAGTATGGGTTGCTCAAGTGGTAAAAGTTTCTTTACTAAGCCTATGATTATGGGTTCGAGACCCTTTCCCCTTTATACCTAATTTTTACAAAATAAACGAGGCATAAACCCAAAATATGACGATAGGAGACACCAATGTGTCAACACAATACCACCAAGATGCTTTGCGAGAAAAATCTACCAGAAAAGAGAAAAAATAAGCAAAGAATAATGATAGACGTGGTTAAATTCTTAAAAATCACCAAAATTAAGCTCTTAAAATGCTTATAAACTTCAAGCACAACATAGACCAGGGAAAAAAAAAAAATTGAAATCATACAGACAAGATCTCACACAAGGACAACTGTAAAGTGATAAAATAAAAACTAGGGTTTTCATACCTTGTTGCAAAAAATCAAAAAGCAGATCAAGTCTGTAACTTCTTCTGAGGGGTTTGAAATGTCAAATGGAGAAAGAACAATGTCAATGGAAAAGATGAGGAGGAGGACGAGGTCAATGTGACGTGAGGAAGGATCTGGGAAGGAGCTGGGACGACATTATTTCTTGACTTTGTGGTGAGAGAATTCATTTGGGAGTAGGTCGATTTTATTTTATTTTATTTTATTTGACTTTTTGACTATTTTAGGTTGTGGTAAAAATTTTAGAATGATTTTTTAGTTTTTTTGACTTTTTGTGAGAGAAACAACGTAATGAATGTGAGTTAGATGTGATATTTTATCTTATTGAATTAAAAATTTTATTTTATCTTTTTATAGTTAAAATAGCTCCCAAATTCAACCCAATCTTCCTTTCCAATCGAAGCCAAACTTTCTGTTAAAGCAATCACCACTAACCACTGCTAACGCCTAGTTTGAAAACAATTTATTTTGGTAATTTAAAAATTTTTTTATTAAAAAATGAGATAAAAAATTAATATTTTAAAATAATTTTTAAATTTTTTAAGAAAAAATGTGTAAAAAGTAAAAATTTTTTTTTTTGATTTTTTGGTATAAGTTATTGATTTTTTAATTCTTTTAGTGATTTTTTAATTTTTAAACTAAAACAATGAATTACCAAATGAGACCTAACTAATTTTTTATTCAACTTTTCAACAATGAATTACCAAATGAAACCTAACTAATTATTTATTCAACTTTTCAAATATAAAGGTCGTCACTGTAGCTTCTTCAAACATTATTTTTCTCTTCCTACAGGTTGCAGCAAAAACACAATTTATAAGTCATTTGTACTTTGAGCCAATTATTATTTGTTCTATTTGTTGATTACCATCATTATTTGAAAAGAATAAATTAGCCGGTTATAGAATTGATTTTTTGCTTCTGTACGGGAAAGAAATACACCTTCTCGTATAATCCTGTTGACCAAGTCTGCGCTCCTCGTACGACGTCGTTTAACTACCTGAAAATACACACGTGAGTTAGCCGGCGGGTGTGTGCCGGAAACCTCTCCGATGCCTAAGTCAGTAAGCTTGACAAATAGACAAAAGCTCTATGAATTCAGGGAGCAAAGTTGCATTACCTCTCCAAAGGTGATATTAGTGGGCTTATATAGGTTTCGCGTGGCACAATCCTGGTAGGACTCTTATTCCTCCATATAGAGTCCTCCTAGGATTCATACTCTTGGAAGATAATGCTTATCCCCCAACACCCTCCCTCACTGCTTAAACCAAGTGAGATGGTTTTACCACGGCCGGACTACAATACGACCGAAGTAACCACTAGTTTAGCCCTTACTTTCCTTTCTCTTACCTCGGCTTTCCTATGCTAAGACCGAGCTAACCGTAAGAGAGTCGAGCCGAACTACTTTCAGAACCCAGTCCTCTTAAAGACTTAGCACACCTCGGCTCTCATACGCCACGACCGAAGTAACCACTGAAGACCGAACTACCCCACAATACATTTCTCAGCCGAAGTAAGAAAATGGCCTCATGCAACCGGACTAATTATCACGGTTATGACTGGTCTAACTCCCAAGACTATTTCAGACCGGAGTAACTTTAGACGGCCTTTTTACTCAGCCCTTCGCAGTTCGGCCCAAACGGGCCCATCACTATAGCTCGGGCCAATCTATCCAGCTCGGCCCAATTTTCATATAAATTACCCTCTCAATTGTCCCTTAATTCCATCTGCAGAACATGATAGGAATTACCTGTTTAACGACCGAGCTAGAGTTTTGCAAGCCTTTCCAGCCGAGTTACAATCCCATAGTTATTCCAGCCGTGCTGAAAACCTTCCAGCCTCTCCAGCCGAACTGAAAACCATTTAGGTTATCCAGCCGAGTTAAACTTTAGCCGAGCTCAGCATGTCCGGTCAAAACGTCTCTTCAACTGCAGCAACTGAAATGCTTCTTCTCCCAGGGACACGTGGCAGCCTCTGATTGGTTCGCAACAACTGTCACGTCGCCCTCGTACTCCACACTTTTTGAACAGTTCCCGCGTTTTCCCCCTTTACCAAAATAACCTCATTTGTTCATATCACTTTCTTCCTTACCCTGTTCATCTCCTCTCTCACTCGTACTTCTCAAACCTGCAACCTCAAGGCTCGTACTTTCTATTGTTGCTGCTGCTCTCATCTCCATTTCTTCTGGTAAGTATCACAAATCCTCCTTCCATGTTTCATTTTTTCTTTTATTAAATCCCTAGCAAACTGCTCATGTGTTTTTTCAAAACACTTTTTATGCTTAACTTTCACTGTTCTTACACTTTCTGGGAAAAAACATCATAAGAACACTATGAATGTTATAAAGCAACCTGTAGAACGTAGTTTTGATCTTTGCACATGCCCCAACCGGACTAGAACACTGTTCTTGCTATATACAGATTTAGGTAGACTGGAACCGAGCTAGAACTTGTACTCTTCACAATAATTTTAATAGGCCACCACTTGATTCACACTAGCCGAAATGAAAACACATCGAACTAGAAATATCGGCACTTGACCGAGCTAAGCCTTGGGGGCTAAGCCAGCTTTTGCAGTTCCTAAACCGAACTCAGAAAGCTGCCCCTTGATGCTTAACCGAAGTAACAAAAACCATAGTCAGAACCGAGATAACCAAGCTTCTTGCCAAACTGAGATAACAACCACCTTGTTTAAACCGAGGTAGATCCTGTTAGCACCCTAAGGAACCGAAGTAAGGCATCCTTTTCTCGCTTTGTTTTTGCAGCACGGTCAATGATCTGTGCTTGACCCCTTTGTTCTTCCACTTTGCAGACTTTAGGTTGCCCAGGCCACTCTCTTTGAAGGCTCGACCGAGCTACTGAGCACAACTCCTTCAGCCGAAGTAATTTATTCTTTATTTATCTGATAAATGGGGAAGTACAGATTCCTAGTAGAAACCCCAGGCGGCTTAGCCGAATTCAGGAAGGATTACAATATTCCAGCCGATGTAAACCTCACTTTAGCCGAACAAGATGTTGACCCATGGGGCAACGAAGGTTTTGTGCCCTTTACCCTTCAATCAATAATAGAGACCGGACTTAGATTCCCGGTCCAACCCTTAATTTGTGAATTCTTAAGACAAACCAGACTATGCCCCACCCAACTGTCCACCAATACATACCGAATAATAATGGGTATAGCCGCACTGAACCATCAAACCGGTCTCAACCTAGGTTTGGCCGAGTTACTACACCAATACTCCATAGGATCAAAAAACGAAGGCTGGTGTTATTACTTGAGAGTACGCCGTGGCCGAGAGAAAATAATAAAACGCACACCGGACAAAGACTTAAACGACGATGATTTCTTTTGGGTCTCCGGGAATTTTGAGGACCACCAAGCCCAGATTCTTGGCTGGGCTATTAACTGGAACAAAGGAATTCCTGGTACACTTACTTCGGTTGTATTTCACACTTTTCTCTATTTCGGCTTTCTTCTTTAAACCGAACTAACAGTTTTATCTTCTTTTGCAGATAAAGCCCATCTCCTCTCAAACTACGGTTACCCCAACCTCGGTCTTCTGCGCACCACACTAAGAGTGAAGGAGAGAAGTTGGGCAAAGCTTCTAGACTTTGAACCGACTTACCGCTACTCCGGTCGCCGAAAAGCAAGGGTGACCGACTTCCTCCTCGAAGACGCACCGGAACCGGACCCTTCCTTGCCCCAGATCAACCTTGTACCACTCACAGCCAAGCAAGAAATGGCTAAGAAGAACAGGTTGAAGGCCCTCCTAACCGTAACAACTCCAGCCGAAGTGCGGACAACTGGCCAAACCACTGAAACCGTGGTGGCCCTTCCATCGCAACAACCATCTTCCTCACGCCGAAACAAGCGTGCTCGGATTACCCAAACTGAGCCATGTCTTGCTGACGAGGACGAGACCGTTCTTCCACAAAGCTCTCCTCCACGCCCCCAGCAAAGCCTCCAACCGGAGCAAACTGCCCGAACTTCCACTTCATCCAAATGGGCTCCTGTCCTCTTATTCGACAACCGGGATATCACTGCTGAGGATTCGGTGGTTGCTGATAAGGACCACTTATTGGCTCACAGCCTGGCCAAAAGTGTGTGCCTCCCGAAGGACACGGAGCACCATCACAAGCAGCTCAACACCGAGCTCAAGTCAATTCGGTCCTCCACTAAGTCCATGATCCTGGTAAAATGCTTTCCTTTCTCTATGTAAATTTTTTCCAACTTTGAGTTCGGCTAACGTTACTTCTCCTTTGCAGGCTATCCAGAAGAACCAAGTCACTCATAGAAGGGTCATGGAGCTTAGGAGGAGTACAAGGGAGGCCATGGCCGAGGTTGAATCCAAAACGGCCGAACTCACTGAGGCCAAGAAGCAGCTAGCCGAGCTGCGAGCAGAGACCGGTCATTTGACCGCAGTAGTTAATTCGGCCGAGGCTGAGAAGTAGAAGATCGCCAATGAGGCAAAGGACAAGTACCTGCGTTACTTGGCACAAATTGAGGCGACAAAGGATGCCGAAATAAAGTAACTGAAGGGAGAGATGAAGAAGTCTGAGAAGCGAGGCTTCAAGGAGGCCGAAGAAGCATACTCCCTTCAATGTGACGTAGCAAAAGATCTCTTTTTCAAGTGTGGCTGGAGGACCGCGGTGGAGAAGTTCGGTTGTACGTCCGATACCGAGGTATACGATGCTCCGCCGTACTCCATTCCAGCTTCACTCTCATAATACACTGCCGATCTCCAAAAAGCCTTTCTTGAGGGGTCTGGTGATGATGATGACGATGATGATGAAGAAGATGAGGAGCCATCTCATACTCCGGTTGTCAACGAACAGCAGAATGATCAAGCAGTTCGGTCTGAGCTAGTTATTGAAGATCCAACTCTTGAGCTGCAGCCGACTGATACCGAAGTTCAGGCTGACACCGAACTCCCAACCGTGCTCCCCTCTGACACCGGACTCCAGGTAAATGATGATGCAGAATTCGATGCCGAGCTTGATGATCTTCTCCGCTGATTTTTTCTTCTTTCTTTTGTTTTTGAACTTTTTGTAACCGGGCTTCGGCCCCCTACTTGTACTTACTTTGTGTTTCAATGAAAAAATCTTTCTTCAACTCTTGTTTCGGTTTTGTGTATGTATGCCTGTACTTCTAATGAATTTTTTCATGAACTTATTTGCACAACTATGATCTCGGTTTTAGCTATCTGTCTTACTGGCCAACCACTCTTCAGCCGATATAACTTACTTCGGCTGAAGAGTACAAAGAGTTAGTTTTAATCCAGCCAACCATTCTTCAGCCGATATAACTTACTTCGGCTGAAGAGTACAAAGTGTTGGTTTAATCCAGCCAACCTCTTCAGCCATGCATTTACTTCGGCTGAAGAGAAACAAAGGTTGGTTTAATCCAGCCAACCACTCTTCAGTCGATATAACTTACTTCGGCTGAAGAGTACAAAGTGTTGGTTTAATCCAGCCAACCTCTCTTCAGCCATAAACTTACTTCGGCTGAAGAGAAACAAAGGTTGGTTTAATCCAGCCAACCACTCTTCAGCCATTAACTTACTTTGGCTGAAGAGTACAAAGTGTTGGTTTAATCCAGCCAACCTCTCTTCAGCCATAAACTTACTTCGGCTGAAGAGAAACAAAGGTTGGTTTAATCCAGCCAACCACTCTTCAGCCATAAACTTACTTCGGCTGAAGAGTACAAAGTGTTGGTTTAATCCAGCCAACCTCTCTTCAGCCATGCGCTTACTTCGGCTGAAGAGAAACAAAGGTTGGTTTAATCCAGCCAACCTCTAAGTTGGTTTTTCCAGCCAACTTAGAATAAAGTGTTTGGTTATATCGACCAAACGTCCTGCAGCCTGGATCCTGATCCTGGGCTTAGGAGGGGTGTTGGTTTAATCCAGCCAACCTCTAAGTTGGTTTTTCCAGCCAACTTAGAATAAAGTGTTTGGTTTTTTCGTCCAAACGCCCTGCAGCCTGGATCCTTATCCTGGGCTTAGGAAGAGTCATAGTTGGTTTAATTTGGCCAACTATGTTTACAATGCTACTAACTTACTAAGGCTACTTTCTACGGAAAACAAATATACTGAAAAAGAATCGAATTGTTTTATTGAGAAAGTAAAAAATTACATATACGTAAAAGGAAAAAGGCTAAAAATAAAACAACTTGAGATTTGTTGTGTTCCATGGCCTGGGAATTGCTTTGCCGTCCTCATCTTCCAAGTGGTATGCCCCTTTGCCTGCTAGTCCGACCACTTTGTAAGGTCCTTCCCAATTAGGTCCTAGCTTGCCATCTCCTGGAACCAAGGTATTTCCCATCACTTTGCGCAGTACCCAATCTTCGATCTTGAATTGCCTTGGATGCACTGTTTTGTTATACTTTCTGGACAACTCTTGTTGGTAGGAGGCGATGTGAACTAATGCTCTGTCTCGTCTTTCTTCCGCAAGGTCAAGTTCCATTGCTATGGCTTCGCCATTTAAGTCTGGATCAAAGTTTTCACTTTAGATTGTGGGGAGGCCCACTTCTAGTGGGATGACTGCTTCCATGCCATAGGCTAAGGAGAATGGTGTTTCTCCTGTTGATCGTCGCGGCGTGGTGCGGTAAGCCCATAAAACATGAGGGAGCTCTTCTGCCCACTTGCCTTTTGCTCGTTCTAACCTTTTCTTTAATCCGTCTAAGACGACCTTGTTTGAGGCCTCTGCTTGACCATTTGCTTGGGGATATGCCGGTGTCGAGTTGTAGAATTCTATCTTGTATTCTTCGCAAAAGCCTCTGAAAATTCTGCCGTCAAACTGAGTGCCGTTGTCTGAAATCAGTGCTTTTGGTATGCCAAAGCGAGTAATGATGTTCTGCCAAACAAACTTCTTCACATCTTTTTCCTTGATTGACGCTAAGACTTCTGCTTCCACCCACTTTGTGAAGTAGTCTGTTGCTGCAAGAAAGAACTTCCTGTTGCCTGGTGCTGTTGGAAGTGGACCTACTATGTCTAAGCCCCACATTGCGAAAGGCCATGGGCTAGTTAATGGTAGTAGTTCTCTGGCAGGTTGGTGTATTTGGTGTGCAAACTTCTGACACTTTTCGCATTTTTTGACATACTTCTCTGAATCTGCCTGCATGTATGGCCACCAGTATCCTTGTGAAATAGCTCGGTATGCCAATGATCTTCCTCCTTGATGGCTGCCACATACCCCCTCATGTATTTCGAACAGGAACGCTTCCACCTTGCTGGGGTGAACACACTTTAAGTAAGGTCCTGAGAACGACTTCTTGTATAATGCCAAGGATGGAGAGAGCCAAAATCTCTGCGACTTTGCTCTTATTTTGTTGGCTTCTTTCTTTTCTACTGGTAAGGTGTCGTTTTTCAGGAACAATATGATGGGATCCATCCAAGAAGGGCCTAACTCCGCACAACACACCTCTTCTGCTTCTGGGTCTTCAATACTTGGTCTAGGCAGGTAGTCGATCAAGAGTGGATGAGGGATGGAGGTATCCGCCATTGAGGCGAAGCCTGCTAGTTCGTCTGCTCTGCTGTTCTCCTCCCTGCCGATCTGTTCTATTCTCACTACTTCAAACTTTTTGATCTCTGTTCTGACTAGCTCTTGGTATTTAGCCATTCTGTCATCCTTTGCCTCATAATCGCCTGAAATTTGGTTCACCACCAGCTGTGAGTCGCTGTAAACCATTAGCTCGGTGGCCTTCATGTAGAACGCTGATTTGAGACCTGCAAGAAGCGCTTCATACTCCGCTTCATTGTTCGATGCTGGGAAGCCAAGGTTGATAGCTTGTTCTACAACTAGGCCATCTGGAGAGATGAGGACTATGCCAAGTCTTGCGCCATGTCGGTTGGATGCTCCATCCACAAAGAGCTTCCACATCTCCCCTACAAACAACTTCCAGCATATGGAGGGATCGGATGATAATGTCGCTGGAGTTTTCTTCATGATCCATAGTTGCAGTCTGCCCCTTGTCTTCTGATGGGACCAAGTCATTAGTTGTTGGTGAGTTTTGACTTGGTGTAGCAAGGTCTGCTTCCTCCTTGCCTTCTCTACTCTGGTCTGTCTTGGGCTCTGGCTGAGTAACCTGCACTAGGGGTTGCGCTATTCCGGCGTCAATCTCCATCCCTAGTTCGGTTGTGTCAGTCAGGTCGATTGGGCAGACTTGGTGGCTTCCAGGAGTGAATTCCGCGACGAAGTCTGCCAAAGATTGGGCCTTTACTGCGGTTTTGGGTTGGAACTTGATGTCATATTGTCCCAATTCTACTGCCCAGTTCAGAATTCGCCCAGAAAAGTTCGCCCTTTCAAATAAAGCCTTGAGTGGGAAGGCTGTGAGAACAACTATGGTGTGGGCGTGAAAGTAATGTGACAACTTCCTTGAGGCCATCATTAAGGCCAATGCCAGTTTCTCCAGTGGCAAATACCTCGTTTCGGCGCCTAACAATGTCTTGTTGACATAGAAGATTGGAAGATGCTGGATTCCTTCTGCTTGAACCAACACTGCACTTACCGCGTCCTGAGAGACTGCCAAGTAGAGGAAGAGTTCTTCTCCAGGGATTGGCGTTACAAGTAATGGTGGAGAAGACATGTATTCTTTTAGGCTTTCCAGAGCTCGGTTGCATTCTTCATCCCACTCAAACTTAGCTTTTAATGACTGAAAGAATGGACGCAATCTGTCTGAAGACCGGCTGATGAATCGGTTAAGTGCTGCTGCCATACCGGTGAGATGCTGCACTTCTTTCACTGAGTTAGGCCTCTCTAACTCCTGAATTGCTTTGATTTGGGAGGGGTCTGCCTCAATACCCCGGTTGGTCACTAGGAAGCCCAGGAATTTGCCAGATCCTACTCCGAATGCACACTTCGACGCGTTGAGGCGTAACTTATGCTTTTTCAGGATCTCAAACATTTCCCCTAGGTCTTTAAGGTGGTCATTCTCATCCTTGCTTTTGACCACCATATCGTCGATGTAAGCCTCCATTGTTCTGCCTAACAATGGTTCAAACATCTTGGTGACCATTCTCTGGAATGTCGCCCCCGCGTTCTTTAGGCCAAAGGGCATGACCTTGTAGCAGTATAGTCCTCTTGGTGTGGTGAAGGATGTGACCTCCTGGTCTGGTTCGTGCATGGCAATTTGGTGGTAGCCTCTGTATGCGTCCAGAAAACTAAGTCGGTTGTGCCCTGCTGTTAAGTCTACTAGTTGATCTATCCTTGGTAGAGGAAAGCTATCTTTTGGGCATGCTTTGTTGACCGTTTTGTAGTCGACGCAAACACGCCACTTGCCATTCTTCTTTGGCACTACGACAGTGTTGGAGATCCATCTTGGGTAGTGCACCTCTTTGATTGCCCCTGCCTCCAGCAGGTTTCCTACTTCTTCTGCCACTATTTCGCCGTGGTGGAGTGCCGATCTGCGGGTGCGCTGAATGATTGGTCTGGCAGAAGGGTGGACGTTGAGTTGGTGACGGATGAAGTTGGGATCAATACCTGGCATGTCGTATGGGGTTCAGGCGAACACTTCGATGTTGGAGGTCAAAAATTCCAAGACCTCCAATCTCTCAGTGCTGGACAACGACGAACCAAGCAAAAAGAACTTATCCGGGTTCTTTTCATCTATTCTGACCCCCACCAAGTCTTCCACTGCTTTCTGATCAGCCGCTTTGCCAACCTCTGCGAACAGTTCATTACTCTCAGGTTCTTCAACCGAATGAACATATCCTTTGGCAGCGCGGCTGCCATTCGTTGTGACGAAGCATTGTTTGGACATAATCTGGTCCCCATATACTTCTTCAATTATTCCGGTGTCGTTGGGAAATCGCATCACTTGGTGGTAGGAGGATGCCACCAAGCGCATGGCATGCAGCCATGTTCTGCCCAAGATAACGTTGTAGGTGGAGGGTACCTTTATCACCCAAAACTCCACTTGTTTCGTCACACTCCCTGCTCTGACTGGGAGGATAATTTTGCCGACGGGCCATTCTGGCATGGAGTTGAATCCGATAAGGGGAGATACGGCAGGCGCCAAGTCTTTATCCTGCAGCTTTAGTTGTTTGAAGGTTTCATAATACATGATTTCACACGAACTACCTTGGTCAATCAGAATCCGCTTGACGTCAAAATCCTTGACTCGAAGAGTGACGACCAACGCATCGTTGTGAGGGCAATAAATCCTTGCCAAGTCTTTATCCGAAAAGGACATGACATTTGTGGCCTCTATCTTCCCCTTTTTGACGACTGGTTGGACACTTAGTACCTCTCTGAAGTGCTCAGCCTTTTTGATTGAACCTCTGAGCTCGCATACACGCTCAGGTTCAAAGACTCCACGTATTACGTTGATGACACCTTGAGGTGGGGCGTCGATCGGCATTCCATTGGGCATGTTCTGGTCCTGGGGGGCTGGCTGTGCCCCTCCTTCTATGTACTTGTCCAGGTGGCCTGCTGCCACCAGCTCTTTCAGATGCTGCTTCAATGGCGTGCAATTCTCAGTCCGGTGCCCCTTTTCTTTGTGAAAGGTGCACCTCGATCTGTCATCGTAGTCCTTCTGTGCCTCGCCTAGCTTGGCTGGCCACTTGACGAAAGGCTCGTCTCGAATTTCACTAAGTATGCGGTAGATCGGTTTCTTGAAGACCGTAGTTATGGCGGTGCGGACTCTCAGCCATCTCTTGTCCTGGTCTTCTCCATTGTCTCTTTTGCCTCGTCCGTTTCTGTTCGGACGGTCTACCGCGTTGACCTTTGCTGAGGCCTTCTTTTCTGGTACTGCGGTCGCGCCAGTTTTTGCTTTGGCACGTGCACCATCCTCTTCCACCCTGATGTGCTGATGTACTCTCTCCATCAGGGCCTCCATGGTGAGGGGCGGTGTCATGGTGATAGAGTCCCTTAGTCTGTTCTCGACTGGAAGGCCTCTTTTGTATTGCGCAATGGCAAGATTGGTTGGGCAGTCCCCAATCTGGTTGAATGTCTCCCAGTAGCGACTGTTGTATGACCTCAGGGTCTCCTTATCGCCCATGTTGATGGAGAGTAACTGGTCGATCTCCACCGGGGTTTTTGTGTTTGTTCTGAATCGCGTTACAAACGCCTCCGCCAGTTGCGCCCAGGAGGCTATGCTGCCCTCTGGAAGCTTCTCAAACCAAGTCAAGCCTAGGTCGCCAAGGCTTGAAGGGAATAGGATGCACATTAAGGCCTCATTCCGCCGGTATACAGCCATGACCTGGCGAAAGTGGCTCAAGTGTGAGTAGGGGTCCGTCTTCCCCTCGTATGTTGTGAATTTGGGCTGGAGGAAGCTTGACAGTAGGGGCGCGTTCTCTATTGCTGGGACGAATGGTGAGGTCTGCAGCCTCGCTAACGCCTTGTCTGTTGGTTCGTATGCCGGACGCGGTATTGGCATTCCAACCTCGATGCTTCCATGCGTTCGAGGAGCCAACCGCTGTAAGGCAGAAACCCTGTGTAGATCGCGCGCCCTGGCGTCCTCCTTCCATCGTGTCTTATCTTCTAGCACGGTTCGTAGGTCTGACGACCTGGGTAACTCTGTCTGTCTGGATCTCGTCTGGTGTGTATGCGAGGGCCAGTATGTGCTTCCCCCGGTGTGTGACCTCTCAGACCTCACCCTCTCAGACCTGGAGTGACGAGTTCTGGAAGATCTGGATTGCGTGTCGCCCGTCCTGAGGCTCTTGTTCTCTGCTTGAGAGGGCGTAGTACTCTGGCTACGACTTCCCGAGTGGCGAGGGGGCGTCTTGTCTGTGCGCCCCTCTCCTGTCGCCACTTCTTTTCCTTTCACCTGACGTTTCAGAGATTCCATGTCTGCTGCCATCCGACGGATCAATTCGTCTTGTTCCCTGACGCGATCCTCCAAAGTTTGACGATCAATTCTGCGTCTTTGTCTCTCTGGGCTTTGCGAACGGGAGTGATGGGGGCTGTCATTCCACCTTCGTCCCTTCTGGAATTTTGTCTGTGTGGTTCCAGGTTCGCCATGGGAGTGACCACGGGTAGGCCTTCGCGCCTTGCACCCCCTTCTGGAGTTAGTCCGTCAACGGTGGACTGAGGTAACTCTTCATTGTTCGCGATTGATTTCTGGGAGGAAAAGCTTGATCAAGAGGTTGTTCTTGTCTGAATTCCCACAGACGGCGCCAATTGTACGGGAAAGAAATACACCTTCTCGTATAATCCTGTTGACCAAGTCTGCGCTCCTCCGTACGACGTCGTTCAACTACCTGAAAATACACACGTGAGCTAACCGGCGGGTGAGTGCCGGAAACCTCTCCGATGCCTAAGTCAGTAAGCTTGACAAATAGACAAAAGCTCTATGAATTCAGGGAGCAAAGTTGCATTACCTCTCCAAAGGTGATATTAGTGGGCTTATATAGGTTTCGCGTGGCACAATCCTGGTAGGACTCTTATTCCTCCATATAGAGTCCTCCTAGGATTCATACTCTTGGAAGATAATGCTTATCCCCTAACACCCTCCCTCACTGCTTAAACCAAGTGAGATGGTTTTACCACGGCCGGACTACAATACGACCGAAGTAACCACTAGTTTAGCCCTTACTTTCCTTTCGCTTACCTCGGCTTTCCCATGCTAAGACCGAGCTAACCGTAAGAGAGTCGAGCCGAACTACTTTCAGAACCCAGTCCTCTTAAAGACTTAGCACACCTCGGCTCTCATACGCCACGACCGAACTAACCGCTGAAGACCGAACTACCCCACAATACATTTCCCACAGACGGCGCCAATTGTACGGGAAAGAAATACACCTTCTCGTATAATCCTGTTGACCAAGTCTGCGCTCCTCCGTACGACGTCGTTCAACTACCTGAAAATACACACGTGAGCTAGCTGGCGGGTGTGTGCCGGAAACCTCTCCGATGCCTAAGTCAGTAAGCTTGACAAATAGACAAAAGCTCTATGAATTCAGGGAGCAAAGTTGCATTACCTCTCCAAAGGTGATATTAGTGGGCTTATATAGGTTTCGCGTGGCACAATCCTGGTAGGACTCTTATTCCTCCATATAGAGTCCTCCTAGGATTCATACTCTTGGAAGATAATGCTTATACCCCAACACCCTCTCTCACTGCTTAAACCAAGTGAGATGGTTTTACCACGGCCGGACTACAATACGACCGAAGTAACCACTAGTTTAGCCCTTACTTTCCTTTCTCTTACCTCGGCTTTCCCATGCTAAGACCGAGCTAACCGTAAGAGAGTCGAGCCGAACTACTTTCAGAACCCAGTCCTCTTAAAGACTTAGCACACCTCAGCTCTCATACGCCACGACCGAAGTAACCGCTGAAGACCGAACTACCCCACAATACATTTCTCAGCCGAAGTAAGAAAATGGCCTCATGCAACCAGACTAATTATCACGGTTATGACTGGTCTAACTCCCAAGACTATTTCAGACCGGAGTAACTTTAGACGGCCTTTTTACTCAGCCCTTCGCAGTTCGGCCCAAACGGGCCCATCACTATAGCTCGGGCCAATCTATCCAGCTCGGCCCAATTTTCATATAAATTACCCTCTCAGCTTCTTATTTAGATTTTTATTTATTTAAATTTAAAAACTATACGTGATTTGATTTTTTTTGGGTCTTAATAATCAGAAATTATCTAATAGTTTGGGAACAATGTCAAGGAAGGTTATGACCAGTGTATTTCTTAAAATAAAAAAATTAAGATTATCGATTTAATTTTTTTATAAATTATATACATGAGAATTTTACAAAATGAACAATTTGAAGAATCGAAACAAGACTCATGGTGGGCCTCACGGATCGTATATTCTTCTCAAGTTGAGAAGTGAAATTGAGAAAGCCCCAATTCTCTTTTATTTTAGCCTTGTTTGGGGAGAGTATTAAGCTAAAACAGTTTTTTAAAAGGCAAAATAGGTTAAAATAGTCAATAAGACAAAATATCATATTCAACACATAATCATTTCACTTTTTTTCTCACAATAAAAAAAAAAGCCAATCAACTTTTTAAACACAACTTTTTTAGTCAGGTTAAAATAGTCAAAAAAGTCAAATAAAATAGTCAACTTTTCAAACAAGGCTTTTGTAAGGTTATGGTTGGAGTATGGATTTGGAAATGAAAATGGAAACGGAAAATGTATGTGAAATGTGAAGAATGAAATATAGGTATGTTTCACCTACATTTTACACACTTTTTATATTTTCCTTTCCAAATCTCTACCTAAATTCATATTGCAAACACATCATAAAAGGAAAAAGATATTTTTGTCATAAATGTGAAGATAAAAAAGAAAGATTTGTAAACAAAAAATACACACAAAAAAAATTATAAAAATTATGTAACAGTAACATTTTAAAATTTGTAAACCCCTTTAATTATGGGAGTAGCTTGCCTCCAGTCTGAGATCGGACTGAACGGTGCTATTGGGCCCGTGGGTGCCCACCACAGCTCCCGTTTCAATAATCCGAACCGTTCAATGTGTCGTTGAGTACTATATGCCTGTAAAAATTCATGTTGATCAGGTATCGATTGCTATGTCATTGGATCAGTTTTCTGTCAATCGTTAATTTGTTCACTGTCTATTTTTTTTTATACAAAAGTGATTTGATCACAAAGTTATCGATATCCGATCAACATGATGTTTTATAGTCATATAATACTCGACGAATTCTACATACAGAACGGTTTGGATAATCAAAACGAGACCCGTGGTGGGCTCCCACAGGCCCAACAGCACCGTCCAGTCCAATCTCAGACCGGAGACAAGCTGCTTCCTTAATTATCTTCTTCTTCTTTTTTTATTTGCAATGAATGAACGCAAATATGTCATGTCATTCTATATGAATTTATTATACAAATTTTCTATTTATATATTATCACTCAAATAATAATAAATGAAAGAGTTAAGTGTCCAAATTTTTAGTGATAATAAAGTGATACGAACAGTAAATAAAATGATAAAAATAATGATATACAAATAAAAATAATTTATACAAAATAAGATAACATAAGTGTGTCTATTTATTTTAAATTAAAAGACCCATTAAAATGAATGAGTTACAATTTTAAAAATATCATAAATTTTTTATTTATAAATCATTTTCGAGAGAGTGAGTTTTTATTTTTTTTCTTTATTTTTTTTTAAAATTCAAGGTTGTAGAGTAAAGTCTAATTAGTTTGCCCTAAATTATAACTGAGAAAAAGGGAAAAAAAAAAAGGAGAAAGGGTTAGCTGTGTTCTGTCTCTCTCCCCTGTTATCTTCTTTATCCTCTCCCTCTCTCTTCACCGACTCGAATCCTCCAAAATCTTGTCCATTAAGCGATCAAAACCACCTCGCTCTCATCCAATCACAACCTCCTCCTAAGCAACCACCACAGCCTTTTCTATCCTTGTCTTTCAATTTCTCCGATCACCTTACAAGGTTAGGGTTTTCATTTTAAATTATTCCTATTTTTTGTTTTCAACTTCTTTTTATTAATGCATTTGATTTTGCTCATCTCACTCTCATCTCTCTTTTTATTTTAAATTATCACCTCAAAAGTATATTAGTCATGCTTATGGATCAGTGTAGTTTTAATGTGACAGATTGACGGACATTACCTAGTGTTGGTCCTTGTTAATTCTAGGCGCTTTGCTTGAATGTGAAATGTCATTATGCCAGATTGATTTTTAATAGCCTATTTTGTGGAATGGAGGTTGAATAGTGCCACTTGATATTCTGTTAAATTGATTTAATTTTTCTCTAATATTTATTTGTAGGTACTACTACTAATGATTCATACCATTGCACTCTTGATCCATAGTACTCGTCATGAAGTTGAATATTGATTGCTTTATACTTCATTCTGGTGTCATGTAAATTTTTGTTTATATACTTCTTCCACCTATTTCCAAGAATGTCACAAATATGAAAAAGAGGAACAAATACAATACAAGATTCAATGCGATTTGTGAAACAGAATTGAGAGAGCCAATATCCCATCGTAAAGCACATATATTTTATCTCTGTAACATGACTGCATGCATTAGCATATTCTGGTTCCATTTTTCCTTTTGGGTGTCTAAGTTATATCCAGTTTTGAGTTGTTTTGCTTTTTTTCTTTCCTTGTCAAGTTTAGATAGATTTGGATAAGGAAAGCAGGATAGCTGCAATTCTTATGAAAGAGGTGGCAGAATTGCGGCGACAAGCTAAGGAGGGTGGTGTGCATGTTTATCTTAGGCAGCCCAATGTTAGGGGTTAGCCGAATTCACATTTTCCTCACAACGACTGCTCTTGGTGTACAACAGGGTTAGTTCTGTAGTTGTTTATGTATAAAAAAAATTATAGTGTGATTCCATAATTATAAAGAGTGTGTGTGTAATTCAACATTACTACATCTATATAATCCTGATGGGCAGCCAACCTAATTTGCTCGTTTGGGAAAGAGGGTTTGGGGCTTTTTTTGGCTAAAATAGTCACAAAAAAACAAAATAGGCTTTTTAGCTTAATAAGACAAAACATCACATCCAATTCATAATCATTACATTTTTTTTCTCACAAAAAATCAAAAAAGCCAAAAAGCCAACCCACTTTCCAAACGAAGAGGTTTGGAATAAATATTTTATGTTTCTTATTAAATGAAATGGATTTAAGAATATTTAAGACTTATTAGGGTGGTTTGGGGTTTGCTTTTTTAGTATATCACTCCCTATTATTCAGTTAAATTTGTATGCACTAGTGTGCTTTGAAAGTAAAAGAAAGTTATATCTATAACAGGGATTAACTTGAGCCCATTAAATTAATTGGGCCCAATTGGAGCCCAATTGGAAAGCCCAAAAATTGGTAGGCTCGGAGAAATTATCGCTAAGTAGGCCCAAGTAAATTCTATTGAATAGATCCACAAGAAAGTCAACAAATTAGGCAGAGGAGGACCCATCAAGCATATATCTCTAAAGAGAGCCCAACAAACCTATCTAAGGAGACCCAGATCATACAAGCGTCTAAGAAGGTTAATCATTGCTTTCAGAAGAGATGAAACCCTCGGAGGAGATCCATCCTCCAAGGTATTTACTTGGTCTCAAAAGGGTTCGAAACCACGAACCTAGAGACCTATTTAAGCTTGGACTCAAAAGGTTTTGAATCCACGAACCTAGAGATCTGAAGCATTTGGCTTCGAACGGATTTGATCTCAATCTAGAAGCCGCTCTGTTAATGAGTTCCAGAACACTTGCGTATTCGGAGCTTTTTGAGATTTGTACACCAGAACCATGGGCGTGACAGAGTCCGAACAAAGGAACCGATCCCAAGGACGATGAGTGAAGATAAATTCACGCTTCAGTTAAATTAGCCTATACCTGGGTCGAGGTGGCACGATCTAGAGGGTCCTTGAGACTCGACGATATTTGCGGCAAGGCGTTCTCTTGAACTACCGCTGTCCCTTCTGCGGTAGGGCGTCTTTTGGGATTACCGCTGACCCCTTTGGGATGATTGCGGATCATTGATTAAGCGTGGCTACGAAGAAAGGTTCGCCAAGAGGTTGATCTCCTTTTCGGATTTTTTTCATCTTCAGAGAGGTCACCTCCTCAGACAAAGTATCTAGAGAGAATATTCCAGCCTACATCTTGAGTTGCCTATATATAGAGCACTCACCCATAGCTTTAGAGAAAAGGATTTTGGAGAGATTACTCTTGGAGAGAACTAATTTCCATTCTCCATTATCTACGTTGAGAGTGAAAGTGGGATATCCATGAGAAATCCTTGCCATTATGCTCAATCTGACTACTTTACTTTCTTCACCCAATCTCTTGTATCCATCATCTCTTTGCTATTGTGTTTCTAATTGCAACTATTGAAGAATCTATGCCTTACCACTCATTTCTAGAGAATTCAGATTCTTCGGTGATCTTTGAGGATCTTCGAATATTCCGGCAACTTTCTCGGACCATCACATACAATATCATTGGTCTGTCACCATACAAGCACAGTAGTAAGGTTCACACCCAATTCCCATTTGTAGCATTGCTACGGTTTTGTTTGATGTGCAGAGCATTATGCAACTCTGCTTACATAGCTTACTATATAATGATCAAACTCATTTGATTATTACACAAAACTAAATCTCTTGCTACTTATTTTGTTGTGTTATAATTGTATTCATTATTTTTCGATTCAGTAAGAAATCAATGTTCAGATATATGGTTATTGTCCCTATTGTTTCCCCAGAACTTAAGTTTGCAACAACTTTTTGCCAAGTAGATCAAATAGTAGTTGATTAGTTGACAATGAACTTTGAAGAAATTTAAGCCACAATCTTGTTTGTCCTTCCTATTACTGGATCAAATAGAGAGTTGTGCAATCCTAACATAATTACTGAGAAATTTTAGCCAGGGGATATCAAAATTAGTTGAGTTGGGTCCTAAAGGCAAGCAACTAAGTCATTACACTAATGTGACTACTGATATTGACATGTATTAACATGCATGTAAGATTTTGATGCAAACACATAGAAGAGACCATTCTCTAGAGCAGTTTCACTACTAATAGTTACCAATTCTCTTGCCTTGTTCTTTTTTGAAAGAGACCAATCTTAATTGTTTGAATTAAGATTGATGTTTGTCTGCTCCTCCACATGATTAACGACAACGGTTCCTTTATGTTGCCTTTCCTGTATCAAGTCAGAAAATAATAATACAATTTCAAAAAAAATCAAAGAAAGAATAATTGTCACGTCCCAAAGCCAACCAAGCTAGGAATGTGACAATGTTGCACACCTATAAGACTGACTGCACCCTGTGAGCATGCAAAGATGATGAGAAACTCAATTTAATTTCATTCCACAATAATCATTGCAATCAAGAGATAAAACCACATCAGTAATACTTTTATCAACAATACCAAAAGTCTCAACAACAATACACAAATTCAGTTTAGGCAGAGTCCAATATTTAAAACATGCTAAACCAAGAGTTCCAAAATCTCAATATTTATCTGGATCTGTAATAACTACTTGTAGCCCTCTATCCTAGTAATCACTTCCATCACACTATTCATCTGGACATGTAATGAAGAAGAAAACAATCTTCACACAAATTGCTTCATACTCTGTGATCAGTGGTTTCATACTTGGACCTGACAAATAATTAACCATTATTGTTCTTGCCTCTCCTGATTTCATTGCACTAGCCAGGTTAGCCAAGGCATCGGCATGGCTGTTGTCATCTCGGCTAATTTGCTGTAGTCAATAGTCTTGAAACAAAGCTAGTAGTCTAATGACCTCTTTGACATAGGCTATCATCCTTTCACCTCGGGCTGCATACTCGCCTGTTGCCTGGTTCACAATAAGCTGGGAGTCGTAGAAGACCACCACTTCGTTGGCTTCCATTGCTGTTGCCAACTTCAACCCTGTGATCAGTGATTTATATTCTGCTTCATTGTAACCCCAAACGAATTAATTGCTCTTGCATTCGCCCATCTGGAGATACTAGCACTACTCCTGCCCCCGCTCCTTGACGGTTTGAGCTCCCATCCACAAACAAGCGGAAGGAGTTGCCAATATAAATATCGCAAGGCTTGAGTTTCTCTTCCTTCTTTAGCTCTGCTGTGGGGTTTTTCATTCCCAGCTGGGTCTCTTTTTGTTCCCCTAGAGACTCTAAGCCGCGGCTCACTGGAGCCCGATGTGGTATGGCTCCAGGTGTGAACTCGTGTAACAACCCCAATCCGCAATTAGCTACTAATTTGTAATTAAAGATGTTAATGAGGGGATTAAAATAAATTATGTGTTATTCATGTATTTTGTATGTTATTTGGCTTTCTATCTATTACTCGTAGTAATATCTATTGTGAAATCTGCTTCAATATGATGATTGGAAGCCTTATCGATATCTGAAACTGAATTTGGTTACATTAATATGTTATTCGGAATTTTTAAAATGTTATAGCAAATTTTATTAAAAATTGATTCAGTTTGATAAATTAAGTTGCATTTGGCAAGCCTTATGTTCTAATTAATGTATTATGGCATCATGACTATATATATGTGACCCTTTAAGCTCATTCTTGAGCTCAATTCTTTTACCTCTTAGTGCCAAAATCTGAGTTCATTCATTTAGAGAGAGAAAGTGTAGATTCAAGGTAGAAGTTGAAGATTTTGCTAGAATAGCTCAAGTTTGGCAAGAATCTTGTGTATTTGAAGGCTTTTGGTGAGCATCTAATCCATAATTCATGCAGAATAAGAGTTTAATTGCATACCATGAGCCTAGAATGAAGATTTGAGTTGTAATTCATACATACATGCTTAGTTTTGTTTAATTTCATCATTTTGAACATGATTCATGGCATCCATGTTGAATTTAGAAGATGACTTGTACATGCATGCATGATTTTGCCATGTTTTGCCATGATGAGTTAATCTTGAGCATCTAAGTTGATATCATAAATTACATGGCACATGCATGTATAATTTATCATGTTTTAAAGCTTGAATTCATGTGTTGAAAATGATTTCTCTCATGTATGGAGCTTTTGAGCTCAATTTTGTTAAAACCATGGTGTTGAAGAAAAAGAGTTTATAAAACTTATATACATGGAAGTTTCAACTCAATTTTGGCTAAATCCATGAGTTTTGAGATAAGGGTGTGTAATTGATCATATATTCATGTTTATGGATAAGTTTTCCAAGTTTTTGAACAAGCCTTGCACGAGTTTACCCTTGAAATTTGCATTTGGAAGCTCAAACTTCGTTTTTGAAAAACCCAAAATTTTGCAGTTCGCTCGAGTGAGGAAATTTGCGCTCGAGCGGAGAATGCGAGCTCTCAGCATTTTTGCAGACATGAGCGCTCCGCATGAGCGTTCCGCTCAAGCGAACCCTTTGTATTTTGTTGAACCGCTCGAGTGTGGGAGTTGTGGCTCGAGCGTAGATTGAGACCAACCAATCTTTTTTCAGACAGGCCGCTCCGCTCAAGTGACCAATGTTGCGCTCGAGCGACAAGGGCCATTTTTAAAGCATTTTGACAAGTTGTTCTACATTTCATTTCCATCCATTTCTGAGCATATGTAGACATGATTTATGAGTTATTGAAGAGTCATGAGCTAAGAAACGATATATGTAAAGTGAATTAGAAAATATGTGTTGAATCCGAGTATACGGGCAATATGAACAAGTTATGTGGCATGGAATGAATAAGAAGTTAAAGTAAGAGAGCTAAGCCATAATGGCCATGTGAACACGTGTAATGATAAGATATGTTTGTGTTATGCACTTTTGTGTTTGTAGGTCAACGTTCGGCGTTCGATTGACTGTTTACGGGAACCCACTGTGAGTAACGTTATTGTAAAGATATGTTTATATGAATTATGTTCCAAATGTGATTTGATAAGTCAAGATTTTTGAAATAATATTTATTTACATGAACGAATGTCCTATTTTTGAAATTTATTATGGCATCCATAAATAGTCCCAAGTCATGGGAGACGGCGTGTAAATGTGGGTCCATGACATATATATGATTACGAGATCTCGTTAGCCACTTCATTGTGGTGATATGTGTTTAATCGGTATCTGGAACCGATTACTCTAGTCGGAAGATGATATGTGATGTGTTCTATGGGATGTACCATTATTATGTTTAGATATGAGAATGATTATGTTATGATCTGTTTTAGATTATGATATGTTCGAAATTCGTTCACTAACCCCTTTACCTTAATGTTATTCACCGGGCTTTAGCTCACTGTGTGTATATATATGTATAGGTGAACGTTTTGGAGATCAAGCCTGAAGACTTTTGTTCGGATTTGTGTTCTGTTGTCAGCCAACCATTGTGCCTCACGTGGAGGTTCCAGAAGTGTCATGCGTAATAAGTTCTGGTTGTGTCTGTATATGAGACTTGTTTGTTTTGTTGGCTGTAATTAAGATACTATAATGTGTGTGGCTATAATACAAGAATGACTTTTGGATGCGTATATAAAGTTTTAAATATTCCATTCATATAAGTCAGCACAACTCATTGGACAATTCTATTTATGTATTTGCTTCCGCTAGCCCCTTATTTTTGTTTATCTGTTCATAGGCCTTTGGTAATCCAAGGATTATTGGCCGGTTACGATGCTAAACCTATAGGGGCAGGTTTGGGTTGTGACAACTCGGCCACAAAGTCGGCCAAAGCCTGGCCCTTAATTGCTGTTTTGGGCCTAAATTCCAGGTCGTATTGGCCCAGTACTACTGCCCATCTGACTACCCTACCTGTCAAATCTCCTTGTTGTAGTAGGGACTTTAAGGGGGTGCTCAGTTAATACCACAATCTTGTAGGCTTGGAAATAATGGTTCAACATATTGGAGGCCATCATTAAGGCCAATGTCAATTTCTCCAAGAGTAAATACCTAGTCTCCGCGCTTGCTAGGATTTTACTCACATTGTATATTGTCCTTTGTTCTCCATTCTCTTATATAATTATCACTGCACTCACTGCATGCTCTGAAACTGCCAAGTATAAGAACAGTTCCTCTCCAAGTACTGGATTTGAGAAAACTAGAGCTGTGGTCAGGTATCTTTTCAAGTCAACCAAGGCGACTTCACATTCCTCTGTCCACAAGAAGTCTGTGGCCTTTTTCAACAGACTAAAAAATGGTTTACACTTATCTGAACTTCTGCTTATGAATTTGTTCAGGGCTGCAGCCCTTCCAATCAACATCTGTACTTGTTTTGCCGACTCCAGGCTTTTCAAATCCAGGATGGCCTTGATTTGATCTGGGCTTGCTTCAATGCCCTTTATGGTAACCAAGTATCCCAGGAACTTACCAGATCTAACTCCAAATGCACATTTTGAAGCATTGAGTCGGAGCCGATACGTTCTAAGGATATTAAAACTGTCTTCAAGTCGGCCAGGTGGTTCTCATTTTCTCTGGTCTTCACGACCATATCATCAATGTATACTTCCACTGTTTTGCCAATAAGATGTCTGAACATCTTGGTCACTAACCTCTGGTATGTTGCTCCTGTATTTTTCAACCCGAAAGGCATCACTCTGTAACAATATAGCCCTTTTAGGGTGATAAATGTAGTATTCTCTTGATCAGGGAGGTACATTGCTATCTGATAGTACCCCCTGTAAGCGTCCAGGAAGCTCATCTTTCCATGCCCTAAAGTGGCATCCACTAATTGATCGATCTTAGGAAGTGGGAAACTATCTTTGGGACAAGCCTTATTCAGGCTAGTAAAGTCCACGTAAACCCTTCACTTCCCATTCTTCTTTTTTACAACCACAGTGTTAGACAGCCAAGTAGGGTAGTTTACCTCTCGGATGGCTTTAGCCTCTAACAATTTGTCCACTTCCTCCTCTACTGCCTCCACATAAACCAGTGTTGGCCTCCTTGCTCCCTGAATGACAGGTTTAGCTAACCTGTCTACGTTCAGCTTGTGGCATGTAACCTCGGGGTTAATGCCAGGTATCTCGTAAGGCGTCCAAGCAAACACCTCTATGTTTGCTTGCAAGAATGCTTCTAACTCTCTTTCCTCCTTCTTGACCAAGCCTGAGCCGAGAGAAAGAAGCGCTCTTCATCTCCTTGCTGGACCAGAATTTTCTTTAAGGTCTCCTCGCTTTTGTCTGCTGCCTCTTTGCCGACGTCATCCAGGACTTCCATGTCCTCGTCCTCAATTTCGACTGTCTTTGTCTCTCGCACGTTGCAGGTGGATTTCATTGCTGCTATGGAGCAATTCTTTTCCTGCACTTGATCCCCTTTGACCTTCTCAATTCCATGCTCTGTTGGGAACCGTAACAGCTGGTGCATTGTTGAGGGAACAACCCTCATTGCGTGCAACCATGGCCTTCCCAAGATAACATTGTAAGGGGAGGGGGTGTCAATTACTGTGAACTCTGTGCTTACCTTCTTGGTGCCTGCTTGCACCTCCAAACTTATTGCTCCCAGGGGCCATGTCGGCGTTCCATTGAACCCGACCATTAGACTGTTGGACTGCTCCAGATCATCTTGGTGAAGGCCGAGCTCCTTGTAATATTTGACATACATGATGTCACAAGAGCTGCCTTGGTCAATCAGAATACACCTTACCTGGCATTCTCCAATCTTGAATGATATCACCAGAGCATCGTTGTGTGGATGCTGCACCATGTCTAGGTCAGCTTCAGTAAAGGACACCATCGGTCCCTAGTACTCGTCTGCCCTAGGCCTTTTTTGCTAGACCTGATACACATGCTGTAAGTGCTTTACCCTCTGAGTCTCCCTACGTACCTCGTTCTCATTGACCTTCGAGTGAATCACGTTGATCACTTGAGGTCCGTTTGCTTGCGGTTGCAGTGCTGGTGGAGGTGGTGCTGCTGGTGCTTGGGGCGACCTTGCTTGCTCTTCCCTTGTTCTGGCTTCATCTACTAGGTCCCTAAATGACCTTGTCTTACCAGATCTTCCAAATGTGCTTTTAGGGCTCTACAACCCTATGTCAGGTGTCCGTCTTCATTATGGTAAGCATAGTACTTTCCCAGGCTTCTTTCCATGAATTCGCTAAGAACCTTTTCTAGTGCTCTATAATACGGCTGGTTCCTAATTCTTTTCAGAACTTTATAAACCGGAATTCGAAATACGATGGTGACTGCTTGTGCGGTCCTCAGTCCTGTCTCTTGCCTGTTATATCCAGTATTACCTCGGTCTCTGTAACAACCCCGACCCCTAATTAACGTTAATCCATGATTAATTATGCCTAATTAGCAATTAAGGTGAAATTCTAAATTAAAATGCATGTGTGTATTGCCTTGTTTGTGTCTATATCTGTTAGGCGTAGGAAGATCTGTTCATGTTTAGTTTTGGCTTGCGAATTGAAGGCCTTATCGGCATCCGATTACGAAATTGACTTGATTTTTGTGTTAATTGGGATTTTTGGAATTTTATGGTAGGTTTAATCGAAGTTCGATTCGGAACGACTAAATTAGATTAAATTAATATGCACCAACTAACCACACTTGTATCCAAGCCTACTTAAGGCATTAATTGAGCCCACTCACTTCTTTTTCTTTCATTTTGATCACATTGTGAGCTCATCCAAAAGAGAGTCAAACGTGAGAGAGAGAGAGAGAGGGAGAGAAGAGTTGAACTCAACAAGAAAATTTCTTGAAAGTAGAGGAAATTGAAGAGAATTTGGAAGATTAAGCTACCACACTTGAGGATTCAAGACTTAAGGTAGGCATTCACCCTCTTAACTATGAAATTGAATTACTAGTGCAAGAATTCTAGTGAATTAAATGAACTCATGTAAGGTTTGAGCTAGGATTGGAGGGAACTAAATCAATCCATGCATGCATGCATAAATTTCCATGTTTTGAGTTTAATCTTCAAAGAATTCCATCATGCATGTTTTGAATTCACTTTAATTTGGGAAAACAATGAGTTTCATGTTATTTGGTAGCATTTGGTCATGTTTTGAGGAGCCTTAGTTCAAAGAATTGCATGCATGTTATGTTCATAATTATTCTTAAGTTTCAAGTTGAATTTTGCACAATTGGCATGCTTTTGGGCCATGATTTCTTGAAGTGATCCTTTAAACATGTTGCTTTATGAGTTCTAAGTGTTTTCTCAAGTCTTGGCCTAGAAAAATGAAGTTTGATGCCTTAATGTTTGAGTTCGAACTTGAAGATCAAATATGGAAATTCCAGAAATTTGATCCACACTTGAGCGGGGGATTCTACGCTCGAGCGAGCACTCTGGGTACGTGCACTTCCGCTCGAGCGACGGGAGTCACGCTTGAGCGTGAAATGCATATACCCAGAAGTTCGTGAGTTTTGCAGTCTGCTCGAGCGAGGGAAGTTACGCTCGAGCGAGGGCCTGAGTCTCACACTCGAGCGGGGATCGAGCGTCCGTCGAGCGTGAAAATCATGCAACCAGTACTTTTACCAAGTTTATAGTGTGCTCGAGCGAGGAAAGTCACGCTTGAGCGAACCTTCACGTTTTGCATGTTCGCTCGAGTGGGGAAAGCCACACTCGAGCGTGGGCCCTGTTTTCAGCAAGTTTCAAAAAAATGTTTTCAAGTGCATTTTTGCATCCTCATTCCATCCTAGGCATTCCTAGGCCAGGATTAAGACTCCATAATGAGGTTAAGGGCTAGAAACACACTAAGAACAAATAAAGTAAGTTATGTGCGTTATGAACGTGTGTTTCAAGTATGTGTTTGTCATATGTTCGTGTAGGTCACGTGCCATAAACCGTTGTTAGTCTGCTCTGTCTGTCTGCGCCTGAAGCCAACTGTGAGTAATAACTTAGTAAAGCTATGTTTAACTTTATTTATTTTCTGCATGATGAATTAAGATCTGTTTTCTGAAATGATATGTTTTGAATAATGAATGATTGTCCAATTTCTGACATGTATTCGTGGCATCCTTAGCATCATGTGATATCTGTTAGCTGTTACCCGGTATCGGAGGTCCCATCATGGGACTTATTATGTCTGTTATCTGTTACCCGTACCAGAGGCTCCATCACGGAGCTCAGCATGTTTATTCTTTGTTACTCGGATCCGGAGGTTCCTTTATGGAACTGGTTGGTTATTCATAACCACCCCATGTTCTGCATCTGTTCTGTATCTGCTCTGCTAGCGCTAACGGATGTACGACGTATATTTAAGCATGAACTCTGATTTCCGTGTATGATTTGAACAAGAATATGAAAATGAATCTGTACTATGATTTTTGAATCTGTAAGGGCATGATTCATTAAAATCCTTTACTCCGTTATTTTTCACTGGGCTTCCACTCACTGTTTATATTATGTATGTAGGTGAGCTGGCACGCGATCAAGGCCAGGGTTGACGGCCTATGTTTCAGTTTTTGTCAGCCAACCTTTGCGCCTCCCGAGGAAGTTCCGGATGAAGTCTAGTCTTATGGCTGTTTTTGTAATCATAGTGGACTATGCTGACTGTTAAAGTTGTGGGTGCAATTTTAGTCATGAACGCCTAAGTGTGTATATATATATATATTATGTGTGTTAACTTCGCTCGTATTTTATAAAAGTTTCAAGCTGTTCTGTCCCATGTATGTTATCACAGCTCATCGGACCTTGTCTATTTTGTATATTTGCTTCCGCAGCCCCTATCTATATGCTAATCTGTCAAGAGGCCTTTGGTAATCCAAGGATTACTGGCCGGTTACGATGCTAAACCCATATGGGCAGGTTTGGGTCGTGACAGCCTCGCTTCGGCTAGCCGTTTCTCTTCTCCTGTTTCGGCGCCTTTGTCCCTGGTGTGTCTTCTTCAGCTCTCACATATTTCTCGATCCTGGCCATGAGTTCCTCTATACTTTTTGGCAGTGTCTTTGCGAGTGACTTTCGAAGCAGGCAGTTATCATTCAGGCCGTTCTTAAAAGATACGACCGCCAACTCTTGGTTGCACCCTAGTATTCGGTTAAAAACCTCATAGTACCTTTTGGCATAAGCTCTGAGGCTTTCATCCTCATCGATTCTTAAAGCCATTAGGGAGTTTACCCTCAACGGCTACAGTTTGCTTGTAACGAACCTGGCCACAAACATCTCGGCCAGGCCTTCCCAACTTTTCACAGTTCCTTTCAGCAACTTGTGAAACCAATCTGATTCGATTTCCCCAAAGGATGAGGGGAACACCTTGCAGAGCAACGGTTCATTCCCGGTATACAATGCCATTGAGTTCAAATATAAGCCGACGTGAAAGTTAGGATTGGACTTACCGTCGTATATTTGGAATCTCAACATGTGGAAACTTTTCGGGGCCTCAAACTTGTTCAATTCTATTGAGAACGGTGTTCTCGGTTTGACCGGAGACGTGACCTCGGCATCTTGTCGCTTCCTCTGGAGGTAGTCCCTCAAATCCCACTTAGTCCATCCAGGAGCTCGACTGTCAATGGATTTTAGTCTTTTTGGTGCGCAGCTCCCAGTGTCGTTTTGAGTCCTCTTGGACCTCCCTTCATTCATCGTGCCAAAATAAAGCTCCTTCCCTTGCGCATGCCGATGTTCCTTGAAGTAAGCTTCCTTGGCACAATGTGTCTTCTGAGATTCTCCTCTCATTGATTCCCCTTGCCTGAGCTCCCGTGAAGGCCGATGCGAATGCTCCTTGCCCTGTCATGCTGAGG
Organism: Camellia oleifera; assembly: GCA_022316695.1. Classification (NCBI taxonomy): domain Eukaryota; kingdom Viridiplantae; phylum Streptophyta; class Magnoliopsida; order Ericales; family Theaceae; genus Camellia; species Camellia oleifera. Next base: position 72,194,802 of record CM039310.1, on the reverse strand, counting down.
GATTGCAGGGACTGCTTTATGTCCCCCTTTCTGGGTGTCGTTCTTGGCCGTTGGAATCGGCGTGTCTTTCAATGGAAACAATGGTTGCATGATGTTGTTCTACATCATGAAGTTGACAACCGATTGCAGGTGTACCAACTTGTTTTCCATTCCCTTTATCTCGTCGTCCCTCCTTAGGCATCTATCTTTCCATTACTAGAGGTCGCTTTCGTTGTAATACCCGCCTTGACATGCTATCTTCAGTACGTCTCCCTCTTGGCCGACGTCTTTTTCTCCGGGATTATTATCCCGAGGTTCTTCATTATAGTTGTCCTCCTCAACGTTTGGATCGGCATTTTTACCACTCCCAATAGGAATGTCACCCAAATCTTTTCTTTCTGCCCGTCGTTGGCCATCTATTCTTCTTACATTTCCCACAGACGGAGCCAAATTTTGGGTGCTGATTTTCGACCACACTACCAAACGGGAACTTAACAGGAGAGCACAGGCAGAATAGATCATGCCCGAACAACCTGTCATAAAATGATAAGACTCCAGCGGTGGTCCGTCGATCCGGGGGTATTCCGACGATCAAGTCAGTACTCAGTTATCTCTCAAAGATAGTAAATAGTGCTTCACTCATTAGCCAGAATACAAAAAGTGTACCTTAGACCCACGATGGTGCCTTATTTTTATAGCCAGCACTAACCTGATCCCTATAGAAGCCTAGCTTCAATGGACTTTAGCTCAATGCTTATCTTGAACTCTCGACTAGATAGAGAGATAAACTCCCTCAGAGTTTTATCCTTATCCAGACTGAGGTCCTCCCCCATTCTAGGACTCTTGTCTCCTATCCGTTCATCTCGGATTCTGGTATCTCCGCAGGTAACCTCGGCTTATCCGAGATCACCTCGGCAACATGACCAAGACACGTGATAACTCGGCTGACACTCCGGTGCCATTTTGGCCACGTGATGTCATTCAAAAAATAGGTCCCCACAACAAGGAATGAGACGAAAGAATATATAAACAACCATCTAGACAAGGGATCCTAGATCCAAAACAATGAACGGGTCAGGTTTAAACTAGAATCGTTATAAAATACTATCTCTAACATATACAAATATCTTATGGGACCCCACAAATGCAAGGCTTTTTATATCACTCTTAATTGCAAATCAAGGATTTTCAGAAAAACACACGAAAATTTACCCATGAACAAGAACCACCACAAGATCTTGCATACACAAACAAGAATCTAGAAAGGAAAGGGAAGGGAAATTTCGTAGCAAATCTGGATAATCGAAGTGGGTTCTTAGTTCTCACCGTGAAAGCTCGCACACAAAAAATGGAGAACACCAGAAAACACCCCATTCACCATGTAAAAGCAAATCTTGAAACAAGAGAAAGGATATAACCCAAGAGATTAGACTCTATAGCATAGAGGAAATATCTCAAAAACACAAATCTCCTAAAAAATAAATAATTCCAATATAGCCTAGGGGGAGGCATCAAGGTTCTCAGGAGAGGAGATGGAAAACAGCTCCATTTCCATTACTGTGAAAAGCCATAAAAAAATCTCTAGAGTTGCTCTTAACTCTAGAGAGAGGAACCCTCAGTAAGTATTTTTTAACATAATAAATATCATGAGTAGATTGTTGTATGTTAGTGGAGAAGAACATGCAAATTTTACTTACCATTTATGAATACGTTTTGCTTTAGGTAGAGAATGATTAACATATAACTTGCTATACTTGCATATAGAAAGACATAAACCTAATAGTTGAAAAAATATAATTGTCAAATAAAATGATTTTAACTATATAATATAAAAAAACAATGTATTATGAGCTTACCATGAAAATATTTAACCATTAATCCGATTGCTAACAAAACATTATCATTATCAAGTGTCTCTAACAATTGCATCCCATCAATTGTTGTGAACCAATTCCATAGAGTTAGACGAACTAAAGTCATACTGTTTTTCAATGTATCATAAAAAAAATAAAGGTAAGATATTACAATTTAAAAAAATTAATATAAAAAGATTGATCAAATATTACAATTTAAAAAAATTAATATAAAAAGATTGATGTACTATTTCATAAGAATTTCTAATTTCTAATAATATAATTTAAATTAAAGTATCATACTTGTTATCAAGTAGTACAATATCCCTCTTCAAATTAGAACGATTTTGAATAATTTGTCACTCTGTGATGCTAACAACCAAGCCAACCACATCTGTCAAATGCAACATGGTCTAAAAATTTACATATGATTATTTACATTATTTATGAGTTATTATTTCATTGAAAACAATAGTTTATAACATGATTTTAAAAATCAGACCGAACCGGCCGGTTCCACCGGTTGAACCGTTGACCGGTTAGGGTTCCAGTTCGAATATACCCTCTAAATCGTTCTAAGTCAAAAACTGACCTATTTAGAGAGAACCGACAAAACTGGTGGTTGGATTGCCAAATTGGATGACCCGAAGACGAGTTAGGCGAACCAGTCGGGCTGATGAAACTAAAAATTTTGGACTTTTTTTTATATTATATTTTCTAACTATTTTTTTATTCTTTCTTTCTTTCTTATTATATATATAAGAAAATTTTTGATTAGAAACTTTGTTTCAAGGGTCTTCTCTTGTGAAAAATCCCATTAAGAGCTTGAAATTATTGTGAAAGTCTCTACCTATTTATAAGAAAAAAAGTTCTTCCAAACAAACTCAAGAAATTCATACAAGATTCAATCAAATTTATTGAAGGGAGATTTAAATTTTGGATATCCGTCCAAAATGTTTGCTCTTCTTTCAAGCAAATTATTTGAATTAAAATCATATGGAAAGAACATTGACTATTTGGTTTCCTCTTCCAAAATTAAAATTAATAATATTTTAAAATATATTATTATATTTTTTAGTAAAAAAAATATTAGGAGAAATATTTAAGATAATTTAATATTTTCAATTTTTTTTTAATTTATAATTTTATTAATTTTATTTTTATTTAAATATAATTTTAATATATTTATGACGTCATGGTTCGATTCCGTTCAACCTGATGGTTGAACTGGTGATCCGTCCATCCAATCCCTTTTCCGATTCGCTCACCGGTCCAATTTTTAAAACACCTAGTTTATAATAGTGTACCTATTAATTGTATATCTTGATGAAGAAATTGATCAATATTCAATAATCTTTTAATAAAATGTTAGTAGAGTAGTGTCTTATCACAATGATCAATTATATATTCAATTATTATACCGTCATTGAAGTACATTTTATAGTAGTATGACACTAACCTAAACTTCTCATTTGATGGTATAACTTGGACTCCCTTAAAGTAATAGACTTTGCTTTCAATAAGAGGGTGTTTGGCATATGCTAAAATAGCACCGGCTATTTTAGCACATTATCTTATTTTGATTATACTATTTTAGCACATTATCTTATTTGAATTATATCACTTCTCTACTATATCACTTCCATAACATCACCGTAAAGAAAAATTAAATACACATTTGTTAAATAATAATTTTTTTAAAGTAACTCTTATTAATGCATAGTATTAAGGCATAATGATTAATCCATAGTATTAAAGCACAACGTAATGATAATATGTAAATACCTATTCGTCAAGAAAAATCTAGCTCAATGTCATGTTTCTCCTACCATCATTGAGCACTTGTACCAATCTGACTAACCGTGCTCTAACCTTCCAATTTTTTCTATATGGATGAATATGAGGAAAATAAGGATAACGGGTAACTATATAAATAATAACAAAAATATTTATGAGAATATAAAATAAAGAATGTAGAAAAGAACAATAATAGCTATAAATAAATATATACACAAAATCTGCATAGTTACAAAGATAATGTATACACAAAACTTGTGTAATTATTTTTATCCTATGTTGATGATTTGAATGTCATCATGTTATGTTCATGTTATGTACATCCATAGAAAAAGTGAAATTGTTATAGGTATAGAGTGATAAGCAACATGATAAGCCACAGTTATCACAGCTCACACAGCAGCAACAGCAGCTATCAGACTCTTCAGCTCAAGCTCAACTTGCAACGGATACAGCTTAAGCAGCTCAAGCTCCAGCAGTTACATCTATAGCTTAAGTCACACATGTGTAATAATCTCCAGCTGTATAAGTTGTTAGTTTGTTAGAGGTACTGTTCAGTATTAACTATGGTTTAGTTAAGTAGTTAGATTCAAGGTTAGGCAGTTATGGTTAGGATTCATTGAAGTGTATAAATATATCTTCACTCTGTAACAATTGATTCATTCAATACAAAAAGACATTCATTCTCTTTATAGAGTTCGTATTGAATGTATAAAATTATAAACTTTTAGTAGGTAAATTTTAAATAAGAATAATAATAATAACATATTCAAAATTACCATTTGGTACGGTACTATTTAGGTTTGGCTTTGTAATCACTTCTTCTGAAATTGCTATAAGTAAAAGAGTTGGTATTGAAATGCACAAAATTATTAACTTCAGTGCCTATATTTTACATAAAGAAAACTAATAATAACATATTAGAGGTTACCACACTGCTGGAAATCAGACTTTTAGTGGCGTTTAAAAAACGCCGCTAATTCCTTTTGCGATGCTTAATACCAAACGTCGAAGATGCGGCCGTCGCTATAACTCTATGGCGCTTAAAAACGTCGCTATATGACAATAGGCGGCGTTTGATAAAAATGCCGCTAAAAATTCCACTAACGGTAACATGACGTCGCCATGCTATTTAGCGACGTTTTTAAAACACCGTCTTATCTTTGATGTTATTTAACGACATTTTTAAAAACGCCGTGATAGCCCTTTTTAAAAAAAAAAAAAAAATGGTGCTAATTTTATGTTATTAAACTAAAAAAATACCTATAATAAACTGAAAAATAACACTAATATGAAATAATAACTCTCATTCACATAATAAAATCTTATCAAATGATAGTTCACAATCGTTGTGCAAAAAAAAACTTTCACACAAATCATTTGAATGACATTAAGGAGTCACCAAAATTGGATGCCCCCCTATTTGAGCCAAAATAGGAATTTGAGTTCACCAAAATACGAATACATGTGAAACACAAGCAAAAAACACAATTAAACACCTGTTTTAATAAGATTTTAGCTTCCAAAAATTAAATTTTATTTTTTCTCTTCCACACACCTGCAGAGGGGTTTTGGGGAAGGAAGAAAGAGAAGAAAAGAAAAGGACAGTAGAATAATTACCTAGATAGATAGAATACAAACACTAGAATAATTTCTTATTTAAGCATTTACCTGTGAGTTGAGATAACATCTTGTGTAATGTATCTGTGTAGCCAGTCAACATTCCCACACATATAATCAAAGATGATCCTTGACCTGAAGCACACATTACTAGTCAAAAACATGAAAAATGATGCACTTTATATGACTAACATAATGAATGTACAAATTCTTTTGGCTGACTTGTATGCCTTGAGAAAGTTAGGCATGTCAATCACATTTAATTGAATCTTTCATTTAACTCGTTACATTCTAATTTTTCCTAGAATCACTTGATCCTAATATTGCATAGAAATCATAGAGCAACTAGGTTGTAGCATGATCTGAAGGTCGTGCTCTGGACACCTAGCATTCATATTGCTTTTCTAGGTTGTGCACGAGACTTGAAGCAGTTATATTGTTTTTGAAAACTATTCTCTAATTTAGGAAAATACAGATAACATGAAACCACATATAACTAGTTAGTTCGTGCCGAAACACACACGGGGATTACCACCAGTTTATACACAAACCACATATAACCCTCAATTTGAATTTTTTAGATCAAAGGTCTTAGGTTCAAGTTCCATTCACCTCATTATATAATTTTGTGTTTAACTAATTGCTATAGAAGTATGTTGAAAAAATCCAAAATATGAAACGTAGACATCATGAGAAGCCTTCACGTTATCCAACAAAATTTATCACAAATCCAAACTTTAACCAATGTCTCACTGACCCAACCGCTCAATTGATCAAAAATCCAGCAAAATAATTAAGAAAAGGCATATATAATCATCAAAAAAGTTATAGATTTGAACAACCAATCTATGAGCTAACCATATGCTAATGTAGCACTCTGTGTATTGGTTTTATTGTTGGCCATTAAAGTTCATGAAGCTTGAGTTGAACCATGGTGGCAAACTGAAATTTGCACTCTAAATTTATGGATGAATGTATATGTAATTTAAATATATATATATATACACTAATGTATATGCAATCAAAAAAATTTATACACTAATGTATATGAATATTTTATAAACTTAGGTCTACAATATTATTTTTCCAATTTGAAAATGTTATAAACTATTGCTAGTACAATAAGAGAGGTTTTGAAACTTGTGGTGATGCCCCAACCAAAATAGAGGTTTTGAAACTATTTTCTACAATCTAAACAATCCTAAAATCCATGTAGCATTGCCTATATGTCACATGTACTCTAAGAGTATGTAATAAAAAGAAGTAAGATTGGCATTATAAAAAAATAAGATTTAAGTACAAAAATGGAATGAAAAAAAATTCCAAAAAAACCAATACTTGTTGCATGTAAAAGACCTTTTTGTCATCCCAATTATGATGGAGTAGGTGCTAAACCATTTATAACCGTAAGCATCTGAGATCAAATTCCATGGAAACAGCAGCATCTCCAATAATTCCCTAAGGCATCAGCAATATTTTCAAATTTCAGGTTTCATAGAAAATTTAAGTTGATAATCATAGAATTCCTCAATCAATCCTCATTCGGATTTAAAATGATTGAATAGATAAATACACATTTAATTTAAAGGCAAGCCTATCCTTTTGTACTTTTATTTTAATCTTTATTGATACTCTTTGTTGTCAATCAAAAAATAAAATAAAATGAAGATAGACCATACTATGAGAATCAATTGTGTGCTTACCAGGATTGTTGACTCATAAAAGAACTTAGTTCAATGACCCTTGGCACCTGAAAAAAAATGATGGGTGTAAGATAAAAAATAAAATAATAGCAATAGTGAATCGTCAACAGTTGGTGAGGGCCAAAGAGGATAATAAGATTTGATCACAAGCAACATTGAGAAAACTAAGTATCAGGAACATTCTTCACCACAGCATACAAAGCCAAGAAAGGAAAGCAAAAAAACCTCCCATCGTTAGAGGAGTTGAAACCTTGAGGCATAAGATCCAAGCAACTTAAGTATTTAAGCTTATAAGTTTAATTTATAAAATTAATCCATTGCAAACCAAGTGTTCTAAGGTTAATTAACATTTGGTGCACAACGCAACATGTGAATGCTGAATAACAAGTTATGAAAAAACTCATTCAACAATGAGAAGCATTTTTCAGCATTCAGCGTGGTTGTTTCTGGTCACAAAAATGCTTGCTTGCTACTCAAGAGCATGTATCAAATGAAGGGAAAAAAATATAAGGAAAAAGGAAAAGGATTAAGAACGTTTTTAATTAAAATAACAAAACTAAATAATGTTTGACATTGCTAATAAAAATTAAAATATACCAAATAAATGAGTCAACAAAGAAGCTTCAAGTCAATTGATAATAAAAACAAGGAAATTCTAGTCAAAAATTTATTCGTCGTAAAGTGTACATGAAAAATTTATTTGTTTACATATGTATATGAATAAAGGGTACAAGAATTAGAGTCATCCAAACATTCCAAAGAGCTAAATTGTACAATTTTATATGTTTTCGTTGAATCTGGATCTCCATGCCTTTATAATGTAACAATCATAGAGTAAACATCAAACCTATGACTGATTGAAAAACTTAAAACCCATTGAACTATAAGAGATTGGTACTATTTATTTGCGGTCTATTAGGAATGCATTCAAAGTAACAAAGAATGTGTATAATACTAAAATCCTATTTTGAAAAGAAAAAAATAACAATATAGTACCTGATCTTGCAGAACATAGTATTATGATCAAAGTTCACAAATAATAATTCAAATGGAAATGGCAACAAAACATAGTATTATGAACAAAGTTCACAATTAAGAACTTCTATGTGTATGTACAGCTAAACCATTTTAATACCTGTCATACAAACGAACAGCAGCTTCTTGAGATCCAACAGTCCCCAAGTAAATTTGTTTCTTGTCAACTTTTATGGCTGCCTGCCATTTCATATTCTTAAAATAGACACCTCTCATCAGACATGGTTTTTGGTTCTCAAAATGCTTTCTTTGATGTCGCTTTTTGCGTTTGACCTCTAGCACTGCAAAAAAACAAGCATCAGTTTAAAGGCCAAAGGCATTACTGTAGACACCCAATTTTTGACCGTCCTCAAGACTTGGACGTCACCGTTTGAACACTCGGTGATTATCCATGTTTGTGTTCGTTTGGAGTTCCCGGAGGTCTCAGCTACACGCCTTGCCTCAGGATCTCCGGACTCGATCGTTTTGTGTCTGGTTTTGCACCAAACACTTGTGTTTTGCCTTGGAGGGGCGGGGAATGCCTTGTGAGGCATCCCCACACACCACCGGCACTAGCTAGAGGCCACCGGCTGGTTTTTGTTGCCACCGGCAATATATATTGCCGGTCGGCACTCTTTGTTGCCGGTCGGCACTCTTTTTGGCAAAATGACATTTTTGCCCAGCCGACTACTGTTCAGTTACTTTTTAAGATATTTTAAGGCAGCTGTCTTGCATCTTCTTTCCCTCCATACACGTGTATGGAGGGATGAGCTTCTTGGTGGCTTAACTTGTAAGTTTGGTTGCCTATAAGAGAACCCTTCCTCCTCTTGGCTTAAGGGTTAGAGGGTTAGACATTTTAGAGAGAAAAGACCTCAGAGAAGCTCTGGTTTTAGGGTTTGAGTTCTATATCTATCCTATCTCTCTTTTGCTCTCTTGTTTGTACACTAGGTGCTTTAGTTCACATTATTGCACACAAGCACCTAGTGTTTCACCTTCCCTTGGCTACTGAGGTTCCAAGAGGTTGTTCTTAGAGTTTTTGGCTAGATTAGAGCTTAAGGAAGCAACAACATCATCTTTGGTGAAGAGGTCTACAAGGGTAAGACACTAGTCCTCTTTTTACCCCATTCTTGCACTCCATTTTTACCTATCTTTGAACTGTTTTTGCACTTGGTGTTTAATACAAAAAGGTTCTGTTTTTTAGTCCTCTTGATAGTTTATTAAGGGTGCTTTGTGCTTTGGGGAAGTTTGGCCCCTCTTAGGCCTTGAAAGGCCTCATTTTTGTGCTATTTTGTTGAGCTCCGGGATTTTGGTGTTTGGGTCTCTTCACCACTGAAATCTTGTGGGATTTCAGTGGTGTAGATGATGCCTTGAAGTCCCAAGAAGGAGAGGGCCACCCCCTCTCCTTGTTGTCCTTGAAAAGGACAAGTTTTGGCCTCTTGAGGAAGCCTTCGTTTGAGTGTGTGTTGAGCATGTCTAGGCGGCATTTTATGTTTATTATGCCATGATATAACATTGCTAAGAGTTGGTTTTGGTCCCTTATGCATGCTTAGCATAGTTGCTATGTAATGCCTTGTGATTCCTTAACATGTCTTAGGTTGTGTGCCTTTGTTTCTAGCATGTTTTAGGCTTACATTCGTGAAGCTTGTATGCTTATTTTTACATGAATGAGGTCTGTCCATAGTTATTTTGGTCGACCCTAGCTCGCATTGTATAGCCCCCTTTGCATGTTTGGCTTGTTGGCCTTAAGTGCATAAATGTGTAGCATGCCTTGTTTGCATTATTTTGGTGGTTTGGAACCACCCAACATGTAATTTCAGTCCCTTTGGCATGCCCATATGCTTATCTTAGTCGCCTCTTTATTTATTTGAAAGCATGTGTTGTATGCCCTTTGTTTTGGCCATTATGCATGCCTTTGAATTTGAGTCACTTAGGTGCCATCTAAGTGGTCTTTCGGACTTAGTTTTATGTGTTAAAACTCTGTTTTTGGTCGCCTAATGCATGCCATGTATGGTTGTGTTAAGTGTAGTCCATTACCTCTTTGGTGAGCCTTGAGTGCTTGGCCCTTTTTGCATGCTTTACTCGGTTTATTTAGTTGGTTTGGAACCTTCTATAACATGATTTTCAAAGCTTATGATGCATGCTAAGTGCCCATGATATCCCCTTTCAAGTGTGCTTGAGGGTTGCTTACTTAGTGCCTAAATGTTAAGTCTTAACATATGTATGTGTGTGTGTGTGTTAGCCTTCATTTTTGGGCACTTTGGCCATTGATTTTAGGCCTATTTGGAGTTGCCTAAGTCATGTTTAAGACCATCATTTGCTTGCTTGCATGCTTACCTCATGTTTGCTTGTATGCTTGCATTGTTTGTTCACATGCTCATGTTGCATCCCTAGCTAACATGATTAGGTTGCAATGTATCTTGCATGCATGCCTTGTCCCTTGATTTGGTGATGGGGATTGGGCTTTTTGTTTGCTTAGTTTGCATTTCATTTGACATGAAAATTGTACACTTGATTCTTTGGACCATCATGCATGAAAATGTGTGATTGGTGGCCCGAGAATCGAGGCACATCCTCCTTTGAGTCACAAACATGATAAGGAATGTGTTTGGTGCATACATTGCTTGAATTGAGCTGCCATGCAAGATTCTGCCCTCTGCTGCTGTGAGTTGCAGGTTCTGCAGGAATTCATTGCCGGCCGGCAATGTTTATTGCCGACCGGCAATCAATTATCAGCCGATGGATGAACTTTGTGCCGATGGCCACATATAGTAGCCGGTGGATATTCTGTTTAGCCGGTGGTGATTCCCAGTATCCAAGGAAGTAGTTCTGAGACTTTGGCAGTTTTCAGAGGAACAAAGCAGGGAAAACAGAGGCAAGCTAGGCATGGCAGTGCAATTCCGAGCGGAATCCGAGCACGTGCTGCATTTGGCTCTCCTCCCGAGGCAGTTTACTGTTTTTCTTAGTTTAGTTAGTTTGTCAACTAATTAGGCTATTTGTAATATTTAATTAGCTGGCGTAGTTAATTATTTGTATTATTCTTTCGGTCTCTCCGTGTGAGAGCAAATCTGTAATAAGTGTGGGTGAGTGGTGTGCATGTCTTCCAACCCCACGTCTTTCTTCCCTTTTATTTACCTGCTTACGATGGTAGATTAGGGCATATTTAAAATTAGCATACCTTATGCAATGCATGCATGCATCCATGCATTTGTTGACATGCACCGAGCTCGGTACATCATTCAAACTGCATTATATTTCAAATCTAACTTGAATACGTGTTACTCGTGCATTTCACATGCCATGTTTAGGATAGCCGAGCCTGTCTAATTGCACTCTGTATGCGTTGCATTGGTCATCTTAACATGAGCTAGGTCATGCATATTTTGCTAACTAGTTTATTGTTTTGGCACGGAGTACAATGTAAGTATTTATGCTTTAGCGTCTCGCATACGTGTGAATGTTAACATGACAGTATGCTTGCCATGCGGCTAAGTGCTTATATGAAATAAACTGTTTGAATGCCTGTGGGTGGAGGTTGGATTGCTTGAGTTGGAATAACTCATTGAAATCCGTATTTTAGCCTACTTGCGAGTAGCAATTTCAAACTGTTTTCCAAACAAACGGATATGCAATGCTTGTTTCCAAATTAGGCAATCTAGTCTATACTTGTTTGCTGTGCGCATCACATAGTAATTCTAGGCTACTAACTGGAATAAGAACACATAACGTTTTCAAAATTGGATATCATGATTAGTAGAGGCCGGTTTTCGGACCGGGCGAGAGGGGGTTCTCATAGCTGACCTTCCCCAATCGTACCCAAGTTCCCGAGCCGAGGCAACTTTGGTGATGACGGACACGTGGCCTTTGGCAACGAGTCAGGGTTTCCTAAATTTCCCAAAAATAAAATATTTAGGTGGCGACTCTATATCTGGCAAAGCAGTCCATGTTTGGCACTTCTTTTCAAAAATCTGTTTCTCAAAACGATTTGCCAGAGTTGGACTCTTTGGTTTAGATTAAGAACCGTGACATTTGAGTCCTTGAACTGTAGTGACCCCAATATGAACGGAACGGGACTTAACCGCCCCGGATGCGTTCGGGGATGTCTACAATTACTGACACAAGAAACCAGGTCCGCCCAGGAGGGGGATATATATGAGGATTGGCAATAGATAAATTTTGAGTTCAGTAAATATAATAAAGTAACAAAATTTTGTAAAATGTGTATATAAAAGGAAAAACCTGGATATTGTTGATTATGCTGCTCTTTTGATGAGCTAGAACCAGACGCATTTGATGACCTAGGACTTACTTTTAAAATGGTTTTCTGGGAAGCAAAAGCAACACGTACCATATGAATATAAAGCTTGAAGTACAGGATAAAACATGTAAACAATCGCTAACTATCTATTTAGATAAAATAAATAAAAAAAGTAATCAATTTGTGCTACTAATTTTATATCTCAAAATGAACAGAGTATATACACTTATCAGCATGACATCAAAATATTGAAGAGCACAATATAATGGTTTAGGAATTTTGAATTCATCTCTCTCTCTCTCTCTCTCTCTCTCTCTCTCTTTCTCTCATCCAGTTTCGTCACTTGAGGTTTCTATTTAGAACACCCTTCACAAATTCAATTCTCTCAAGGATTCCTTGAAGATTTTCTGCACAATACTTGGCCAATTAAAAATCTGAATGGCATATAACAAAATTTGTGTGTGTGTGTGTGTGTGTGTGTGAGAGAGAGAGAGAGAGAGAGAGAGAGAGAGAGAAATTTTATACAAATTTTCAAGAGGAGAAAGAACTTACCCGTAATTGTACAATACATGGGGTGACATTTATGCATGTTCTTGGATCCACCATGCAATCAATAAAACTCATCATAGTCAGATTTTTGAAAAGAAAAAAAAAATAATATGCCCACCAATTTCATTCAGCTTAGAAAGCAGAGATGCAGGGGAGAATTCCTTTCCATTGACTGAAACAGGAAGCCCTGAAACCATCCCAATTTGTACATATCTACATGGGGGCAAAAAACAAAGAAGCAAATGCATAAATCAAGATTTGACTAAATTAAAGGAATTGAAATGCACATCAAACAAGCAAACTTACTTAGGTTGGTTGGGTGCATCTTCTGGCTCAATAGTCATCATGTACATATCTTTGTTTGGCTCCTTTGCTGGATCTTCCAAGATGTCTCCCTTCATGGCCACACCACGGCATGCACACACACACGTGTGAGAGAGAGAGAGAGAGAGAGAGAGAGAAATTAATTTATAACAATATGTAGGATCTTAAATTCATCTTCTAAGGGAACAATTCTAAAAAGCTCAAATTAACTAGTCCCAGAAGTTTGACTGGGAAACGCATAGTAGACATCAAGCACTTGTATTATAGAACCCAAGCAAGAATTTGAAAATTAAGCATTTAATTCCAGATTATAAAAGACGTCGTTGATCATACTGACACATCAATTTGAATACCTTTTTATATTTTCAATTTAAAATAAGACTAGATAGACACCAATTTGTTTCCCTTCATTTGCAATTCCAAATGAAGCCGTTTTAAAGGTTATAAACTGCACACTATTGACAATAGAAAATTAAAAGATTCATAGTGACAATCAAGAAGCATAAAGCCACAAGCAGTCTTAGCACATGTCCTTATAAAGCAACTTGCAAACTTTACTCCAAACTATGTGCCTAAATGCAAGATAAACTGTAACTGAGTACAACAAAAACAAAAAATGAGAAGTTTCAATCTGTAGCATCCACCAAATTATAGGAAAAACCACCAAACATTTTTTTTTTAGTTTCAATCTTTCAAAATGAGAAGTTGCAAAAAGGTCAATTTATAGTACCAGCTAAATCATAATAATAAGAAGGTCAACTTCCAAGACTACTGTCACGACCCAAACCCGCCCCTATGGGTTTAGCATCGTAACCAGCCAGTAATCCGAGATTACCGAAGGCCTGCTTAACAGTAATACAGTAATACAGAGTATAGGGGCATGGCAGAAGCCAAAACAGTAATTAAAAGATGTCCAATGAGTTGTGACAGTCTGTATGTAAAAAGACTTTTCATACATATATACAATCAGTACAAAACAGCATGTACAACATTTACAATCATTTAGGACAGGGACTTAATCCCTATTAAGATAGTATAATACAAAAACATTCAGTCTATACAGATCAGAACAGGAAGGGGGAAACTAAAACACCCCATAGCCTTAGCTTGAACAGTACTGGAACCTCGAGGTGAGGCACAAATGTTGGCTTGACAAAACAGTGCTTAGCCTGACGCCCCTAGCAGCGGTCCGGTGCCTGAACACCTACATATATATATGAGCAGTGAGCTAAAGCCTAGTGAATAACATAATGAGTAAAGAGGTTAAGAATGAATGTCCTTTCAGTATTGAAAACAATCAATTGATTCAGTATATCGGTCATTCAGTCATAACAGTCATATGTGGTACATCCGATAGCAGAACAGTACAGTAAACAGTAGGTCTTGAAAGACCGAACAGTCAATGATGACCATCATAACAGTAAACAGAAGTTCCAAGATAGGAACTGACAGAGATCTCTGTAACAGTAGCAGTAACAGCAACAGTAGTTGCTAAGGACGCCACAATACAGTTCGGAATAGAGGACATACATTCATTCAGTTAACAGTATTATTTCAGAAAACAGTACAGTTCAGTTAACATTCAGAAAATATTCAACTTTGAACATATCTTTACAACATTGTTACTCACAGAGTTCTGGGCTATAAGCAGCTAGAGCGCGTCTTCGAATGCCAACCCTAAACAGTTACCAAAAGAACACACACTAAGTTACACATTCGGGAATTAAAGACTTGGTCCCTACTTAGACTCGGTGTGGTTCTACATCTATATCCTCATTAAGATGTCTTAATCTAGGCCTAAGAATGCCTAGGATGGAATGAGGATGCAAAGATGCACTTAGAAAACATTTTCAGAATTTTCAAAAAACAGAGGTCCCGCTCGAGCGTGACTATCCCCGCTCGAGCGGAAAAGCAACAAAAGGTTTTCGCTCGAGCGTAGACTTACCCGCTCGAGCGTACTGCAAAACAGTCAAAAGTGCTGGATGTGTAAAAATCACGCTCGATGGGCTCTTGATACCCGCTCGAGCATTAGACACAATGTCCCGCTCGATCGTGAATTACCCCGCTTGAGCGGACTGCAAAACACAACAAAGTGCTGGGAGCACAAATTTCACGCTCGAGCGCCAGTCACCCCGCTCGAGCGTGAGTCCAAAATCTGGGATTTCCAGATTTGAACTTCAAGCTCAAAATCAAGTTTCAATGTACCAAATTCGATCCTTTTGGGCTAATTTTCTGGAAAACATTTGTAAACTCATAGAACAACATGTTTCAAAGCTCAATTGTAAAACCAAAGCCCCAAAGGAAGATCAATTCAACTCAATTTCAAACCAAAACTCAAGAACATAACTCAAACATGACATGCATGAGTTTAAACCAATTCAAGGCTTCAATTACTTGCTCAAATGAGCCAATTGTTCCAAAAACAAGATGAATTCCTAGTCCATTGCAAAAATATGAACATGCATGTGGAATTTCATGAACAAACACCTCAAAACTCAAGGATGGCAACATGCATGCATGGAATGAGCTTCAATTCAACATTATAAGCCATTTCTTGGCTCTAATCTTCAACATTCTTTTAAACCATGCAAGAATCAACTCAATTCATAACTAAGGAGGTAAAAGCTCTACCTTATGTCTTGAATACAAGATGTACAAGCTCAATTATGCAATCTCTCTTCCAAATCTTCAAGTTCTCTAAGCCAAACCCTCAAGAACAACTCAATTCTCTCACTCTCTCTCTCTCTTGGTCGGTTTTGCTCTCAAAAGTGGCTGAAGGAAAAGTTGTAACAAATGTAATACAAGGCTAAACAAAAGGCTAGCAAAGTCCACTTAGTGGCAATTCGGTAAATATGCCTAACTCTTGTAATAAGCTTATTTTAATCTAATTTAATCATACCAAATCATTTTCAGACAAATACACCATAAAATCATATGAATTCTAATTAGCACAAAGCATTAATCAATTTCAGATTCGGTCGTCGATAAGGCCTTCAATTTGCAGTTTAAACATAAAACATGGACAGATAATTAAACAGTCAACAAATAGAAATGCATTTAAACTAGCACATTCAATCAGTCAGTTCAGTATTTCAATCAATTCAATTAATAATCATGTTCAGTCTCAGTTTAGCAGTAATCAGTAGTGTTATCAGTAATCAGTGGTGAGGGTTATTACAGTCTCCCCTCCTTATAAAGAGTTTGGACCTCCAAACTCGAATTACCTTCGTTCTGGAAGAAAACAGGATCTAGTGGGAACAGTTCAGGATATCTCTTGGCATACACGCCACCATGGTTTTGCCAGTCAACCTTCACTAACGGAATCTCTTTATTCCTCAATTTCTTGATCCGTCTGTTTACAATCTGAATAGGCCGTTCCTCGTAAGTGTAGTCATCACTCAGCATTACACGAGTAGGCTCTATCACATGAAAAGGATCCTGGAGGTAGTCCCTCAACATAGAAATGTGGAAGACGTTATGTATATGCTCCATTTCAGGAGGAAGTGCTACTTGATATGCCACCGGATTGATTTTCTCAACAATCTTATACGGTCCAACATATCTCGGCGCCAGTTTGCCCTTGACTCCAAAACGAGTCTGGCCTTTTATCGGTGTCACTTTCACAAAAATGTGATCACCTACTTCATACTCTCTGTCTCGTCTTTTGACATCCGCATAACTTTTCTGTCAGCTCTGTGCGGTTTCCAGTCTCTATTGTATCAGTTTCACTTTTTCAGTAGTTTCATAAACAATCTCGGGCCCAAGCAAAGGCCCATCTCCAACTTCTGCCCAGCAAATCGGAGATCTACATTTTTTGCCATACAATGCCTCAAAAGGCGCCATACCAATACTTGAGTGATAACTGTTGTTGTAGGCGAATTCAGCCAATGGCAAATGGTTTTCCCAATTTCCCTGAAAATCAAGGACACACATTCTCAGTAAGTCTTCCAGAGTCTGGATGGTCCTTTCTGACTGGCCATCTGTCTGAGGATGATAGGCGCTACTCAGTCTCAATTCAGTACCCAATGCAGTTTGTAAGCTTTGCCAGAATCTTGATGTAAACTTCGAGTCCCTATCAGAAATAATGGACACAGGCATTCCATGCAATCTAACAATCTCATCAATATAGAGTATAGCCAATTTGTCCGCATTATAAATTGTTTTGACAGGTAAGAAGTGAGCAGATTTAGTCAGTCTATCAACAATAACCCAAATTGAGTCCATACCTTTACTGGAGCGAGGTAAACCAACGATAAAATCCATGGTGATATGTTCCCATTTCCACTCCGGTATCGGTAAGGGCTGCAATAAGCCTGCGGGTCGTTGATGATTGGCTTTGACTTGTTGACAATGAAGACACTTTGATACAAAATTAGCAATTTCTTTCTTCATTCCCGGCCACCAGAAATTCAGTTTCAGGTCTTGGTACATTTTTGTGTTTCCTGGATGGATAGACAGTTTTGAATTGTGGCCTTCTTGCAGAACTCTCCTTTTCAGTTCAGAATCATTCGGTACACACAGTCTTCCCTGGAATTTCAGTACATTGTTTTCAAATTTGAAGTCCGATTTCGGTTTAGATTCCCGTTCTTCGATGATCTTCTTCAAGAAGTCATCCTGTTGCTGTTTCTCTTTAATTTCTTCAATCAGTGCCGGTTGAGCAGAAATAACAGCTATTGTTCCACCATGTTCTCGTAAAACAACCTCAATTTCAGATTTTTCAAGGTCACAAAGCAACTCTTTCTGTCCGGTGAGTAAACAGGCTAAGTTTCCAATCGATTTCCGACTCAGTGCATCAGCAACAGTATTGGCTTTCCCCGGATGGTACAAAATCTGTAGGTCATAGTCTTTAATCAATTCTAGCCATCTCCGCTGCCTCATATTCAGTTCTTTCTGTGTGAAGAAGTACTTCAAACTCTTATGGTCTGTATACACCTCACATGTCGCCCCATAAAGGTAGTGACGCCAGATTTTCAATGCAAACACTACTGCAGCCAGTTCTAAGTCATGGGTCGGGTAGTTCTTTTTATGTGGTCTCAGTTGTCGGGAAGCATAGGCAATAACTCTCCCATTCTGCATTAAAACACATCCCAAACCCTTATGAGAAGCATCACTAAAAATGGTAAAACCATCCGTACATGAAGGTAGGGTAAGAACCGGTGCAGTCACAAGTCGAGTTTTCAACTCTTGGAAAGCTGATTCCCTTTGGTCAGTCCAGTCAAATGATATCCCCTTCTGAGTTAACTGAGTCAGTGGTAGGGCGATTTTGGAGAAATCTTTGACAAATCTTCTGTAATACCCGGCTAATCCCAAAAAGCTTCGGACTTCCGTCACATTTGTTGGTCTAGGCCAGTTTACTACTGTAGACGTCCCCGAACGCATCCCGAGGAAAAGGAGTGCGAGTCCCCCCCCCCGGTTCTGGTTTGATATTGGGTCACTACAGTTCGAAGGACTCAAATGTCACGGTTCTTAATCTTGAACCAAAGAGTCCAAATCCGGCAAATCGTTTTGAAAACAGATTTTTTGTTGAAAGAAGTGCCAAACATGGACTGCTTCACCAGATACAGAGTCGCCACCTAAATGTTTTTTAATTGGGAAATTTAGGAAACCCTGACTCGGTGCCAATGGCCACGTGTTCGTCATCACCAAAGTTGCCTCGGCTCGGGAACTTGGGTACGATTGGGGAAGGTCACTTCGTGAGCACCCCCGCTCGCCCGGTCAAAGACCGGCCTTTACTAACCATGATATCTTATTTTGAAAACATTGTGAGTTCTTATTCCGGTTATTAGCCTAGGTTACTATGTGATGCGCACAGTATACAAGTATAGACTGAGTCACCTGAATTGGAACAAAACGTCTCATGTTTGTTTGTTTTGAGAATGGTTTGATGGTGCTACTCGCAGGTAGGCTAAGACGTGGATTTGCCACCCTCGGGTGGGCTTAGAAAACGTGATTTTGCCACTATCTAGTGGGCTTAAAACAAACATTCAATGATTTGTTCCACTTCAAGTAACTCAACCTCCACCCACAGGCATTCAAGGCAGTTATATCACATAAGCATATAGCCTCATGGTAAGCATGCTATTCATGGCAACACTCACACGCATGCAAGGATGCTAAAGCGTAAAACTCACCGAGTACTCCCAGCCAAAACAGAAACTACATTAGAAATCATGCATGATCCTAACTATACAGAGATGCCTATTGCAACACATGCAAAAATGCAACTATAGCAGGCTCGGCTATTCTAAACGTGGCAAATGAGATGCAACAGCTAACATGTATTCAATTTGGAATTGAAATACAAATGCAGTTTGTATGATGCGCCGAGCCCGGTGCGTGCAAAACAGATGAATGATGCAGACATGCTGTCATACTGTATGCTAATTGAAATATGCCCTAATCTAACCATCATAAGCAGGATAAATAAAAGAGAAGAAAGACGTGGGATTGGAAGACATACATCACACTCACCCACACTTATTACAATTATGCCCTCGCGCAGAGGGTCCGAATAAATATACAGTCCGAATAATATATAGTCCGAATAATATACAGTCCGAATAGCATAGATTCCTAATTAATTAACAAATTAAGTAAGAAAAACTGTAAACTGGCATGCAAGCCAGGGACTGCCTTGACTCCGCTCCGGATAATGAAGTGATGCATGTTTTGGGCTGTTTTGCGCAGAAATCCATTGGGATGCCCAATTTAGCCTCTGTTTGTAATGTTTCTCGAAATGCGTGCCAGACTCCGAAAAGTTACTGATTCTTCATTTTGCTGCAACAGAGAGCAGGAAAAGGGCATAGCAATGTATTTCACAGATATATGCATGCCTCGATCCTCGTGCCACCAATCACGCATCTCGATGCATGATGGTCGAGGAGCCGATTTGCACAACTCAATATAGGATGAATGCGTATGAATGCTATAACAAAACCTAACTCCATCATGGATAATCCGGAGCGTCGGTGACTTGGGAATTGAGACCCGTTCCGTCGCTCGGAGTGCGAAACGTGCCTCGTTTCCCGTGCCCGGGCTAACTCCTATCCCAAACACGATGCAATATGCATGATATGCATGAAATGCAGCTAATAGGCAATCCTAACGTACATAATGTCATGGAATGGCATACACGCTATACGAGGTAATGTACAACCGGGCATACACAATGCTACGGATGAAATGGCATGGAATGCAATAATGGATTTACACCAACATGAGTGAGCCTCAGCCACACTCACACAGGAGACCATTAGATGAAAATGAGATGCCTCGAAATGCGTGCACACGGGCATGCAAACCGAGAAAATGGCATACGGAATGCAATGAGACTAAAATGGCATACAGAATGCAAAATGGGCTTACACTAACATGAGTGAGCCTCAGCCACACTCACATAAGAGGCCGATGGATGAAAAAAGAGGTGCCTCGAAATGCGTGCACACGGGCACGCAAACCGAGAAAATGGCATACGAAATGCAATGACATAGAAAATGATATGCAAACATGCCAATGGAATTCCGGCACTGAAATATGGGGGAAAACAGTCCCGAAAGATGGCGAAATGACACCAAATGCAAGGAATGGTCCCGAAATGCGAATTTAGGCACCCAAAATGGCCTATAGCTATGCGATGCGTGCACGATATGGACATGGAATGAAAATACAGTAGCAAGGCAGCCCCAAGACAAGCATTGTCCAGCACAAAACATGGCCAAACAGCAATCACAAGTAGGGCTAAGATGGCATACAAAAATGGGGGCCAAGAGAGGGGTATTGAAATGGATGGTAAATGAAAAGCCCAAATGGAAAAATACCCTTCTACAACACTGAAGAGGGACTAAAAATATGAACATTTACAGTGGATTACATCCCCCAAATCAGTATGCAAACATGCCAAAAATGCCATGCAAGAAATAGGCCATAAGAGGGTATAACATGAAGTAGGCCAAACATTCATCAAACAAGAAAAGACCCTTCATGAAATATGCCAAGAAGGTCAAAATATGACCATTTCCAGTTCTGATGATGGCCGAAAACAGAAGCTAGATAAGCCTAAAAAGGCATGCAAAAATGGGGGCCTAAGAGGGGTATAATGGTAGGTATAACATGGAGGCCCCAAACAAGGTTGATCCCTTCTAAAATGTTGTAGAGGGACACAAAATAAGCTTACTCACAGTTCATGACATGCTCAAAAAAAATTTAAATATAGGCCAAACAAATCATGCAAATTTACGGTAAATAAGAGAGATTATGAAGCAAGTGCAAGATAGGGGGACCAAACAGGGTTGAGACCTTCTTCAATGTTGAAGAGGGGCTCAAAATAGGCCCTCTTACAGTTTACATTATGCTCGAAAACAGATCACACATGGGTTAGAAATTTCATGCAAAATAATGGCATACAAGATGGTATTGAAGCAAGTACCAAATGGAGGGCTCAAACAGGGTTGAGCCCCTAAACAAACATGAAATATGGCTAAAAAAAATGACCATTTCAGTTCTGGTCGGAGCCCAAAACAGTAAGAAAATAGGCCTAAGAGATGAGGTAAGAAAATGCTACAAAAGAGGGAAATGGCAACTTACCCTTGAAGACCACACTTTTGCTACCTCTTGGCTTGAGGAATGTTGCTTCTAAGCCTCTGAAAAGCTCCCCTTGCTGCTGGAAATGGAGTGGTGGTGGTGGTTGTAGACGCGCCCTTGGGGGCCTCTCTCTACAGTTCAGACTTCCTTTTATTGTGTTACGGTTCTAAATCTGAACCAAAGAGTCCAACTCTGGCAAATCGTTTTGAAGAAAAACTGATTTTTGAAAAAGTAGTGCCAAACATGGACTGCTTTGCCAGATTACAGAGTCGCCACCTAAATATTTTAAAATGAGAAATTTAGGAAACCCTGACTCGGTGCCGAAGGCCACGTGTCCGTCATCACCAAATGTCTTGGCTCGGGAGCTTGGGTACGATCGGGGAAGGTCAGCTATGAGCACCCCCTTTCGCCCGGTCCGAAGACCGGCCTCTACTAACCGTGATATCCGTTTTTGAAAACAATATGCGTTCCTATTTCGGTTTTTAACCTAGAATTACTATGTGATGCGCACAACACGAAAGTATACTGGTGCCCTCAGGCCGGATACCCAATCTTGCAAACTGATATATGCATTTCCTGTAGAGATACACTCTAAAAGCACATAATCATGTAAGAGAGAGCCCATACACCCCTATATTGAGGCAGGGTTTCCCTGTCCTATTTTGTCAGGAGCTAGGGTTTCACTACGCACGCAGCGGTTTCAAACAACCTAACATCGAGTAAGCAACCTGTCCTAGTTTGGAATGGTCACTATGGATCCGAATATGCACTAGGTCGAATGGTCAAAAAGGGTGCCCCGGTAAAACCGGGGTTTGTGTTCCCATACTGGCAGAGCCCGCAACCGGTCAGCCTTATGTACATGCCTTGACAAGGCAAGCCTTCGGCAAACCGCTCAGGAATAGCAGATGGCCAACACGGTGTCCTAGGCGCACCAATGCACATGCAATGCAAAGAAACACATAAGTGTAGTCAAAACAGGATATCACGAGTTTGAGTCAAGCTAGAATTACTATGTGATGCGCACAACACGAAAGTATAGACTAGATTGCCTAACTTGGAAACAAACATCGCATATCCATTTTTGTCTCGAAAAACGCGTTAGGTTTTGCTACCCGCAAGTAAGCTAAAATACGGATTTCAATGAGTTTTCCAACTCAAGCAACCCAACCTCCACCCACAGGCATTCAAACAGTTTATCCCACATAAGCACTTAGCCGCATGGTAAGCATACTGTCATGGCAACATTCACACGCATGTGGTATGCTAAAGCGTAAAATACTTACATTGTACTCCGTGCCAAAACAATAAACTAGTTAGCAAAAATGCGTGTCCTAGTTCATGTTAGAGTGGCTAATGCAACACAGGCATAGATGCAATCTGGAGTAGGCTCGGGTAACCCTAAACATGGCACATGAGATGCAACAACTATCACGTATTCAATTTGGAATTGAAAGTACGATGCAGTTTGCATGATGTGCCGAGCCTGATGTATGTAAACAAATGCATGAATGCATACATGCATTGCATAAGGTATGCTAAAATAAACGTGCCCTAATTTACCATCATAAGCGGGTAAATAAAAGGGAGAAAGAAATGGGGATTGGAAGACATACACCCACTCACACACACTTATTACAAATTTGCCCTCACTCGGAGGGACCAAATAATAATACAGAACCGAATAACTAATTAACTACGCAAGCTAATTAATTAATACAAATTAACTAAATTAACCAAATAAATTAATTAATCTAATTAAACAGTAAACCGCCTCGGGATGAGGGCCAAATGCAGCACGCGCTCGGAACTGGCTCGGAACCGCACTGCCATGCACGGATTGCCTCTGTTTCCTCTGCTCTCCTCCTCAAAAAAATACCAAAGTCCCAGGAGTGCCTCTCAGGGCACTGGGGATCACCACCGGCTGAAAGAGGAGGCTACCGGCACTAGACTCATCCATCGGTTGCCAATTGACTGCCGGTCGGCACTAAACAGTGCCGGTCGGCACAAAATGCCTGTAAAACCTGCAACTCACAGCAGCAGAGGACAACAACATGCATGGCAATATAATTCAAGCCATTTATGCACCAAACACATCCTTTATCATGTTAGTGACTCAAAGGGGCATGTGCCTCGATTCTCGGACCACCAATCGCGCATTTCCATGCATGATGGCCCAAGGGACCAAGGATGCAACTTCACTTTCAAATGCATGCAAACCAAGTAAACATGAAAGGGTGCCAAACCTCCATCATTTTCATCTCAAGAGGCCAAGCATGCATGCTTATGCAATGCAACTCTAAGCATGTTATCTAGCATGCAATATGAACAATGCGAGCAAGCTAAACATGTTAGGCATACAACCTAAGCAAAGAGGCATATAAACCAAGCGATGGAGTGGACTAAAACATGAATTAGACTACTCCTAATTGGCCTAAAATCAGTGGCCAAAGTGCCTAGAAATGGAGACTAAACACACACGCACACATGCAAGTGTTACGGTCCAAACCCAAGGCATAAACATGGCAACCCCCAAGCACACTTGGAGATACCAAACAAGGACAATAAACACGCATTGTAAAGCTCTGAAAATCATGCAAAACATGATGCCAAATCATGCAACAAAACAAGCCAAACAAAGCATGCGAATGGTCTAAGGTTCAAAGCAAATCAATGAGGCTTTGAACCACACTTAGCACAACCACACATGGCAATACTTAAACACTTAAAAACAGAGTTTTAACACATAAAACTAAGCCTAAAGGACCACCTAGATGGCATCTAGATGACATGAATTCAAAGGCATGCATTAAGGCCAAGACATAGAGCATACAACACATGCTTTTAAAACATTAAAGAGGCATGCTAAGCAATCAAACAATCATGTATGAAGGACTGAAATAGCATGCAAAGTGGTTCCAAACCGTCAAAGTGATGCAAGCAAGGCATACTACACATTTGAGCTCTTAAGGCCGACAAGCCAAATACAAAGAGGACCCAAGATACAAGCCAAGATTGACCAAAACAACTTAGGACAGACCTAAAGCATGGCAAAATAAGCATACATGCTTCATGGATCTAGGCCTAAAACATGCTAGAGATAAAGGCATACAACCTAAGCATGTCAAGGGATTATTAAGGCATTACAAAGCAACTATGCAAAGCATGCAAGGAGTGCTAAAACCAACTTATAACAATGTCATATTAGGGCATAATAAACATAAAATGCAACTAAGACATGCTCAACAAACAACCAAACATGGTGCTCCGTTGGAGGCCAAAACTTGCCCTTTTCAAGGACATTAAGGAGAGGGGGTAGCCCTCCCCTTTTGGAGACTTCAAGGCACCATCTCCACCACTGAAATCCCTCAAGATTTCAGTGGTGGAGAGGTCCAAGCACCAAAGTCTCGGATCTCAACAAAATAGGCACAAAAAGGGGCCTTTTCAAGGCCTAAGGGTGGTCAAACTTGCCCAAACCACCAAGCACTCTTAATAAACAATAAAGAGGCTTAAAAATCAGAACTTTTATGTGTTATAGACTAAGCACAAAAACTTTTTTAAACTAGGCAAAAATGGAGTGCAAAAATGGGGTAAAAAAAGTAAGTTTCTCACCCTTGTTGACCACCTTCACAAAGGTTGAAGTTGTTGGTTCCTTGAGCTCCAAACCAGTCAAAAACTCCAAGAACAAGCCTTTAGCACCTCAGTTCCAAGAGGAAGGTGAAACACTAGATGTTGGTGAGCAATAGTAAGTCACAAACACCTAGTGTACAAAACAAGAGAGAAAGAGAGAGATAGGATAGATACACAAAACCTAACCTAAAACTAGAGCTTCTTCCTTTCCTAAAATGTCTAACTCTCCAATTTTTCTCACCCTTGAGCCAAGAGAAGAGGCCTCTCTTGTATAGGCACAAAACTTACAAGTTAAGTCACCAAAAGGGGCTCATCCCTCCATACACGTGTATGGAGGGGAAACAAATGCCAGAAAGCTGTCTGAAAATATCTCCAAAAACAGCTGTAAAGTGATCGGCAGGGCAAAATGGTCATTTTGCCAAAAATAGTGCCGATCGGCACAATATAGTGCCGGTGGCAACTACAGCCAGCCGGTGGCCTCTAGCCACAACCGGTGGTGTGTGGGGATGCCTCACAAGGCATTCCCTGCCCCTCCAAGGCAAAGCGCAAGTGTTTGGTGCAAAACCAAACACAAAACGATCGAGTTCGGAGGTCTTGAGGCAAGGCGCGTAGCCGAGAACTCCGGGAACTCCAAACGAACACAAACATGGATGATCACCGAGTGTTCAAGCGGTGACGTCCAAGTCTTGAGGATGGTCAAAAATGGGGTGTCTACAGTGGTGCTTGATGATGATGAAGAAATGGCACCAAACTTGAGAAAAATGAGAGAGATAGAGATGGATATGAGTGTGTATGCTTGAAGGAAGTGTTCTAAACCTTCTAGGAGAGCTAAAGCTGCTGTATGGATGCCAGGAAGGAGGAGCAAGCAAGTCCAAGTGTGTAGAGGCTTGGGATTAAGTTCCCTTGTCCCTCAAAAGTCCCCCGAAATCAGATCTTTTGGGGGAAAAAGTTACACAACTGTTGGGCACACATCCTAAGGAGCATGGCCGGCCTGCTACCTTTCTTGCAGGTGGCCGGCCGGCTACCCCCTATGGCCGGCCGGCCAAGGGTCAAAATGGGCCAAATGAATTAGTGGCCGGCCATAGGAGATTAATGTCCTCCCATGTGTGCTAAACAAGACCCTGTGGTTCAAAACTGGCAACTCTAAAACAAGAGAGAGAATAGGCCACTTTTAGGAGGGGTTCAAAAGGTTCAATTTGAGTTACTGGCCGGCCATGGACTTTTAGGGTCCTCCAATGTGTGTACAACACAAATATGTGGTTTTGGCTTGAAGAAAATGCTCCCAGGGTGGTCAACATTGGCTCGAAAGTGAGAAAAACGGGCGTCGGAGGGCGCCGGAAGAGCATAACTGGTTGCTGAGACAATTGCTAGCCTCCCACCCTGTAGTGACCTTCCTGGTGATAAAACAGAGATACCTGCCAAAAATGAACGAAAACCGATGCAAAACGAATGCTCGGGGGCCAAAACACGCAGTTCGGGGTCCCGAAAATAGGCTGTTAAGCATCGAAAGTGGCATTCGGCCACGAAGTGGGTCTCTCGGACCCCAGTGTCTCTCAAAAGGGAGTAAATAAGATGCATGCCAAAAACCGGAGCAATCGAAGATGGTTAGACGGTCCCGAACCGAGGCGCACGGCCTGACGGCTCCGAAAACCGGGAACCGGGCTCCGAAATGGGCAAAATGGCCTACGGCCACGAAATGTAGCCCACGGCCACTGAGAGATGATTTGCTAGACCTCTCCCTTCATTCAGGAAAAGAAATAGAGAAAACTGAGTCTGGTTCGCAAACCGAGGCAATGTATAGAAGAGGGTTCGGAAGTCCGGAGGCAGGGCTCGCAGCCGCGACTCTGAGACTTCTGAACGAGCACGATATGCAACATCACCGAGTGCTCAACCGGTGACGTCTGAGTCTTAAGGTCGGTCAAAAATGGGGTGTCTACAGTTGCCCCTCTTTGACAGAACTCGAAAGTCACAAGTGACGGGAGTGAATGTCAAAGCCCAGAGACGACCCATTTTTGACAAGGCCGAAGACTTAGACAATCATACAAGATGAATAGAGATATGCCCGCAGGCGTGCCCGCAGGCAAAAGGGGCCAAAATACAAAGCGATATGCATGTAGCCAGATGTAACTTAATGATCATGCAAGTGCAGCAAGCTGTAATGAAGCAAGTATTCGCAAATAAATGCAACAGTTTTAAGCAAGAATGCAAAGCAACAACTACATTTCATGCAGTTAGGAATGCGGAGAATTATTCAACTCTCGTCGCGTCTCACACGGAGAAGATACGATACCTGCGCGATTCGTCTGGTCGCACCAGCCTCAAATGAACCGTACATACAATATCGTGCCTGCAAAAGAAAGAAATTCAACAAGAACAATATGCTAACAACATATATTCAATGTGATTCCTGTGATTCCGAAAGTTTGACACACGCAGTGCCGGCAAGTGAATGCATCACAATGCGAAAAAGGAACGTGCGTGACAATGCATGCTCAAGCACAGAGGCATGGTATACCAAGAAGAAAAATGCATGACAATGCAAAATGTTCATGAGAATGCGAGTTATGCACACAACAATGCAAAACGAGCATAAATCAGGATGTCCGTTTGTTGCGAAACAACGAGTAAGGAAATGCGTATTTCGGCGAAGACGACTCGATCGCGGCCTCTGGTTCACCTCCCGGAGAGGTTACAGCATGCTAAAAAAGGATACACTTTGATTTTGATGAGTAATGATGAGACACATGTCAGAAATTGCAGCTGAAGTTCCGGCAGAGCAATTTCGCGCCAGAAAGTACACTTTTCTTGAACTTTTTCGGGTCCCGGGAACTCCAATCTTCCTCAAAATTTGCAGGGAGCTAGGTGGGGATGTGGGGAACATGGCCGGCCAGGTGGTTGCCCAAGGGGAGGCTGCCGGCCACCTTTCAAAAAGCAAATGGCCGGCCAGCCAGAAAAGGTGGCCGGCCGGCCACCTACCCAAATCCGGGGGCAGTTTTGTCATTTTGCACCATTTTCTTTATAACCTCTCATCCATTCATTCTGAAATCACTCCCACAGCTGCGAAATCTTCCTCTCCACCTTCCCAAACCATTTTTTCCTTCAGATCTGCACTTTATACGCGCTTTTCAGCCTTCCACGCAAGTTGTTTTCGCGAAATCATTCGATTTTAAGCACTTTGGACCGATTAAATTTTGATTTCGGGGCTTCTTTTCTCATTTTCACCACTTGAGGTAAGTTTGTCTCAATATTTGGAAGATTTTCTCAGGAGTTGACTTTTGTTGACTTTTCCATTTCCCGAGAGTTGACTTTTGTTGACTTTTTCCAATTTTGGCTCATTTTTGCTCATTTTTGCTTCTTTTGCAGATTTTTTGAAATGGCAGGTAATTTCCCTCACGGTGGAGGTCCTCCAGGTGTCGGAGATGATTTTGATATCATGATGCTGCCCCCGAGGGTCCGCCCATTTATCCCCGAGAGATACGCCCCGGCGGTGCATGTTCTTCCGCAAGCCGTTTTCCGTCATTTCACCGACTTCAATGATCGGGCACCCGGAGATCTACTTCTGCGTGAGCCGGAGCACCACCTTTCTTATGAGGCACGAGAGGTATTTTACTTCATTTTCTGTATTTTTCGTGCATTTCATACTTTTGCCATGCTTGAACACATAGTTTAGCCTATGACATTTGCTTGCATCCTGAACATGTGGTTTAAACACTTGAATTTCTGAACACTAGGCTCACTGATTGATTGTGAACGCACGGTACACATTAGTTAAGAATTGAACACACGACTCAAACACTGATTTGTCGAACACACAACCCGAATTTGAAGGTGAACACGCAGCACACACTGACTAAGAGTAGAACACACAGTCCCAAACTCCGATTTTCTGAACACACAGCTCTAGTTAATGGTGAACACACGGTACACATTGATTGAGAGTAGAACACACAGCCCTAACTCTGATTTTCTGAACACACAATTCTAGTTAATGGTGAACACACGGCACACACTGATTAGGATTCGAACACGCAGCCCAAATTAATTTTCTGAACGCACAGCCCAGATTAAAGTGAACACGCAGCCCACTGATTAAGATTTGAACACGCAGCCCAAAATACTGATTTTCTGAACACGCAGCCCAGATTAAAGTGAACACGTAGCCCACTGATTAATGATTTGAACACGCAGCCCAAAACACTGATTTTCTGAACACGCAGCCCAGATATAAGTGAACACGCAGCCTACTGATTAATGATTTGAACACACAGCCCGAATTAATTTTCTGAACGCACAGCCCAGATTAAAGCGAACACGCAGCCCAAAACACTGATTTTCTGAACACGCAGCCTAGATTAAAGTGAACACGCAGCCCACTGATTAATGATTTGAACACGCAGCCCAAAACACTAATTTTCTGAACACGCTGCCCAGATTAAAGTGAACACGCAGCCCACTGATTAATGATTTGAACACGCAGCCCAAAACACTGATTTTCTGAACACGCAGCCCAGATTAAAGTGAACATGCAGCACACTGATTAATGATTTGAACACGCCGCCCGAATTAATTTTCTGAACGCACAGCCCAGATTAAAGCGAACACGCAGCCCAAAACACTGATTTTCTGAACACACAGCCCAGATTAAAGTGAACACGTAGCCCACTGATTAATGATTTGAACACGCAGCCCAAAACACTAATTTTCTGAACACGCAGCCCAGATTAAAGTGAACACGCAGCCCACTGATTAATGATTTGAACACGCAGCCCAAAACACTGATTTTCTGAACACGCAGCCCAGATATTGATATTCTGACACAGCTTATTTACTTAAGCTTGCACACGGCTTATTCATTTCGTTTGCACACGGCTCATTCATTTCATTTGCACACGGCTCATTCATTTCATACTAACACATGCATTCATTCTGAATGCAGGTTGGCTCTCGTACCGTGCGAGGATACGGCTCCACTGCTGCGAGAGAGTGGTACGCTGAGCTCCCAGAGGCTGTCCGGGATTTGGTTGATTCAGTAGGGTTCGGGGCCTTCTGCATGGGATTATCACATTGTCCTGCCAGTAGGACACTGTTAGCAGCTTTGGTGGAGAGATGGTGGGACACCACCAATTCTTTCCATTTTTCCGCCACTGGTGATCTGACCATGACCCCGCTAGACTTCGCCGTACTCACCGGTTTAGACATAGGAGGCTGGCCCATTCCTTATGACGAGGATATGGGCGAGTAGGAGGCCGCTTGGATATATCTGTTGGGGGCCCGTCCACCTGTAGACAGAGCTTTTGAGAGAGTCCGGTACACCTGGTTCTCTTCCCGTTTTCGGAGGCCGGAGATGGAGCCCGAGTCTCCTGAGGAGGCGGAGCAGTACGCCCGAGGTTTCCTTATGTTCCTCTTTGGCACCACTTTGTTTGCTGATAGGGGGAACACTGTTGGATTGTATCTTTTGAGTGCCCTAGTGGACCTATCACAGGTCGGTCGATACGACTGGGGTGGCGCTGGCCTGGCTACCCTCTATTGCTATATGAGCGCGGCCTCTCGCAGGCGGGGAGACTTACTCGGCGGCTACTGGAGAGCCTGGGAGGTACGTTCTGTCCTCTTGATTTATATTTCTGCTCCTCATTACTTGTTCATCGCACACACGGTGCACTTTACATTCTGTATTTTGCGATCAGCACTTTGTATTTACATTCCGCACTGCTTTTCTCAGCTATGGGTCTACGTGTATTTTCCGACGTTAGCCCCGGAGATGGAGGTGGCAGGGTTTCTTACGACCCCGTTCTCATTGGCATTCGAGGGCCCGCACCGACCAAGACCTCGAGAGACTCTCTTCTACCTGCGACAGTATTTTGACACTGTTCGGACGACAGAGGTATTTCAGAACTCTCAGTTCTTTTCTGTTTTCATCTTTGAT
Organism: Camellia oleifera; assembly: GCA_022316695.1. Lineage (NCBI taxonomy): Eukaryota > Viridiplantae > Streptophyta > Magnoliopsida > Ericales > Theaceae > Camellia > Camellia oleifera. Next base: position 72,163,578 of record CM039310.1, on the reverse strand, counting down.
TTGCCCTGTATATTCCCGATTTCTGACTGATTTATGCATTGATTATCCGCAGATCACGTGGAAGCCCTGGGCAGTCTTGGGCGATGGTATCCGATTCCAGTATGCTGGAGGGTCAGGCACTTCCCAGTACAGGGTCCTGCTCGAGGGGCCGGTTGGTAGGGCATGGTTCCTGGGGGAACGTTTTTTGTGTCAGGTATGGGGGTACGTTTCTCAAGATCCTCCTGCAATGCCTCCAGCCAATATGCGGACTGCTGATAGGCTCTCTACCCAGGAGGTCATTAGTGCTATGCAGGGCACCGATGCTTTGCTACACCTTACAGACGGGGACTACGCCACTTATCGTCATACATATCTGATGCCTCCCTTGACGGGAGTGCGTGCTCCGCCACGGAGGTCTACTGATGTACCATCTTCGAGCCGGGCTTGTGCTACGGATATCCCCTCCTCCAGCAGGGCTGGTACATCGAGAGGTGGGCGCGGAGCCATTCTGCCGATCCCACCGACTTTTCATCATCCTGGGTGGCCTGACATGCCGACCGAGTTGACGAGCTGGCGATTCGGGGCTCCTTACCAGGTCTCGCTAGAGCCTCCTCTTTCTGACCACAGATATGTCAGAGACCCTAATTCACCACCGGTATAGCTTTGATTTATCAGTCGGATATTTGGACATTCATTCCTTTACTAATAGTTTTGCATTTGTATCTGTAGCCTCCGGTTGAGTACATGGATGAGATGCTTGGGATGCTGGCCACATTCGAGGGCATGATCCTACGGAGGAAGGCACAACTGGCCATTATGGGCGTGCAGGTACTGTCTATCTTTCAAGTATTCCGCATATTTCTGATAACATACTGGTTTTGAACATTCTACTGTATTGATAGTCTGTGTAGAGCACATTTGACGCACATCCCACTCACATATTGTACTTGTATCTGCTTTTCATATTTGAACTGATGTATTGAACTCTTCATTTTCAGATGCCTTCTGTATATGCACCGCCGCGGGCCGGGCCACCCGAGCCTTCCCAGAGAGGTCGAGGTGCTGGGCCATCTGGGCCCTTTCGAGGAGCTGGGCCATCCAGGCCTTCTCAGGGAGCAGGGCCATCTCGGCCTGTCTGAGGAGCTCGAGGAGCGGGGTCGTCTCGCAGACGTAGGGCACATGTTATAGAGGCAGAGCCTGATGAGGAGGAGGAGAAGGAGGAGGAGGAGGTCGCAGATCGTGAGTCAGAGACATCTGCTGAGGAGGGGGGCTCCGGCCTTGGTTCCGGGAGTGGAGGTGAGGCTGAGGGGGATCCTAAGGATGACAGCTCCGACCCGGATGGTGATGATGGTGCAGAGGTTGTCCCGCATAAAAGGATGAGGGGGCCTCCTCATTCCCACTCCCGAGGATATTGATGTTATTTCCTGCTTTATTTTACTTTTTGCTAGTAGTTTGTAGCACTTTGCACATTGTTAGGCAGTTTTATTTTCTGTAAAACTTGTACCTTTGTTTGTTGTAAAACATGATGGAATGAAACAGCTTTTGAAAAGGTGTTTGTATTTGAAACTCTTAGCATCGCATCACATCATTTTGCACAAAAATGGAATTGAATGGGAATGTGTCTTGTGTATTTACCGGGTCAGGTAATGAACCGACGTAACAAATCAAACAACTTGACTCACTAAGAAATAACAGAATCTTAGCAAGTTTACAACTCGATAAGCAAAATACAACAATGTTAACGACTCGATAAACAAGACTTAACAAAAATTGCGTAAACAAAAAGTAATAACTCAAAACACAAAAATGTGACAGCTCGACAAAACTTACAACTCGATAAACAAAGCAACAACTCGATAAGCAAAATACAACAAAGCGTACTTCGAACGGACGATCTGGATGAGGGAACGCATCCAAAATTGAGAGAAATGGAGGCCTATGACATCCCCAATGCGTAGAAATGCCTCAAACTTCCTTCCGGAGGGCAAAACAGGACCAATGCATGGCCGGCCACATTTTGCATCTGGGAACTAAAGGGTGGCCGGCCGGCCAGTTTTTGAAACAAAGATGGCCGGCCTGCTAGAATAGGTGGCCGGCCGGCCACCTTTCCTGCATCTCCTAGAATTCTGACACGTGTCTCCGAATAGTGTTTTACCCCCTATAAAGCTCCAACTTTGGAACTCTTTCATTTCATCACTGCTTTACACAAAAATGGAGGCATTTCTCGTAGAAAATCTCACATCTTGGATCTCTTCTTTAGATGGCTCGGAAAAGTTGAACTACCGGGGTTTCGGCTTGAATGCACTATTCACGCGGGGCCGGACTTCACTACATCTTCCTTTCCTCTATGCCGCAATGAGATTTTGGAACCCAGTGACGCACGTCTTTAGCTTCGGAGGGCAAGAGGTATGCCCCACTTTTGAAGATTTTCAAGTTTTGATAGAATCCGAGCGAGGTGGGGAAATCTTGCCCCAACTCAATTTTGTCTATGCCCAAACCTTAGGGCGGATGTGTGGACTCAACGCACATGATGCTCGATCCCTGATTTGTAACAGAATGTTGGATATCCGAAGCCTGATTTACCGGTTCTCCGATGCTGGTGACCGCGGCGACCATCATTGGCAAGGCTTCCGGCAACACGCCCTTTGTTTATGCATGTTATCTCATTTTCTGTTTGTCTCGAGCTTTGGAGGATCCAGCGTCCGTCTGATTGAAGTGGCTCAAGGCTTGAAAGAAGGAGGGAGTTGCATCGCCATGACATTGGCAGAGACACTGATGGGCTTGGATGCTTTCTACTATCGGGAGACAACTAGATTTGCAGGAAGTCCACTACTGCTGCAGGTAATGTTTCCCACCCGATCTCATATATGTATTTGCTCACATCGCTTGGCCCTCAGGCTCGTTTTTGTTTTCCTCACAAACCCTTTTCTTACTTTTCTCTCATCGTACATCTCTCTATTCTTTATTCTCTCATTTTTCATCCCTCCCCAGGTATGGTTGATGGATAAATTGCAGATTGTGGACTCTTGCCCTACTTACTCAGCCCGCGGCTACTTCTTTCGACAGCGCCTAGTCGACGCCCTTGATGAGAGATGGTGGTTTTGAATGGATGTGCAATTTGTCGGCAGATCGCATTGCGTGGCGCTGCCCTTGGCTCAATCTCCCGGCGATGAGCTACAGCATGTCTCGACAGGTTGGGATTCAATTGATCGGCTTGACTCACTGCGTATTCTATTTCCCATTCCGTATTCTGCGCCAGTTTGGCTGTGATCAAACTTGCCCACCAGAGGGGATAGAGTATCCGGCTACATTTCCAGTTCGAGGCGCACAGCTGGCTCGGTAGGCCGCAGCGTGGAGAATTAGAGAACTTCTGGCCCCTGCTTCCACTTTTAGTTGCACTTTGTCTGATGAGTGCTGGGATTGGCTCAACGAAGAAGCACAGGTTGGGCCTAGGTTGGCATTAGAGGCTTCAACTAGCTCTGGCAGGGGGCGCAGGGACGCCTGACTTGACTATGCCCCGGATTTATTGCTTTACTAGTACTTTCAAGTTTTCTTTCTGAGTGTAATAAAAAGCAACTTCAATTGTATGCAAGAGCAAAAGAACTCTGTTTTGAAATCAATTAAATTGAAGGTTGCGGTACTGAAAATTCTCCGCTTTGGTCCAAAAATGGTCTTAGTAGTAAAAAGATTAATTTGAACAAAGTCAACTTTTATTAAAACTTTTCAAAACTATTTTCGATATGGATCAGAACTGGACACGCCTGAGATCTGTCACTGAGATGCACAACCTCGGATCCTAGCAACTGGAAAGTTGCCCCTAGTTTGAAAGGTACCGCAGCACTTCGTCGCAACGGAAAGTTGCCCCTAGTCTGAATAGCACTATACCGGAGATTACGATAAATGCTGATGAATAGAGATGACTGAGATGATCCAAATGGACAAAGTTGATCGGGGAAAAGATTGTGGCTGAACTTCAAAATGAAGCTGCCTACGTATCCCAAAGATGAGAATCAAGCCTTACGTAGTTCAGGCTTAGGTTTGCTCGGGTATTTTCATTCTCCTTTTGCGCTCTAACTTTTGCCAAGGCCGCCCTTTACGGGTTTTCAACCTTGCGAGCTCAGTTTTTATGATTTCAAATTTTCTGCGCTCTGAGTTTTGCCTAGGTCGCCCTTTCGGGATTTCGGCCTAGCGAGCCTCTCAGGGGTAGTATTTCTTCAACTTGTTCATGTTGATCGGTTGGGAAAACTCTAAGCCATCTAGATCCATCAGAACCACAGCTCTACCAGACCAGATTGACTTGATGATGTAGGGACCAGTCCAATTAGGTCTGAACTTGCCCCTTGGGTCATGGATGGGAGCTCGGTTGTCTTTGAGCACCAAATCTCCTTCCTTTAAATTCCTGGACTTAACCTTCTTGTTGAAAGCCCGGGCAATTCTGCGTTGATAACCTTTGATGTGGTACAGTGCTTTCAGCCTTCTTTCATCAAAGAGCATGAGTTCCTCAAATCTGCTCTGTTGCCAGTCTGCCTCGGCTATCTAACAATCAGCTAATACTCGTAATGACGGAACCTCAATCTCGATAGGTAGAGCGCCCTCCATCCCATAAACTAGAGAATACGGAGTCGCCCCAGTAGAAGTTCTGATTGAAGTCCGGTAGCCCCACAGAGCGAACGGCAGCTTATCTGGCCAGTCCCGATAGGTTTCCATTATCTTCTGCAGTATGCGCTTGATATTCTTGTTTGCGGCCTCAACCGCTCCATTAGTTTGCGGCCGATAGGTAGACGACTTATGAAAAGCCACGTTGTATTTCTCCAACAAGTCAATCACCTCTTTCTTGAAGTGGGAACCATTGTCTGAAACGATTTCATTTGGGACTCCGTAGCGACAGATGATGTTGTTTCTGATGAATTTCGCGACGTGCGAAGCCTTCAACACCGCATAAGATTGGGCCTCAACCCACTTTGTGAAATAATCTATCGCTACCAAGATGAACTCATGCCCATTCGACCCCTTCGACGTAACTGCTCCGATTACATCAATTCCCCAGACTGAAAATGGCCATGGCGAAGTCATGTTGTACAGCTTTGTCGGCGGGATGTTCATACGATTTGCATGAATCTGACATTTGTGGCATCGTCGGACGAAACTAATACAATCTTCCTCCATGGTGGACCAGTAATAACCCTGTCTGAGGATCTTCCGTTGCCAACATTACCCCATTCATGTGTGCACCACATTCTCCCCCGTGGATGGCTTCCATCAGACGCTTTGACTCTTCGGCATCAACGCACAGTTTATGCATTCCCAGATGACCCCTTTTATACAGTTTACCCCCGCAGATGATGAACTGAACTGCCATTCTCCTGATTGCTCTTTTGTCTTTGGCATTTACCCATGGTGGGTATGCTTATTTCTCCAAGAAATTCCAAACGTCGTAATACCAGGGGTGTTCGTCCTGAATTTCATCTATGGCTGCAATCGACTCATAGGCAGGTGCGAATTTCTGGTCAATGATGACTGGACGCATTCGGACTCCACACGGGATGTCTATCATAGAAGATAGAGTTGCTAAAGAATCTGCGAACCTGTTGTTCTCTCTTAGTAGATGAGAAAAACTTAGCTTCTCAAACCGAGGAATCAGCAAATCCAAGGTTTGGTGATACATCATCATCTTTTCCTTTTTTACTTTCCAGTCTCCTTTAGCTTGAGACACAACAAGGTTCGAGTCCCCAATGACGTCCAACCGCCTTGCCCCTAGTTCCAGGGCTGCTTCTAGACCAGCAATACATGCCTCGTATTCTGCTTCATTGTTCGAGACTTTGAATCGGAGTTTGAAGGCTAGAGGGATACGGGAATTGTCGGGTGCTATTAGCAACACTCCTATCCCATACCCATGTTGATTTGACGCTCTGTCAAAGTACATCGTCCAAGTTTCATCGTCGATATGCAGAATTGATTCATTTGGGAATAGGTACTCAACTGCTTCATCCCCCTCGACCGGGTGGTCGGCAAGGAACTCTGCCACTGCTCTTCCTTTCACTGACTTGCGTGTCACGTACGTAAGATCAAATTCGGAGAGCAACAGCAACCAACGAGCTAGCCTACCCGTAAGCGCTGGTTTCTCGAAGAGATATTTGATGGGATCAAGTTGTGAAACCAGCATTATAGAGTGAGCTAACAGGTAGTGTCGCAGCTTCCTGGTAGCCCATACCAAAGCTAAGCAAGCTTTTTCCAGCGGTGTATATCGGGTCTCATACTCCAGCATCTTCTTGCTGAGATAGTAGATGGCTCTCTCCACCTTATCTTCTGATTCTTGCGCAAGCATGCAGCCCATTGTAGTTTCAGTTACTGACAGATACAAAATCAACGGTTTCCCCGGTTCTGGCGGTGACAACACGGGCGGGTTTTGTAAATATTCTTTAATCTGTTCAAATGCAGCTTGACATCGGCCGTCCCATTGGAACTTCTTGCCTTTCTTCAGGAGGCCAAAAAGTGGTTCACAAGTCAAGGTTAATTTTGAAATAAACCGTCTTATGAATTGCACTTTACCCAGGAAGCCTCGCACCTCCTTTTCAGTCCTTGGTGGTGGCATTTCTAAGATGGCCTCGATTTTGGAAGGATCGACCTCGATGCCTCTTTGTGTAATCAGAAACCCCAGCATTTTTCCCGCTGTAACACCAAATGTACATTTATGAGGGTTTAGCCGCAACCAGAATTCCCTGATCCTTTGGAAAAACTTATGCAAGGCGGTGTAGTGGCCCTCTCTTTCCTTGGACTTGACAATCATGTCGTCCACATACACCTCAACCTCTTTGTGGATCATATCATGTAGTATCGTGGTCGCGGCCCGTTGATAAGTAGCTCCAGCGTTCTTCAACCCAAACGGCATTACCCTGTAGCAGTATGTCCCCCACGGGGTGGTGAATGCAGTCTTTTCCCGGTCTTCGGGTGCCATCACTATCTGGTTGTATCCGGAGAAGCCATCCATGAATGAGAGCAAAGCATGCCCTGCTGTGAAGTCTACCAACTCATCGATGTGCGGTAAGGGAAAGTCGTCCTTCGGACTAGCTCTGTTCAAATCCCTAAAGTCCACACACACCTGGATCCTGCCATCTTTCTTCGGCACTGGAACAATGTTGGCCAACCAAGTCGGATATTCAGATACCAGCAGGAAGCTTGCGTCGATTTGCTTGGTGACCTCTTCCTTAATCTTGAGAGCCCAATCCGGGCGGATCCTTCTGAGTTTCTGTTTGACAGGTCGGGCCTCGGGGTCAAGGGGGATCCGGTGCTGTACAATCTCAGGATCGATTCCAGGCATGTCTTCGTAGGACCACGCGAAAGCATCTTTGAAATCTTTTAATAGAGCGACTAAGCGCTCGCGTTCTTCCGAAGACAACGTGGACCCGATCTGGACCAGCCGCGGGTCCTCCTCAGTACCAATGTTCACGGTAGTGATTTCATCCATTAATGGTTTAACAAATCTCTCTTGCTCTTGCTCAATTAAACGTTGTAAAACCGGAGGAACTTCGTCCTCGTCGTTTTCATCAAAGTTTTGAAAGTCTGAATTAATACAATAAATCAAGGGCACAGAGAAATACTCGGAAACCACATTCACCTCATTCTCATTAAGTTCATCCAAATTGTCCAATTCATTTACAACAGACTCAAATGAAAAGGAAAAAGATGACCTAGACAGGACTGTGGCATCCGGGTTAACATCCCCAGGAGTACTAGACTCAGACTCAGTCGAGCTGGAACCTGATTCCGACTCACAAGATTCGGTGGAATCAGATTCCGGCTCACTACCTGACCCGGTGCTGCTGGACAAAAATCCCTCATCGTATTGCCAAATGAGAGAGGGTGTGATTGATGCATCCAAGATAGCTGCTGGTTGGCTCGCAGCCGTTTCATCCCCAATCATGGAAACGACGAAGTTATCCCCCAAGCACTCTTGGTCGATCGGAGGATCAGAGAGGAGACATGCCAATGCTACCCCCATTTCAAATTATGTGCCCTCAGGATCCCCTGCTTTACACTGCTTAACCTCAGCTGGTGGGTCTGTCTGCTCTGTGGCAACGTCATCCCCGGATAGTTGCAAATCAAAGAAAATCTCGAAGCCTGGGACGCGCTTTTTCTCCGCGTTTAGCCACGGCTCGGGGAAGCCACAAAATGGAAAGTCTTCCCCCTCCCGGACGAAGCGTCCGTTCAGGGTACCCTGAATGGGCCTGTGTATTAGGTCAAAAGGCTTCCCAGCCTGTTTCGCTCTGGCTCTGCGGGCCATTTCCTTTCCTTTCCTCACCCAGTCCTCTTTGGTGGGCAGATAACCCAGTCCAAAGGTATGCGGATTGTGTGGCACTTCGGCCAACGCAGCGACTCCTTTCCTGCCGCTCCTTCCTAATCCCATCCCGGGAATATGTTGTAGCTTGTTCATGAGGTAGACGGATTTAGCACTAACGTACACACCTTCATTCACAGCCATAATATTCTGTACTACCCGGGCCTCAGCCAAAGTGAATCCTGATAAGAATACGTCCTCTGTGCCATGCTCAATTTCCAGGATTGGCGTAGATACCTCCGGAGGCGGATGGATTGATGAATTCCCAAACACCATGGCTACTCCCTTTCCATAGGGGTATTTCACCATCTGATGTAGAGTGGAAGAGACTGCCTTTACTTGGTGCAGCCACGGCCGCCCCAAGAGTAAGTTGAAGGTTGCGGGAACGTCCAAGACATGAAATTCGATGTCGTGTTGTCCTGGACCAACCTTAGTTTGAATCTTGACAGTCCCCATCACTTCCCTGCTCGTATTATCGTACGCTCTGATCACCTGAGTGGTTGGTGTGAAGTCCGCGGGCTTCAACCCAACTGCATATGCTGTTCTGACTGGGCAGACATTAATGGCAGACCCGGTATTAACAAGTACCACCGGTATCCATTTATCTCTACATTCCACGGAAACGTAGAGGGGTTTATTATGGTTTGTGCCCTCAGGCGGTAATTCCTTGTCTGAAAAGGTTAATGCCGGGGAACCTCCTCCCGGAAAAACCAACCCAACCAGCTGCTCTAGCGTAGTGTCTATTGAGAGTTTGGCCTCGTCCATGGCAGATAGGACGGCCTGTCTGTGCACCCTCGATGCCATAAGCAGTCCCCAGATGGAGATATCTGCTTGTATCTTCTTCAGTTGCTTGAGCACAGCTTCTTCTTCAATCTGTTTCTCAACTTCTTTGTCTTTCCCAGATGCCTCAGGTTGGTCCAAGTGTTGGGGCTTGAAATACCGCCCACTTCTAGTCATATGAGCGACCTCGTCAATATACCAGGTATCATCTGGTTGGTTATCTCCCCAGTCTTCATCTGTGTGGGCAAGACATAAGTCATCGTCTTTCCACCACATTCCGTCGGCAGTCAATAGACACCTGTCTGGCTCCGGTATGATCGTACTCGTAGCACCTTCAATCTTTATGCCCGCAGCATTTTCTGTTCCTGTGCACCCAGCACTCTCGACCCCCACATGGGCCTTAGCTTTTCTGATTCTCTCGGAATCCTCAAATCTTTGTTGTTCCAACTGCGCCAGTATAGCTGGTTGTTCGATATTCCCTGTATTTACAATCCCCAAATTCGGAGCGAAATTCTTAACGCCGGCGCTCTCCGGCGGTGGATTTTGACCCTCGGCCCTTCCGGCCATCACTGATACTTTTGCCCCTGCCGGGCCCTGTTCTGATTGAAATTCTGCAACGTCTGGCTGATCATCTAACCACCCGACAACTTCTGTCGACCCCTCATAGTTGAACCAGTTGATTGCAGCATCCCCTGATTCTTGGTCATTGAAGAACTGGAAGTTGGCAAAGTCCGCTTCCACTGTTGTCAGATCATCTGCCCCTTGTTCAAGTCTGTCCCCCCGAATCATGCACAGTTCAGCTTTTTCTAGCAGCCCCACACTCAGCTTAGACTGGCCCACTGATAAGATGTATTCGCTTGGATCATAGGCTCCTCCAGCATAATTCCCAGGCTGTTCCATCCCAGACTCAACAATTCTGCTCTCCTCTGAAACCTGCCCCGTTCCATCTTCGGTGGTCACCACCACTGGCTTAGATTGGGTTGTGGAGATGTCCATCATGCACAAGTCAGTGCAGTCAGGAAGGATCACCTCCGGCTTGGGTAGGTGAGAGGGAGTAATATAGATACTAGGATCGTAGGACACGACCCCAGTTTAGATGAAATTGACTCTGTTGGGAGGAAGGGCTTGGTTGTGTGGTGGGAGAGGATTTGTTGTGACGTTGGGTTTTTCGGGAGGCGCGATCACTTGCTTGTCGATAAGATCCTGGATCTCATGACGCAATCTGAAACAGCGGTCGGTGTCATGACCGTGCTGTTGGTGATACGCGCAGTACTTTGCTGGGTCATGAGAGGGAGGTAGTGGATTTGGCAGTGGCCTCGGCTCTAGGGGTGTCAAATGCTTCTTCCTGATTAACACCCCCAGAGCTTTGGACAGGGACATATAGAGGGGTGTAAAGGTTCTTTGGCCTCTGGGCTGAAATCTCGGGGCTTGGGTATTGCTCCCGGATGTACTGGAAAAGGGTGTGGCCGCCGCGGGCCTTGGATGGGGAGGGGGAGTGGTGGTGACCATACCGACCTCCGAAGTCCTTGTGTTTGCAGCGCCACTCGGGCCTGCGTTGTTATTGCGGTTGAATGTCCTTCGGGACTGCTCTCGGTCCTAGTCGATCAGACCTTGCTTCATTGCATCCTCGATCTGTACCCCCATCTCGTGTAAATCTGAGAAAGTTGGAAAGGGGAGTACAATCATCTTCTGCATGAGTTTCGGTTGGAGATTGCGCACAATCATCCGGATTTGATCTTTGTCTGTAGGCCTCAAGGTCATCATCAACGCCTTTGCCCTCCATCTAGTTACAAAATCGGAGAAAGACTCCTTGGGTTCCTGCCTCGTCGTTTCGAGATCACGGGTTGTAATCTCGATCTGTGTATTGTACGAGTACTGTGCAACGAAGGCCTCAGCCATCTCATCCCAGCTTCTTTTCACGTCATCTTCTAGCTTCGCGTACCAAATGGCTACCACACCCGACAAAGTTCGGCCAAACAAGGAAAGCTTTTGTGGTCGGGTTAGGCCCATTGGCCTTAGGATGTCCGAAAATAGCCGGAGATGGACCATAGGATCCCCTGACCCGTCAAAATGATCAATCTGTGGCATCTTGAATCTATCTGGCAATGTTACGGCCACGTCGGTGTACCCATCTTCGATGTCTGGGATGGCCTTCACCCCCTGCGATTTCTTGAAAAGCTTCTCCAACTTACTCAATTTTAGAGCTGTATGATCCACCTCAAACTCGAATGGAGAGTCCGGGTGGTTGGGTGTAAGATTCTTGGACAGTTGCGGCAGAAGCGGGGGCGGAGCCAGACCCGTTGGAAGGTTGGTGTCCTCTTGGATATTCTGGACATTGGGTAGGGTGTTCTGGGTGTTCGGGAGGGTATTTTGAGGGTTCGGCAGGGTGTTCTGACCAATAGGTGCCGGCTCAGGTAGTGGAGCCGCTGGTGGAGGAGGGGCCTGATGTGAAGCGGACGCTGCATTCTGCTGTTGCAGCTTAGTGATCAGCTCGGCCTGCTGGGCCATGACTGCGGCTTGTTGCTTAGAAAATTCCGCTTGGCGGATGGCATCCTCTTGCATCTGTCTCATGCTCTCTTGCACCTGGCACATCATCGCCTCTATCCCTGATGTATTCTGCGGTTCCATCTGAATGACCGGTAAATGTATCTCTATGGCAGACACAGAAATCTCAACCTGACTGTTTACTGTCAAAGTAGCCCTCTGTCCCGGTAATCCCAGCTCTGACACACTGCTGTAGACACCCCATTTTTGACCGACCTTAAGACTCAGACGTCACTGATTGAGCGCTCGGTGATGTTGCATATTGTGCTCGTTCAGAAGTCTCAGAGTCGCGGTCGTGCACCCTGCCTCCGGACTTCCGAACCCTCTTCTGTGCCTTGCCTCGGTTTGCGAACCAGACTCGGTTTTCTTTCCATAGGGGAGGGAGAGGTCCCGTAGACCATCTCTCAGTGGCCGTGGGCTACATTCCGTGGCCGTAGGCCATTTTGCCCATTTCGGAGCCCGGTTCCCGGTTTTCGGAGCCGTCAGGCCGTGTGCCTCGGTTCGGGACCAACCAAGCATCTCCGATTTCTCCGGTTTTTGGCATGCATCTCATTTACTCCCTTTCAAGGGACACTGGGGTCTTAGATACCCACTTCGTGGCCGAATACCACTTTCGGTGCTTAACGGCCCATTTTCGGGATCCCGAACTGCGTGTTTTGGTCCCCGAGCATTCGTTTTGCATCGGTTTTTGTTCATTTTTGGCAGGTACCTCTGTTTTATCACCAGGAAGATCACTGGAGGGTGGGAGGCTAGCAATTGTCTCAGCAACCTGTTATGCTCTTCCGGCGCCCCCCGGCGCCCGTTTTTCTCACTTCCGGGCTAATGTTGAACACCCTAGGGCCATTTTCTTCAAGCCAAAACCACATATTTGTGTTGTACACACATGGGAGGATCCTAAAAACACATGGCCGGCCAGTAATTTTTATTGACCCTTTTGAACCCCTCTTTAAATTGGCCTATTCTCTCTCTTGTTTTAGAGTTGTCAAATTTGAACCACAGGGTTGTGATCAGGAGACATGGGAGGACACCAATACCTGGTGGCCGGCCATTAATTCAACATGCCCTTTTTGCACCTTGGCCGGCCGGCCATAGGGGGTAGCCGGCCGGCCACCTGCAATAAAGATAGTTGGCCGGCCTTGCTCCTTGGGAGGTGTGTTTTCCAGCTGTATAGCTTTTTCCCCCAAAATATCTGATTTCGGGGGACTTAGAAAGAGAGAGGGAACTTAATCCCAAGCTCTACACTTTTGCCCTTACTGGCTCCTCCTTCCTTGCTTCCACACAAGCTCCAATACTCTCCTAGAAGGCTTAGAAAAACTTGCCTCAAGCATACATACACCTATCCCTCTCTATCTCTCTAAAACTCTCAAGTTTTGGTGCCATTCCTTCATCATCATCAAGCATCACCACCCCCACTTCATTTCCAACAGCAAGGAGGGTTTCTTCAAAGGCTTAGAAGTAACTTTCCTCAAGCCAAGAGGTAGCAAAAGTGTGGTCTTCAAGGGTAAGGGTCCATTCCCCTCTTTTGTAGCATTTTCTTACTTCTTTTCTTAACCCTATTTTCTCACTGTTTGAGGCTCCGACCCTAACTAAAAGGGTCACTCTTTTGAGCTTATCTTCATGTTTGTTCAAGGGCTCAACCCTGTTTGAGCCCTCTAGGGTGCACTTGCTTCAATATCGTCTTGTATGCCAATATTTTGCATGAAATTTCTAGCCTATGAGTGATCTGTTTTCGAGCATAATGTAAACTTTGAGTGGGCCTATTTTGAGCCCCTCTTCAACATTGAAGAAGGGCTCAAACCTGTTTGGCCTCTCTACCATGTACTTGCTTCATAATCTCTCATATTTACCGTAAATTTGCATGATTTGTTTGACCTACATGTAGTCTGTTTTGGAGCATGTCATGAACTGTGAGTAATCTTATTTTGTGTCCCTTTACAACATTGTAGAAGGGATCAACCTTGTTGGGGGTCTCCATGTTATACTTGTCTTTATATCCCTCTTTGGCCCCCATTCTTGCATGCTTTTTTTAGGCTTATCTAGCTTCTGTTTTCGGCCATCATTAGAACTGGAAAGAGTCATATTTTTATCTTCTTGACATATTTCATTAAGGGTCTTTTCTGGTTTGATGAATGTTTGGGGTACCTCATGTTATAGCCTTATGTACCCTCAATCTTGCATGGCATTTTTAGCATGTTTTCATACTGAGTTGGGGGATGTCATCTCCTTTAAATGTTCATATTTTTAGTCCCTCATCAGTGTTGTAGAAGGGTATTTTTCCATTTGGGCATCGCATGTATCACTTGCTTCAATACCCCTCTTGCGGGGCCATTTTTGCATTCTTGCTTAATCCTATATATGCTTTCTGTTTAGCCCTTTTTGTGACTGAAAAATGTTTTTCTTGGGGCTGCCTTGCTACTGTATTTTCATTCCATGTCCATATTGTGCATGCATTGCATAGCTATAGGCCATTTCGGGTGCTTAATATCGCATTTCGGGACCATTCCGTGCATTCGGTGTCACTTCCCCACCTTTCGGGACTGTTTTGCATCATTTGTGAGTGCTGAAATCTCATTTGCATGTTTGCATATTATTTCCATGCCATTTCATGCCTTTATGTCATTGCCTCGGTTTGCGCGCCCATGTGCACGCATTTCGAGGCACTTCATTTTCATCCGACGGCCTCTTATGTGAGTGTGGCTGAGGCTCACTCATGTTAGTGTAAGTCCATTTTGCATTCTGTATGCCATTTTAGTCTCATCGCATTGCGTATGTCATCGCCTCGGTTTGCGCGCCCGTGTGCACGCATTTCGAGGCACTTCATTTTCATCTATCGGCCTCCCGTGTGAGTGTGGCTGAGGCTCTCTCATGTTGGTGTAAGCCCATATTGCATCGCATATCTCATTTTAGTCCTGTTGCATTCCGTATGCGATTTTCTCGGTTTGCGTGCCCATGGGCACGCAATTCGTGACATCTCATTTTAGTCTCTTTGTATATCATATTTCATGTCATTTCATGTCTTAGGGCCATCGCCTCGGTTTGCGTGCCCGCGTGCACGCATTTTGAGGTACTTCATTTTCATCCATCGGCCTCTTATGTGAGTGTGGCTGAGGTCCACTCGTGTTAGCGTAAGTCCAATTGCATTGCGTATGACATTTTATGCCTTAGAATCATTTCCTCGATTTGCGTGCCCGCGTGCACGCATTTCGAGGCATCTCATTTTCATAACATTGTGCATGCTAGGACTGTATTTTAGCCGCATTCATGCATATCATGCATATTACATCGTGTTCAAGATAGGAGTTAGCCCGGGCACGGGAAACGAGGCACGTTTCATACTCCGAGTGATGGAACGGGTCTCAATTCCCAAGTCACCGACGCTCCGGATTACCCATGATGGAGTTAGGTTTTGTTGTAACATTCATATGCATCCACCCTATATTGAGTTGTGCAAATCGGCTCCTCGGCCATCATGCATCGAGATGCGTGGTTGGTGGCACGAGGATCGAGGCATGCATATATTTGTGAAATACATTGCTATGCCCCTTTTCTGCTCTCTGTTGCAGCAAAATAGAGAATTAGTAACTTTTCAGAGTCTGGCACGCATTTCGAAAAACTTTGCAAACAGAGACTAATCGGGGCATCCCAGTGGATTTCCGCGCAAGGCAGCCCAGCATACATCATTCGTCAGAATCGAGGCAGCCCCTGGCTTGCACGCCAGTTTATAGCTTTCTTAGTTTAATTTGTTAATTAATTAGGAATTTGTATATCATTCGGACTGTATATTTCGGACTGTAATATTCTTTTATTTGGGATTGTATTATTTATTCGGACCCTCTGTGCGAGGGCATAATTGTAATAAGTGTGGGTGAGTGTGATGTATGTCTTCCAACCCCACGTCTTTCTTCCCTTTTATTTACCCACTTATGATGGTTAGATATAGGGCATATTTCAATTAGCATACAGTATGACAGCATGTTTGCATCATTCATCTGTTTTGCACGCACCGGGCTCGGCGTATCATACAAACTGCATTTGTATTTCAATTCCAAATTGAATACTTGATAGTTGTAGCATTCCACATGCCATGTTTAGAATAGCCGAGCCTGCTATAGTTGCATTATTGCATGTGTTGCATTAGGCATTCCTGTATATTTAGGATCATGCATGATTTCTAATCAGCTTCTATTTTGGCTTGGAGTACTCGGTGAGTTTTATGCTTTAGCATCCTTGCATGCGTGTGAGTGACTGCCATGAATAGCATGCTTGCCATGAGGCTATGTGCTTATGTGATATTACTGCCTGAATGCCTGTGGGTGGAGGTTGAGTTACTTGAAGTGGGACAATTCATCAAATGTTTGTTTTAAGCCCACTAGATAGTGGCAAAATCATGTTTTCTAAGCCCACCTGAGGGTGGCAAATCCACATCTTAGCCTACCTGCGGGTAGCACCATCAAACCATTTTCAAACAAACAAACATGAAATGTTTTGTTCCAATTCAGGCGACTCAGTCTATACTTGTTTGCTGCGAGCATCACATAGTAACCTAGGCTAATAACCGGAATAAGAACTCACAATGTTTTTCAAAATAAGATATCATGGTTAGTAGAGGCCGGTCTTTGACCGGGCGAGCGGGGGTGCTCACGAAGTGACCTTCCCCAATCGTACCCAAGTTCCCGAGCCGAGGCAACTTTGGTGATGACGGACACGTGGCCTTTGGCACCGAGTTAGGGTTTCCTAAATTTCCCAAAAATAAAATATTTAGGTGGCGACTTTGTATCTGGCAAAGCAGTCCATGTTTGGCATTTCTTTCAAAAAATCTGTTTTCCAAAACGATTTGCTGGATTTGGACTCTTTGGTTTAAAATTAGGAACTGTGACACAAATCGAGTTCGAGCTGTAGCGAGGTCCCCCGCGGGCTTGTTACAATTTCTGGCGACTCTGCTAGGGAGTTAGAGAACTTGACTCGAACGCATGATATCTGGTTTTGACTACACTTGTGTGTTTCTTTGCATTACATTTGCATTGGTACGCCTAGGACACCGTGTTTGCCATCTGCTATTCTTGAGCGGTTTGCCGGAGGCTTGTCTTGTCAAGGCATGTCCATAAGGCTGACCGGTTACGGGCTCTGCCAGTATGGGAACACAAACCCCGGTTTTACCGGTGCACCCTTTTTGACCATTCGACCTAGTGCATATTCGGATCCATAGTGACCATTCCAAATTAGGACAGGTTGCTTACCTGTTTATAGGTTGTTTGAAACCGCTGCGTGCGTAGTGAAACCCTAGCTCCTGACAAAATAGGATAGGGAAACCCTACCCCAACATAGGGGTGTTTTTGGCTCTCACTTATCTGTTATGTGCTTTAGAGTGCGTCTCTACAGGAATGCATGTATCAGTCTATAAGTTTGGGCATCAGGCCTGCGGGCATCAGGCAAGCCTGCGGGCATCAGTCAGTATCTGTGAATCAGTTGTCTGCGGATATCGGATTCAGTTTTGGGGAACAGTGATACAGGAACAGTGATCAGTGATTGAGGACAGTGTATTTTCAGCTTATCAACTGCGTGTTGTATGCCCGACTGTGTGTTGTGTGTATTTAATTTAAGCTGTTATGCTGCCCGTTTATCTGGTTATTTATTTCCTTTTCGCTTTATTATCTTTTTGCTAGGGCAGTTTTTAGCACGATTGCTTCCAAGCCAGTAGATACTCCCCAAGCACTTTGAATACGAGGTCGCCGACTCAACCGATCCGAGGACCTCGTTGACGGACATCCAGTGTTCCACTCCCTACCCCCAGTTGCCAGAAGAAGGCCAAGGAGGTGCAGTGTGTCAGAGCACGGGGTTACCAGGACAAAGGGCTACTTTGACAGTAAACAGCCAGGTTGAGATTTCTGTGTCTGCCATAGAAGTACATTTACCGGTCATCCAGATGGAACAGCAGAATACATCAGTGGTAGAGGCGATGATGCGCCAGATGCAAGAAAGCATGAGACAGATGTAGGAGGATGCTATCCGCCAAGCGGAATTTTCTAAACAACAAGCCGCAGTCATGGCCCAGTAGGCCGAGCTGATTACTAGGCTACAACAGCAGAATGCAGTGTCTGCTTCACATCAGGTTCCTCCTCCACCAGCAGCTCCACTACCCGAGCAGGCACCTACTGGTCAGAATACCTTGCCAAACCCTCAGAATACCCTGCCAAACCCTCAGAATACCCTCCCGAACACCCAGAACACCCTACCCAATGTCCAAAATATCCAAGAGGATACCAACCTTCCAACGGGGCTGGCTCCGCCCCCGCTTCTGCCTCAACTATCCAAGAATCTTACACCCAACCACCCGGACTCTCCATTCGAGTTCGAGGTAGATCATACAGCTCTAAAGCTGAGTAAGTTGGAGAAGCTTTTCAAGAAATCGCAGGGGGTGAAGGCCATCCCAGACATCAAAGATGGGTACACTGACGTGGCAGTAACATTGCCAGACAGATTTAAGATGCCAAAGATCGACCGTTTTGATGGGTCCGGAGATCCCATGGTCCATCTTCAGCTATTTTCAGACATCTTGAGGCCAATGGGCTTAACCCGACCACAAAAGCTTTCCTTGTTTGGCCGAACTTTGTCGGGTGTGGCAGCCATTTGGTATGCAAAGTTAGAAGATGATGTGAAGAGAAATTGGGATGAGATGGCTGAAGCCTTCGTTGCACAGTACTCGTATAATACACAGATCGAGATTACAACACGTGATCTCGAAACGACGAGGCAAGAACCCAAGGAGTCTTTCTCCGATTTTGTAACTAGATGGAGGGCAAAGGCGTCGATGATGACCTTGAGGCCTACAGACAAAGACCAAATCCGGATGATTGTGCTCAATCTCCAACCAAAACTCATGCAGAAGATGATTGTACTCCCCTTTCCAACTTTCTCAGATTTACACGAGATGGGGGTACAGATCGAGGATGCAATGAAGCAAGGTTTGATCGATCAGGATCGGGAGCAACTCCGAAGGACATTCAACCGCAATAACAACGCAGGCCCAAGTGGCGCTGTAAACACAAGGACTTCTGAGGTCGGTATGGTCACCACCACTCCCCCTTCCCAACCAAGGCCCGCAGCGGCCACACCCTTTTCCAGTACCTCCGGGAGCAGTAACCAAACCTCGAGATTTCATCCCAGAGGCCAAAGAACCTTCACTCCACTATACATGCCTTTGTCCAAGGCTTTCGGGGTGTTAATCAGGAAGAAGCATCTGACACCTTTAGAGCCGAGGCCACTGCCAAATCCACTCCCTCCCTCTCATGACCCAGCAAAGTACTGTGCGTACCACTAACAGCACGGTCATGACACCGACCATTGCTATAGATTGCGTCATGAGATCCAAGATCTTATCGACAAGCAGGTGATCGCACCTCCCGAAAAACCCAACGTCACAACAAATCCTCTCCCACCACACAACCAAGCCCCTCCTCCCAAAAGAGTCAACCTCATCCAAACTGGGGTCGTGTCCTACGATCTTAGTATCTATATTACTCCCTCTCACCTACCCAAACCGGAGGTGATCCTTCCTGATTGCACCGACTTGTGCATGTTAGACACCTTCACAACCCAATCTAAGCCAGTGGTGGTGACCACCGAAGATGGAACGGGGCAGGTTTTAGAGGAGAGCAGAATTGTTGAGTCTGGGATGGAACAGCCTGGAAATTATGCTGGAGGAGCCTATGATCCAAGCAAGTACATCTTATCAGTGGGCCAGTCTAAGCTGAGTGTGGGGCTGCCAGAAAAAGCTGAGTTGTGCATGATTCGGGGGGACGGACTTGAATAAGGGGCAGATGATCTGACAACAGTGGAAGGGGACTTTGCCAACTTCTAGTTCTTCAACGACCAAGAATCAGGAGATGCTGCAATCAACTGGTTCGACTATGAGGAGTCGGCAGAAGTTGTCGGGTCGTTAGATGATCAGCCAAACGTTGCAGAATTTCAATTAGAACAGGGCCCGGCAGGGGCAAGAGTATCAATGATGGTCGGAAGGGCCGAGGGTCAGAATCCACCGCCAGAGAGCGCCGGCGTTAAGAATTTTGCTCAGAATACGGGGATTGTAAATGTAAGGAATATTGAACAACCGGCTGTACTGACGCAGTTGGAACAACAAAGGTTTGACGATTCCGAGAGAATCAGAAAGGCTAAGGCCCATGTGGGGGTCGAAAGTGCTGTGTGCATAGAAACGAAAAATGCTGCGGGCATAAAGACTGAAGGTGCTCCAAGCACGATCATACTGGAGCCGGACAGATGTCTGTCGGCTGCCGACGGAATGTGGTGGGAAGACGATGACTTATGTCTTGCCCACACAGATGAAGACTGGGGAGGTAACCAACCAGATGATACCTGGTATATTGATGAGATCGCTCATATGACCAGAAGTGGGCGGTATTTCAAGCCCCAACACTTGGACCAACCTGAGGCATCTGGAAAAGACAAAGAAACTGAGAAGCAGAGACAGAAACAGATTGAAGAAGAAGCTGTGCTCAAGCAATTGAAGAAGATAAGAGTAGACATCTCCATCTGGGGACTGCTTATGGCATCAAGGGTGCACAGACAGGCCATCCTATCTGCCATGGACAAGGCCAAACTTTCAATAGACACTACACCAGAGCAGCTGGTTGGGTTGGTTTTTCTGGGAGGAGGTTCCCCGGCATTAACCTTTTCAGACAAGGAGTTACCGCCTGAGGGCACAAACCATAACAAACCTCTCTACGTCTCCGTGGAGTGTAGAGGTAAATGGATACCGGTGGTACTTGTTGATAAAGGGTCCGCCATCAATGTCTGCCCAGTCAGAACAGCATATGCAGTTAGGTTGAAGCTCGCGGACTTCACACCGACAACTCAGGTGATCAAAGCTTATGATAATACGAGTAGGGAAGTGATGGAGATTGTCAAGATTCAAACCAAGGTTGGTCCAGGACAACACGACATCGAATTTCATGTCTTGGACGTTTCCGCAACCTTCAACTTACTCTTGGGGCGGCCGTGGCTGCACCAAGTAAAGGCAGTCTCTTCCACTCTACATCAGATGGTGAAATACCCCTATGGAAAGGGAGTAGCCACTGTATTCGGGAACTCATCAATCCATCCGCCTCCGGAAGTATCTACGCCGGTCTTAGAAATCGAGCATGGCACAGAAGATGTATTATTATCAGGATTCACTTTGGCTGAGGCCCGGGTAGTACAGAATATTATGGCTGTGAATGAAGGTGTGTACGTTAGTGCTCAATCCGTCTACCTCATGAACAAGCTACAACATATCCCCGGGATAGGATTAGGAAGGAGCGGCAGGAAAGGAGTCGCAGCATTGGCCGAAGTGTCACACAATCCGCATACCTTTGGACTGGGTTATCTGCCCACCAAAGAAGACTGGGTGAGGAAAGGAAAGGAAATGGCCGGTAGAGCCAGAGCGAAGCAGGCTGGGAAGCCTTTTGATCTAATACACAGGCCCATTCAGGGTACCCTGAACGGACGCTTCGTCCGGGAGGGGGAGGATTTTCCATTTTGCGGCTTCCCAGAGCCGTGGATAAACGCGGAGAAAAAGCGCGTCCCAGGCTTCGAGATCTTCTTTGACTTGCAACTATCTGGGGATGACGTTGCCACAGAGCAGACAGACCCAACAACTGAGGTTGAGCAGAACAAAGCAGGGGATCCTGAGGGCACAGAATTTGAAATGGGGGTAGCACTGGCATGTCTCCTCGCTGATCCTCCGATCGACCAAGAGTGCTTGGGGGATAACTTCGTGGTTTCCCTGATTGGGGATGAAACGGCTGCGAGCCAACCAGCAGTTATCTTGGATGCATCAATCGCACCCTCTCTCATTTGGCAGTACGAGGAGGGATTTTTGTCCAGCAGCACCGGGTCAGGTAGTGAGCCGGAATCTGATTCCACAGAGTCCTGTGAGTCGGAATCAGGTTCCAGCTCGACTGAGTCTGAGTCTGGTACTCCTGGAGATGTTAACCCAGATGCCACAGTCCTGTCTAGGTCGTCTTTTTCCTTTTCTTTTGAGTCTGTTGTAACAGAAGAATTGGACGATTTGGATGTACTTAATGAGAATGAGGTGAATGTGGTTTCCAAGTATTTCTCTGTGCCCTTGATTTATTGTATTAATTCAGACTTTCAAAACTTTGATGAAAACGACAAGGACGAAGTTCCTCCGGTTTTACAACGTTTAATTGAGCAAGAGCAAGAGAGATTTGTTAAGCCATTAATGGATGAAATCACTACCGTGAACATTGGTACTGAGGAGGACCCGCGGCTGGTCCAGATCGGGTCCACGTTGTCTTCGGAGGAACGCGAGCGTTTAGTCGCTTTATTAAAAGATTTCAAAGATGTTTTCGCGTGGTCCTACGAAGACATGCCTGGAATCGATCCTGAGACTGTACAGCATCAGATCCCCCTTGACCCCGAGGCCCGACCTGTCAAGCAGAAACTCAGAAGGATCCGCCCGGACTGGGCTCTTAAGATTAAGGAAGAGGTCACCAAGCAAATCAACGCAGGCTTCCTGCTGGTATCAGAGTATCCGACTTGGTTGGCCAACATTGTTCCGGTGCCAAAGAAAGATGGCAGGATCCGGGTGTGTGTAGACTTCAGGGATTTGAACAAAGCTAGTCCGAAGGACAACTTTCCCTTACCGCACATCGATGAGTTGGTGGATTTCACAGCAGGGCATGCATTGCTCTCATTCATGGATGGCTTCTCAGGATACAACCAGATAGTGATGGCACCAGAAGATAGGGAAAAGCCTGCATTCACCACCCCATGGGGGACATACTGCTACCGGGTAATGCCGTTTGGGTTGAAGAATGCTGGAGCTACTTATCAACGGGCCGCAACCACAATACTACATGATATGATCCACAAAGAGGTTGAGGTGTATGTGGACGACATGATTGTCAAGTCCAAGGAAAGAGAGGGCCACTACACCGCCTTGCATAAGTTTTTCCAAAGGATCAGGGAATTCCGGTTGCGGCTAAACCCTCAGAAATGTACATTTGGTGTTACAGCGGGAAAAATGCTAGGGTTTCTGATTACACAAAGAGGCATCGAGGTCGATCCTTCCAAAATCAAGGCCATCTTAGAAATGCCACCACCAGGGACTGAAAAGGAGGTGCGAGGCTTTCTGGGTAAAGTGCAATTCATAAGACGGTTTATCTCAAAATTAACCTTGACTTGTGAACCACTTTTTGGTCTCCTGAAAAAAGGAAAGAAGTTCCAATGGGACGGCCGATGTCAAGCTGCGTTTGAACAGATTAAAGAATATCTACAGAACCCGCCCGTGTTGTCTCCGCCAGAACCAGGGAAACCGTTGATTTTGTATTTGTCAGTAACTGAAACTACAATGGGCTGCATGCTTGCACAAGAATCAGAAGACAAGGTGGAGAGAGCCATCTACTATCTCAGCAAGAAGATGCTGGAGTATGAGTCCCGATATACACCGCTGGAAAAGGCTTGCTTAGCTCTGGTATGGGCTACCAGGAAGCTGCGGCACTACCTGTTAGCTCACTCTGTAATGCTGGTTTCACGACTTGATCCCATCAAATATCTCTTCGAGAAACCAGCACTTACGGGTAGGCTAGCTCGTTGGTTGCTGTTGCTCTCCGAATTTGATCTTACGTACGTAACACGCAAGTCAGTGAAAGGAAGAGCAGTGGCAGAGTTCCTTGCCGACCACCAGGTTGAGGGGGATGAAGCAGTTGAGTATTTGTTCCCGGATGAATCAATTCTGCATATCGACGATGAAACTTCGACGATGTACTTTGACGGAGCGTCAAATCAACACGGGTATGGGATAGGAGTGTTGTTGATAGCACCCGACAATTCCCGTATCCCTCTCGCCTTCAAACTCCGATTCAAAGTCTCGAACAATGAAGAAGAATATGAGGCGTGCATCGCTGGTCTAGAAGCAGCCCTGGAACTAGGGGCAAGACGGTTGGACGTCATTGGGGACTCGAACCTTGTTATGTCTCAAGCTAAAGGAGACTGGAAAGTAAAAGAGAAAAAGATGATGATGTATCACCAAACCTTGGATTTGCTGATTCCTCGGTTTGAGAAGCTAAGTTTTACTCATCTGCTAAGAGAGAACAACAAGTTCGCAGATTCTTTAGCAACTCTATCATCTATGATAGACATCCCGTGTGGAGTCCGAATGCGTCCAGTCATCATTGACCAGAAATTCGCACATGCCTATGAGTCGATTGCAGCCATAGATGAAGTTCAGGATGAACACCCCTGGTATTACGACATCTGGAATTTCTTGGAGAAAGAAGCATACTCGCCAGGGGTAAATGCCAAAGACAAAAGGGCAATCAGAAGAATGGCAGTTCAGTTCATTATCTGCGGAGGTAAACTGTATAAACGAGGTCATCTGGGAATGCACAAGCTGTGTGTTGATGTCGAAGAGTCAAAGCGTCTGATGAAAGCCATCCACGGGGGAGAATGTGGTGCGCACATGAATGGAGTAATGTTGGCACGGAAGATCCTCAGACAGGGTTATTATTGGTCCACCATGGAGGAGGATTGTATTAGTTTCGTCCGGCGATGTCACAAATGTCAGATTCATGCAAATCGTATGAACATCCCGCCAACAAAGCTGTACAACATGACTTCGCCATGGCCATTTTCAGTCTGGGGAATTGATGTAATCGGAGCAGTCACACCAAAGGGGTCGAATGGGCATGAGTTCATCTTGGTAGCGATAGATTACTTCACAAAGTGGGTTGAGGCCCAATCTTATGCGGTGTTGAAGGCTTCACACGTTGCAAAATTTATCAGAAACAACATCATCTGTCGCTACGGGGTCCCAAATGAAATCGTTTCAGACAATGGTTCCCACTTCAAGAAGGAGGTGATTGATTTGTTGGAGAAATACAATGTGGCTTTTCATAAGTCGTCCACCTACCGGCCGCAAACCAATGGAGCGGTTAAGGCCGCCAACAAGAATATCAAGCGCATACTGCAGAAGATGGTGGAAACCTACCGGGACTGGCCAGATAAGCTGCCGTTCGCTCTGTGGGGCTACAGGACTTCAATTAGAACTTCTACTGGGGCGACTCCGTATTCTCTGGTCTATGGGATGGAGGCCGTTCTACTTATTGAGATTGAGGTTCCGTCATTAAGAGTATTGGCCGAGTGTCAGATAGCCGAGGCAGACTGGCAACAGAGCATATTTGAGGAACTCATGCTCTTCGATGAAAGAAGGCTGAAAGCACTGTACCACATCCAAGGTTATCAACGTAGAATCGCCCGGGCTTTTAACAAGAAGGTTAAGTCCAGGAATTTGAAAGAAGGAGATTTGGTGCTCAAAGACAACCGAGCTCCCATCCACGACCCAAGGGGCAAGTTCAGACCTAATTGGACTGGTCCCTACATCATCAAGTCAATCTGGTCTGGTGGAGCTGTGGTTCTGATGGATCTAGATGGCTTAGAGTTTTCCCAACCGATCAACATGGACAAGTTGAAGAAATACTACCCTTGAGAGGCTCGCTAGGCCGAAAACCCGAAAGGGCGACCTAGGCAAAACTCAGAGCATAGAAAATTTGGAATTATAAAAACTGAGCTCGCAAGGTTGAAAACCCGCAAAGGGCGGCCTTGGCAAAAGTTAGAGCGCAAAAGGAGAGTAAAAATACCCGAGCGAACCTGAGCCTAAACTACGTAAGGCTTGATTTCCATCTTTGGGATACGTAGGCAACTTCGTCTTGAAGTTCAGCCACAATCTTTTCCCCAATCAACTTTGTCCATTTGATCATCTCAGTCATCTCTATTCATCAGTATTTATCGTGATCTCCGGTATAGTGTTATTCAGACTAGGGGCAACTTTCCGTTGCCATGAAGTGCTGCGGTACCATTCAAACTAAGGGGGCAACTTTCCAGTTGCTAGGATCTGGGGTTGTGCATCTCAGTGACAAATCTCAGGCGTGTCCAGTTCTCATCCATATCGAAAATAGTTTTGAAAGGTTTTAATAAAAGTTGACTTTGTTCAAATTAATCTTTTCACAACTAAGACCATTTTTGGACCAAAGCGGAGAATTTTTAGTACCACAACCTTCAATTTCATTGATTTCAAAACAGAGTTCTCTGGCTCTTGCATACAATTGAAGTTGCTTTTTATTACACTCAGGAAGAAAACTTGAAAGTACTAGTAAAGCAATAAATCCGGGGCATAGTCAAATCAGGTGTCCCTGCGCCCCCTGCCAGAGCTAGTTGAAGCCTCTGATGCCAACCTAGGCCCAACCTGTGCTTCTTCGTTGAGCCAATCCCAGCACTCGTCAGACAAAGTGCAACTAAAATTGGGAGCAGGGGCCAGGAGCTCTCTATTTCCCCATGCTGCGGCTTGCCGAGCCAGCTCTGCGCCTCGAATTGGAAAAGTGACCGGGTACTCAATCCCCTTCGGTGGGCAAGTCTGATCATGGCCAAACTGGCACAGAATACGGAATGGGAAATAAAATGCACAATGGGTCAAGCCGACCAACCGGATCCCCGTATCCTGGAACATGCTATAGCTCATCGCCGGAAGGTTAAGCCAAGGACAACGCCAAGCAATGTGATCGGCAGACAAATTGCACATCCATTCAAACCACCATCCCTCATCAAGGGCGTCAACTAGGCGTTGTCGAAAGAAGTAGCCGCGGGCTGAGTAAGCAGGGCAAGAGTCCACAACTTGCAATTTATCCATCAACCATATCTGGGGAGGGATGAAAAATGAGAGAGTGAAGAATAGAGAGATGCGCGATGAGGGAAAAGCGAGATGAGGGTTTTGTGAGAAAAACCGAGCCTGAGGGCCGAGTGATGTGAGCAAATACATATGTGAGATCGGGTGGGAAACATTACCTGTAGCAGTAGTGGACTCCCTACAAATCTAGTCGTCTCCTGGCGACAGAAAGCATCCAAGCCCATCAGTGTCTCGGCTAATGTCATGGCAGTACAACTCCTTCCTTCCCTCAAGCCTTGAGCGACTTCAATCAAACGGATGTTAGCTCCTCCGGAGCCCAAGACAAACATAAAATGAGATAACATGCACAAGCAGAGGGCATGTTGTCGGAAACCTTGCCAATGATGGTCGCTGCGGTCACCGGCGTCAGAGAATCGGTAAATCAGGCTCGGGATATCCAACATGCCATCACCAATCAGAGATCGAGCATCATGCGTGTTGAGACCGCACATCCGCCCTAAAGCTTGGGCGTGGCCAAAACGGGACTGAGGCAAAATCTCTTCTGAGCGTTCAGACTCCATCAAGACTTGAAAATCTTCGAAAGTGGGACATACCTCTTGCCCTCCGAAGCTGAAGACATGCGTCACCGGGTTCCAAAACCTTGCCGCGGCATGGAGGAAAGGAAAATGCAGTGGAGTCCGGCCCAGCGTGAATAGTGCATTCAAGCCGAAACCCCGGAAGTTCAACTTTTCCGAGCCATCTAAAGAAAAGATCCAAGATGCGAGATTTTCTGCGAGAAATGCCTCCATTTTTGTGAGAAACAGTGATGAAATGAATAAGTTCCAAGGTTGGGGCTTTTATAGAGGGTGAAACACTATTCAAAGGACACGTGTCACAATTCTGGAAGCTACAAGGAGAGGTGGCCGGCCGGCCACCTATTCTAGCAGGCCGGCCACCCTTGATTCAAAAACCTGGCTGGCCGGCCACCCTCCAAATCCCAGATACAAAGTGTGGCCGGCCCTGCATTGGTCCTGTTTTGCCCCCCGGAAAGAAGTTTGAGGCATTTCTACGCATCGGGGATGTCGAAGGCCTCCAGTTCTCTCAGTTTTGGATGCGTTCCCTCATCCAGATCATCCGTCCGAAGTACGCTTTGTTGTATTTTGCTTATCGAGTTGTTGTTTTGTTTATCGAGTTGTAAGTTTTGTCGAGCTGTCGCATTTTGTGTTTAGAGTTATTACCTTTTGCTTGCGCAATTTTGTTAAGTCTTGTTTATCGAGTCGTTAACATTGTTGTACTTTGCTTATCGAGTTGTAAACTTGCTAAGATTCTGTTATTTCTTAGTGAGTCGAGTTGTTTGATTTGTTGCGTCGGTTCATTACCTGACCTAGTAAATACACAAGGCACATTCCCATTCAATTCCATTTTTGTGCATAATGATGCGATGTGATGCTAAGAGTTTCAAATACAAACATCTTTTCAAAGGCTGTTTCATTCCATCATGTTTTACAACAAATAAAGGTACAAGTTTTACAGAAAATAAAACTGCCTAACAATATGCAAAGTGCTACAAACTACTAGCAAAAAGTAAAATAAAGCAGGAAATAGCATCAGTGTCCTCGGGAACGGGAATGAGAAGGCCCTCTCATCCTCTTCTGCGGGATAACCTCTGCACCATCATCACCATCCGGGTCAGAGCTATCATCCTCCGGATCCCCCTCAGCCTCGTCCCCACTCCCGGAACCAAGACCGGAGCCTCCCTCCCCAGCAGATGTCTCTGACTCACGGTCTGCGACCTCCTCCTCCTCCTCCTCAATAATGGGTACCCTGCGTCTGCGAGACGACCCTGCTCCTCGAGCTCCTCGAACAGGCCTAGATGGCCCTGCTCCTTGAGAAGGCCTGGATGGCCCAGCTCCTCGAAAGGGCCCAGATGGCCCAGTGCCTCGACCTCTCTGAGAAGGCCCAGGTGGCCTGGCCTGCGACGGAGCATATACGGGAGGCATCTGAAAGTGAAGAGTTCAATGCATCAGTTCAAATATGAAAAGCAGATGCAAATACAATATGCGAGTGGGGTGTGTGTCAGATGTGCTCTACACAGACTATCAATACAGCAAGATGTTCAAAACCAATATGTTATCAGAAATATGCTAAATACGGGAAAGATGGACAGTACCTGCACGCCCATGATGGCTAGCTGTGCCTCCCTCCGTAGGATCATGCCTTCGAATGTGGCCAGCATCCCGAGCAGCTCGTCCGTGTACTCAACTGGAGGCTGCAAATACAAATGCAAAACTATCAGTAAAGGAATGAATGTCCAAATATCTAACTGATAAATCAAAGCTGAAAAACATACCGGGGGTGAATCAGGGTCTCTGACATATCTGTGGTCAGGAAGATGAGGCTCTAGCGAAACCTGGTAAGAAGTCCCGAATCGCCAACTCGTCAACTCGGTCGGCATGTCTGGCCACCCAGGATGATGATGAAGAGACGGAGGGATCGGAGGAATCGAACTACCCTTACCCCTAGATGCACCAGCCCTGCTACAGGAGGGGATATCCGTAGCACGGGCACGACTTGAAGGTGGTACATCAGTAGGCCTCAGTGTCGGAGCACGCACTCCCGTCAAGGGGGGCATCAGATATATACGACGGTAGGTGGCGTAGTCCCCCTCCATGAGATATAACAAAGCGTCGGTGCCCTGCATAGCACTAGTGACCTCCTGGGTAGAGAGTCTATCCGTAGTCCGCATAGTGGCTGGAGGTACAGCAGGAGGGTCCTGAGAATCGTACCCCCACACCTGGCGCAGAAAGCGTTCCCCCAGGAACCATGCCCTACCAACTAGTCCTTCGAGCAGGAACCTATACTGGGAATTACCCGATCCTCCGGGATACTGATATCGAAGACCATCACCTAAGACCGCCCAGGGCTGCCAAGTAATCTGCGGATGGCCAGTGCATAAATCAATCAGAAATCAGGAATATACAAGGCAGATCAAAGATGAAAATGAAAGGAACTGAGAGTTCTAAAATACCTCTGTCGTCCGCACAGTATCAAAATACTGTCGCAGGCCGAAGAGAGTCTCTCGAGGTCTCGGTCGGTGCTCGCCCTCGAATACCAGTGAAAACGAGGTCGTAAGAAACCCTGCCACCTCCATCTCTGGGGCTAACGTCGGAAAATATACGTACACCCATAGCTGAGAAAAGCAGTGCGAAATGTAAATACAAAGTGCTGAGGGCAGAATACAGAGTGCAAAGTGCGCCGTGTGTGCAATGAACAAGTAATGAGGAGCAGAAATATAAATCAAGAGGACAGAACGTACCTCCCAGGCTCTCTAGTAGCCGCCGAGTAAGTCTCCCCGCCCGCGAGAGGCTGCACTCATGTAACAATAGAGGGTAGCCAGGCCAGCGCCACCCCAGTCATACCGACGGACCTGTGATAGGTCCACTAGGGCACTCAGAAGATACAATCCAACAGTGTTCCCCCTATCAGCAAACAAAGTGGTGCCAAAGAGGAACATGAGGAAACCTCGGGTGTACTGCTCAATCTCCTCAAGAGGCTCAGGCTCCATCTCTGGCCTCCGAAAACGGGAAGAGAACCAGGTGTACCGGACTCTCCCGGAAGCTCTGTCTGCAGGTGGGCGAGCCCCCAACAGATGTACCCATGCGGCCTCCCACTCACCCATATCCTCATCATAAGGTATGGGCCAACCGCCTATGTCTAGGCCGGTGAGTACGGCAAAATCTAGCGGGGTCATGGTCATATCCCCGGTGGCAGAAAAATGGAAAGAATTGGTGGTGTCCCACCATCTCTCCACCAGAGCGGCTAACAATGTCCTACTGGCAGGGCAGTGTGACAATCCCATGCAGAATGCTCCGAACCCTGCTGAGTCAACCAAGTCCCGGACAGCCTCCGGGAGCTCGGCGTACGACTCTCTCGCGGCAGTGGAGCCATATCCTCGCACGGCGCGAGAGCCAACCTGCATTCAGAATGAATACATGTGTTCAGTACACAATGAAATGCAAGTCGTGTGCAAATGAAATGCAAGCCGTGTGCAAATGAAATGCAAGCTGTGTGCAAATGAAATGGAGTAGCTGTGTGCAAATGAAATGCAAGTCGTGTGCAAATGAAATGCAAGCTGTGTGCAAATGAAATGAAGTAGCAGTGTGTGAATGAAATCAGTGTTGTGGGCTGCGTGTTCACGTTAATTTCTACCTGGGCTGCGTGTTTAGAAAATCAGTGTTTTGGGCTGCGTGTTCAAATCATTAATCAGTGGGCTGCGTGTTCGCTTTAATTTCTACCTGGGCTGCGTGTTCAGTAAATCAGTGTTTTGGGCTGCGTGTTCAAATCATTAATCAGTGGGCTGCGTGTTCAGTAAATCAGTGTTTTGGGCTGCGTGTTAAAATCATTAATCAGTGGGCTGCGTGTTCACTTTAATTTCTACCTGGGCTGCGTGTTCAGTAAATCAGTGCTTTGGGCTGCGTGTTCAAATCATTAATCAGTGGGCTGCGTGTTCACTTTAATTTCTACCTGGGCTGCGTGTTCAGTAAATCAGTGTTTTGGGCTGCGTGTTCAAATCATTAATCAGTGGGCTGCGTGTTCACTTTAATTTCTACCTGGGCTGCGTGTTCAGTAAATCAGTGTTTTGGGCTGCGTGTTCAAATCATTAATCAGTGGGTTGCGTGTTCACTTTAATTTCTACCTGGGCTGCGTGTTCAGTAAATCAGTGTTTTGGCCTGCGTGTTCAAATCATTAATCAATGGGCTGCGTGTTCACTTTAATTTCTACCTGGGCTGCATGTTCAGTAAATCAGTGTTTTGGGCTGCGTATTCAAATCATTAATCAGTGGGCTACGTGTTCACTTTAATTTCTACCTGGGCTGCGTGTTCAGTAAATCAGTGTTTTGAGCTGCGTGTTCAAATCATTAATCAGTGGGCTGCATGTTCACTTTAATTTCTACCTGGGCTGCGTGTTCAGTATATCAGTGTTTTGAGCTGCGTGTTCAAATCATTAATCAGTGGGCTGCGTGTTCACTTTAATTTCTACCTGGACTGTGTGTTCAGAAAATCAGAGTTTGGGACTGTGTGTTCTACTCGTAGTCAGTGGGCTGTGTGTTCACCATCAACTTGGACTGTGTGTTCAGAAAATCAGAGTTTGGGACTGTGTGTTCTACTCGTAGTCAGTGTGCGCCGTGTGTTCACCTTCAAATTCGGGCTGTGTGTTCGACAAATCAGTGTTTGAGCCGTGTGCTCAATTCTTAACCAATGTGTACCGTGCGTTCACAATCAATCAGTGAGCCTAGTGTTCAGAAATTCAAGCGTTTAAGTCACATATTCGGAATGCAAACAAAGTACTATGTCATAAGCTAAAACTGTGTGTTCAAGCATGGCAAAGCTACAAAGTGCACGAAAAATGCAGGAAATAAAGTAAAATACCTCTCGTGCTTCGTGAGAGAGGTGCTGCTCCGGCTCTCGCAGAAGTAAATCCCCGGGCGCCCGGTCATTGAACTCAGTGAAACGACGAAAAACGGCCCGCGGAAGCATATGTACCGGTGGGGCGTACCTCCCGGGAATAAAAGGGCGGACTCTCGGGAGGAGTGCCATGATATCAAAATCATCTCCGGCACCTGGAGGACCTCCACCATGAGGGTAGTCACCCGCCATTTCAAGAAATCTGCAAAAATGAGCAAAAATGAGCCAAAAGTGGAAAAAGTCAACAAAAGTCAACCCTCGGGAAATGAAAAAGTCAACAAAAGTCAACTCCCGAGAAAATCTTCCAAATATTGAGACAAACTTACCTCAAGTGGTGAAAATGAGAAAAAGAAGCTCCGAAATCGAAATTTAGTCGACTCAAAGTGCTTAAAACTGAAAGATTTCGTGAAAACAACTTGCGTGGGAGGCTGAAAAGCGCGTATAAAGTGCAGATTTGAAAGAAAAAATGGTTTGGGAGGCAAGGGGAGAAGTTTCCACGGCTGTGGGTGTGGTCTTGGATTGAATGGATGAGGATATTTATAGAAAATGAGGCAAAAGACGAAATTGCCCCTGCTTTTGGATAGGTGGCCGGCCGGCCACCTTTTCTAGCTGGCCGGCCATCTGCTTTTTGGTCCTTGGTCGGTGGCCCCCCCTAGGGCAACCACCTGGCCAGCCATGTCCCCCACCTCCCCCCCTAGCTCTCTGCAAATTTTGAGGAAGATTGGAGTTCCCGGGACCTGAAAAAGTTCAAGAAAAGTGCACTTCCGGTCGCGAAATTGCTCCGCCGGAACTTCAGCTGCAATTTCTGACAAGTGTCTCATCATTACTCATCAAAATCAAGGTGTATCCTTTTCGAACATGTTGTAACCTCTCCGGGAGGTGAACCTGAGGCCGCGATTGAGTTGCCCTCACCGAAATGCGCGTTTTCTTACTCGTTATTTCGCAACAAACGGGCACCCTGATTCGTGCTCATTTGGCATTGTTTTGCATATAACTTGCATTCTCATGAGCATTTTGCATTGTCATACATGATTTCTTGGTGTGCCATACCTCTGTACTCGAGCATGCGTTGTCACGCACGTTTCTTCCTCGCATTGCGATGCGTTCACTCGCCGACACTGTGTGTGTCAAACTTTCGGAACCACAGGAATCACATTGAATATATATTGTTAGCATATTGTTCTTGTTGAATTTCTCTCTTTTGCAGGCACGATATTGTATGTACGGTTCATTTGAGGCTGGTGCGACCAGACGAATCGCGCAGGTATTGTATCTTCTCCGTGTGAGACGCGACGAGAATTGAATGATTCTCCGCATTCCTAACTGCATGAAATGTAGTTGTTGCTTTGCATTCTTGCTTAAAACTGTTGCATCTATTTGCGAATACTTGCCTCATTACAGCTTGCTGCATTTGCATGATCATTTGGCTCTGTGCATGTCGCTTTGCATTTTGCCCCCTCTGCCTGCGGGCGCATATCTCTGTTCATCTTGTATGATTGTCTAAGTCTTCGGCCTTGTCAAAAATGGGTCGTCTCTGGGCTTTGACATTTACTCCCGTCACTTATGACTTCCGAGTTCTGTCAAAGAGGGGCAACTGTAGACACCCCATTTTTGACCGACCTTAAGACTCAGACGTCACCGATTGAGCGCTCGATGATGTTGCATATTGTGCTCGTTCAGAAGTCTCAGAGTCGCGGTCGTGCGCCCTGCCTCCGGACTTCCGAACCCTCTTCTGTGCCTTGCCTCGGTTTGCGAACCAGACTCGGTTTTCTCTGTTTTCTTTCCAGAGGGGAGGGAGAGGTCCCGTAGACCATCTCTCAGTGGCCGTGGGCTACATTCCGTGGCCGTAGGCCATTTTGCCCATTTCGGAGCCCGGTTCCCGATTTTCGGAGCCGTCAGGCCGTGTGCCTCGGTTCAGGACCACCCAACCATCTCCGATTTCTCCGGTTTTTGGCATGCATCTCATTTACTCCCTTTCAAGGGACACTGGGGTCTTAGATACCCACTTCGTGGCCGAACACCACTTTCGGTGCTTAACGGCCCATTTTCGGGATCCCGAACTGCGTGTTTTGGTCCCCGAGCATTCGTTTTGCATCGGTTTTTGTTCATTTTTAGCAGGTACCTCTGTTTTATCACCAGGAAGATCACTGAAGGGTAGGAGGCTAGCAATTGTCTCAGCAACCTGTTATGCTCTTCCGGCGCCCCCCGGCGCCCATTTTTCTCACTTCCGGGCTAATGTTGAACACCCTAGGGCCATTTTCTTCAAGCCAAAACCACATATTTGTGTTGTACACACATGGGAGGATCCTAAAAACACATGGCCGGCCAGTAATTTTTATTGACCCTTTTGAACCCCTCTTTAAATTGGCCTATTCTCTCTCCTGTTTTAGAGTTGTCAAATTTGAACCACAGGGTTGTGATCAGGAGACATGGGAGGACACCAATACCTGGTGGCCGGCCATTAATTCAACATGCCCTTTTTGCCCCTTGGTTGGCCGGCCATAGGGGGTAGCCGGCCGGCCACCTGTAGTAAAGATAGCTGGCCGGCCTTGCTCCTTGGGAGGTGTGTTTTCCAGCTGTATAGCTTTTCCCCCCAAAATATCTGATTTCGGAGGACTTAGATAGAGAGAGGGAACTTAATCCCAAGCTCTACACTTTTGCCCTTACTTGCTCCTCCTTCCTTGCTTCCACACAAGCTCCAATACTCTCCTAGAAGGCTTAGAAAAACTTGCCTCAAGCATACATACACCTATCCCTCTCTATCTCTCTAAAACTCTCAAGTTTTGGTGCCATTCCTTCATCATCATCAAGCATCACCACCCCCACTTCATTTCCAACAGCAAGGAGGGTTTCTTCAGAGGCTTAGAAGCAACTTTCCTCAAGCCAAGAGGTAGCAAAAGTGTGGTCTTCAAGGGTAAGGGTCCATTCCCCTCTTTTGTAGCATTTTCTTGCTTCTTTTCTTAACCCTATTTTCTCACTGTTTGAGGCTCCGACCCTAACTAAAAGGGTCACTCTTTTGAGCTTATCTTCATGTTTGTTCAAGGGCTAAACCCTGTTTGAGCCCTCTAGGGTGCACTTGCTTCAATATCGTCTTGTATGCCAATATTTTGCATGAAATTTCTAGCCTATGAGTGATCTGTTTTCGACCATAATGTAAACTGTGAGTGGGCCTATTTTGAGCCCCTCTTCAACATTGAATAAGGGCTCAAACCTGTTTGGCCTCTCTACCATGTACTTGCTTCATAATCTCTCATATTTACCGTAAATTTGCATGATTTGTTTGACCTACATGTAGTCTGTTTTGGAGCATGTCATGAACTGTGAGTAATCTTATTTTGTGTCCCTCTACAACATTGTAGAAGGGATCAACCTTGTTGGGGGTCTCCATGTTATACTTGTCTTTATATCCCTCTTTGGCCCCCATTCTTGCATGCTTTTTTTAGGCTTATCTAGCTTCTGTTTTCGGCCATCATCTGAACTGTAAAGAGTCATATTTTTATCTTCTTGACATATTTCATTAAGGGTCTTTTCTGGTTTGATGAATGTTTGGGGTACCTCATGTTATAGCCTTATGTACCCTCAATCTTGCATGGCATTTTTAGCATGTTTTCATACAGAGTTGGGGGATGTAATCTACTTTAAATGTTCATATTTTTAGTCCCTCATCAGTGTTGTAGAAGGGTATTTTTCCATTTGGGCATCGCATGTATCACTTGCTTCAATACCCCTCTTGCGGGGCCATTTTTGCATTCTTGCTTAATCCTATATATGTTTGCTGTTTAGCCCTTTTTGTGACTGAAAAATGCTTTTCTTGGGGCTTCCTTGCTACTGTATTTTCATTCCATGTCCATATTGTGCATGCATTGCATAGCTATAGGCCATTTCAGGTGCTTAATATCGCATTTCGGGACCATTCCGTGCATTCGGTGTCACTTCCCCACCTTTCGGGACTGTTTTGCATCATTTGTGAGCGCTGAAATCTCATTTTCATGTTTGCATATTATTTCCATGCCATTTCATGCCTTTATGTCATTGCCTCGGTTTGCGCGCCCGTGTGCACGCATTTCGAGGCACTTCATTTTCATCCGACGGCCTCTTATGTGAGTGTGGCTGAGGCTCACTCATGTTAGTGTAAGTCCATTTTGCATTCTGTATGTCATTTTAGTCTCATCGCATTTCGTATTCCATTTTCTCGATTTGCGTGCCCGTGTGCACGCATTTCGAGGCATCTCATTTTCATCCGACGGCCTCTTATGTGAGTGTGGCTGAGGCTCACTCATGTTAGTGTAAGTCCATTTTGCATTCTGTATGCCATTTTAGTCTCATCGCATTGCGTATGTCATCGCCTCGGTTTGCGAGCCCGTGTGCACGCATTTCGAGGCACTTCATTTTTATCTATCGGCCTCCCGTGTGAGTGTGGCTGAGGCTCTCTCATGTTGGTGTAAGCCCATATTGCATCGCATATCTCATTTTAGTCCTGTTGCATTCTGTATGCTATTTTCTCGGTTTGCGTGCCCATGGGCACTCATTTTAGTCTCTTTGTATATCATATTTCATGTCATTTCATGCCTTAGGGCCATCACCTCGGTTTGCGTGTCCGCATGCACGCATTTCGAGGTACTTCATTTTCATCCATCGACCTCTTATGCGAGTGTGGCTGAGGTCCACTCGTGTTAGTGTAAGTCCAATTGCATTGCGTATGACATTTTATGCCTTAGAATCATTTCCTCGGTTTGCGTGCTCGCGTGCACGCATTTCGAGGCATCTCATTTTCATAGCATTGTGCATGCTAGGACTGTATTTTAGCCGCATTCATGCATATCATGCATATTGCATCATGTTCGGGATAGGAGTTAGCCCGGGCACGGGAAAAGAGGCACGTTTCGTACTCCGAGTGACGGAACGGGTCTCAATTCCCAAGTCACCGACGCTCCGGATTACCCATGATGGAGTTAGGTTTTGTTGTAACATTCATATGCATCCACACTATATTGAGTTGTGCAAATCGGCTCCTCGGCCATCATGCATCGAGATGCGTGGTTGGTGGCACGAGGATCGAGGCATGCATATATTTGTGAAATACATTGCTATGCCCCTTTCCTGCTCTCTGTTGCAGCAAAATAGAGAATCAGCAACTTTTCGGAGTCTGGCACGCATTTCGAGAAACATTGCAAACAGAGGCTAATCGGGGCATCCCAGTGGATTTCCGCGCAAGGCAGCCCAGCATACATCATTCGTCAGAATCGAGGCAGCCCCTAGCTTGCACGCCAGTTTACAGCTTTCTTAGTTTAATTTGTTAATTAATTAGGAATTTGTACATCATTCGGACTGTATATTTCGGACTGTAATATTCTTTTATTTGGGACTGTATTATTTATTCGGACCCTCTGTGCGAGGGCATAATTGTAATAAGTGTGGGTGAGTGTGATGTATGTCTTCCAACCCCACGTCTTTCTTCCCTTTTATTTACCCACTTATGATGGTTAGATATAGGGCATATTTCAATTAGCATACAGTATGACAGCATGTTTGCATCATTCATCTGTTTTGCACGCACCGGGCTTGGCGCATCATACAAACTGCATTTGTATTTCAATTCCAAATTGAATACTTGATAGTTGTAGCATTCCACATGCCATGTTTAGAATAGCCGAGCCTGCTATAGTTGCATTATTGCATTAGGCATTCCTGTATATTTAGGATCATGCATGATTTCTAATCAGCTTCTATTTTGGCTTAGAGTACTCGGTGAGTTTTATGCTTTAGCATCCTTGCATGCGTGTGAGTGACTGCCATGAATAGCATGTTTGCCATGAGGCTATGTGCTTATGTGATATTACTGCCTGAATGCCTGTGGGTGGAGGTTGAGTTACTTGAAGTGGGACAATTCATCAAATGTTTGTTTTAAGCCCACTAGATAGTAGCAAAATCATGTTTTCTAAGCCCACCTGAGGGTGGCAAATCCACGTCTTAGCCTACCTGCGGGTAGCACCATCAAACCATTTTCAAACAAACAAACATGAAATGTTTTGTTCCAATTCAGGCGACTCAGTCTATACTTGTTTGCTGCGAGCATCAGATAGTAACCTAGGCTAATAACCGGAATAAGAACTCACAATATTTTTCAAAATAAGATATCATGGTTAGTAGAGGCCGGTCTTTGACCGGGCGAGCGAGGGTGCTCACGAAGTGACCTTCCCCAATCATACCCAAGTTCCCAAGCCGAGGCAACTTTGGTGATGACGGACACGTGGCCTTTGGCACCGAGTCAGGGTTTCCTAAATTTCCCAAAAATAAAATATTTAGGTGGCGACTCTGTATCTGGCAAAGCAGTCCATGTTTGGCACTTCTTTCAAAAAATCTGATTTCCAAAACGATTTGCCGGATTTGGACTCTTTGGTTCAAGATTAGGAACCGTGACACAAATCGAGTCCGAGCTGTAGCGAGGTCCCCCGTGGGCTTGTTACAACTGCGCCTCCTCGATCTTCTTCTGATAATTGGGAGGAGAGAGTGGAACACTGGATGTCCGTCGACCAGATCCTCGGATCGATTAAGTCGGCGACCTCGTGTCCAGAGTGCTTGGGGAGTATCTACTGGTTCGGAAGCAATCGTGCTAAAAACTGCCTTAGCAAAAAGATAATAAAGCGAAAAGGAAATAAATAACTAGATAAACGGGCAGCATAACAGCTTAAATTAAATACACACAACACACAGTTGGGCACACTACACACAGTTGATAAGCTGAAAATACACTGCCCTCAATCACTGATCACTGTTCCTGTATCACTGTTCCCCAAAACTGAATCCGATATCCGCAGACAACTGATTCTCAGATACTGAGTGATGCCCGCAGGCCTGATGCCCAAACTCATAGACTGATACATGCATTCTTGTAGAGACGCACTCTACAAGCACATAACAGATAAGTGAGAGCCAAAACACCCCTATGTTGGGGGTAGGGTTTCCCTATCCTATTTTGTCCAGAGCTAGGGTTTTACTACGCACACAGCGGTTTCAAACAACCTATAAACAGGTAAGCAACCTATCCTAGTTTGGAATGGTCACTATGGATTCGAATATGCACTAGGTCGAATGGTCAAAAAGGGTGCCCCGGTAAAACCGGGGTTTGTGTTCCCATGCTGTCAGAGCCCAGAGCCGATCAGCCTTATGGACATGCCTTGACAAGACAAGCCTCCGGCAAATCGTCCGGGAATGGCATATGGCAAACACGATGTCCTAGGCGCACCAATGCAATATGCAATGCAAAGAAACACACAAGTATAGTCAAAACGAGATATCATGAGTTCGAGTCAAAGTTCTCTAAGTCCCCAGCAGAGTCACCAGAAATTGTAGACGTCCCCGAACGCATCCCGGGGGAAAGGAGTGCGAGTCCTCCCCCCGTTCTGGTTCGATATTGGGTCACTACAGTTCGAAGGACTCAAATGTCACGGTTCTTAATCTTGAACCAAAGAGTCCAAATCCGGCAAATCGTTTTGAAAACAGATTTTTTGTTGAAAGAAGTGCCAAACATGGACTGCTTCGCCAGATACAGAGTCGCCACCTAAATGTTTTTTAATTGGGAAATTTAGGAAACCCTGACTCGGTGCCAAAGGCCACGTGTCCGTCATCACCAAAGTTGCCTCGGCTCGGGAACTTGGGTACGATTGGGGAAGGTCACTTCGTGAGCATCCCCACTCGCCCGGTCAAAGACCGGCCTCTACTAACCATGATATCTTATTTTAAAAACATTGTGAGTTCTTATTTCGGTTATTAGCCTAGGTTACTATGTGATGCGCACAGTATACAAGTATAGACTGAGTCACCTGAATTGGAACAAAACGTCTCATGTTTGTTTGTTTTGAGAATGGTTTGATGGTGCTACTCGCAGGTAGGCTAAGACGTGGATTTGCCACCCTCGGGTGGGCTTAGAAAACGTGATTTTGCCACTATCTAGTGGGCTTAAAACAAACATTCAATGATTTGTTCCACTTCAAGTAACTTAACCTCCACCCACAGGCATTCAAGGCAGTTATATCACATAAGCATATAGCCTCATGGTAAGTATGCTATTCATGGCAACACTCACACGCATGCAAGGATGCTAAAGCGTAAAACTCACCGAGTACTCCCAGCCAAAACAGAAACTACATTAGAAATCATGCATGATCCTAACTATACAGAGATGCCTAATGCAACACATGCAAAAATGCAACTATAGCAGACTCGGCTATTCTAAACGTGGCAAATGAGATGCAACAGCTAACATGTATTCTATTTGGAATTGAAATACAAATGCAGTTTGTATGATACGCCGAGCCCGGTGCGTGCAAAACAGATGAATGATGCAGACATGCTGTCATACTGTATGCTAATTGAAATATGCCCTAATCTAACCATCATAAGCAGGATAAATAAAAGGGAAGAAAGACGTGGGATTGGAAGACATACATCACACTCACCCACACTTATTACAATTATGCCCTCGCGCAGAGGGTCCGAATAAATATACAGTCCGAATAGCGCAGATTCCTAATTAATTAACAAATTAACTAAGAAAAACTGTAAACTGGCATGCAAGCTAGGGACTGCCTTGACTCCGCTCCGGATAATGAAGTGATGCATGTTTTGGGCTGTTTTGCGCAGAAATCCATTGGGATGCCCAATTTAGCCTCTGTTTGCAATGTTTCTCGAAATGCGTGCCAGACTCCGAAAAGTTGCTGATTCTTCATTTTGCTGCAACAGAGAGCAGGAAAAGGGCATAGCAATGTATTTCATAGATATATGCATGCCTCGATCCTCGTGCCACCAATCACGCATCTCGATGCATGATGGTCGAGGAGCCGATTTGCACAACTCAATATATGATGAATGCGTATGAATGCTATAACAAAACCTAACTCCATCATGGATAATCCGGAGCGTCGGTGACTTGGGAATTGAGACCCGTTTCGTCGCTCGGAGTGCGAAACGTGCCTCGTTTCCCGTGCCCGGGCTAACTCCTATCCCGAACACGATGCAATATGCATGATATGCATGAAATGCAGCTAATAGGCAATCCTAACGTACACAATGTCATGGAATGGCATACACGCTATACGAGGTAATGTACAACCGGGCATACACAATGCTACGGATGAAATGGCATGGAATGCAATAATGGGTTTACACCAACATGAGTGAGCCTCAGCCACACTCACACAGGAGACCATTAGATGAAAATGAGATGCCTCGAAATGCGTGCACACGGGCATGCAAACCGAGAAAATGGCATACGGAATGCAATGAGACTAAAATGGCATACAGAATGCAAAATGGGCTTACACTAACATGAGTGAGCCTCAGCCACACTCACATAAGAGGCCGATGGATGAAAAAAGAGGTGCCTCGAAATGCGTGTACACGGGCACGTAAACCGAGAAAATGGCATACGGAATGCAATGACATAGAAAATGATATGCAAACATGCCAATGGAATTCCGGCACTGAAATATGGGGAAAACAATCCCGAAAGATGGCGAAATGACACCAAATGCAAGGAATGGTCCCGAAATGCGAATTTAGGCACCCAAAATGGCCTATAGCTATGCGATGCGTGCACGATATGGACATGGAATGAAAATACAGTAGCAAGGCAGCCCCAAGAAAAGAATTTTCCAGCACAAAACATGGCCAAACAGCAATCACAAGTAGGGCTAAGATGGCATACAAAAATGGGGGCCAAGAGAGGGGTATTGAAATGGATGGTAAATGCAAAGCCCAAATGGAAAAACACCCTTCTACAACACTGAAGAGGGACTAAAAATATAAACATTTACAGTGGATGACATCCCCCAAATCAGTATGCAAACATGCCAAAAATGCCATGGAAGAAATAGGCCATAAGAGGGTATAACATGAAGTAGGCCAAACATTCATCAAACAAGAAAAGACCCTTCATGAAATATTCCAAGAAGGTCAAAATATGACCATTTCAAGTTCTGATGATGACCGAAAACAGAAGCTAGATAAGCCTAAAAAGGCATGCAAAAATGGGGGCCAAAGAGGGGTATAATGGTAGGTATAACATGGAGGCCCCAAACAAGGTTGATCCCTTCTAAAATGTTGTATAGGGACACAAAATAAGCTTACTCACAGTTCATGACATGCTCAAAAAAAATTTACATATAGGCCAAACAAATCATGCAAATTTACGGTAAATAAGAGAGATTATGAAGCAAGTGCAATATAGGGGGCCCAAACAGGGTTGAGCCCTTCTTCAATGTTGAAGAGGGGCTCAAAATAGGCCCTCTTACAGTTTACATTATGCTCGAAAACAGATCACGCATGGGTTAGAAATTTCATGCAAAATAATGGCATACAAGATGGTATTGAAGCAAGTACCAAATGGAGGGCTCAAACAGGGTTGAGCCCTTAAACAAAAATGAAATATGGCTAAAAAAAATGACCTTTTCAGTTCTGGTCAGAGCCCAAAACAGTAAGAAAATAGGCCTAAGAGATGAGACAAGAAAATGCTACAAAATAGGGAAATGGCAACTTACCCTTGAAGACCACACTTTTGCTACCTCTTGGCTTGAGGAATGTTGCTTCGAAGCCTCTGAAAAGCTCCCCTTGCTGCTGGAAATGGAGTGGTGGTGGTGGTGCTTGATGATGATGAAGAAATGGCACCAAACTTGAGAAAAATGAGAGAGATAGAGATGGATATGAGTGTGTATGCTTGAAGCAAGTGTTCTAAACCTTCTAGGAGAGCTAAAGCTGCTGTATGGATGCCAGGAAGGAGGAGCAAGCAAGTCCAAGTGTGTAGAGGCTTGGGATTAAGTTCCCTTGTCCCTCAAAAGTCCCCCGAAATCAGATCTTTTGGGGGAAAAAGTTACACAACTGCAGGGCACACATCCCAAGGAGCATGGCCGGCCTGCTACCTTTCTTGCAGGTGGCCGGCCGGCCAAGGGTCAAAATGGGCCAAATGAATTAGTGGCCGGCCATAGGAGATTAGTGTCCTCCCATGTGTGCTGAACAAGACCCTGTGGTTCAAAACTGGCAACTCTAAAACAAGAGAGAGAATAGGCCACTTTTAGGAGGGGTTCAAAAGGTTCAATTTGAGTTACTGGCCGCCCATGGACTTTTAGGGTCCTCCAATGTGTGTACAACACAAATATGTGGTTTTGGCTTGAAGAAAATGCTCCCATGGTGGTCAACATTGGCTCGGAAGTGAGAAAAACGGGCGTCGGAGGGCGCCGGAAGAGCATAACTGGTTGCTGAGACAATTGCTGGCCTCCCACCCTGCAGTGACCTTCCTGGTGATAAAACAGAGATACCTGCCAAAAATGAATGAAAACCTATGCAAAACGAATGCTCGGGGGCCAAAATACGCAGTTCGGGGTCCCGAAAATAGGCTGTTAAGCATCGAAAGTGGCATTCGGCCACGAAGTGGGTCTCTCGGACCCCAGTGTCCCTCGAAAGGGAGTAAATAAGATGCATGCCAAAAACCGGAGCAATCGAAGATGGTTAGACGGTCCCGAACCGAGGCGCACGGCCTGACGGCTCCGAAAACTGGGAACCGGGCTCCGAAATGGGCAAAATGGCCTACGGCCATGAAATGTAGCCCACGGCCACTGAAAGATGATCTGCTAGACCTCTCCCTCCCTTCAGGAAAAGAAACAGAGAAAACTGAGTCTGGTTTGCAAACCGAGGCAAGGTATAGAAGAGGGTTCGGAAGTCCGGAGGCTGGGCTTGCAGCCGCGACTCTGAGACTTCTGAACGAGCACGATATGCAACATCACCGAGCGCTCAACCGGTGACGTCTGAGTCTTAAGGACGGTCAAAAATGGGGTGTCTACAACTACTGCTTCAACTTTCTGTGGATTAACTGAAATTCCATCATTGCTAATAACATGTCCCAAAAACATAACATGATCAAGCCAAAATTCACATTTAGACAGTTTAGCATAAAGTTTCTGTTCTCTTAGGGTCTGTACGGCAAGTCTCAGAT
Source organism: Camellia oleifera (assembly GCA_022316695.1). Lineage (NCBI taxonomy): Eukaryota > Viridiplantae > Streptophyta > Magnoliopsida > Ericales > Theaceae > Camellia > Camellia oleifera. The sequence goes on along the minus strand of CM039310.1, from coordinate 72,119,812 downwards.
GATGTTCACGTTCTTCTCTACTTTTAGAATAAATCAGAATATCTTCTATGAATACAACAATAAAGTCATCGAGGAATGGTTTAAAGATTCTATTCATGAGGTCCATAAATGCAGCAGGTGCATTGGTAACTCCAAAAGGCATAACTAGAAATTCGTAATGTCCATGCCTCGTTCGAAAAGCAGTTTTATCAATGTCTCCTGGTTTAACTTTCAGCTGATGATATCCGGATCTGAGATCAATCTTAGAGAAAACTTGGGCACCCTATAACTGATCAAATAAGTCATCAATACGCGGCAATGGATATTTATTTTTCACAGTTACCTTGTTCAGTTCACGGTAGTCAATATAAAGTCTCAATGAGCCGTCTTTCTTTTTCACAAACAAGACAAGTGCGCCCCATGGCGAAGTACTGGGCCTGATGAACTTCTTATCTAATAGTTCTTGCAGTTGCACTTTCAGTTCAATCGGAGCCATTTGGTAAGGAGCTTTAGATACTGGCTGGGTACCCGGAGTCACATCAATGGTGAACTCAATCTCCCTGTCAATCAAATCCCCTGGCAGATCATCTGGAAAAACATTTGGGAATTCTCTGACTATAGAAATACTATGCACATCAGTTTTAACATCAGTAGGTACAGTCAATACAGAACACAGATATCCCTTACACCCCTTCTTAATCAATTTACAGGCTTTCATAGATGAAATCAGATATGGGGGAGGTACTACTCCAATCCCGTCAAACACAAATTCGGGTAACCGAGGTGGACGGAAAATCACTTGTTTCGTTACACAGTCAATAGTAGCATGATATTTCTGTAACCAGTCCATCCCCAATATTACATCAAAATGGTCAATATTTAATGGCAGTAAATCAATATACAGATGCATATCCCCAACAATAATTTCATATGCAGGGTACATATAAGCACAAGTCACAGATCCCCCAACAGGTGAAGATACAGCTAATAAGTAATTCATGGGTTCCAATGGTCTATTCAATTTTTGCGAAAAGGCATGCGACACATATGAATGTGTAGTCCCCGAATCAATAAGAACATATGCATTTTGAGCACAAATTGAGAGTATAACTGACACAACGGTCTCGGTATTCTGGACGTCTCCCGATACGAGTGCGAACACTCGGCCTTGCCTCATAGGCTCTTTCCCAGTAGCTTTAGGGTTAGGTTTTGGTGCCACAGTTGATGCTGTTGTGCTAGGTGCAGCTTTACTATTGCCTTGTGAAGTGGAAGGGCAATCTTTGACCATGTGGCCCACTTTGCCACACCTGTAACAAGCACCAGAGATTTTATAACAAACCCCCTTATGATTCTTACCACATTCAGAACATGGCGGTATGGAACCACTTCTCTGACCAGAGCTGGTGGTTGACCCTGAGTTTTGCTTTTTGTTCAATGGGTTACTTCTACCTTTTTTGAACTTAAAACCCCGTTTCTTCCCGTGCCACTCAGTTGCGGGTGTTTCAGTCTATTTCAAAGCTTCAATATTTGCTTCAGCCATGATGGCTCTGTCAAGAACATCTACATACTTCAATAGTTTCAGTACATTTATCCTATCAAGGATTTCAACATTAAGGCCGCCTTCAAATTTCCTGGCCTTCTTGTAGTCAGTGTCCACCATATGTGGTGCATATCTAGCAAGCTCGGTGAACTTCGTTTCATACTCGACTATCGACATGGTGCCTTGTCTCAGCTGTTCAAACTCAGTCACTTTTCTGTCCCTAACACACTGAGGGAAATATTTCTTGAAGAAGGACTCCTTAAAATGAGCCTATGTCATAACGGTGTTGGTGTCACGGACTAGCATCCACCACCTTCTAGCTTCTTCTTGTAAGGTGAAGGTAGCTAGCAATACTTTGTGTGCTTCAGTGCACGGAAATACTTCAAATATCTTTTCTGTTTCAAGAACCCAAGCTTCAGCTTTTAGTGGTTCAAGGCCTCCCTGAAAGGATGTCAGTTTCATCTTGCTAAACTTCTGTGTCAGAGCTATTATATCATCATTAATAGGTGGCTCTGGCTGTATTGGAGGAGGTGGGGGCTGTTGGTTCTGTTGTTGCCCTAGTCTTTCAGTTAGTAGTTCCACCATTCTCTCTAGCCTTGCCATTCTTGCCTCAGAGGATTCAGATTCATCAACATTTCTTGCGTTGTCCATCTCACTATAGGTAGTTATAGCAATTATAAGCATGGGCATTCACTTATTTAAACAGATTAATGCATTAGCATTTATATTCATATCATAGCCACACACACTTTTCGTGCTCATGCAATGCCCTAATTTCTTTTCTAGGACATCCTATAGCTCATTTGGACACGTGTGTGTGGTATAACTCATGGTAAGTATCGCTCTGATCATACTGACACATCAATTTGAATACCTTTTTATATTTTCAATTTAAAATAAGACTAGATAGACACCAATTTGTTTCCCTTCATTTACAATTCCAAATGAAGTCGTTTTAAAGGTTATAAACTGCACACTATTGACAATAGAAAATTAAAAGATTCATAGTGACAATCAAGAAGCATAAAGCCACAAGCAGTCTTAGCACATGTCCTTATAAAGCAACTTGCAAACTTTACTCCAAACTATGTGCCTAAATGCAAGATAAACTGTAACTGAGTACAACAAAAACAAAAAATGAGAAGTTTCAATCTGTAGCATCCGTCAAATTATAGGAAAAACCACCAAACATTTTTTTTTAGTTTCAATCTTTCAAAATGAGAAGTTGCAAAAGGGTCAATTTATAGTATCAGCTAAATCATAATAATAAGAAGGTCAACTTCCACGACTACTGTCACGACCCAAACCCGTCCCTATGGGTTTAGCATCGTAACCGGCCAGTAATTCGAGATTACCGAAGGCCTGCTTAATAGTAATACAGTAATACAGAGTACAGGGGCATGACGGAAGCCAAAACAATAATTAAAAGATGTCCAATGAGCTGTGACAGTCTGCATGCAAAAAGACTTTTCATACATATATACAATAAGTACAAAACAGCATGTACAACATTTACAATCATTCCGGATAGGGGCTTAATCCCTATTAAGACAGTACAATACAAAAACATTCAGTCTATACAGATCAGAACAGGAAGGGAGAGACTAAAACACCCCATAGCCTTAGCTTGAATAGTACTGGAACCTCGAGGTGAGGCACAAATGTTGGCTTGACAAAATAGTGCTTAGCCTGGCGCCCCTAGCAGCGGTCCGGTGCCTGAACACCTACATATATATATGAGCAGTGAGCTAAAGCCTAGTGAATAACATAATGAGTAAAGAGGTTAAGAATGAATGTCCTTTCAGTATTGAAAACAGTCAATTGATTCAGTATATCGGTCATTCAGTCAGAACAGTCATATGTGGTACATCCGATAGCAGAACAGTACAGTAAACAGTAGGTCTTGAAAGACCGAACAGTCAATGATGACCATCATAACAGTAAACAGAAGTTCCAAGATAGGAACTGACAGAGATCTCTATAACAGTAGCAGTAACAGCAACAGTAGTTGCTAAGGACGCCACAATACAGTTCGGAATAGAGGACATACATTCATTCAGTTAACAGTATTATTTCAGAAAACAGTACAGTTCAGTTAACATTCAGAAAATATTCAACTTTGAACATATCTTTACAACATTGTTACTCACAGAGTTCTGGGCTATAAGCAGCTAGAGCGCGTCTTCGAATGCCAACCCTAAACAGTTACCAAAAGAACACACACTAAGTTACACATTCGGGAATTAAAGACTTGGTCCCTACTTAGACTCGGTGTGGTTCTACATCTATATCCTCATTAAGATGTCTTAAACTAGGCCTAAGAATGCCTAGGATGGAATGAGGATGCAAAGATGCACTTAGAAAACATTTTCAGAATTTTCAGAAAACAGAGGTCCCGCTCGAGCGTGACTATCCCCGCTCGAGCGGAAAAGCAACAAAAGGTTTCCGCTCGAGCGTAGACTTACCCGCTCGAGCGTGCTGCAAAATAGTCAAAAGTGTTGGATGTGTAAAAATCACGCTCGATGGGTGCTCGATACCCGCTCGAGCGTTAGACACAATGTCCTGCTCGAGCGTGAATTACCCCGCTCGAGCGGACTGCAAAACACAACAAAGTGATGGGAGCACGAATTTCACGCTCGAACGCCAGTCACCCCGCTCGAGCGTGAGTCCAAAATCTGGGATTTCCAGATTTGAACTTCAAGCTCAAAATCAAGTTTCAATGTACCAAATTCGATCATTTTGGGCTAATTTTCTGGAAAAAAATTTGTAAACTCATAGAACAACATGTTTCAAAGCTCAATTGTAAAACCAAAGCCCCAAAGGAAGATCAATTCAACTCAATTTCAAACCAAAACTCAAGAACATAACTCAAACATGACATGCATGAGTTTAAACCAATTCAAGGCTTCAATTACTTGCTCAAATGTGCCAATTGTTCCAAAAACAAGATGAATTCCTGGTCCATTGCAAAAATATGAACATGCACCATGAATAAACACCTCAAAACTCAAGGATGGCAACATGCATGCATGGAATAAGCTTCAATTCAACATTATAAGCCATATCTTGGCTCTAATCTTCAACATTCTTCTAAACCATGCAAGAATCAACTCAATGCATAACTAAGGAGGTAAAAGCTCTACCTTATGTCTTGAATACAAGATGTACAAGCTCAATTATGCAATCTCTCTTCCAAATCTTTAAGTTCTCTAAGCCAAACCCTCAAGAACAACTCAATTCTCTCACTCTCTCTCTCTCTTGGTCGGTTTTGCTCTCAAAAGTGGCTGAAGGAAAGTTGTAACAAATGTAATACAAGGCTAAACAAAAGGCTAGCAAAGTCCACTTAGTGGCAATTCGGTAAATATGCCTAACTCTTGTAATAAGCTTATTTTAATCTAATTTAATCATACCAAATCACTTTTCAGACAAATACACCATAAAATCATATTAATTCTAATTAGCACAAAGCATTAATCAATTTCAGATTCGACCGCCGATAGGGCCTTCAATTTGCAGTTTAAACATAAAACATGGACAGATAATTAAATAGTCAACAGATAAAAATGCATTTAAACTAGCACATTCAATCAGTCAGTTTAGTATTTCAATCAATTCAATTACTAATCATGTTCAGTCTCAGTTTAGCAGTAATCAATAGTGTTATCAGTAATCAGTGGTGAGGGTTATTACAACTACTAGTACTGACCAATATCTAATTGCCATTTTTGTTGGATAGCAAAAGAACAACTTTTGTCTATTACAGTCGAGCCGAGTGCAAGTGCTTCTCGTAACATGATGTCTCTACGTATATCATATGTTCCACTTAGTTATATATATATAAAATACAGTGTAATGCCTTACTCTGATTTGCTTGTGTCATTAAAAAAAGGTCTAATAAAATGCCAAGTGGAAATTAATGGGATTGACTATATTGTTGATGCACTCGATTAACTATACAGAGTAATGAAACCCATCTCTTTCAGTAATGCCTCTCTGTTCTCCAAATAATATTAGGACTGGAAACAAGTACAAAATATGCATATCAATTTAACTATGTGGCAACAGTCACTATAACAGCCATCAAAATATGTTCTCAATTGGGCCGGTGCAAACACAAGCTTCTGGAAATTGTAATGGAAGTTGGAGAAGCATACCAGATCGGCAACATTGCCAACACATTCTCCCTTCGCAGTAACATCCCCAATGTTTTCACCTTTGGCAAAGACTTTGTATATTGGAGTGTGAGTCGAGGTTAATGTAACAGCACTAACATTCTGCAAGTGAAACAATATGAAAGTAAAGAATAAAGCTAATTCATCACATAGATTAGCCGGAATTTATAAAATGGGAAGAAAATGAGAGACAAAGAATGGTTGAACCTTGGCCACATTGGTAGCACAAGCTAAAAGTAGAAGAAGGTGTGACACAGTTGTAGTTGCCAACTCTACCCCAACACCCAACTCCATTAGAAGATCACCTGCAAAACAAAGCTGAAGGGAATCATGATTTTGAGCAAAGATTACTTGTTAGAAATCAAAACTAAGTTCAGTGAAAATCAACCACAAGAATAACTATGATCTATATCTCTTCATCTGTCACTACCCCATTCCGTCCCTAGTAGAATGGTGCCATGATGGCCAGTAATCCGAGATTACCAAAGGCCAACTTACAAGGATTCACACACAATCAGAGTATACATATGGGGCTAACAAGTGCGGAAGCAATAAATTTAAATCCAATTAGTCCCTAAGAGCTGTGCATAGATCAAATGATATGACATACATCTTATCAAGGTCTTACAACTTGGATACAATAAAATGAAGTACAAAAATACATCTTGACCAAAAGGCTTCTCAAACCATCATATACAAAACACAATGAAATGCAAGCTAAGAAGCATGATCTTCAAGATGCTACAAAATACGAATCCAAAACAAGTTGCAAAGCACATCTAGGCGTCGCCGCCGTCCTGCTCATCACCTACATATATATAGAGAGGGTGAGCTTGGATACTCAGTGAATGGTACAAGTAATAAAACGGTCTGCATGAATGATATCCGAGATCTTTAACAAAGCAATACATAATCATAACTTGTAACAAAACATGGGATGAATCAAGTTCATTAACGAATCTTTCAAGCTTCATCAATCAAAGTCTTTCAAGGCTTTTAAGTTTCAAGGGATGACGTTAACAAAGGTGCTACAAAAGCTTAGAGTCCTCTAGCACGTAAGGACTTCCAAAGGTTGTGCTACGAATGCTTATAGTCCCCTAGCACGTACGGACTTTCTAAGGTTGTGCTACAAATGCTTATAGTCCCCTAGCACGTATGGACTTTCAAAGGTTGTGCTACAAATGCTTATAGTCCCCTAGCACGTACGAACTTTCAACAGTTGTGCTACAAATGCTTATAGTCCCCTAGCACGTACAAACTTTCAAAGGTTGTTATCAAAACCAAAGCTAATACTCGATACACCAAAATAGGGATAGTCATTCATGCTTAACAAATACTTTTCAAAACAAAGCAAGGCAAAGCTTATCAAACATTATAACATAGCTTTATTAAAAATACCACTCACCTAGTTCTTCGGGTGTGGGGATTTCAAGCAAGGATCCAAGGCCTACAAGTACATAATAATTCCCATTGAATGCACTTCAAGAAGTCAAGACAAGATGCTCAGGGATGGGCATGAAATGCATTCTCAAAACGAGCTTCACATGCATACAAATGATCTCGGCATTCTTTCAGAACCAAGTCAAACCAAAACATGACACTGTTTCTCTTCTCGGGAAAACATGCTGGGCACCAACCAGGTCTTGGCCGAGGTCCCACACCTCCTTGCCGAGGTGTGGTCCCGATGGCCACAATCAAGAAAGTGAAGTCGGGAAAATCTAGGTTCCCTTCGATGAACATGAAGAACATCAAGAACATGAACACGAAGAAGATGAATGTAAAGATCATAACTTGACATTACAATGAATCAGGGATTTCATGCTATGAATTCGAAAACATGGACCTGGGTACCCATACTTGAAGATCTTACGAAAACAAACACAAAAACATGGTTCTCGATACAAACTTTCGGATCAAAACAAGACTTTTCTTCAAGAACACATGAACACTATTTTCTCTTTCTAAAACCAACTTTAAATCAATGCGTGGCATGTAGAACAGGTTCGATCATGCAATGTAGCTAGTTGAGCAATAAGAACAACAAGAGTAGATTAAGATTCTAACCTCAAAACTCGAATCTAACGGTTCAAAGTCCAAAGATCAAGCTTGGAAGTCTACTTCTTTCTCAAGAACTCTTCCTCTCTTCCTAGAGCTTCTCTCTCTAAAAGGCAAGGTATGATACCAAAAATGACATGTTTTCCCGACAGTCACTGACTTAACCCTCTGCCGGGACACGTGGCAACAGCTGGTTGGCTATTCTCAAAAAGGTGATTGAATGAAAAGACAAGTCTATGGCAAAGTGTGTTCAACAAGCTAGACGGCAAGGCACTCCGGCAAGTAATGACTTCGGCAAAGGACAAGGATTCGGCAAGTAGGGTAACAATGACATCGGCTTGGAAGGCAACACTTGACTAAGCTGTGCCACACCTTGGCCTAGATGTGCCACACCTCGGTCTAGGTCATACCAATCCAGAAATAAAATCACTTAGGTGCAAGAATAAACATCTCGGCCTAGATAATACACATCTCGGCCTTGGTGCTGTACACCTCGGCCTAGATAGTGACATCTCGGCCAATATGCCAGGGTGAAGATGGAGGTCAACCAAAGTGGTTCCAAGATAGTTCTAAGTGTAAAAGGGTTCAAAGGTGACTAAGCTTAAGATGACCTCGGCAACACACCAGGCAAGAACAAAGCATGCAAGTAACACTCAAGCAAAACAAGACAAGAGTTTGCAAATGCAACATAACAAGACAAGATCATACATGAATGTATGCAAGTATGACTAGAGTAAAGTGAGGGTTGTTACATCATCGTTGAGCTTCTAGTCACTGTTTCCAACGATCCACATCCAATGCCAATTGCTTTTCCCGTACATGATCAGAGACACTAACACCGCACTCGAAACCCTAGATAAATCGATTCGCCATTGCTACTGCTCAATCTGATGAAAGAGAAAAGTTTTCCATACAAGGACTAGAAAGAGTAAAGGAACAAAAACGAAAAAAGAAAACACAAAACAAAAGCAAAAAAAAAAGTTGAAAATCAACTAAATCGAGAGAAACAATTCCAAATCGTTAGTTTTAGCCATGGAATTTTATAGATCTTGTGTGAATGTAGCAAATCCATAGTAGAAAACCCTAACCTTGAGCCCTAGACCGATTTAGATCATATGGATTCGAACAATCTGTAAGATATACACTCCTGAAAACGCTAACCTTGAGCCCTATTGATTGATTTAGATCATAGGGATTCGAACAATCTGGACAATATATGCTCAAATCAAGAGTAGAACAAGATTTTTCAGATCAAACAACCGAAGAACTGATAGAGATCAAAGGTCTGATGCATAGCGATCCTGGTTTTCCCTCCATCGATTATTGTAACCCAGACTTGGTTCCGTGGATGTTGGTTGTTGTATATACCTTGTTTCCGTCCTTCAATTCTTTGTATATGAGTTTTAGGATGTGTTGGGCAGGTTTGTAACAGGTTGGGTGAGTTTTGAGAATTTTGCACCTTCGCTCGAGCCAGGCTTTTGTCGCTTGAGCGAGCTCTTTGTTTTAGTTCCTTTGCTCGAGCCAGGGTTCTTTCGCTCGAGCGAGAGTTGGGTGATGTGTCTGGTGGCTCGAGCAAGAAGTCTTGCGCTCGAGCCTGCGTCTGCGTCCATTTTTGGACCTGAGAGTTACAATTCTTGGCTCGAGCGAGCTTTCCTTCGCTCGAGCGAGCGAGGACTATGTTTTGGGTTTCTTTGCTCGAGCGAGATTTTCTTCGCTCGAGCGTGCTTCTGGGTTGCAGACCTGAAGCTTCAAATTGTTGGCTCGAGCGAGGCTTTCTACGCTCGAGCGAGGGTTTTTTGTGTCTGGTCGCTCGCTCGAGCGACCATTCCTTCGCTCGAGCGAGCCTTGTATATTTCAGTTGACAGTAGCAGCTTTCTCTTTACTTTTTCACCATCTCTTTTCTTCTCAAACCCTAGATCGGCTGTCTCTCTCTCTACACATTCTCTCCCTCTAAGTTTTCATCTAGTTTTTGAGTGTTTCTACCCTAGTCTCTTTGTAAGAAAGATAGAGGGTGGCGTGGGCTTCACTTTAATCTGAACAATCTTGGATTTGGAGCACTTTGGGTTTTCACCATCTTCTCCATTTGGTCTTTTCATTTTGAGGTAGGGATAACCTACTCTATTCTATGAGTTTTGACATAAATTTTAGTTATTTTGATTAGTTGGTGTTGTTTGGTAATTTTGGGAAAGTTAGGGTCTGGTTTGTAATTTTAAAAAAAGGGGGTTTTGGGTTTTAAAGCTCCATATGCATTTAAAGCCTTGGAAATGTGGGTTGGAAAGTTTAATTGGTGGGATTTGGTCTTAGGATCATTATTTGAGAAAATGGGAAAAAGCCCTAATTATTGTAATAAATTAATTTGTATAATTAATTTGGGGAAAAATGTGAAAATATGAAATTGAGTTGAAATCCATGAAATTGAGGAATTATGGGATTGAATGGTGTAGTTGGATTAATTTATCATTCACCTATGAAAATGTTGAGATTATATCTGTTTGATGCATTTATTATCTGTTTAGAAATAACTGCTTTGGGCTATAGGTGGAGGATAGTCTTGATTGTTGTAGACACTGTATATTGATTAGGAAAAACTGAAACTAATCAAACGTGTTATGTCATTGAATATGACGGTTGGAATAATACATCAAATATTCGTATCGATTGATTATTGCATATGACAAGTGTTTTAATACATTGTATATGCATATTGTTTGGGAGGAGATAGGGGATGGACTCCATTGATACAGCAAATATGTGTATCTGTTGAAGTATGGAAATGTTTTAATATGAGTTGTAATCTCATGTGAAATGTGAAGTATGGAAATGTTTTATTATGAGATGTAGTCTTATTTAACTGATTGGCCGGGTTCTGAGCCATGTTTATGAATTGAATTGGTTAAGTAAAGGAAAGTGGAATGAAACATGGACATAATTGTCATGAAACTGTATAATGATGTAAGTTGGTTTATAAGTGTTAGCCATTTATCAAATGCTAATGTTTTAGTTATTTTTCATACCTAGTTTAGTATATCTCTACTAGGCTGTGACTCACCCTATATGGGACATCATTTTCAGGTTCAGGTGATATGTCACCTCCAAGGACATAGCTTGGAAGGTTTCGGGAGTTGAAGGCTCTTTTGGTTGTTTTTGTTATTTTGGTGTTACATGTAAATTCAAGCCGAGGGCTTAATGTGTATGAGTTAGCACTCTATTTTTGTTACCAAGTGTTGGCTTGGAAAGTTGTAAGCCCATAAGGCATTTACTTTTGTTGTCAACATGTAATACTTTTGTAATGAATACTCTGATAAATAGAAATATGCTTTATTCTCTTATGATTATGGATGTTACGAATGTATGATTTATGAGTTTATTTTGAGGGCGTTACACTCAAAGATCCAAGACTCGATTTCTCTCGCTTCCTAAAGTCGCGCATCTGTTTGACCAGAGTAGAAAATTTTTTGTTTTTAATTTATTTGAATTCCCTACAAGTATACTTAAAAGAAATAACAAATAATTTAATAATCTTATTTTAATGGCACAGCTTTAACTCTCTGTTTTCTTATAACCGGCACACAAAACAAGATGGTTTAGTTTACTTTTTTTGGAATTTGAAAAATTGGGGCAGATTTCACAACGTTTTTGAAAAACACCGTAAAAAAAAAGTCACTATACTCTGTTTTTCTTGTAGTGCCATTTGGTAGGGTGACATTCAAGCTTGCCTTCGTGATCATTTCTTTTGATTATAAGTGAAAGAGTTAGTATTGAATACACAAAAAATAATAATAACATCTTAAAACTTACAATTTTGTGAGATAATATTTGCTATGTATGTATACATAAAAGAGTGAAAGTGTTCTAGGTAAATAGTTGGTATTGAATGCATAAAATTATAAAAACTTTCAGTAGGTAAACTTTTAAAAAATAATAATAATAACATATTATAAATTACCATTTGGTACGGTAATATTCAAGTTTGGTTTTGTAATCACTTCTTTTGAAATTGTTATAAGTAAATAGTTAGTATTGAAAAACACAAAATTATTAAATTCAACACCTATATTTTTAGAAGAAAAAAAATACTACTAATAACATGTTAGAGGTTACCATTTGGCAGGGTGAAATTCGAATTTGCCTTTGTGGCTAGTAGGGGTGAGCAGCGGATATACCGATCTGTCCAAACCGACCAAACCGAACCGATCGACTACATTTTGGACGGATGCGTGATATCGAGCGGACGGTTGCAGATTGATTTTTTCCAATTTGCCTAGTTTTGGACGGATGGAGAATTTGAGATTCCTTTGGCCGCAATCGAACCACCAAACTGCGAGCATCCCTAATAATTTATAAGACTTTGTATTTTCAATTTGTTTAGATATTCTATTTGTGTTTTCAATTGAAAAAGAGTTTAAATATTATGTTGAATATGTTCTGTTGAAAAAGAGCTTTCAACTTGAATATATTTCTTGAATTGAAAAAAAATAAATGTATTATTTATCTATATTTTTTTTTGTTTTCAAATCTAACTCTAAAAATAATTGTTTTTGTTTAAAAAAACAGATATAGATATAGCAATACAAAGGCATACAATCTCTACTACTGTTCTGTTCATGGTTTTGGTGGTTTGAATTATTTTTATATTTTAAGAATCACAAATTGTAATACTTTATATGGATGATACATGCTGTGATTGTAATATGTGGATGAGACATGCAGTGATTGTAATATTCTAAAGTTTCAAACTTTTTTTCTTTGGATGAGGCGTCCAATGATTGTAATACTTTTTTAAGTCATTGACTGTAATACTTTCTTTTTTATTTATTTTAAGAAGTGCCCAAATTGAATTATGTTGAAAATTTATAAAATTTTAAACTGCCAAATCAATTTGCATCTATCCGCTCATTCGCCAATCTGCTTGATTCATATTTGCCGAATTGGCAGACGGATACGGATTGATTTTCTCTAATCCACCAATCTGGCAGACGGATAGCGGATTAGAGGTTCCATGGCCGCAACTGATTCGCGCCCACCCTTAGTGGCTAGTTCTTCTGGAACTATTATAAGTAAAAAAAAGTTAGTATTGAATACACCAAATTATTAACAATAGCAATATTTACAAAATAATAATTATAATAACATCTTAGAGCTTACCATTTGGTAGGATAATATGATTTACCACTGTAGTCATTTTTTATTTTTTATTTTTTTGTATATTCACGTGCAATTGAATTATTCTTATTAGAAGAATAATTTTTTCATATAACTATAAAAATAAATCTGCATAAGTTTGTATATATAATCATAACAATATGATCGTCGTTTACCTGAGAAGTTACATATTTCTTGTGTAGAATACATGTTCTTCAACAACGTGCTTATGTTGTAATTTTGCTCAGATGTTCTCTATATGTAGTATGATCATGATCAATTACAGAAGGAACCTAATAAAAGCAATTAATTTTTTAATAACATTGAATTTTTTAAACACACACTGAAAATTTAAGAACACTTCTTTTTTTTTTTTAAAACACACACAAAATGAAGACAACAAACAAATAAATACTGTTTTTTTTAAACACACACAAAATTTAAGAACACTAATAAAGAAAATAAACAAATAAACATTGATTTTTTTAAGCATACATAGAAAATTTAAGAACGTTGATTTATTTTTTTTTTTTAAAACACACACCAAAATAAAGACAACAAACAAATAAATCAAACCAATGATTGTTAAAACACTTAGAAGCAAAGAGATTTGATATACACTTAAAATTTATGAACATTGATTATATTAACAAATAAATCAAACCAATAATTTTTTAAAACAAAACAAATTTTACAAACATTGATTATAATTAACAATATACACTTATAGTACACACACAAAATGAAGATTACAAACAAATAAACACTAATTTTTGTAAACACACATAAATTTAAGAACACTGATATTTTTTTTAAGCGCACACAAAATAAAGACAAGTAAATAAATCAAACCAATAACTCTTAAAACACTTAGATAAAGAGATTTTATATGCACTTTAATACTTACGAACACTGATTATATTAACAATAAATCAAACCAATAATTATTATAAAAAAACAAATTTTACGAACATTGATTATAATTAACACACCGACTAGCCGTCGACACTGACACTGACACGACTCTGGTCCTTCTCTCTCCAAGGTCATATACTGACAAGCTTGGTTGACAACTAAGGCCAAATCAGATCTTATAATGGTCAGATATTGGAGAGCACCTACCAAACTCTGGTAAAAGGAAGGATTAGAGTAAGGCAAGTCATCTGAAGGAGAGGAGTGAGAGGATTTAAGGGCCAATGGAGTAGAACAAGGCTTGCACTCAACCATCCCAGCTCGCTGAAGTATTTCAGTAGCATACTTTTGCTGGGAGAGAAAATATCCTTGAGAATTAGAATGAACTGATATCCCAAGAAAATAGGATATATCTCCAAGTTCTTTCATGGAGAAAGCAGTGTGCATATGAGTAATGAGAGAATGAATGACCAAAGGATCACTACCAGTGAGCAAAATATCATCAACATAGATGAGTAAAATGGAAATATGAGTAGGATTATGTCTGACAAACAAAGAAGAGTCAGAGGAACTAAGGTTGAAGCCTTGGTCTAGTAAAAATGAAGAAAATGTGGAATACCAAGCGCAAGGGGCCTGTTTAAGACCATACAGAGCTTTCTGAAGCTTACAAACATGATGAGGAAAAGCTGAGTCAATAAAACCTTGGGGTTGAACCATGTAGACCTCCTCCTCAAGGTTACCATGCAAAAAAGCATTAGATATATCAAGCTGTTTAAGGGACAATTGATGCTGAAGAACAAGACAGAAGAGAATGCGAATTGTGGGCTGTTTGGCAACTGGGCTGAAGGTATCTTGAAAATCCACACCCTCTTGTTACAGATAGCCTTTAGCCACTAATCGAGCCTTATATTAGGCAATAGTGCCATCAGAATTTTTCTTGATACGAAAGGTCCACTTACAACCGATGGCAGTTTTTTGAGAGGGAAGAGGAACCAACTTCCAAGTGTCTTGTTTTTGAAGAGCAAGAAACTCCTCAGTCATAGTAACAGTCCAAAGAGAAGGTTGCAAAGCTTGAGTAGCATTAGTAGGCTCAGTAAGAGTAAGATCAAGAGAAGAAGCATGAGTGAGATGACAAGCTTTAGACCTTGTGATCAGAGGATGAGTGTTAAGAAAAGGTAAGGCAGCAGAAGAAGAGGGAACTACAGAGGCAGTGGAAATAGGTAAATGAATTTGAATAGAAGAAATGGGTATAGGAAATGAAGGCTGAACTGCAGCAGCAAGGTGAGTAAAAGCAGTAGGTTGAACTGCAGGCCTAGAACGACAAGAATAAGTCAGAGGAACAGATGAGGAAGGTCTAGAAATAGGAGATGGAACAGAAGTAGACCAGAAAAAGGACTAAACAGCAAGTAAAGAGGAAGAATCAGTGAACTGAAGGGAAAAAGGGAAACAGGTCTCATTGAAAAGAACATGTCGAGAAAGATATACTTTCCCTGAAATAGGATCCAAACATCTGTAGCCTTTGGTAGTAGGATGATAACCCAAAAACACACAAGGAGTAGACCTAGGTTCTAGTTTGTGAGACACATAAGGCCTAAGCCAAGGAAAGCATTGGCATCCAAATACTTCGAGAAAATGATAATCAGGAATGGTATGAAATAAAAATTGAAAATGAGATTTGTGATCAAGAGAAAGACGAGGCATCCTATTTATAAGAAAGACAACAGTAGCCATAGCCTCAAACCAATATTTAAGGGGAAGAGAGGACTGATGAAGTAAGGTGATAGCAGTCTCAGTGATGTGTTGATGCTTCCTCTCAGCTATACCATTTTGTTCTGGTGTATAAGGACATGTGAGGTGATGAATAATACCATGAGTGATCAAGTAATCATGCATTTTAGTATTAACAAATTCAGTCCCATTATTAGTCCTTAAGATTTTTAAAGAGGTAGAGAATTGATTTTCAGCATAAGCCTTAAACACCAGAAAAGTAGAAAACACATCACTCTTAGCATAAAGGGGATAGATCCAAGAAAATTTGGTGAAATCATCAACAAACAACAAGTAGTATTTATAACCAGAGACAGAAGCAGTAAATGGTCCCCAAACATCACTATGAACAAGAGAAAATGGTTGTTTAGCAGTGGAGCTAGATAGTTTGAAAGGTAACCTATGAATTTTAGCAACACTACATGGTGTACAAGAAAATTCAGTACAATCTTTATTCTTAAAAGTAGGGGATATATGCTGAGAAATATGATGAAATTTCAGTGGTGAAGGATGGCCAAGCCTTTGATGCCAAATAGGTAATGAAGCCTGTGAGGAAGTATGAGCAATATGAGCTGGATGAGATTGTGGAGAAGAGGAGGCAAAGTGATAAAGACCATGCACATTAGGACCTTGGTGCAGAACCTGTTTCGTAACCTTGTCCTGAACAACAAAGGAATTAGCATCAAAGGTAACTGTACAATTATTATCCTTAGCTAACTGATGAACAGATAAGAGTTTGGAAGAAATGTGAGGAACATGTAGAAGATTGTTAAGCTGAAAAGAATATTGAGGAGTAGGCAACAGACCCTTACCAATGTGTTGAATAGGAACATTTTGACCATTTCCAACTGTCACTTGATCATGTCTTTGGTATGGATGGTAGAGATGAAAATTGCCAAGGTCATTGGTGATATGATTTGTGGCAGCAAAATCAATATACCAAGGTGTAGCAGAGGAATCTGGAGAAAAATAAGTCTAATTCTGATTGGAAGACGTTGGACTGGTAGTGATTGAATAAGCCTTAGATGGAGGCATGGAAGGATTAGAGGATAAAGAAAAGTGAGATGACTGATAGTTGGAATCCATACGAAACCAGTAGTCCAAAGCAATATGATTGAATCCTCCACAGATCTGGCAACCAGAAGTATTTGAAGAACTAGGACTGGTTCCTCCAAATCTTCCTCTGTAAGATCGATTTGATCGACCTCCTCTATATCTTCCACCTCGAAAACCACGAGAAGAATTTCTGCCTCTGTAACTAGACTGTGCAGAGGAATGAGTCCTCGAATACTGAGAATAAGGTTGAGAATTCTCAGAACTTTTGGTTGTAGAATAAGCAACTGTAGACTCATTTTACAGAACAAGTTCGGTTTGTTTCTTTACGTGGATGGCTTCAGAACATAGGAGAGAGCACAGATCCTCTATTGAAATAGACTCTACTCGAGCATGAATTGCAGTCTTGAGAGCATCATACTCATCAAGTAATCCATTGAGAGTGATAAATACAAGATCTTCATCATCAACCATTAAAGAAGCAAGTCGAAGCTGATTGGAAATTTCCTTGATCTTAGCCAAATATTGTTCCATCGTAGCACCTCTTTTTGTGGTTGATTGTAACTGAATTTTCAAGTGATGAATATGAGATCGAGATAATGAAGTGTATTTCTTCTCAAGAGCACTCCAGACTTGAAAGCAGTGTTGGTGATGAAGTACTGAAGAAAATACAGAATGTGAGTGTGTTGTAGTGATGAAACTTAGAAGATGAGCATCCATCGTCTTCCATTTTAGAAATTCAGGATTTGACACAGGTTCTCTAGAGGGATCAAGAATATCAGATACAAGACAAGGTACCAAACCAATAATGAAATCAAGAAGATCAGTTGCTCGAAGAACATTCTGAAGCTGACTTTTCCAAATCAAAAAATTTGACGAATCAAGCTTAACAATGACTAATGAATTGAAATTTGTAAGAAGAAGACTTAGATTTGATGGTATAGATGAAGAAGAAGATGAAAGCATCATTGTTAGACCTTGCTCGTAGGAGCTTGTGAAGGCTCTAATACCATAACAGAAGTTGAAAACTAATCAGAAATTGAAAACTATTTTCACTGAATGAATCAATTAGATTGTGTTTACACTTATTTATACAAAATGGTTAGAGTTTGTTACAACAAACTCTAACTGCCTCTAACTACTTTACAGTTACATTACTAACTCTCTTATATCTATACAACTCTTTCTCTCTCTCTCTTGTTGCTTCAAATCTCCTGGCTTCTGCTGTGGCTTAGGTAGCTTATCAATAATCTCAGTATTCTTTCTGATTAGGGCTTTTTTTACATTTCATTTAACTTGACTATTTTGATTCAATGAAAATGCAGACATACAATGGAAAGTGGAGGCAAACATTTTGGTTAAGTTTGGGGCTCCGGTTGTCTCTACCTATAGTCACCACTATTTAAAAGTACTCTCTCTAATCTTTTTTTTTTCATCCTTCTCTCAAATAAAAATTGAGATGTTGATTTATGGTTTATTTGTGCTTGAAGTGATGGCTTTTGATTTGCTAAAATTAAGGATTTTGATTTTTTGTTATTTATGCTAAAATTAGGGATGGTGGTGTTCATAAATTAGGATTTTTTATGTGTTGATTTGCTCGAAATTTAGGGATTTTGATTTGTGCTAAAATTAGTGTTTTTGGTTGACGATTTTTATTTTAATTAAAAAAAATAGTCATGAAGAAATACGTTCATCAATTTGGGGAGCGATTTGGACAGGGAAAGAGAAAATGTAGATAAAATGTGAATGAAATGTAACCATATTTTATTTGCATTTCACACGCTTTTTTCCTTTCGCTTTCTAAATTCCTTCCTAAATCCACAAACTAAACATAACACAAAAGAAAATGAACTTGGAATCGTCTATTCCTGAAAAAGGATGATAATTTTTTTTCCTCGAAACATAGTCGCATAGAAATCAATTTGGTGGTTCCCCAAAACCTTTACACTGATAGTTTTTCACTAGGACAACCTAAAACCTTTACACTGATAGGTTCTTCATTAAGACAACCGAAAACCTTTATAGATTAATAAAAAATGGAAATACAAACAATAGGGTTTTCTTGGATCAACCCAATACCAACTTCCACCACACAAACCTACAAAACACTTAGGAATCTTACTAAATACTTCCAAAAGTTTATGGGACACACTTAGAGAAAGTGTGCAAAGGCTACAACCTAAGATGTATTACACTAGGATGAAAAATATACCTTCAAAGAGAATTCCCAAGACTTCCAACGAAGCAAGCTCTCCAACTCACTCCCAAGACTTTCAAGGTGCTATGAAGTTGTCTCAAACTAACACTCACATAAGATAGAAAATCTATAGAAAATTTGATTTACAATATATATCAGATGTAGAACACTTCAAGAGCTATTTCTCAAAAGGTAATACCAAGTAGAGATGTGTTAGCATTTAAAGAACCCCAAATAACATCTAGTCCAATAGGTAGTTTTCTTCAAAACTCGCCTCTATGGGCTGGTGCATCATGTGCCATGGTTAGCCCACAAACATATGGAGTTTTAGCTTTGAGATCCAAATGAGCAATCCATACTCCACTACAGAGTTTTACCATACTTTGGATCTCATCATGGGTTGACCCATGCTTACACATGGCTGGTCCACATGTGGGTCTTGTCAACAGTCTATGGACCTGATTCTGGCTTGATCAATCAACCTATTTGGTTGTTTCCAGTGACATGAAACTCCTAGTCAACCAGTCTCTGATGCTGGTTAACCAAGATGACCAAATGAACTACTTTGTCCATTCTTGAAGATCTTCGTGGTGGCTTGTCCCGACCCTATCCATAATAAATTTGACATTGATGAAACTCACCCATAGCACCTTCTATGCCTTTCAAAACTTCAGGCCTTGTTCAATATGGTCTCCGAAGTGATAGTGGCTTGGACTCTACCTAAGATGCGCATTATGTAGTCATGAAATCACCAAACTATGATAATCCTAGCACTGACAAAGTATACCATAAGATAACACAATAAATGCCATAACTTGAAAACATTAACCGAAGATAATGGATAAATAAATATGTCATCTAAACCATACAAACTTTTTGTGTAGGAAAATTCTATGATAGATACCTCCTTAAAAGGTGTAGCCACTACAACCAATTGAGATTTTAGAGACAAATTTAGGGACAATCACTTTTTAGGGATGAAATATTCTAATTGCCAAAAGTGTCATTATATTTTTAGTGACAAAATTGGATATTTAGTAATGAACTACTATCCTTTTGAGATCAAAATTTTTTTTTTTTAATCTAAAAAAGTAAACCTTTTTGGCAGCAAATAATTTGGCTCCCAAAAGTGCATTTATTAGCGACATTTTCAAAATTGTCACTGAAAGTCCTTTTTTGACTTTTTGGGACAACCTTTTAGCGACAACTTTCACGGCGTTTGTAGCAAAATTTTTACTTTTAGGGAAAAAAATTTAGTCTATAAAATCCAAAAATGTTGTAGTAACCATACATTCTAGTTATAAAGATTTGTGGTCTCAGTTATAAATCATATTGGTGATTGGTTACAGAGTTTTGTGGTGGTCAAATTTGTGGTGAACTTGATTTGTGGTGGTCTACGTTACATGGACTCGGGGTACGTGTATCGGATGTGGGTGTGTATCCAAGCGTTAGACCTTCATAAATTTAAATCTTAGAATCTTGGGATACGTATCCAAAATTGGATATGGGTGCGGGACGCGTCATATACACATATATATTGCATATTATATAATATTCTCAGATGAAATGTTGTAAATTATAAAGAAATTGAATAGGATTAAGAAAAAAATATGAAATTTCTGTATCTAATTCATGTGACAGGCTAAAATTATTGTTTTACTAGCAAATGTAAGTTTCTTCTTCTCATATATTGTCACAAATTAAAGGATCTGAGTGTCTAAATTGGGTACGAGTGTCGGACACATATCCCACACCCTTACCCATGTCATATCCGTTGGACATGAGTATTGTGGGGAAAATAGAAGGGTCCATGTAACACAAGTGGTGGTTGGTTATGAGATGTTTGTGGCGTTTTTGGTTATGACTCAAATTAAATAGAGATGTACCTATATATATACACTGAAGGATATATACATCACATACATGCATGTTCTAGGTACATCTCTATTTAATTTTCATATTTGAATTTTGATGGATGTTCCGTATGGAGTAGTTTGCTTTGTAATTACCTCATTTCTGAATTTTGCAAATTGACCAACTTCAATTCCAAGACGTTGTCCCCTTTCCGTCTCTCTTTTTCTCTGCGTACATGCATATATACAGGTATAGGTTTTTTTCATGTGTCTTATTGACTAAGCTAATTTCTATTTGAATAGGTTTAAGGATGATGACGATGGCAGTTTGAATTGTGATATCAAATTTCTGTCACCCTTTTCTTAACTCTCAATGCGGAACTGTTAATAATGAGAACATTGTAATTTTGAAAAATTAAGATGAGAGACTATTGTGGTTAATATCAATTTTAAAATATAGCATATATATATGTATTTTTATAATATCAAATTTTCAATCATGTATTTTTTCCCCTACAGTTTAAAGCTTCAAGTCATCTTTAGAAAATTATTAGATAGTTCCAGAGGACCAATTGCAGCTTACATTTACTTGGTACAATGGTAAGTTTTTAATGATTACAAAAAACCACTTCAGGTTATTGTTTCAGTGCTCATGTCCCACCCTCAATAATCCCTATAAATTTAACTTGACCCAATTGACCAGTAATAATTCGATATATTTTTAAAAATTATTCCATTAAAAGTGATCAATCAAGGAGCCTTAATTTTAACTCACGAGTGACGTGTTTGTGGGTTCTTTCTCTCCCTAGGTCCTTCAATAAAATGTAGGAGTTTTGACGCTCCTTTGGATTTTGGAGTAGAAAGGTAAAAAAAAAAAAAAAAGAACAAAGAAGCCTCTTTTCACAAGGTGTGTTTTTGCATGGTTTCTTTGCATCATATAATTATATGTTGGTTGTTTATGGCATATTTGTTTTTCCGATTCTTATATTATGTATATGTATGTGAGATTTAATTTCGGCTAGTGCCCAACTAATTACACTTGGTATGATAATTGAATTAGTAGGTATATGATGGAAGATAGTTCATAGAAAATCTTTTTTATTTTATTTTTAAAGAAAGATAATCAGTTATAAAGACAAAACAAATGCACCGAATTTCATGTATAAAGTGCACATGCAGTGAGTGCTACCCTTCTCATATATATATAACTTCTAATATATATATATATATATATCTGAAGTGACAACCTTTTAAATAATTGTACACCACTGCCTATTACTTAGTAGTCATTTCAAACCCATGTATAAACAGCTATAAAATGTATACCTAGCCTTCTCGTACTTCTGTTGTAATGTTAAGTAGAGCATCCACGGTGGGATGGTTTAGATTGTGTGTTAATTTGTGTGTTAATTGTTTGTTAATTTAGAGAGTGAATGGGGTGCTCCAATGATGTG
Source organism: Camellia oleifera (assembly GCA_022316695.1). Lineage (NCBI taxonomy): Eukaryota > Viridiplantae > Streptophyta > Magnoliopsida > Ericales > Theaceae > Camellia > Camellia oleifera. The sequence goes on along the minus strand of CM039310.1, from coordinate 72,097,688 downwards.
TGTTAGTAAATAATATAATCTATACATGTATTATATATGTATAGAAAGGACAAAAGAAAATTTAAAAAAATGTTCTGCTGTGGTACTTTTTCTGTCAGGCTTGTCCCCTCCTTCCTCTTTCTCTCTTGCTTGCTAACTGATTTAGGAGCTGACACTAACAAACTGATTAGTTCATCTATTGGAATGCTCTAACCTTATATAAGATCATAACTGTGACCTATCACATGCCATTTAAACATTTCATTACAACACTTAAAATATGTGGCAGAACAACTAAAACAACTAAGCAGGATTATGGAGCATTTGGCTTACTCGTAACAATTCATTGTTCAACAAGGAGGTTTTGGAATGGAGAGACTGCAGATTTGGTTTTGGTGCAACCTACACATTGGGTCAAAGGTTATAAAGGGTTGAGGGATTATTTTGTGAATGACATTATCATAAGCATTGAAATAGGTTGGAGCATCTCCAATCCTTCATCAAATTTGAGTAAAAATTTGATGAAAAGTTTGATTTGATATGATGCACTCCAATGGTAAATTTAAAATTTTCATCAAATTTTGTTACAAGTTCGGTTGTCCTGCAGGATGACCGGGAGGATGTCCGGGCAGACGTTCAGCCATGAGTTAAATTTGACATTCTGATGAAGAAAGTCCGGTTGTTCGGGTGGACGTCCGGCCCAATGGCCAGCTACAAAATTTGATGAAAGGTCAAAAGCTCCCTTAATTTGATGAAAAATTTAATTCTCTCGTCATTTGATATCGATTCAATTTTAATCAATTTGATGAAGCATTTGACGAAGGATTGGAGATGACCTAAGGAATTCAAAACTGTGTATTAGAGTTTTGGGGTTTAGGATGGGTATTAGTTTTGTCTCTGTTAGTATGTAGTGGTGATTTCAGGAATTTTTTTTAAGGTAGACATTAAAAAATTTAAACTATTTAAATTAAAAAAAATTTGTAATATATTGTAGTATATTAGACTTTTTTTTTTCTTTTTTTTTGATAAATAAACAAATTTTATTAGAAAAGCATCAAGATGATGTAAAGAATACAAAAAGGTAGCCTAAAATAGCACAAAGCCTAAGACCATCTTCAACGCATTTTCAATTCTTTCATCAAATTTAAATTTGATGAAAAATCATCCTTTTTGCTGCTCCAATCCTTTCATCAGATCATTATCAAATTGAGGATGTGATAAATCTTTCACCAAACTGAGGACGGCTGGGACCTTTCTTCATTTGATTGTTCATAGTCATTGGATTTGCATCACTGGACAACCGGCCGGATGTTCACCCGGTCATCTGCTTAATTGAAAAATTCCCATAGCAAATCATTTCAAAATTGATTGACATTTATATTGGCCGGTCGACCGGCCAGACATTTGCCCTGTTGTTCCCTCGGCCGATTGATGTTTTGATGAAAGACCAAAATCTTCCGTTGGAGCGTCGGATATCAGATCGAGTTTTTACTCAAATTTGGTGAAAAAAAAGATGCAACGTTGGAGATGCTTTAACTAATCAATTCCTATACAAAATCTACAAAAGCCAACATATTTGAATCTACTGTAATCGTAACCCAACTATGAAGCACAGAGAGTAACCGACACTCCAACCACAGATTGGACTGAGACACATCATGAAAAATACACCTATTCCACTCCAAACATATCAACCACACCAAACAATGCCCCGCAAGCATCCATGCCTTTCGACGCCTTTTCCCAACCTTTACTCCAGTCCAACCTTGCAACACCACCAATACCGAACCTGGCTGAACCCAAACCAAATCAAAAGTCGCAGCAATAAGCATCTAAATGAATAAGCAAATCATCCCCTAACTCCGCATTCCAAATCACAAATTAAAAAATTTATAATATATTGTTGCCATTGTTTAAAAAAAAAAAAAAAAATGTAGATACATGAACTTTTATCATAAATATATTTTCTTTATCACTAGCATGATAAGATGATATTTTTTTCTCGTACAGTCTACCTCTATGGTTAATTTGTGGAACAAGTTATAAATTGAGCCTGGTTGAGAAGTGGCTTTTTGGCTAAAATGTTAGGGGAAAAAAACCAATATGTTTGGGAAGAACTTCTTGTTTTTTTACTGAAAAACATGCAAAAAGTAGAGTGAATGGGATGGAATCTGACTTTTTTTGTATGAGGTGCTATTTTAGTCAAAAAGTCAAAAAGTTACTAAAAAAGCCAAAAAGTCAAAAGCTATTAAAACGCCAAAAAGTTTTCAACTCATGCAAAGAAGTTAAAGATTCCTTCTCATTCATTTTACTTATTTTATTTTATTTTTGGGATCAAAACAAAGAAATTTATTAATGGACAAAAAATAGACGAGGATAAGGCATCCTCTACAAAGAATTCTCATTCACCTTACTTTTTGCATGTTTTTCGTAAAAAGTCAAAAAGTCTCTCCCAAACATATTTTTTCACTTTATATTTTAGTCAAAACCAAGGCACTAAAAAAGCCACTTCCCAAACATTTTTGATCGATCAATTAATTTTGAACATGAATTGGCATAAGTTTTTTGGATAAGGAGTAAAATACATGAATATATATGTTCTGTATTATTATGTTGGAGAGAAGAAACAAAAGCAGAGAAGAATCTTTATATATAAGAAACTTAACCATATATACTTTTTTCTTTTTAAGAGTGTTAATTACCATATTTTTTTCCATGTTTTGTTTTTCATCTCTTGTATCAACATTGGTAACATGCATAAGTGGGGAAGACTCATTAAACTAATACAATGTTGACACAAAAGGTGATAAAGGAATTATGATAAGAAATGATGATAATCCTAACATTATTTTTTATTTTTTTTTTGTTACAGGAAAATCCTCCTACTCTCCCGCAGGTCCAAGGCAGCGCCCCTTGAGGAGATCACCAGGGTGTCCTGTTGGCCGTTCCGAGCAAGAGACTATAACCTGGAAGCTTGTCCCGACCTCACAAGGCAAGCTCCAGTAAGTCAGGACTCGCACAGCAGGAGAGCATTGAACCTACACAAAGTGCTGACTAGACAACTTGAGGTCCAACCTCCTAACCAACAATGCTTTTCGCCCAAGAGATTGGCCCAAGGGAGAGGGGAATTGAACTTGTGACCTTGGGGTTTAAACCCCAAGGTTTTACCACAATGCCACAACCCCTTGGGTTAATCCTAACATTATTGTTTTAAGAGTTAGTGGGTTATGAGTCGGATATTCAGTGGAGTGGAGTGGGTGTTCAGCATCAATGTAGTGGGACAGGGTATTCATAATTGGACTGTTTTAACATATATATTACTAATTTATTAAAAAAATATATTTTAGATTATTCAATTGCATACCATATTGAAGGGGCGGCGCTGCCCTTGTTAGTTGTTTTCTGGGAGGTTTTTTAATCTGTATGCTTTTCCCTCTGATTTAGGGCTGTCGTATTTTTTTTTTTAATGAACTTTTTTTTTTTGTTTGCCGGGAAAAAATAATTGAAACAACTAAGGATTTAGGGAAGACTTCAAATTTCTTTTCCATGTTCCTATAAATGAAATATATTTATATGGGCAATAACTAGGCTTTGAAAAATATTGAGACCAACAAATAATTGATTGGCCACAATCTAAGAAGTATGGACACGGACACGGACATGTGACACGACACGAATACAATACAGACACGCCGACACGTTAATTTTAAAAAAATGCAAGACACGACACGTGGGGGACACGCATGAAATATATAATTTTATATATTTATTATATGTTATATATATGAATATATCATTCAAAGATAATAAAAAAATGCAATATAATACTAATTCTTATAAATTTATATGGTTTTTGTTTTATTATTGTATCTTAAGTTGTTTTGTTCAAACTTATAATTAATTTCACATATGTCTAATCGATAGGCACGTGTGTCCTAGAAATTGACACGTGTGTCCTCCAAGTATCCAAAGAGTGTCCGGGTCTTTAAAAAATAAGACACGTTTTGAAGAGTGTCGGACACGTGTCCTAAGACTGTCTAAAGAGTGTTGGTGTCCGACACGGATACGTCATCTTCTTAGAAGTGTCCGTGCTTCTTAGGCCACAATCCTCACAAATATGGTTGACTATAAAAAAAATTTCCTTGAGAAACGAAATTTGAGCAGAAGATTATTATCAATTTAATAAAAATAAAAATAAAAATAAATTAAAATGCTGGTACTCAAAATACCTTTACAAGGTAAAGAACTCACTAATATAACTAATCCTTTAAAAGAAAATTTGTGTGGTACAAGAAAACAAATCACAAACAATTACCCAATAATATATATAGATATTTTTGTTTTTTCAGGATCTTCATAAAATACTAGTTGTTGTTCCACAGCAGATAACTTAGTTCAAATAACCAGTAAACTCTCCAAAACTCCACAATTAAAATGGTCACTATATCATGTACATGTACCAAAATAATTTCCTTAATGCCAACTGTTCTGTTAAAGCTAATTGTTAATTGTGGAAGTCTTTATGCTTTAAGATGTCTAAATACTCTGTTCAAATCCAAATATTCTTTAATACTTAAACGCTTAATCACTTCGGTGTATGCTTAAAAAGGAAAAATTAAAGAATATAGTCCATTCTTTAATACTTGATCCCAATTCTTAAGCTAAGTGGCAGATATCTCAGTAATAATAAAATCAGAAATCTCATTATTCCTTCTCTCAAGTTGCAGCCTCCAATGTACCAAAATAAAACACAAGTATTATCAATGCTCAGACAAATGCACATGAATATAACCTTTGCATAGGTAAATGAACATGTTCAATGTGCTTCCTTGATCCAATTAACTTAGTGATGGGGGTCACATGCAGAAGCCCGAGGTCTAAGAAGCACAGATATGGACACAGAACATGGTGATTTCAAAAAAATGGAGATACAGACATGGCAGGAACACGCCAATAATTTTTATTTATTTTTATTTGTTATGTAGATTAATATTACATCTTCAAACAATTGAAATTAATAAAATCTAAAACTAATTCAATATAAAAAAAACTCTTTCTCAAATTAACTCTTATGGTTAGTCTATTGTTATGAATGATCTATTAATTATTTAAATCTAAGTAAAAAGTAATAAACATTCAACATCCAACATCCATAAAATAATAAAAAGTGGAAAAAAAACTAGTTGGTGTGTTTTTGATGTGTTCCCTAAAAACAACTTAACTAAATAAAAGGGGACGTGTCCCTTATGTGCTCCTGCCATGTCCGCGCGTTTGATACTGCTACGACACCTGTTTTGAAGTGTCGGTGCTTTATAGCCCAAGATTCATTGCACTTATATGAGGCGGGCGCAGAAGAATTAGAATTAATTTAGTTAGCTTGATTTATTTTGAGTTTTATTTAGGGAATTAATAGTTTAATTTTGGGTTTTTTCGGAATTTATTTCTTTCTTATTTTTATCTTTTAGTTGGACTATAAATATTGAGTTTATGGTTAATTGAGGACACTTTTGATATTGAACACATTAATTGAGAGCTTAATTTTTGCTATAGTTTTCTTCCGTTCTTTAGTTTTGTGTTTATTTTTGCCGGCTATCTAGCATCAAGTCGTATCAGATCAACATTTGATCCAGAATGTATTGTATCCTTTGCATAGTTGCTTCCACCATCAGTTGCCATTCACCAATCTTTGACATTAAGCCAGAGGCATCGTCATTCCAACACCACTCATTGTTGTTCAACCTTCGTCGTCATTGAACTTGGGCTATCCAGTGTTGTCATTAGCCAACCGTCATCAGTATCTCGTGTCTCAACAACCGCAAAGGGCTATCCACGAACTAGTGTTGACATTGTCGTTTGTCGGAACCCATCGGTATTAGTAGCCTTTGTCATTGCCAATTGGAGGGTTGGCTTCACACAATCTTCGTTGCTGACGCGTCATAACTGGAAGTGGACTTTGTTCATCCTCCTCAACAGTTGCCAGCAGCACCATTGCCAACTTGTGTTGTCTCGATTTTCTATAGATGTTGATCGATAGAGAGGAGGAAATGAAAGGAACAAATCCTAAACCCCAACCTGACCCAGCCTACACCCTAAAACCGATCCTATATCCTTAACCCACACCGAACTTGTCACTCTTACCGGTCTCACTCTAGCCCAGAAACTTGTCATCCAATTTATTCTATCTTTTAAACAAGTCTAGGCCCAAATCAGTTTTATAACCTAGTCCCTACTGGTCCGAACATCTACAGCCCTATCCACTTCTTAACTCTTTGACCCAACCACCTTCAATCACAAAAATTCCAGCACCTTCAATAAGAAGCATCTCAACCTCTACTCAGGCCAGCCCAACCCTTCTGGCCTTACCAGACCATACTCCTACTCCCGTTCTAAGTGTGTCATAATAGTCATGTTGTTCAGACCAAGACTGCAACACACTAGGAGCATGTTTGATTGGGTGGATTAGAGTATGGGATTAGGATTATTAATCCGTGGGCCCAATTATCCCATGTTTGTTTTAACATTTTAGTTTAGGATTATTAATCCAATGAATAATTAATCCAACAAATTTGTAGGATTATTAGTAATGGGGTAGTGGTGGGATTATTAATCCAATGAATATTAATCCTATTGGATAGTGAATACCACACTAATTTAATAAGATTATTAATACTTCACTATTAATCTTATGAATCAAACATGACCTAGAGGTCCTCTTAAATTGTGAAGTCAAATCTAAAAACAACACAACTTTTCAGAAGTACAACACTGTATAGCACATGTAATTTTTTTATTCAAATTATGAATTTAATTTTTGTGAATAAAAAAGTTATTGAATTTAATTATGGTGCTATAATATAAATGTTTTAATTCGTATTTATTTTTTTTGTATTTTCTGAATGAAAATTTTGATAAATCACCAAAAACTTGTGTACTTGATTTTCAGAGAAAATATAAAACATGAAGTCAATAAGAATTTATATAATACTTTAAAAATTATTTGATGGCCCCTACATAAAATTTCTAGTTTTGCCCTTACTTTTAAATTTTGACTTTAATATAGGCATGATTATCACTTGATCAAATCCTTAATGCCATCACAATATGTTATAGAAAAATATCCTACATATATACCTGCATGTTAAAATTTAGAAAACAAAGCAGTGGGTGCAACGCGATGCGTTTGCAATTTTACATTTAAATTTTTGGATGGTTTGATGTATGCGGAAGACCGTTAGCAAATATTGGATTGTTTGATGAATAAGAAAACTTAGATTTGGTAGTTATTGGATGTGGAGGGCATTCTTAGAAAACAAAGTGTGACAATGATCACATCAAATGGGGTTTATGCTTTATATAATAGAATAGATAATCATAAAGGCATCGCATAGCTCATTAGCTAGCCCACTGAGTGGAAACATAGCTAGTAGGTTCAGTGATATCCCTAAGATCATGAATTGTGCACTGTGCACAATCTTTATATGTAATGCAGTATGACAAAAATATAACACCTTGCTTATATCAATACTTGCTGGAATAACACAATAGATTAGACACGTAGGTTGATGTCTTACCAGAAATTTATATAATTATTAGAATATTAACTAAACTAGAGTGAAAAGGAAACCACATGATATAAATCCTTTTATAAATAAATTAAATAAAGAAGAAAAAAAATTAAGAAGTCGATAACAGACCCGCTTTGAGGGGAAAGACTTCTTGTTAGTTCAATTAAAAAAAAAAAAAAAAACTAGACCTCCATAACTTCACCAAGAAGTCGATACAAAATATTCCAGCCTCCCTTTGTATATATTGATTGAATACAACCTATTTAAATAGAATAAATTAGATACCTACTTAGTAAACCTACTAATATCCTAACACATACAATCAAAATTCCTAATTACTAGATAACTGCTACTGTGGAGATATATTTTCTGAGTACCAACACATGGCAAGGTGACGCCGACGTGTCAGCCGAGGTGCCACGTGTCCTGATCGTAATGGTCGAGATTATCTCCGAAGATATCGGAATCCGAGGTAAACGGATAAGGCACAAGAGTCCTAGGATGATGAGGGGACTCAGCTTGGATAAGGATAAAGCTCTTAGGGAGTTTATCTCTATCTATGGAAGAGTCCTGGATAAACATTGAGCAAAAGTCCATTGAAGCTAGGCTTCTGTTGGGACAATGATTGAGTTTACTATAAAAGAGAGGCACCCCCGATGGGTCTAAGGTGCACAATTTATATTCTGAACAGTGAGTTTAGCACTATTGATTATCTTTGAGAGATATACTGACTTGATCGTCGGAGTGCCCCTGGGTGGACGAACCACCGCCAGAATCTTCTCTTTCTGTTGCAGGTCATTCAGGTGCCATCTATTCTGCCAGTGCTCTCCAGCTGAATACTGAGTTGGCAGTGTGGTCAGAAATTTACACACACAATTTGGCGCCGTCTGTGGAAAAGAAAGTAGAATAGATGGCCAGTAACGAACAAAAGGAAAAGATTGGGGACGACACTCCTGCTGGGAATGGCAGACCTATCGACCTTGACGTCAAAGGAGACAACCGCAACACGAAAACTCGTGACCAGAATCACGGAGCGAAAGACGTCGGCCAGGAAGGCGACGTATCAAAGAAAGACCAAAGCAGGTACTATAACGAAGATAACCTCCAGGTATGGAGGGATAGATGCCTACGGAGGGTTGAAGAAGTAAAAGAGATGGCAAACAAATTGGTGGATCTGCAACCGGTCGTCAATTTCATAATGCAAAATAATGTCATGCAGCCACCATTCCCGCTGCAGGACACGTCGATTCCAGCGGCCAATGCCCAGAAGAGGGGACAAAAGCCAATCCCAATAGCCCCCCAGCACGCTAGGAGTGAAAGACACTCACCGGCCTTTAAGGGAGGTCGGGCAAGGGGAGTCGAGGAGGGAAGAATCACGGAGGATGCACCATACCAAGGAGGCAGACCCCAAAGAACATCGGCATGTTCAGGGACAGGCACTATACTTCGACACACCTAAGGGAGAAAGGTCGAAAACGGCTCACAACGAAGCTGAGAGCAGTGCTCCGAAAAGACTGAAGTCAGGAGACAGTCGAGCTCCTGACCGGACCAAAGAGGACTTGAGAGATTACCTTAAGAGGAAGCAAGATCATGCTGAGGTAGCATCCACTGTTAAACCAAGAACACCATTCTCAGTGGAGTTGGATAGATTTGAGGCGCCGAAGAGATTCAGTATGCTGAGATTCCAAATATACGATGGTAAGTCAGACCCCAACTTCCACGTTGGACTGTACTTGAACTCAATGTCATTGTATAGTGGGAACGAGCCACTGCTCTGCAAAGTGTTCCCCTCATCCTTCGGGGAGATTGCATCAGATTGGTTTCACAAACTACCAAAGGGAAGTGTAAAGACCTAGGAAGGCCTGGCCGAGATGTTTGTGGCCAGGTTCGTGACAAATAAACTGCAGCCATTGAGGGTGGATGCATTGATGGCCCTGAAGATCAGTAAGGATGAAGGCCTTAGGGCCTATGTGAAAAGGTATTACGAGGTGTTCAATCGAATACTCGAGTGTAATAGAGAGGTAGCAGTCGCATCTTTCAAGAACGACCTAAAAGATGATTGTCTGCTACGAAAGTCTTTGGCAAAGACATTGCCAAAAAGCATGGAAGAGCTCATGGCAAGAATCGAGAAGTATGCCAGAGCCGAGGAAGATACGTCGGGGAATAAGGAGACAAAGCAAGAGAAAGGAAACGGCTCGCCGAAGCGAGGCCGAGGTAGCAATGGATCCAACAAGTAAGAGACAGAACTGAGGGCTGCACAGGCAGTGACAACTGTGTTCCGAATCCCAATTCACAAAGTCTTGGATAAAATTCGGAATCAACCCTATTTCAGAACGCCAGCAAGGACACCAGGAGAATTTATGGAAAGAAACCTTGGCAGGCATTGTGCCTACCACAATGAAGATGGGCACATGACCCAGGGTTCCAGAGCCTTGAAAACACACTTGGAAGACCTGGTGAGGCAAGGACATCTGAGAGACCTTGTCGATGAGACCAGGACAAGGGAAGAACAGGCAAGATTGCCTCAGGCACCAGCAGCTTCGCCTCTCCCAGCACAACAACTCCAGGCAGGAGGATCTCGGGTAATTAATGTAATTCACTCGAAGGTCAACGAGAACGAAATTAGGGGGGAGACTCAGAAGGTAAAGCACTTGCAGCATGTCTACCAAGTCGGGGAGAAAAGACATCGGGCAGAGGAGTGCTAGGGACCAGTAGTGTCCTTCATAGAAGCCGACCTCGAGATGGTGCAACATCCATATAACAATGCCTTGGTAGTATCCCTCCAGGTTGGGGAATACCAAGTAAAGCACATCTTGATTGATCAAGGCAGCTCTTGTGACATCATGTATGTCAGATGTTACAAGGAGCTTGGCCTTCACCCAGATGATATGGAGCAATCCAATGGCCCAATGGTCAGGTTCAATGGAATGCCGACATGGCCACTTGGAACGACGAGCTTGGAGGTGCAGGCAGGCACTAGGAAGATAAAGACAGAGTTCACCATAATCGACACACCATCCCCATATAATGCAATCCTGGAGAGACCATGGCTACACGCAATGAGGGCTGTCCCCTCAACATTGCATCAACTACTGCGGTTCCCAACAGAGCATGGGATAGAAGAAGTCAGAGGAGATCAGCTGCAGGCGAAGAATTGCTCCATGGCAGCAATGAAATCTACCTGCAACATACGAGAGCCAGAAAGGGCAGAAATTAAAGATGAGGACGTGGAAGTCCTAGAAGACGTTGGCAACGAGCCAGCCGAGAGGAGCGAAGAAGCTCTGAGGAAAATTCTCATCCAGGAGGGGGATGAAGAACGTTTCTTTCTTCTCGGCTCGGGCTTAGCCGAAGAGGAAAAAGAGTTGGAAGCTTTTTTAAGAGCAAATATTGAAGTGTTTGCTTGGACGCCTTACGAAATGCCTGGCATTGACCCCGAGGTCACTTGCCATAAACTGAACGTTGACAGGTCGTCCAAACCTGTAATCCAACGAGCAAGAAGACCGACGTTGATGCATGTCGAAGCAGTAGAGGAAGAAGTAGACAGACTTCTGGAGGCCAGGGCCATTAGAGAAGTTAACTACCCGACATGGCTATCCAATACAGTGGTGGTGAAGAAGAAGAATGGTAAATGGATGCGTGGACTTTACCAGCCTGAACAAGGCCTGTCCCAAAGACAGCTTTCCTCTACCCAAAATTGACCAGCTAGTGGATGCCACGTCAGGGCATGGAAGGATGAGCTTCCTGGATGCCTATAGGGGGTATCACCAGATAGCCATGTAACCCCCAGACGAAGAGAAGACTACGTTTATCACCCCAAAAGGGCTGTACTATTACAGAGTGATGCCTTTTGGGTTGAAAAACGCAGGAGCAATTTACCAAAGATTGGTAACCAAGATGTTCAGACACCTGATTGGCCGAACGATGGAAGTTTACATCGACGATATAGTCGTAAAGACCAAGGAACCTACGGGTCATCTGGCTGACCTAAAAGAAGTCTTCGAAATCCTTAAAACATATCGGCTCCGACTCAATGCATCGAAGTGTGCATTTGGAGTTGGATCTGGTAAGTTCTTGGGATACCTGGTGACCAGAAGGGGCATTGAGGCCAACCCAGATCAGATCAAGGCCATCCTAGAGTTGAAGAGCCCGACGTCAGCAAAACAGGTGCAGATGCTAACTGGAAGGGCCGCAGCCCTGAATAGGTTTATCAGCAGAAGCTCAGACAAGTGCAGACCTTTCTTCAACTTAGTGAAGAAAGCCACAGACTTCCTGTGGACCGAAGAATGCGAAGCCGCCTTGGCCGACCTAAAAAAGTATCTGACCACAGCTCCAGTTCTTTCAAATCTAGAACCTGGAGAGGAGCTATTTTTATACTTTGCAGTTTCAGAGCATGCGATAAGTGCAGTGGTAGTCCGAGAAGAAAAAGGGGAACAAAAGGCTGTTTACTATGTAAGCAAAACCCCTGGCTGATGCAGAAACAAGGTATTTACCCCTAGAGAAGTTGGCACTAGCTTTAGTAATGGCTTCAAAGAAACTGAACCATTACTTTCAAGCCCACAAGATTATGGTGCTAACTGAACACCCCTTGAAGTCCTTGCTGCAGTAAGGAGACTTGATAGGAAGAATAGCCAGATGGGCAGTGACCTTGGGCCAATACGACTTGGAGTTCAAACCCAGAACAGCCATCAAAGGCCAAGTTTTGGCCGACTTCGTGGCCGAGTTTACGCTAGAATCCATCAAGCATCGGGCTCCGATGAGCCAGGGTGAACGATGTCCAAGCAAGGAAGAAGGAGCCCAACCAAGGGCAACGGAACAAAAGAAAGAAGAAAAGCTCAGACCCTGCAGCATTTACATCGGTGACTCCTTTCGACTGTTCGTTGACGGGAGTTCAAACCGACATGGAGCGGGGGCACGAGTAATATTGATATCTCCAGATGGGCAGGTACTAGAACAATCGATTTGTTTGGGGTTCAAAGCCTCAAACAATGAAGCAAAGTACGAAGCACTCATTGCAGGACTGAAACTGGCAGCAGCAGTACAAGTAGATGAGTTAATAGTTTTTTGTGACTCACAACTTATAGTTAACCAAACAACAGATGAGTTTGTAGCCCGAGATGAAAGGATGTCGGCCTACGCAAAGGAGGTCATCAGGTTGGTAGCCTTGTTTCAGAACTGTCGACTACTTCAAGTCAGCCGAGATAATAACAGTCACGCCGATGCATTGGCCAATCTAGCTAGTGCAGTACAACTTGGAAAACCAAGGACAATAATGGTTGACTATTTGTCGGGCCCGAGCATCGAACCACTGACCACAGAGCATGAAGCAATGTGTGTGGACATGGGACCAAGCTGGATGGATGCAATTGTTGCATTCTTGAAAGAAGGAAATCTGCCAAATGACCACAATGAGGCACACAAGATCAGATTGAAGTTGGCAAGATTCAGTCTGACAGCAGGACATCTTTACAGAAGATCCTTCACTGGACCCCTTTTGAGGTGCATACATCCTTTGCAGGTTGAAGATTTTTTTTATATGAAATTCATGAAGGAATTTGTGGAAGCCACGCTGGGGGCAAATGACTCGCCCATAGGGCCATTACCCAGGGGTATTGGGGGCCTTACATACAGAAAGATGCAGAAACCTATGTGAAGAAATGTAAAAAGTGCTAAAGGTTTGCACCACAGATACACCAACCAGCAGCAGACCTGAATCCTGTATCCAGTCCTTGGCCATTTGCCCAATGGGGCATGGATCTTATTGGACAACTGCCCCAAGCAACTGGGTAAAGGAAGTACTTGCTGGTGGCAACAGATTACTTCACTAAGTGGATAGAAGCTGAATCCCTTGCCAAAATCCGAGATGTAGATGTGAAGAAATTCATTTGGAAAAATATCATCACCAGATTTGGGATTCCAAGAGCAATAGTTGCAGACAATGGAACACAATTTGACAGTAAGCTAATTAAGAGCTTCTGTGCAAAGTTCAAGATCAAGAACTACTTTCAACACCAAGCTTTCCCCAAAGCAATGGACAAGCAGAAGCATCCAACAAAGTAATTTTGGATGGGATAAAGAAGAGGCTGTAGGCAGCAAAAGGAAAGTGGGTAGACGAGTTGCCCAATGTACTCTCGTATATCGGACTACGCCGAGAAAATCAACAGGGGAATCCCGCTTTGCCATGGCTTATGGCACAGAAGCTGTCATTCCGCTGGAGATCGGTATCCCTGGGATCAGAACCCAGGGAGTAGAGAACGGGACTAATGATGTACTCTTAGCCCGAGATCTGGACCTACTAGAAGAAAGAAGGGAGAAAACTGTAATTCAGCTGGCAGCATACCAACAGCAGCTTGCCAAAGCTTATAATAAAAAGGTCAACCCAAGGGAGTTTCAAATCGGTGACCTCGTCTTGCGAAAAGTCGTCGGCAACAAGAAGGATCCCAGAGAGGGGAAGCTTGGCCCGAATTGGGAAGGACTCTACAGAATCATCTCGGTACTGGGCAATGGTGCATATCGGCTTGAAGATAATGAGGGCAAAGAGTTGCCAAGGCCTTGGAACACTTGCAATTTGAAATTTTTCTATCATTAGAATTTTTTGTGAAACTATCATTTGCCGAAGTAAATAAATAAAGTTTTCGCTTGTCTATATGTTTATATGCCTATGACTGATAAAGATACATAACGTTGTTTCTGGAATACATGTATAATGAGAACCCAAGTGGAACTTAGGTTCACATCAGGGGGCAGAGAGAAGAAAAATGGTTTTAACACTTGTTGAAACTTGAGAAAAGTTTACAAGTTGAAGTTAAACCGCGATGATGTTTAACACTTGTTGAAACTTGAGAAAAGTTTACAAGTTAAAGTTAAACCGAAATGATGTTTAACGCTTGTTGAAACTTGAGAAAAGTTTACAAGTTGAAGTTAAACCGAGATGATGTTTAACACTTGTTGAAACTTGAGAAAAGTTTACAAGTTGAAGTTAAACCGAGATGATGTTTAACGCTTGTTGAAACTTGAGAAAAGTTTACAAGTTGAAGTTAAACCGAGATGATGTTTAACGCTTGTTGAAACTTGAGAAAAGTTTACAAGTTGAAGACTAAGGTTAAACACCTGTTGAAATTTTATTAGGCCAAGAAAGGTACTTGGGTACTTGCCGAGGTAAATCATCAGTTTGTATAACCAAGGTGTGTCACCCCGAGGAGGTTGCACAAGGACTGAAGTGTTTATTAAAGATATGCAAAATATTCTAAGTATGGGAGCATACAAGACAAAGATACAAGCATTCAGAGAAAGAGAGTTGTATTAACATTCAAAAGAAGGCACGTCGGCCAAAACTCACAAATTGTTCCAAAAAAGAGAAGAACAAGAGTACAAAATACAAAGGAAAAAGACATCAAAGTAAAGACTCTTCGGCAACAATGGATGATTGGGTCTGAAGTTCAAACGACTGCTGGGAAGACGCCTCAGCAGCCTTTTTCGCCACGAGCTCGGCTCAATTTCTTGAAGGGTTTCATCAAGGCTCTTGTCGGCAAGGGGAACGTCGGCTGATGCCTTCTCAGTTGTATCATCTTGGGGAACCTCCTCACCCTCCTCGTCTTGAGTCAAGTCCAGGACATGCTCATTCAGAGAAGGGGACTTGGTCCCAGCAGCCTCCTTTGATTTCTTCACCAAGGTCTCCTTCTCAGACTCAGATTCATCATCGGATTGACTTGGAGTTGGAGGGAATGGAAGAGGAATGACATCAGCGTTCCTGAGGGGCGAGTCCTCGGGGACTTCAAGCTTTTTTAGAAGAGACATCCAACCAAGGGTGAAACCCTTGTTGCATGCCTGCTTCACTTGCTTTTCATAGCTCGACGTGACATCGGCCATCCCCTCAGCATATGCCTTTTCATCAGCGGCCTTGATTTCGGCCTCTTTTGTTGCAAGAGCATCCTGAAGTTCTTTCTGTGCCTGGGACGTCTTTTCCTCGGCCTCTCTTTTCTCGGCCTCGAGAACCTTTTTAATGGCCTCGGCAGATTCTGTCCTTTCTTCGGCATCATTCTGAGCTTTGATAGCATCCTCGGCTTGATCCTCCAAGGTCTTTATCTTTGATTGTAAGTTTTTATTAGTCTTCTGAAGACTGGAGACCTCCCTCTTCTTCTCGTCCAGCTTCTTCTGGTACTCAAAAGATTGTAGTGAGAAGGAATAGGCGTGCTGCATTGCTTGAGAAAAAATAATACAGAGTAAAAGTTATTACAAATGTTATAAGTATGCAATGAAGAGAAATAAAGAAAAATTGCCAAATGAAGACACTTACTTGGACAGAGCGTTGGAGCATCAGAGCATAGTTTTCATATTCGCTCAACTCGGCGTTTCGGTCGAGATCGCCGGGAAGAAACACCGCGGTACTAAGAGCAACACCGACATTAATGTCATCAGCACTATCGTTAGCCATGACTGGCTTATCCTCTAGTGTGATTTTGGGAGCCCAGGGGGCATCATGTTTTTGAGACCCCGAGGTGGTTGCAGCAAATGACCTCGGCCTCTTTGATCGGGTAGACTCGGATGGTTGGGCCTCGGCACCCCTTTTCTCAGCAGCAGATTGGGACTCATCGCTCTCAGCCAATTTAGAGATTGGCAAGGTGTCCTCAGTGTCAACCTAAGTCACCATTGCCTTTGGCTGAGCTTTCTTGATCCTTTTTTGCTTTGGCTTTGGAGGTTGAGTTAGAGCTGGTTGAGCATCAACATCAGATGGAATGTTGGCCAGGAGATCTTTAGCAATTGGTTTTGGGCGGCCCATCTCGGCGGCAAGAACAAGTCGTCGCCGACGTTTTCGTTGGGATATTGGGATCAGATATGGAGCCGAGGTAGACGGCTGTTCTGCTGGATCAGAAGTTGACCCTTGATCTGGCTGAGATGTGGAGGCAACTTGAGGAGTTGTGGCAGAAGAAGGAGACAGACTCTTCTTCTTCTTCTTCTTGGGGACGTCGGGAAGAGCTGACTTGTACGTAGGAATGAAATTGAGTACCAGTGGGGCCTTGCGCTTGTGGACTGGAAGGTCCAGTAGCTTCTTTAAACCCTGGCTTGGGTAAAAAGACTTGCGGAAGTCTTTCCCTGGTTTTGGAAGAGCTGCAAGGAAAAACAGACATTAGAACAAATAAAGTATTGAAGACCTTAAAAACAAGTTAGTATGAACACAGGGCTCTTACCCTTGCCCTCTACAAAAACTGATCGAGGAAGAGGGTAGAGATGAAGGTCCTCGTCTGGAGCGAACTCCCAGTTCCCCGAGGTAATGAAGTAATCATCTCCAGCTCCCTTGTTGGAGTTTGGGAGGTCGGCTACGATTTTGTACTCTGTGGACCTCGGCTTAAGGTAGCAAACGTAGCCCGTATCTTTTTTGAGGCCACACATGGTGTAGCAATATTGGATGTCGGGTAAGGTAATCCTGGCATTTTCTTGTTTAGCTAAGGCAATTATACCATTTATAACTCGGTAGGAATTGATGGTAAGTTGCATGGGGTTCAACTTATAGTAATGAAGTATCCCACGGAAAAGGGTATTTAGTGGGAGCCGGCTCGGTAAAAGCTAACACAGGGAAGGGCATAGACTCAGCTGTAGGCATGATGGAGTCATCCTCCCCCGCCAACCTCAGATGGACGTCGGCAGGAATGCAAAACTCTTGCCTGAAGTATTCAAGCTTGGTTAGGGTGTCTACCTTATGCTTCTACATACCCATGATATCGGCTTAGACTAAAGGGGTTGGATTTCAGAAGGGTGTGTTTCAAAAGGTTTTTATGGACCTCAGCTAAAGCTTAAAAATACACAGTATTTGTGGGGAATCATTTCAATTCTCCCTAAACAATTGTCTGAGTTCTACAAACAAATCCCAAACCTAGATCTATGGAAATGAAGATTGAAGGCACGAATCTGGAAAACAGAAAAGCAAGAAGGCGCTTTAGAATCAAGAACAAAGATGGACTATCAAGAACATTGTAAGTACAAAGGGAATAGGGTCAAGAACAGTGGCAAAAGTGCAGAAAAGTTACGAGCAGTGTGTATTCAAGACATGAGCGAAAGCAAAGTCACGAAATAGAAACATTCAAATATATGATTCACAAATCGAATGTTTGAGCAAAGTAGTAATGGCAACAGGTAATGAAGAACATCAAGAACTGAAACTAGGAGAAACAGTAAACTCACCGAAGAGAAAAAGCCGGAGTTAAGATCGCCGAAATCAGACAAACGCCAGCAGCTTCAAAGATTAGCAAGAACCTCGCCGGAGGAGGTGGACGGAGCAAGTTGCAGAGCTTTAGAAACTTGAGCAATGGAGGATTTGGAAGAGAAAAGCTAGAGATAGAGAAAGCCTCAAACAGCGATGGAGAAAAGTGAAGAGACGGAAGAGGGAAAGAAGTTTTGTTAAAACTTGAAACGGTGGCAAAAAGAAAGCAATTAAATGCGCCTAGAATGACGTATGCGTCAGACGGCGCACGCAGGCGCGAAACAACTCATAGGCGCGTGTCAGGTACGACCCAATAAAAAAAGGATACGTAACAGAAATGGTTGAATTACTGTATGACAACTCATACGCATGAAGGGGCTTTTAGAAATCTTGTTCTTTAAAGAGACATGTCGGCCTTAATGATGATCTCGGCTAAGACACTTTAAGCCGATGTACTGGCAGGAGGTACCAATATAGGTTCCATCACCTCAGAAGGCCGAGGTAATAGAACCTAGGGGGCAGTTGTGGGGATATATTTTCTGAGTACCAACACGTGGCAAGGTGACGCCGACGTGTCAGCCGAGGTGCCACGTGTCCTGATCGTTATGTCGAGATAATCTCGGCATGACCGAGGTTATCTCCGAAGATATCAGAATCCGAGATAAACGGATATGGCACAAGAGTCCTAGGATGATGAGGGGACTCAGCCTGGAAAAGGATAAAGCTCTTAGGGAGTTTATCTCTATCTATAGAAGAGTCCTGGATAAACATTGAGCAAAAGTCCATTGAAGCTAGGCTTCTGTTGGGATAAGGATTGAGTTTACTATAAAAGAGAGGCACCCCCGATGGGTCTAAGGTGCACAATTTATATTCTAAATAGTGAGTTTAGCACTATTGATTATCTTTGAGAGATATACTGACTTGATCGTCGGAGTGCGGGGTGGACGAACCACCGCCGGAATCTTCTCTTTCTGTTGCAGGTCATTCAGGTGCCATCTATTCTGCCAGTGCTCTCCAGCTGAATACTGAGTTGGCAGTGTGGTCAGAAATTCACACACACAGCTACTAACCAACAAAATAAAAGTAAATATGTTTTAAAACATAATGAATGTATCGCCACATCATGGACATGCAACACAACATAACAATACTCCATGACTTGTGTTACACACTATGGTACTCCATGACATGGCTGAACCACCTTGAATAAGATGATTTTATCCTCCTTATCTGAGTTTGACATTAGTTGAACAGGTTAAACACAAATGATGTACATCGTATGCATATAGAATCGTAGCAATCATGCTCAGGAACGATATGCATGCATCATTTCTAAAGCATATATGCATCCAGTTATAACCAAACTAAATAAACCTTATGTTGGAATTCAATGTAAAATGAGTAATTTACTACAACTATTTGTATATGTTAGTATTTAGGATAAATACAATAGATTTATGTTTGAAACTTGGGCATTTTTTTTGTTGTGTTCTTGAATAAATAGACAAAGAGAAAACATGAAAGGGTTAGGTTTTGATAGTGCCACCATTATATATTTGTGGTCATTATGCTTATTTAACCTAATTTGGCTCAAAATATAGCATAAACTGGTCAACTAGCACACACTGAGTATGTATTGGTTGCTTAATTTAACTTTTTATCGTCATATAGGAGTGACTATCTGCCCAATGGACCTACCTAGTTAGATTATTATAGGTCTGTAGGGTCATGGTGGGATAAGTTTTAAGGCCCAATTATTTTTTTGAACCTGGGCTTGAGTTTAGTACTTAAAGTTTGGGCTAGCTTAATTTTTTCCCCTCTAAATAATCTAATATAATAATTTTTGTTTGTATATACAAAAAATAATTAACCTCTTGAACATGTTCAGTTCATGAGAAGACTAAAATTTTTGTTTGTATCTAAATTTTTTTTATTTTTTTTTATATACAAAAAATAATTAACCTCTTGAACATGTTGAGTTCATGAGAAGAATAAAATTTTTGACTTGACCTCTCATAATGAATAGACTTAAGTCACTAAACTAAGCAACTATAAGTTTGGGCTAGCTTAATTTTTTTTCCCCTCTAAATAATCTAATATAATAATTTTTGTTTGTTTATACTAAAAATAATTAACCTCTTGAACATGTTGAGTTCATGAGAAGAATACAATTTTTGACTTGACCTCTCACAATGAATAGACTTAAGTCACTAAGCAACTATAGTAGCTTTAATATAATTTTTTTCTATGCAAATAATTTATTTGAATTATATTACATGCTTAGCAGGCAAGGCTCAGTCCCAACAAAAAGTCCAAGGGTTGAGCTTGGAATAAAGAGTTTAGGTCCAACATGAGGTCAGATTGCTCCAATTCCATGTTCACCTTTGTCATCATATCAACTATGTCTAAATTCCCAATTAAAATATTTGGGTTGAGGGAGTCATTTGATTTATTGTTTGTTACAATGAAAGATAGTTGTTCTTGTGTATTTACAAAAAAGAAGTTAAGTTTTAATCATAGATAAAATGAAAATTTTAGTAAATAATTGGTGTAATAATTGTGATCAGATAGAAAACACTCATATAAATTGATAATTTTTTTTAGGCTTTATTTTCACGCCAAATTTTAATATTGTATAAATATTTTTACTTAACTTCTTGTTCCCTTTATGAGAGTGAGAAATAGAAGGAGAGAATGCTAAATATTATCTATATATATGCTCCTTGTTGTATAGATGCCTTTTGTCAAATTTAATTAGAATTAATGGAATAAAAAGGAAAAAACCAAATTTCATTAAGGGGAATTGCAAATGAGTGCTAAGTTAGCAAAATAATTGTAATTTTCATGCAACTGCAAATGGGTATGTGTCCAGTGCAACTGAAAGTTGTGGCATGGGGCATAGGTCTCACTTGCACTTTCATAAAAGTAAAGTGCAATTATTTTGTTTGAAAGGCCCACAACCATTGCAGGAGAGGAGGCCCAATAAAGGGAACAATGCCTTGACCAACTCTTAGTGAGCTGAGGGAAGAAGGATAGGTCCACCAAGTAGCTTCTTGGAGATCGGAGGAAGAATTACAAATCTCTTGAAGAACTGATACCTGCACATGGAACACATCTCAACAAATGGTGGTTGGCAGAGACAGGTGCAACCCCAAGGAGTGAGGTACCCACTGAGCAAGCAGAGTAGGGTGCTAGGGGGACATGATGCCATAATATAGCCATGTGCAAGATGAAATAGCAGCCGACTTGTCCCCTAAAAGTAGTACAACATAATTGATATCTCTGAGAAGATGGGTTACTTGACCCTATATATATATAGAGGTTGGTTCAACAAACAGAGGTAGTGTCAGAGTGCTCTCCGGCTGACAACATCGGTCGGGCAGCAGCACTCATGGTGTTTGGGTTCCTGCAGGGGTTTCAAGCTTGGGAGGTGTGGGGATGTATTTTTCTGAGTACCAACACGTGGCCGAGGTGACACCGAAGTGTCAGCAGAGATCCCCACGTGTTATGGTAGTTGTGCCGAGGTTATCTCGGCTAGGCCGAGGTCACCTCCGAAGATATCGGAATCCGAGATAAGCGGATAAAGGACAAGAGTCCTAGAATGAAGAGGAAGCTCAACCTAGATGTGGACAAGAGTCCTAGGTTGGGGGAAGACTTCAGTTTGGGGTAAAGATAAACTCTTAGGGAGTATGTCTTAATTCCACTGAGAGTCCTAGATTAGCAGGAGTCCTAAGTCCATTAGGACCGGGTTCCTGTTGGGACTAGGATTGTATTGGCTATAAAAGAGAGGCACCCCCATGGGTCTAAGGTACGTTGTTTATACTCAAGCTTGTGAGTTTAGCACTTGAATATCTTTGAGAGATATACTGACTTGATCGTCGGAGTGCCCCCGGGTGGAAGAACCACCGCCGGAGTCTTTTCCTTCTGTGCAGGTTACAGGGAGCCGACTACTCTGCCTGTGTTCTTCCGCTGAATCACTAAGGAGGGCAGTGTGATCGGAAAATCACTCACACAATTTGGCGCCGTCTGTGGGAACGAGAGAAGAGTAGATGGCCAGTAACTCGCAGAGGGAAAAGGTTGGGGATGACGCTCCAGTTGGGAGTGGAAGACCCGCCGACCTTAACGCGGAAGAGGGAGACCACAACGAAGAAACTCGTGATCAGAATCACGCAGAAAAAGCCGTCGGACAAGATGGTGATACATCAAAGAAAGCGGACAGAGGCAAGTACTATAATGAGGATGACCTCCAGACCTGGAAAGACAGATGCCTGAGGAGGGATGAAGAAGTAAAGGAGATGGAAAATAAGTTGGCAGACCTTCAATCGGTCGTCAACTTCATGATGCAGAATAATGTCATGCAGCCACCGTACCCGCTGCAGGACACACCGATGCCGGCAGCAAACGCCCAGAAGAAGGGACGGAAAGAAATCCCCGAAGCCCCACAACATACCAGAAGCGGAAGGTACTCTCACCGACCTTCCAGGGAAGTCGGCCGAGAAGAGCCGAGACGAGAAGAGTCCCGAAGGACATACCGCGAGAAGGAAGCAGACCCCAAAGAACATCGGCATGTTCCGGGGCGGGTATTGTGTTTCGATGCATCATGCGGAGAAGGATCAAAAAGGGGCCACCATGAGGCCGAGAGTAGTGCGCCGAAAAGGCTGAAGCCCAATGACAGCAGGGCTGCAGGAAGAAGTAAAGAGGACTTAAGGGATTACCTCAAGAGGAAACAGGAGAATGCCGGAGCCGAAGTAACTTCCCCGGTTAAGCCGAGGACTCCTTTCTCGGCAGAATTGGATAAATTCGTCGTGCCAAAAAGATTCAGTATGCCGAGGCTCCAGATATATGATGGTAAGTCGGACCCTAACTTCCATGTCGGATTATTTTTGAATTCAATGGCATTGTACAGTGGAAACGAGCCGTTGCTCTACAAAGTGTTCCCTTCATCCTTCGGGGAGATTGCATCAGACTGGTTCCACAAACTGCCAAAGGGGAGCGTGAAGAGCTGGGAAGGCCTGGCCGAGATGTTTGTTGCCAGGTTCATAACAAACAAACTGCAGCCACTGAGGGTGGATGCGTTGATGGCCCTAAAAATCAGCAAAGATGAAAGCCTTAGGGCGTACGCAAAGAGGTACTATGAGGTGTTCAATCGAATACCTGAATGCAACCAGGAGGTGGCGGTCGTATCGTTCAAGAACGGCCTGAAGGATGACTGTCCATTGCGGAAGTCTTTGGCGAAAACCCTGCCAAAGAACATGGAAGAACTCATGGCAAGAATTGAGAAGTACACAAGAGCCGAGGAAGACACCTCGGGGAACAAGGAGACGAAGACAGAAAAAGGCAACGGCTCGCCGAAGCGAGGCCGAGGTAACAATGGACAAAACAAACAGGAGACAGAGTTGAGGGCTAAACAAGCAGTGACGACGGTGTTCCGAATTCCGGTCCAAAAAGTCCTTGACCAAATTCGAAACCAGCCCTACTTCAGGGCGCCGGCAAGAGCACAAGGAGAATTTATGGGGAGAAACCTTGGTAGGCGTTGCGCCTACCACAATTAGCAGGGCCACCCAACTCAGGGTTGCAGAGCCCTTAAAGCACACCTAGAAGATCTGGTGAGGCAAGGCCACTTACGAGACCTTGTGGATGAGGCCAGAACCAGGGAAGAGCAGGCACGATTGCCTCAAGCACCAGCAGCCCCGCCCCCCCCCAGCACAGCAACCACAGCCAGGTGGACCTCGGGTGGTTAACGTGATCCACTCAAAGGTGAATGAAAACGACATACGGGGGGAGACGCAGAGGGTGAAACATCTGCAGCATGTCAACCAGGTCGGACTGAAAAGACCTCGGCCCGAAGATTGCCAAGGACCAATGATAACTTTCACAGAGGCCGACCTTGACATGGTTCAACATCCGCACAATGATGCCCTGGTAGTATCCCTCCAGGTTGGGGAGTGCCAGGTGAAACGCATCTTGATTGATCAAGGCAGCTCCTGCGACATCATGTATGTCAGATGCTACAAGGAGCTAGGCCTTCACCCTGATGACTTGGAGCACTCAAACGGCCCGATGGTCGGCTTCAATGGAACGCCGACATGGCCTTTAGGCGCAACAAGCTTGGAGGTGCAAGCTGGCACGAAGAAGATGAGGACAGAATTTATTGTGATTGATATGCCTTCGCCTTACAACATCATCCTGGGGAGGCCGTGGTTGCATGCAATGGGGGCAGTTCCCTCAACATTGCATCAACTGCTACGATTCCCAACAGAACATGGGATTGAGGAAATCAGAGGAGATCAGTTGCAGGCGAAAAATTGCTCCATGGCAGCAATGAAGTTAACCTGCAGCATTCGAGAACCAGAGGAAGCAGAGGTTGAAGAAGAGGACATGAAAGTCCTAGATGATGTCGGCAAGGAGCCGACCGAGAAGAGTGAAGAAGCATTGAAGAAGATCCTCGTACGTGAGGGCGATGAGGAACGCTTCTTTCTTCTCGGCACAGGATTAGCCGAAGAAGAAGAAAGGGAGTTGGAAGCCTTTCTGAGAAAAAATATTGAGGTGTTCGCCTGGACACCTTATGAAATGCCTGGCATTGACCCCGAGGTCACATGCCACAGACTCAACGTTGACAGGTCGGCCAAACCTGTAATACAACGAGCCAGGAGGCCGACGTTGATGCACGTCGAAGCAGTGGAAGAAGAAGTAGCTAGACTTCTAGAGGCCAGGGCCATCCGAGAAGCCAATTATCCGACGTGGTTATCAAATACCGTGGTAGTAAAAAAGAAGAATGGCAAGTGGAGGGTCTGCATGGACTTCACAAATTTGAACAAAGCTTGTCCCAAAGACAGCTTCCCTTTGCCAAAGATCGACCAGTTGGTAGACGCCACATCTGGACATGGAAGGATGAGCTTCTTGGACGCATATAGGGGGTATCACCAGATAGCCATGTACCCCCCGGATGAGGAGAAGACAGCGTTTATCACTCCCAAAGGTCTGTACTGTTACAGAGTCATGCCTTTTGGGTTGAAGAACGCAGGAGCAACTTACCAAAGGCTGGTGACCAAGATGTTCAGACGCTTGATTGGCCGAACTGTGGAAGTCTACATCGATGATATGGTCGTGAAGACCAAGGAACCGAAGGATCATCTCGCTGACTTAGAAGAAGTCTTCAACATACTCAAAACATATCGGCTCCGACTAAACGCATCGAAATGCGCGTTTGGAGTCGGATTCGGTAAGTTCTTGGGGTACCTGGTGACAAGAAGGGGCATTGAAGCCAGCCCAGACCAGATCAAGGCCATTCTGGAATTACAGAATCCGACATCGGCTAAACAGGTTCAGATGCTTACTGGAAGGGCCGCAGCCCTAAACAGGTTCATAAGCCGAAGTTCGGACAAGTGTAAACCTTTTTTCAATCTGGTAAAAAAGGCCGCAGATTTTTTGTGGACAAAGGAATGTGAGGCCGCTTTGGCCGACCTGAAGAAGTACCTTACCTCGGCCCCAGTTCTCTCAACGCCTCAACCTGGGGAGGAACTGTTTTTATACCTAGCAGTTTCAGAGCACGCTGTGAGTGCTGTGATCGTCCGAGAAGAAAAAGGAGAGCAGAGGGCAGTCTACTATGTAAGTAAAACCTTGGCCAATGCAGAAACAAGGTATTTACCACTGGAGAAATTAATGTTGGCCTTGGTAATGGCCTCAAAGAAGCTGAACCACTATTTTCAGGCTCACAAGATAGTGGTTCTGACAGAGCACCCATTAAAATCCTTGTTACAACAAGGAGACTTGACTGGAAGAATTGCAAGATGGGCAGTAACTTTGGGCCAGTATGACCTGGAGTTCAGGCCAAGAACGGCAATTAAGGGCCAAGTCTTGGCCGACTTCGTGGCTGAGTTTTCGCCAGAATACGTCGAACATCGAGCTCCGTTGAGCCGAGATGAACGATGTCCAAACAAGGAAGGAGAAGCCCAGCCAAAGGGTAAGGAACCGAGGAAAGAAAAACTCAGACCCTGCAGCATCTACATCGGCGACTCCTTTCAACTTTTTGTTGATGGGAGCTCAAACCGGCAGGGTGCAGGAGCAGGAGTAGTATTAATTTCCCCCGATGGGGAGATACTGGAGCAGTCTATTCGACTAGGGTTCAAAGCCTCGAATAATGAGGCGGAGTACGAAGCACTGATTGCTGGACTGAAGCTGGCAGTAGCGGCAGAGGCAGATGAGGTAATAGTCTTTTGTGACTCACAACTCATAGTGAATCAAACTACAGGTGAGTTTGCTGCCCGAGATGAAAGAATGTCGGCATACGCAAAAGAAGTCATCAGACTGGCAGACATGTTTCAAAACTGCCGACTTTTTCAGGTTAGCCGAGATGATAACAACCACGCCGACGCATTGGCCAATTTGGCAAGCTCAGTTCAAACTGGGAGGACGAGGACAATCATGGTGGATTACCTATCAAGCCCGAGCATAGAGTCACCACACACAATGCAAGAAGCATTATGTGTGGACATGGGACCAAGCTGGATGGACGCAATTGTTGCATTCCTGAAAGAGGGAAAACTGCCAGAAGATCGAAAAGAAGCACACAAGGTCAGACTGAAGTCGGCCAGATTCAGCCTGACAGCAGAGGGACAACTGTACAGAAGATCCTTCACTGGACCTCTTTTAAGGTGTGTACACCCTCTTCAGGTCGAAGACTTTTTGTATGAGATTCATGAAGGGGTTTGTGGAAGCCACGCAGGGGGCAGATCATTAGCTCACAGGGCCATTACCCAGGGGTATTGGTGGCCCTATATGCAAAAAGACGCTGAAGCCTATGTGAAGAAGTGTGAACAATGCCAGAGGTTTGCACCATTGATACATCAGCCAGCTGCTGACCTGAACCCTGTTTCCAGCCCTTGGCCGTTTGCCCAATGGGGCATGGATCTTGTTGGAAAATTGCCCCAAGCAACTGGGCAACGGAAGTATCTACTGGTAGCTACAGACTACTTCACAAAGTGGATAGAAGCAGAGCCACTTGCCAAAATCCAAGATGTGGATGTGAAGAACTTCATCTGGAAAAGCATCATCACCAGATTTGGGATTCCAAGAGCAATCGTTGCCGACGACGGAACACAGTTTGACAGCAAACTCATCAAGAATTTTTGTGCAAAGTTCAAAATAAAGAATTATTTTTCAACACCAAGCTTTCCCCAGAGTAATGGGCAAGCCGAAGCATCAAACAAAGTCATTCTAGATGGAATAAAGAAGAGGCTGCAGGCAGCAAAAGGGAAGTGGGTAGACGAATTGCCCAACGTGCTCTGGGCATATCGCACTACGCCGAGAAGATCAACAGGGGAATCCCCTTTTGCCATGGCTTATGGCACAGAAGCAGTCATTCCACTGGAGATCGGCATCCCAGGGATCAGAACGCAGGGAGTTGAGAACGGATCTAATGATGTGCTCTTAGCCCGAGATCTGCACCTACTAGAAGAAAGAAGAGAGAAAGCTGCAATCCAGCTTGCAGCATCCCAGCAACAGCTTGCCAAAGCTTACAACAAGAAGGTCAATCCAAGGGATTTTCAAGTCAACGACCTAGTCTTGAGAAAAGTCGTCGGCAACAAGAAGGATCCCAGAGAGGGCAAGCTTGGCCCAAACTGGGAAGGCCCCTACAGAATCACCTCGGTGTTAGGGAATGGGGCATATCGGCTCGAAGATAACGAGGGCAAAGCATTGCCTAGACCATGGAACACTTGTAATTTAAAGTTTTTCTATCATTAGATGTTCTTTGATTTTTCTTGTCGATATGATCAATAAAATCTTAGCAGAATTTCTCTGAACTTATACAACTTGGCACGATGTTGTTTTTTGAATAATGAGAACCCAAGAGGAACTTAGGTTCACATTGGGGGCAGAGAGAAGACATTAGTAATGCTTAGCCGAAGTTAAGCCGTGATAAATTCCTTATCTTTACTTGTTGAAATTTGTAGCAATTTACAAGTCAAAGTTAAGCTGAGATAAATTCCTTATCTTTACTTGTTGAAATTTGTAGCAATTTACAAGTCAAAGTTAAGCTGAGATAAATTCCTTAACTTTACTTGTTGAAATTTGTAGCAATTTACAAGTTAAAGTTAAGCCGAGATAAATTCCTTATCTTTACTTGTTGAAATTTGTAGCAATTTACAAGTTAAAGTTAAGCCGAAAAGATTCCTTGACCTCGCTTGTTGAAATTTGTAGCAATTTACAAGTCGTGGTCAAGCCAAGAAGATTCCTTGACCTTGCTTGTTGAAATTTGTAGCAATTTACAAGTTGAGTAAAGATTATTGCCTAAACACTTGTTAAGACTTGAGTAAAGTTTACTGATTATTTTTGAAATTTGTATCAATTTACAAGAAAGGCAAACTGAAATTGTTATTTATGGCCTTTGGAACTTGAGAAAAGCTAACATTGAATAGTATCTGTCTATACTTGTTGAAATTTATGAAAGAATGCAGGACAGTCTCTTGCCGAAGTGAAATTTGCAGGTGTAATGCCCGAGGTATGTTACCCGAGGAGATTGTGCAAAGAAGGAAGAATCTGGAAATCATGCAAAATATTCTAAGTATAGAATCATTCAGAAGCAGTAAGAAGAATTAAAAGCCTGAAGCATTCAAGAATAAACAGTTGCATAAATAAGTTGTTTACAAGCAGCAGAGAGGCACATCGGCCACAAAAAAGAACAGCTTACAAAGAAAAGAAAACAAAGTACAAGAAATAGAAGAAAACAAAAAGCGTCAAGGCTGTCCTTCTTCAACTTGAACAGAAGGTTGGGCTGGAACCTCGGAAGGCTCTGGAAGAACCACCTCGGTGTCTTTTGGGTCCACAACTTCTGCATCTTTTTCAGCCAGAACCCCAGGTTCTTTATTTGCCACGACCTCGGAGTGTTTGTCAGCTGCAACCTCAGCGTCAATCTCGGCTAAGGTTTCATCAACACTTCTCCCAATTAGAAGCATATCAGAAGACAGGCGAACTGAGCCAGCTTCCTTGGATTGCTTCTCGACCTCTTCATCCCCAGTGAGGTCCAAAATCTGGTCGGTCTTGGGAGGGGATTTGGCCTTCCTCACCAGGGGTTCATCTTTATCTTCATCTTTTTCTTCATCTCCAGCCTCAGCTTCAGATTCAGATTCATCTTGGCTTGGAGATGGAGGAAGAGGGCAAGGAAGACGCAGGCTCTCAGTCTTGCGCCATGGCGAGTCGACTGGAAGATCAAGCTTTTTGGTCAGAGCATTCCAACCTAGGACGTATCCTTTGTTGCAAGCTTGCTTGACCTGAAGCTTGTAGTCTTCAGCAACGTCTGCCATGCCTTGGTTGTAGGCAGCTTCAATTTCAGCCTTTTTCGTGGCCAGAGCATCCCTAAGCTCTTTCTCGGCTTCAGCCTTCTTAGCCTCGACTTCCTTTTTCTCAGCTTCGGCTACTTCCTTGACGTTTACAGCAGCCTCAGCCTTTTCAAGAGCAATTGATTGGGCCTTTGTGGCCGCCTCGGCCTGTTCTTCCAGTTTTTTCATCCTCAGTTGATCTCTTTTTTGGGTCTTTTGAAGGGCAGCAAACTCCTTCTTTAATTCAGAGAGCTCCTCCCTTGTTTCAAATGCCTTTACAGAGAAGGCGTGGGCGTGTTGAACGGCCTGACAGTTCATAAAGACAAAGGTAATTACAGAGTGAAAATGACATTTTACAAGTATGAAGATAAGGCAAGATTGTCAAAGTTCTGAAGGCTTACTTGGACAGAACGTTGCAACATGAGGGCATAGTTCTCGTATTCACTGATCTTGGAGTTTTTCTCAAGATCACCTTCGATGAGAACAGCCATGCTGAGTGCCACGCCGACGTTAACGTCAGAGGCGCTTTCATTAGCATAAACTGGCCTGTCCTCAAGTGTAATTTTGGGCTCCCAGGGAACTTTGGGAACCCTGGATCCCGAGGTTGAAGGCTTTTGCTTCTTCGATGGACCAGATCCAGAGGGCTGCGTCTCAGCCGACCTCTTCACAGGAGCCGAGGTGGTCTTCTCGGTCAATTTTGATATTGGCAAGGCATCTTCGGCCTCGGCATCAGCTTCAAAAGAGAGGCACCCCCATGGGTCTAAGGTACGTTGTTTATACTCAAGCTTGTGAGTTTAGCACTTGAATATCTTTGAGAGATATACTGACTTGATCGTCGGAGTGCCCCCGGGTGGAAGAACCACCGCCGGAGTCTTTTCCTTCTGTGCAGGTTACAGGGAGCCGACTACTCTGCCTGTGTTCTTCCGCTGAATCACTAAGGAGGGCAGTGTGATCGGAAAATCACTCACACAGGAGGTGTCATCCTACTTTCTTCACAATGCAGGGATTTTTCCCTCACACACCAACTTTCCACTAATTTGCAATTCCCCCTTAATTTATGATACCAATATTGAAATTTTTTGAAAATGCATTGTTAGATTTTAAATTAAAAAAAAATAAATTTATTTCTCTCTGTAAGTACTTCAGATGTTTCATGATTTGATAAAATGAAAAACATAACCACATTTGTACAACTAGATGGGAGACACTCATTATGTGAGTGCACGACAAACAAATTATTGGCAACAATTTGCTTGCAATGGCTTCTAATAATTTTTATATGTATTTTATTTAGGAACGTGGGTGCTAAGATATTCATAAACTCTATGGAAGTTGAATTATGTGAGGTGAAAACATGATCTCAGTTCTGATGTTGGTGTCACTTTTGAATCAACCAAACAGAAGCCTTCTTGGAGCAAAATGGCCCTCTTCTATCACCTCCCTGCACCTAATTCTCCTATTACCTTTCACATTTTTTTTATATTTAATTTGTTTACTTTGACTACAACTGATGAAAAAGATCATCGTAATTCATTTTTTCGTAGTTTCACTAGTTTGAGTTCTTGATCCTTTATGATCAGTCTACATTAGTTTTTCAGTTTTTCCTTAATGTCAAAAGTTTGTAAGCGAAAATGTCTATTTTTTTACCTCATTGTTTTTTTTTTTATTTTCCCTTTCTTTTTGGTAGAAGAGAAAGGTCGATCGAAAGTTGGTGGCAGGTTTTTTCTATGTCAGAATCCTTCTCAGCATTTGAGTTCTCTGTTGTCCTTGGACAAAGCTTCAAGGTTTGTTTCACAAATTATTTTCTTTGTTTTCTAGACCACAAAATAGGGGTATAAAACCTTTTTTTTTTTTTTCTTTTTCTCTGCAAGAAAATTCTTAGAAAGATTACTGAGATTTTCTATGCTAAATTTATAATTTTTTAGAAGAGTGTAAATTTGAACAAGATGTAGAGATTCTCAGTATCTCTCAACTTAGGCTTTAAAAATCTAAAAGAAAAAGAAAAATTTAAAAACTAATTTGGTTCTTGGTCTAGTTTTCAGTTCCAAATGTGAGAATTATTTTTGGTTAGTTTTATTCTAGACATAATTGAAATTAAACTGACTTGACCCATATGCATGTCTATGGATATTTGGGTTGTTTTTAGATTTCAAAGTTATGTCAAATTCGTAAAGCAAAAATTCAACAAGTGTACTACATATTAAAGCTATGAAAGTTAAAATAGGTCAAATAATACACAAACTCCAATCAATATATTTACTTGTTCAAGCAGATGGCATTGCATGTGCTAATCCATAAGGGGGCTTGGGTCAAGCGTGTAACGCCCTCAAAAATAAACCCATTAAATATAAAACATGACATGCATCATTAACAGAAAACATTATATTATTTCAATCATCAAAGTATTACGAAATAAAACATCAAAATAAATGCCCTACGGGCTTACATCTTGCCAAGCCAACACTTGGACACAATTCCATGAGTTCTAACTCAAAACAAATAAAGCCCTAGGCTTGAATGTTTACATAGTTCAAATAAAACAAATAGAACAAATAAGCAAGTCTTCGAGTCCAAATCCTCAAAAGCTAAGTCTTTGGAGGTAGTGAACCACCTGAACCTGAAAATGAAGTTCCCATATAGGGTGAGCCACAGCCCAGTAGAGAAATACTAAACCAAGCATAAGAATTAACTAAAGCAGTAGCATCCGATACATGGTCAACACAAGATAATCCATTTACAATTTCATGACACGAATGTCTACGTTGTCTATGACACATGGTCTATGACATCTTTTACTTTCCATTTATGGCTCAGAACCTGGCCAAATAACTCAACAGGGGTTTCATCTCATCATTAACAATCTTTCCAATTTCATCAGGAATAACAAATCAAGTTAAACCTATTTCAAAACATAACAAACACACATGATGGTGTTGTATCAATCTCAATCAAATTCACTTCCAAACTTCCCAACTGATACACATGGTGGTGATGTATCATATCAACAGTAAATAGAAATATTTCTATTATCAATAAGCACACACATAAGTGATGCTACTGGAGTCCATCCCCTATCTCCTCCCAACAAATCCGGTTTAGAGGTCCATCCCCTATCTTCCCCTAAACCGTGGAGTTCATCCCCTATCTCCTCCAAAACCAAATGCATATGCAACATAATCAATACTTGCCATATACAACACATAATCAATACACGAATGTTCTGTATTAATTCAACTGTCAAATAAATGACTCAATTTCAGTTATACCTAAGCCACATGCAAGGTCTACAACAATCAATGGCTATCCTCCACCGATAGCCCAAAACAATTATTTCTAAGCAAGAAATAAATATACAACAAATATAATTCCAACATTCTCAAAGGTAAGTATTTAAACTATCCCAATACATCATTAAATTACCAAATTCCCCAATCTCATGAATTTAGCCAATATCACAATTTCCCTTTAAATTAATTATACAAATTAATCTATGACAAAACCTAGGGTTTCTCCCAAAATTACCAAACTACCCCCACATACCAAAATACCACCACTTAGGATTAAAACGTATAAATGGAGTAGGAAATCCATACCTCGAAGAAAGAATCCAAAAAGAAGGAGACGAAGATGATAGCCTAAACTCCAAAGTGCTCCAAATCCAAGTTTGTTCAGATTAAATGAAAGCCCTTACTCTCCTCTACCTTTTTTGTAAAGCAACTAGGGTAAAAACACACCCTAACTAGATCAATCCTAGGAGAGAAGGTGTTTAGAGAAGAAGAGAACTCGGAATTAGGGTTTGGGATCAAAAGAGGATGAAAAACTGCCTAAAAATCTCGCTGCTGCCTTTAAATACTGGACAGGCTCGCTCGAGCGGACAACACACCGCTCGAGCGGAAAGAACAAAAACAAGGTCCGCTCGAGCGCAATAATACCCGCTCGAGCGTAGATTTCCCTATTCCAGAACCCACGCGTAGAACACATTACCCGCTCGAGCGCCAACTATACCGCTCGAGCGCAACCCGCTCGAGCGTATAAAGCCCGCTCGAGCGTAGAACTCTCACCCGCAGAAGTTTTGCAGGGACCAAAAAAGCTAGAAGAGTGCAAACCCCGCTCGAGCTCAGGAATGTCCGCTCAAGCGGAAAGGCTAAAAACTGGGCAACCAACATCTAGACCAAGGCTCAACCCAACTGTTCGAAACACGCCCAACACATCCTAAAACTCGATCAAATAGAATTAAAGGATGACAACAACAATCTGGTAACAACGAAATCTACGGAACATAAACCCGAATACAGTAAACAAATGGAAAAAGACCGGGGTCGCTATAAAGCGGCTGACATAAGCAAACACGGATATCAGGTAAATACTTAAATAGAAAGTTTTATTTATGAGTACAAGTAGATGAATACTATTTATGAAAAGATTTCTAAAAATAGTTTATGTTGTTATTTTGTCATTGCATTAGTAGGTAGTTTACAAATTTATTTTTTTTCAAAAGTTGAAGGATATATATCACGGAATAAAAAAAATGCACCACCCTTCTGGTAGTATATTAGGATGGATGGCAAAAGTATATATATTACCAAAACAACCACACACCCACCGCCTGAAGCCGAGGTTGCTATGATGTAATGCATGCATATATGCATCGTCAGGCACCATTTTTTCACGTGGGCCTTACATATCAATGGTGACTGGGTCTCCTTCAACTTTACGCATGAACAACAGGATTGCTATTTTGGCCAGGAGAAAAAAAAAACTTTGATTTCAAGTGTAATTGTGACCCCACAATGATTTGTAATAAAAACGTTAATAGCTTTGCTCACCACAAAATTCGTAACTTTTAATGTTCATACATTACCACAATAGTTTATAACTAAGATTTTTCTTATGGTATGCTCCTTGGTAATTACACCATGATAATTCGTAACTAACATGAAAAAATTCCTAACTTTTGTTATGATAGGAGGGTGTATATAGTAGTCCCACTTTACAAACACAGTGGATCCTATGATTTTTCATGAGTTATTTCAGAATCGAAATTCCAGACTCTTGATGGAAATGTCTGAAAAGCATTCCATTTAACTTCGTAAAAATGTAGCAACTAACAAAAAATACCGTGTGCATGGAAAACCTAGGCTTTCAAACTGTAATTGTAATTTGGCAATTCTAACAAATTGGTCTAAATATGACAAGGATTTGCAAATTAAGAACCATTTTCTAAATTTAGAAACTTGGTGACCAGACCACCGCCCATCCACTTCCTGTAGTTCGTTATTGACTTTGGACTAACAAATGTTATCAAATCCTCGAATTTTCTCTTCAAGCTTCAGCAGAACTGTTAACAGATGTTATCAAATCCTCGAATTTTCTCTTCAAGCTTCAGCAGAACTGTTAACAGCATAACTACTTCTACATATGCCAAATTTTGTAGCTGGTTTATTATATTTCTTAAAAGTGGCTGAAGCATTTTTCCACATGTACTTCAGCTTGAGTGCCATATTCATATATAAAATTTGGCCGGAATGTGGCAACTTCATGATGAATTTTAAACCCTAGAGATACATTTCCTTTTCATAGATAAATTGTAATTATTTCTTCTTCTTTTGTAGATGTTTTGTGGGTTTCAATGTTGAATGGTTCCAAACTCTCTTATGGATCTTACACTTGTTTCTGTTTCAAAACATCAGCCAAAATGAAATATTTTATACATAGCAAAAAATTCAAGAAGATAAATGCTTGTTCATTGTTACTGATATATATTTGTAGCACAATTACCATTTTGTCAGTGATTCAAGACTAATTTTCTAACTTGTCCAAAAAAAAAAGAGGACTTATTTTCTACTATTTTGAGGTCAATATGAAGTCAATTTGCTTATATTAGCATTATTTCTCTCTTGATTTTTTCCCCTTATAAATTTATAATCAAATTTCAAATTTCTTTCTAACAACCGTCAAAATTGATATTGTGGTTTTCTTCAGGATTTTTTCCCTTTTAACTACAATCCCTCGCAACTTCTATATTTGCAGGAACTGACCACACCATGGAATTCATATATTCATTATTTAGTAAATGGTTGGGACATTACATAAACCTTAATCCAAACATGAAAAATCTCAAAAGAAAGATAAAGGATTTGAGCACTAAAGTGGATGATGTAGAAACAGAACTGAGAGGCGCAGAGCACCATCCAGCGAAAAGACCAAGGAAAGTGGCTCAACATTGGTGTAAAAATGCACAAGAGATAATAGAATCCATGCAAAGACTTGAGGAAGAAATAGATGGACTTGGACAATAGATGTTTGTCTCACGCGCACTGTTGGGAAAGCATGTCGAGGAGAAGATTCAAGAGGTGGTAGAACTGCAAGAACAGCATAATTTTCCTTGTGGTGTGCTGATTGATGCTCCTACAATTTCTAAAGAGTTCATACCAACAGCAAGATTTTTTTGTGGAAATGAAACCATAACTGCAAGGAACAATGGGAAATACTTGATGGATGATGAGGTTAGAAGGATTCACACTACTAGAAAATGGGTATTTGCATTGGAAATATTTGTGAGGGTGCAAATATCGTTGCAAAATGTTGACCTTTTTGTCATTGTGTAAAATATTATTAGCGACCAAAATATTTGTAGTGACAATGCTGTCGTAAAAAGTGAGTGTTTGCTATGGAATTACAGTGCTAATGCAAAAGTGCCTACAATTTTTTGCCACAGCATGTTCCATCATTGAAAAAAGTAAGTGTCTATATCATATATGCAACAATTAGAGGTTGCCATCACAAATACTAATTTTTTATGGCAGCATTGTTGTCGTTGCAAAAAAACTCGACTGTAATACGACGATGTTTTGGCTCTCTATTTGTTTCCCCTGACTTTCCCTAGATTTTTTCCCCCAAATATTTTCTTTTCTCTCTCAGCTGTCTCACTCATTCATTATCTCACTTTTGTAGCTCTCCAATGGCAACCACCAACGTTGGCAACCACTTGCATCAGTAACTAATCAGTATCGACAACCACCACCTTTGAACAGCTCCAAAGTTGTCACCACTGTTGTGTGCCCATGCCCAACTTCACCAGTAAGTCATTTGTGTGTGTAATTTTAGATCTGGATATTATGTTGAATTCTTGTTGTTGATGGTTTACGATGGTGGCAGAGGGCGTTGATGGTGGCATGTAAAGCTTTGATTAACCAGCTTAGGGTATGATATAAAATCATCCCTTATTTATAGATGAAATTAGGGTTTACAAGAGAGACAAGAAGGGCCCCTGAGGGCATAGAATAATACAAC
The DNA here is from genome assembly GCA_022316695.1 of Camellia oleifera. Taxonomy (NCBI): domain Eukaryota; kingdom Viridiplantae; phylum Streptophyta; class Magnoliopsida; order Ericales; family Theaceae; genus Camellia; species Camellia oleifera. Next base: position 72,061,338 of record CM039310.1, on the reverse strand, counting down.
CACTAATATCATGCAACTTTCGGTGAATAAACAAAGGAACACTTTCGGCTAATCTATTATATGCTAACACTCCCCCTCAAGCTGGTGCGAAGATATCTCTCATGCCCAGCTTGCCTAATATGTCATGAAATGGTTTATTCCCAACCCCCTTGGTGAGAATGTCAGCAAGTTGTTCCCCAGACTGGACAAAAGGAGTACAAATGGTACCACTAGTGAGTTTCTCCTTAATGAAGTGGCGATCAATTTCAACATGTTTTGTCCTGTCATGTTGAACTGGATTGTGAGCGATGTTGATGGCGGCCTTATTATCACAGTATAACCGCATGGAGTCCTTCTGATCGATACCTAGATCACTCAACAATAACTTGATCCATAAAAGTTCACACACACCTTGTGCCATAGCTCTAAACTCAGCTTCTGCGCTTGACCTGGCAACCACATTCTGTTTCTTACTCCTCCAAGTAACTAGGTTGCCTCCAACAAATGTGCAATATCCTGAAGTCGATCTCCTATCAGTTACTGATCCAGCCCAGTCAGCATCTGTATAGGCTTCCATACGAAGATGATCATACTTTGAAAAATAAAGACCCTTACCAGTGGCAGACTTCAAGTACCTCAAGATTCTCATGACAGCCTCAAGGTGAATCTGATGAGGAGCATGCATAAACTGACTAACCACACTGACAGCAACAGCAATATCAGGACGGGAGTGAGATAGGTAAATGAGTTTACCCACTAATCGCTGATAGCTCCCCCTATCAACAACTTCTCCTCCTTCATCATCCCCCAATTTCTGATTAGGTTCCAGTGGAGTGGCACATGCCTTGCAGCCAAGCATCCCAGTTTCCTTCAACAAGTCAAGCACATATTTTCTCTGTGAGATAAATATCCCATCCTTAGAGCGAGCAACTTCAATTCCCAGAAAATACTTCAAGCTTCCCAAGTCTTTGATTTCAAACTCATTAGCTAAATATTTTTTCAACAGAGGTATTTCCTTACTATCATTGCCTGTAAGAACTATGTCATCTACATAAACAATAAGTGCTGTAGTCTTGCCACGTGAGGAATGTTTCACAAACAATGTGTGATCTGCCTGACTTTGTTTGAAGCCATATTTAAACATAGCCTGAGTGAATCTCTCAAACCAAGCCCTTGGAGACTGTTTGAGACCATATAATGACTTCCGAAGCTTGCATACTTTGCCTTCTGTCTGATGATTCTCAAAACCAGGAGGAATGTCCATATATACCTCTTCTTCGAGGTCACCATGGAGAAAGGCATTCTTGACATCAAACTGATAAAGCGGCCAATCAAGATTAGCTGCTAGAGAGAGAAGTACTCTGACTGAATTCATCTTAGCCACGGGTGCGAAGGTCTCCTGATAATCAATGCCATATGTCTGAGTAAACCCTTTTGCCACAAGTCTTGCCTTGTAACGCTCAATAGACCCATCTGCTTTGTGCTTCACAGTATATACCCATTTACATCCCACAGGTCGTTTGCCTGTAGGTAACTCAGTCAATTCCCAAGTGCCATTATTCCTAAGTGCTTTCATTTCCTCAATCATGGCTAGTTTCCACTCAGAGGTAGCAAGAGCATCCTGAAAATGGTTAGGAATGCTAACAGAGGAAATATTGGACACAAACGCTCTATATGAGGATGACAAATGAGAGTATGACACAAACTGTGAGATAGGATGTTGAATACAAGATCTCACACCATTTCTCTTGGCAATAGGAACATCAAGATCAATGGATTCAAGAGATTCAAAGTTACCTCGACTCTCATCAGAAGCAGGAGATGGCAGTGGAGTAGCAGAAGTGGTCCCTTGTATCCAGTGTTGTCTGTCTATGTCCCGGACATAAACATGCCCGACCTTATCCTTGGTGACAGTGGGTTCTATAGTCCCAGTAGAAGAGGGTGGTGCAAGAGCAACTGGTTCCACCATAGGGAGCACAGTAGAAAAGGGTGGTGCAAGAGCAATTGGGCCCACCATAGGAAGCACAGGACTCACTTCACACCAAGGCTCTCCCGGAAATGAGGACGGTGACACCGGAGAGGACAAGAAATAGGACTAGGACCCAAAGAAAGTAACATCCATGGATACAAACCACTTACGAGAAGAAGGGTGGTAACATTTATACCCCTTTTGAGTAGGAGAGTAACCAAGGAAAACACACTTGAGGGAGCGAGGGTCTAACTTACCACGAGAGGGAGAGTGATTATGAACAAAACAGACACAACCAAAAATTTTAGGGGGAATAGAAAAAAAAGGACTGAGAACCTAGGAGGACGTGAAGAGGAGCCTGTTTTTGCAAGACCTGGGTAGGGAGACGATTAATAAGATGGGCAGTGGTGAGAACAGCGTCGCCCCAATAGGGTCGAGGCACATTCATAGAAAAACACATGCACCGAGCCATGTCAAGAAGATGCCGATTCTTGCGTTCCGCCACCCCATTTTGTTGAGGGGTATTGGTGCAAGAGGTCTGATGGATAATGCCATGAGTAGAGAAATATTGTCCTAACCCAGAATCTATGTATTCCCCACCATTATCAGAACGAAAGAGTTTGACAGTGGCCCCAAACTGAGTACAAAGCATCTTATGAAAAGTGCGAAACACAGAGAAAACCTCACTCTTATCTTTCATAAGATATACCCAAGTAGTATGAGAAAAATCATCAATAAATGTAACAAACCATCGATGACCTTTCACAGACATGACACGAGAGGGATCCCAAATATCAGAATGTATTAAGGAAAAATGAAATAAACTTTTATTCAAACTGGGAGCAAAAGAAGCTCTGTGCTGTTTTCCGAGTTGACAAGACTCACAAAGAAAGTCAGACACATGATGATTGGCGAAACCAGAAGGAAATAAATGCTTAAGTAAATGAAATGAAGGATGCCCAAGACGCCGATGCCACAGCCATAAATCAGCGGGGGTAGTAGAAGATGTGGTGGAAGAATAAGCAAGTTTGTCCGGTTGATCTAGGAAGTAGAGACCATTTTCTACACTACCATTGCCAATCGTCCTCCTCGTGACAAGGTCCTGAAAAAGACAATGATCAGGAAAAAACGTTACACTACAATTCAAATCTTGGGTGAGACGACTCAAGGATAACAGATTAACAGAAAAATTGGGAACATGGAGAACAGAAGACAGATGTATGGTAGGAGTGACGTGGACTAAACCTTTTCCAGAAATGGAAGAAACAGTACCATTGGCAATCCTAACTTTGTCTTGACCTGAAGAGGGCTTATAGACAGAGAAAAGATCATAGGAGCCAGACATATGATCTGAGGCACCAGAATCAATGATCCAAGGCAAAGACTTATGACACAGGAAAGCACAAGGAGAAGAGGCTAAGTTACCTGTGCGGGCAAAGGACGAGGAAGCTGTACTGAGAGCAGAAGAAGACCGGCGGTCCAACAATTGGCGCAAAGCATCCTCCAGCTCAGTATCAGAAGTTGGGCCAACAGAAGCAGAATTAGAATCAAGTGGATCAACGGCACTAGTCTAATGAGCCCGAGAATAGGAACCATGTCCTCTAGATTGGCTTGACTGACCACCTCGAGAACCAGACCGATCACCTCGACCCCCGGATGGAGTCCCATGAAGCTTCCAACACGTCTCACGAGTGTGCCGCGGCTTCTTGCAATAATCACAGAAGACAGACTCCTTAGCAGCAGACGGAGGAATGAGAGTCAGGCTGAGGCCATCTCGAAGAGTAGATAGTAAGGCTGAACGGTCAGTAGAGACAGGGGACATCATAGCAGACTGGCGACTCTCCTCATTCTGTACATAGGCAAATGCCTCCTGAAGTGAATGAAGAGTATCCATACCCAGAACTCGACCCCTAACTGGATCATACTCCACATTCAGGCCAGCCAGAAATTTAAAGACCCGTTCCCGTGCGATGAACTTCTTGCAGCAGACAGAATCAGCAGGGCAAACGGGCTTATAGTCTTCCAGGTGGTCAAGGCGTTTCCAGCCGTTGGTGAGGAAAGTGAAGTATTGAAGAACAGTCTGCTCCCCCTGAATTGAGCTCTCAATAGAGTGGCGCAACTCAAATGCCTGTGAGAAATTCCCTTTGCGGGAATAAGTGACAGCCACAGCATCCCAAACTTCCTGGGCAGTCTTCATAGACAAGTAGCCCTCACCAAGTTCTGGAACCATCGAATGGATAAGCCAACTCATAATCAAGGAGTTGTTAATCTCCCATTGGGCATAACCTGAGTCAGTGGTACTAGGTGCCTGTATCCTGCCATCAACATACCCCATCTTCCCTCGGCTCTTCAGAAACATAGTCAAACTTTGAGACCATGTTAAGTAGTTCTGACCATTAAAGAGAGAGGTGGTGATTTTCATACTGGGGTTGGGGTTTTTAGTCATGGTAGTAGGTATAATGGGACTCTCACTCCTCGGTGTTTGAGAAGAAGGGGACACACTGGAGGAATCTGTCATCGATACAATACTACCAAACTCGCAACAAAACTAGTGGTAATCACAAACCCGGAAGGTGGTGGTGAAAAAACAGGCACAATGACCACTATAAGAGCATAATAAAATTAAGAAATCATTTTTTTTTGTTTTGTTTTTTTTTATGTTATATATATATACTGCTTTATTTATTTAGTTATACATGTATAAGACCTCGTGTTATACAAAACAGAGTCTATAGCATACCTAACAGAGACGACGGCGACAGAGGCGAGAGGCGAGATGAGCGACAGAGCTCGACGAGATCGACGGCGAGGGGCGACAGAGGTGGAGGAGACCAACGGCGACAGAGATGGAGGAGACCGACGGCGACAGAGATCGATGAGTGACGGCGACAGAGATCGACGAACAGAGGACGACGGCGACTGAGGCGGAAGACGAAGACGAAGATTGACCCAGTAGAGGATCCACCTAGGTAAGTTTCGAACCCTAGAGTGAGGGTGTGCCGAAACCCTAGAGCTCAAGCTCTGATACCATGAAGCTTTGATTAACCAGCTTAGGGTATGATATAAAATCATCCCTTATTTATAGATGAAATTAGGGTTTACAAGAGAGACAAGAAGGGCCCCTGAGGGCATAGAATAATACAACCACTAATATCATGCAACTTTCGGTGAATAAACAAAGGAACACTTTCGGCTAATCTATTATATGCTAACAGCATGTATGGATGTGGGAAGGGAAAAAGAGTGGTGGTGGAAGGGTGGGGAGAGGATGAAGGGGAAGGGGTGGGGGAGGATAGTGGTAGAGGGGTGGGGAAAAGTGATGAGGGTGGCGGATGTGGGTTTGGCAGAGGGAGGAAGGCATTAGGGAGGTTTGGGGTGGAGGGGTGAGGGAGACTGAGAGGGAGAGTGGGAGAGGGAGTTGGCGATTGGGGTGGCATTCACATATGTGCAAAAGCACATTTTATAATCGTGTTCATGATATGTGTGCAAGTTTGTACAATTCTTTTTATAACTTTCATATGAATTTTTCCTTGGTTCCTCACATTCTAATTGTAATAATTAAGTCCTCAAACTGCAACTCTTGTTTCAATGTGATTATCTCATCACTCTTCATTAAAAATTTGAAACATAAATGACCAAAGTGGAATTTGAGTCAAAGTTGAAAGGTGAAAAATGTAATTTACACTATAATTTCTATCTTCCAAAAAATGTGCAGTGTTTTCCATACAAAATTTTGACAGTGAGTGATGGGTGGACCACATTGAAACACGAGGTCAAGTTTGACAACTTAATTGTTGTAATTAGAAGTTAGTATACCAAAGTTAAATTTTGGTGATAGTTGGAGGTTGAAAGAGTAATTACCCATTCTTTGGTACATTGAGGGCCATAATGTAGGGATGAGGAGTATTTCTTTGACAAGACTTGAACCCTTAATCTCTTAGTGAGGTGTAAGGGTTTTAGTGATGGCGAACACGGAAAGAAGAAATCCGGAATTCCACATAAAGTATGTTTAAGTCATCAAGGATTGAAGTTTTGGAATATTTTGAGTCCTTATATATATTTATTTTAATTTATTGCACTGCTGGACAAATTTATGTCATTATAATAGGTTTTAGTACTAAGGGTATTATGGTAATTTCAATAATTATTGGACATGGGTTCTAGGGGTTGCCTGTGGGTTTTATTTTGGGCCAAGTTATTAGATGGGTAAAGGTTACTTGATGGAAGATTATATAAATTTTTATGCACAATAACTCCATGATGTGGAAAACTAAATCTAATTGACCATTGAGAAACTATGATGGTGTTGATAATCTGGATTGTGCTGATGGGAAGAGCATAATTTTTTTATCTAGATAAATAATGTGTGGGTATAACCCCAAGGGGTTGATTTGGTGGCAAGGCCTTGGGTCTTGGGGGTGTGCTCCTTCCAAGGTTCAAGGATCAAAACCCTATTAGGTGCTAACAATTTTTTGGGGCCATCAGATTGGGAAAACTCTTGAATTAACCGTGGTGCACTTGTGGGAAACTCCTTGCCGAGGGCCTGTGCACCCTTGGGGATTAGTCGGGTTTTGATCCGGACACCCTGATGCCAATAAAAAAATAAAAAAATAATGCAAGAGTACAAACTCATTGGTGTGAACATATAGTAACCTATCTCACGAGCCCAATCTTGATAATTTTTATATTCAAATGTATATGATATTTACATATTTGGGTAAATTATACTTTAACCCTTTGGGGTTAGGCCAAAAAATGTAGTGCCTTGTTGAAATTTGATTTGTGACATTTAACCCCCTGAAATTGATAACAAAGTGAAAAGTGATGTTTTTCGTCCAAACTAACAGCATGTAGTTGTGATGCCCCAAAAATAGATATTTTATTTTATTTATATTGTATCATTAAAATTTTACTGTGAAATTAATACCACTTAAGTAAATTTCACTTTTTCCTTCTTTATTTTTCCTTTTATGTTCTCTCAACTCTTTCCGTCTTTCTTCCTCAGTCTCCCCTTTTGCCAAAGTTTACAGATTTGGTTTCGATTTGGTTGGGGAGTGAGGATGGGGTTGGGGATGAGGGATGTGAGGGATTGCGATGATGGGGTGGGAGAGGGAAGGCGCTGCGCCAATGGGAGAGGAGGAGGCAAGGGGTACTAGAAATTCTTTCCTTTGATTTCTGAGAACCCACCATTCACTAATGATGCAACTGTTATTAGCAACATGGCTGCGATGAACAAAAAAAGTGGTTGTGAGTATATATCACAACAATATAAACCTCACTGTGTTCACCTCTCTCTCTTTCTATAAATATATGGTGGTGGTGGTGGTAGTGGAGGTGGGTGGTAGTGGTGATTTTAGGTGGTGGTTATGGGTAATAGTGGTGGGATGAGAGAGAAGAAAAAGAAAAGAGAAGAATGGAGGGAAATAAAATAGTTATTTTTGTAATTTGAAATTTTTTTGTTTTAAGTTATTCATTTTTCATTTAGGTATTGACACCATGGGGTTTAGTGTCAAATCAAACTTCAAGAGGCATATCATTTTTTGGCTTAACCTCAAGGAAGTCGATTGTTATTTACCCTATACATATCTTTCAAGCTACAAAACAAACACCTTGAAGCAGTTAAGAGCAAACTGTCTCGTGTCGACGATCATCAGATTTGACACGAACAGTTCAAAACTTTCTACACCTAGATCAAGGAACATGTTTGTCTTTAAATCTATGCCAACCAACATATAATTTTATTCTGAATTTACATGTTTGTTTTGAATGAGTCTTTGTAAACAACAAATAATATCATATTTTCTAAAGAAATCAATAGATTGTTAGATGGTCCTCAAAACTTGGCAAAGAAGTTTTAAAACTATATAATCAATGAGTTTTGTTTTTGTGTAAAGGCCAGGATGATCGTTGAGCCACACAATATTGTGATGTATGACTTTAAAGGCAAATACTGTGAGTTATGCTAGTGAGAGAGACAAAAATCCTCACATAGGGACAGTGTACTGCAATATATACTTGACTGTCATTATTGAAATGTAATACAGTCATGATCGCAAGTATATCTTGTTTTAGTGTGATGGGATTGAATTATTACTTGAATTAATGAGATGTAACATATTTTCTGTTTATGTCCATACCATGTATTATCAATTCAATTGATGAGCTATTAATCATAAAAAAAAAATTCTATTGATGAGCTATTACTCTCAGCTAACTAATTATGTCTGTATCTTGAATTTATCAATTCTATTTCTTACAGATTACTATGTCAAAGGGAAGCTGCAATCATCTTGCTCATTCAGATTACACTCACACCTCTACCCCACAGCCATCATCCTAGAAGCCTCAATCACAGCCAGCATCATTAGCACCTTCATCATCACTTGCAACCACATCACTACCATCATCATCACATCCCACCTCAGGTATGTACATCTTTAATGATTTTACATTAATTTCTATGTTAATCATGCCATACTTTGTTTATCTTCAACTTGTTCATTATCATTGTTTCTCTCAGGCCTAGCGACTTTTAACTCTACCTTGACTAGGTGTAGTCAAGGCTATGTTAGGGGCATCAAGGAGTGGAATACTGGTGCTAGGATCGACATCCAATTTGACAGCACATTCCAACCGGTAGGGGATCAAGATGCCTCCTTGAATGGCCAACTTGGACAGATAGTGCGTAACGGCACCACATTCGCCTCACATATGGTAATTGTAACTCGGCGGGTTATTGTAGCAATAATTCAGCAGTAGTGGTTTATTAGTGAAAATTAATTTCTAAAAATTTAAATATCACTTTAAATGTTTAGCTAATATTATAAACGTGAAACTAACGTTACAGGAGATATTGTCTCAAAACTCCTGCAATTGGGAGCTTCGTGGCCCACCTCTTACAATGGGGCAGACACATTTCTCACAAATACAACATCAAGTATTGTGTTTTTCTTCTTTTTTAATTTTTCCACCATCGTATTTTTTTTGCGTCGTTGTGTACTTGTGTTTTTAAAATGTAGGACGGGTATAATTGGCAACTCTTTGACGAGCCCGAGTCCCTCCAAGTGACACAACTTGGGTATTTTTAGACATATGGAGGGGATGCGCCTCAGCGTGCGGTGTACAAACATGGTGTGGGCCCAGCACTTGCATCCCAAGCCTTAATGATGGCCGAGATCACTCAACAAGTTTGGGAGAAGTTAATGCAGGAGCAAGCCTCAATGATTGTCCAAAACACACAACAAATGTATGAGAAGCTCAAAAGGGAGCTCAGGGCGGAACTCATTACACATATCGAGCAAATAACGAATTAATTTCAAGTGAAGAAGGGAGTTCAGATGCCTTCTAGGTGCAGTACAAATTTTATTTTTTTTACCTACTATATTTTAATTTTTTTTTTAAAAAATCTATTCATATGCCTAACAAATTATATACTTTAATGTTGTAGGTTCTGGATATGTCTGAGTGGCCACTGTGCATTTAGGGAGTGTATAGAACATAGGACCCTACTGTTGCAGCCTAGTTCTACACCGCTACCACCTTATACACGATGTGATGAGCGAGTATCTTCTTTACATAAACACATGCATATATCTATATTATCACACAAACGATTTAGGTTAAAAGTGAGCCTATTAAAAAACCTTTAGTGGTGTTGAGAAGCTAAGATTGATCTTACTGAAAATTTTAGATATTTTGGTCCATTTGTTGAATGGTTTGGTTGTAGAGGTTACTCAGAACCTAACTATATTGGTGTATTTATTATTACTAGAAGTTGTGTTACAAGTTATATGCATGTATGGTAATACATCAAATTAAATATAATTTACTAAAATAAAAACCAAAATTCTAAATTAAAATCATGGGATAGATAACACTAACAAAAAAGTCAGTTTATCTTTCTATCTTAATTTCTATCTGCCAAACTGAGGAATATTGTACTGTTTTTTTTTTTTTTTTTTTTATATTCCTTCTCCAATTAAGGAGAGAACAAACTTGATAAGAACACAATTGGATATGTGTTGTGTCGTGTCAGGTTGTATTAGTGTGTCATGACATTTCGAATTTGTGTCAGAAATATCTCAATATTAACCCAACATCGTTGTGCGGGTGGGGGAGAGCTAGGTAGTCGTCGGAGGTGGAAGGGTGGTGGCTATGGCGGTTGGATCACAATTTCGTTGTTGGTTGAGAGTTCCTTGATTCAAAGCCTTGATTGAGGAAGGAAATCAAAGAAGCTGCAATTTCGCACAACACTTGTGAGATCTGAGAGGAGATGGGAGTGAGATTCGCATTATGAGAAGTGATCATGTAGCATTAGCGCTGCTGATTAGAAAACCAGTACAATCTCATTCCACAAAATAATCATGGCAATCAAAGAGAAAATCAGTCAGTAATCCCCTTTGATCCAGAGTACCACAAGTCTCAACCATAGTTTGCAAATTCAATTTAGGTGTTGCAACAAAATACTTCAAAATAACTTCTACTTTTTAGCAATTTATCCCAATTACAACTTGAGCAACACTATTCCTCTGGATCTGTAATAAAGAAGAAGAAAAAGACAATTAGTTTGATATTTAGTATTAAAATATATTAAGTATATGAAAACGAGAAAATTTTCAATAGGTAAAGTTAAAACTACAAAATAAATTTGTAAAATTTTTTGTGATTCTAGAGTGTAAAGAAAAAGTACTCGTACAATTTAGTTATCATTAGAGACAAAATAATTCCAGTAAGGCAAGTTCACTAATCATACAACTTAGATACTCATAGGATTCATGATTCAATATCTAAAGAAATATGATAATTCAATACAGACATTCCAAAACTCAACCGTTTGATAAACACAAACTCAAGTTTTTGCAACTGCAACCACAGTAAGTAACTGGTGACAAAAATCCAAAACCAAGTTTAGCTCTATGGTCAAAGAAAAAAAGAAAGTAGAGTTTTTGTGTCTATACTTTACCTTCATGTCCTTCGGTCCAAATCGGAGTAAACTGGATTCATACTCTTGACAAAACACATGAATGATCTTATAAAACATTTCGATACCAATAAAACAATCATCACAAATAGTTTTGATAATAAAAAAAAGTTAAATGGCAATTCTCTTACTTGATCCTCATTGCCATAAACAGAAGAAAATTATACTCTATTTGGTTGATTGAAATGAGAATGGTGATTACTATTCCTTTAAAATGGTGAAAGATGATTATATTTGACATGCATTTGCAATTATTTTTTTGGTCTAACCAAATATAGGAATGAATATTTTGATAGAATGATCATCGATTCCACTTAATTCCAATGAACTAAGGCCTTGTTTGGAAAGACTAAATAAGTGCACTTTTTGTCTTTTTTGACTAAAAAAGTGAGGTTGAAAATATGGATGTTTGGGTTAACTTTTTGACTTTTTATGGAAAAATGTGTAATAAAAAATTGTAAAAATTGATTTTTAGAGGAAAATTTGAATTGGGAGTTGTGCAGCCGTAATTGTTGACTTTTGGTGAATAGTGTTAACTTTTTAACTTTTTGAGTAACTTTTTGGCTTTTTGGATTATTTGGGATATCCCAAACTTAGCCTAAATGCTATCTAATGGCCTTAACGATCAAAACATAATTTACTATCAGCTGAACCATTGATGGCAAATTTGGCACCAAATCAATGATGAATCAAATCCTTCACCAAATTTCAAACAGTGGTATTTTTATTTAAATTTGATAAAATTCTAAAAAGAATATCAGGGATGATTTTCTTCTATACAAAAATAGTCAAAACAAGTTTTTGGGTAAGTTTAGAATTTTTCAAAAATATATTATCCAAAAAAAAAGAGTACGAATTGAAGTGTTCTACATGAGATCAAGCTTTGAATCAAATTTTCAATCAAATTTGATGAAAAAAATAAGTACAAATACTTGGTTAGCTATTGGAAAAGAAAGGATGAAGAGAGGTTTTGGTATGGAGATCATCCCATTCCAGAGATTCCCACCATTTACACTCTCCATAAATGTGCTGAAGAGCAGGTGGTGCAGATGCTTGCTCACCATCCTCATTCATGTACAAAGAAATAGGCTATCTATTTAAGGGCAAGCAACTAAGTCACTACTGATATTGACAAGACAAGTATTTTGATGCAAACACATAGGAGAGGCCATTTTTAGAGCAGCTTCGCGACTAATAGTCATCAACTCTCGTCTTGTGCTTCTTCTTTCAAACAAACCAATCTTAATGGTTTGAATTAGAGATTGATGTTTGTAAGCTCCTTCACATAATTAATGATAACAGTTCCTTTCCGCTGCCTTTCCTGCATCAAGTCAGAAAAATAACGATACAACATTGAAATACAAAGAAAGAATGTCATGCCTCAAATCCAACCAAGCTAGGCATGTGACAATGTCACACACCTATAAGACTTACAGCACCTGTGAGCATGCAAAAAAGAGATGGTGAGAAACTCAATTCAATTTCATTCCACAAAATAATCATGGCAATCAAGAGATGAAATCACAATCAATAATTCTTTAATTCACAATACCAAAAGTTTCAACAACAATTCACAAATTCAGTTTAGCTAGTTTAATGTTTAGAGCATGCCAAACCTAGAGTTCCATAATTTGAATATTTCAAAGATTAATTGCCTCCATCAAAGCAAACAAGAGTTCTATAATTTAAATCAATGTCGCAACAAAACAATTCAAAATAACTTCTACTTGTAGCACTCTATCCCAATAATAACTTCCACCGCTTCCACCACACTATTCTTCTGGATCTGTAATCAAAGGAAGACGATCAGTTTGATAGCTCAATAATTAACTACTGTAACAACTAACTGAATCAATTATACAAAAAAAGAATAATTTCAATTAATAAAGTTAAACAACATAATTTTTTGTGATTTAAGAGTGTAAAGAAAATGTAATGTACTTCAGTTAATAGTTAACATAAAATCATTCCAATAAGGTGAGTTCCATAATCATAGAATTTTATAACTTGTAGGATTATAATTCGTTTGGATCATATAGTGAAAAATGGAGACAAAGTGTGAGAAATAGTGAGAAAGAGAAGTATCTTATTTTGACTATTTGATTTCTTACTGAAAGTTGTGAGATTTGGTGAGAAACAAGTTGATTGGTTGTAAAATATTTACAATACCAAGATTACCCCTTAAAATAAAAAAGAATAAAAAGAAATCTGACTCAAATTTCTCTCTCATATGATTTGCTTTCTTACCAATCTAAATATGATAGTGAGAAAACATGTGTTTTTTCTTTACTCAACTAGATGGGAGAGACCACAATAAATTTTTTTTCCCTTACCCCATGATCCAAACATGGTATTACTATTCGATATATCAACAAATTCAATAATTCAATTCAATTCAATCAATCCAAGACTCAATGGGTTTGATAAACACAAACTCATGTTTTAGCAAATGCAACCACAGTAACGAGTGACAAAAGCCAAACCACATTTAGCTCCATGGTCAAAAATCAAAAGAAAGTAGCTTATGTGTCAATATTTAACTCCCATTGGCTTTGGGTTCACATTATTGTCAAACAAAATTCATACCCTTCATAAAGTACAAAATTCATACCCTTTATAAAGTACATGAATCCACAATGATCTTATAAAATATTTCTATAGAAATAAAAAATAAAAATAAAAACAACTCGAGACACAAGACTCCAACTGAAATAGAATCTGAAGAGGACAAAATGTATGCAACCTTGCCCCATTTTTGAAGAGATTGTATCCTTAACTAAGAGGTGATTTTATTACTCAATGTTTAAACATTTTCAAACCAAAATATGCAGTTAAAAGAAATTCTAGATGTGGTATGAGATGACTTACCTATAGTGAAATGAATCCGCACTCAAGAGTTCATGAATTGAAAGCTGTAAACAAGGAATTCAACAAGATTATAAAAATAATAGTGGTTCTATGTATGTAAAAATCATCATAAATAAATTACACAAAATATTTACATGTGCGGGACCCATAAATTATTAAATCTACACTAATGTGAATGTTCTGTATATTTTATGTGGTTAGTTTTGTGTACCTAAATTTTTTATAATAAAGTTAAGTACTCCCATACCTCTTTCAAAACTGACTAGTTTTGGGAAAAATAAGTATAACAAGGGAAGAACAATTGTTTCTACCTTCATATGATTGTCAAAATAAACAAGTATAGATCATGTCGTTCTTGAGGTATTTTTCTCTTTTTGCATAAAATCAATTAATCAAAAGCCTAATAAGTGAGTGTCATCTACAAGCCTAACCAAATTGGTCAAATACCAAACAACCACTCTAATCCCAATAGACTCTCAAATAATTCTATGAAATCATGCGAGTTTTCTTTCTCATCATTTCTTATCCTTTCTCACCAAATCACTCAATCTAAATGGAGTGGAAATGTAAAATAAGCAGGGATTTGAATTACCTTAATGATGATTTCAATATTATTCAATTTCATTTCTTTCAAGAGATTCAGTCTTCTTCTTCTTCTGGTATTTCTACAAGAAAATGTCAAGATTGAGAGGGGGGAAAAGCAAAGAAAGATCCTAAAACCAATTTATTTGATCAGAGATCGTAATTATTTATTTTATTTTGGATAAAATACAAAGAAGCATACCTTTCATATCACTTTAGTCTTTTAAATTTTAATTTTGTTAATTTCTCTCTTCAAATTATCAAATTAGTCTAATTTTAAACTACTGTTTAAATCATTAACGAAATTTTAAAGTTCCAACTTTGCTAATTTTGTCTCTCAATATTACAAGTTATTTTTATTTTTCTCATAAATGTTTCGAGAACAAACTAACAAAATTAAAAAACTTTAAGAACCAAAGTCAAATGTATATTTTATTATTATTCCATTAACTATTTAAGCAATGAGTTCAAACTAGACCAAATTAATATAAATTAAAATTTTAATAATGAAATTGACAAAATTAAAACTTGACACAGTGACACAAAATGCATACATAAAATAACATAAATATAATTTATCATTTATTTTTATATTCTTGTTTGAGTTTTGAAAGCCCTTTATATAATTTTTCCATTCAACTCCAAAAAAGATTGATTAAGGTTTTTTTAATTGGTTTAGAAATTTTGAAGTGTATTTAAAATGCTTTTTCAACTTCTAGTCTTTTTTCTCTGAGTGATGATATGTGATTGCTTGTATTACTGGCATATTAATATTTGTAATCCTTTTATATAAACAAAAAAAAAATTACTTGTCACAAAAAATTATTTTTACAGATTTAGTATCCAGCAAATTGAATTTATTATTATTTTTGTATTTAACTTTATTATCTCACATTTCATTATAAGATTATTGAAAATTATTCCTACAAGAATCTGTACAACTTTAAGCAGGTTTTATTAGAAAATTTACAAAGTCTAATCTTACATAACAATGTCCTATATGTGAGACTAGGATTTCCTCTAGTTCATAATATGGACTAGATGTGGTCACCACCATAGTTTTATTTTGATAATTCAAAATATTTATTTTGTAGGGTTCTTCGTATATACCATCTACATAAAAGAATTAGATCGATCTAATATTCATAGTCTATCTAATTTATCACGTTTATAACTAAAAAAATAAATGATTTATTTTTAAAAATATACTTATTGTCTAATTTTATTTTATTTTTTTGGAAACAAATGCTTAATTTGAATAGTCTACAATTATCGAATTAACATAATTTTTTGTGTGGATGATACGAAGAGTCTGACAAAAGAAATGATTTGAATTATAAAAATGGGACCCGTAATAAATCTCATGAGCCCAGACAACATCTTCTAATCTAAATCATGTATTGGAGGGAATCCAGATCTATATCTGTGCATGTGTACCCTTGAACTTTTGTGTGTTGAGTGTTTGTCATTACATTTTCAGAAATAATATAATGGTAGATCTTTCACAAAAGCAATATGATTTAATCTAACAGTGAGAAAATAATCAATAATTTATAATATTCAAATTTATTTTATATATATATATATATTAATAATATAATTCGAGTTGATTGAGTTGTGAAACTTAAACCTTATTCAAATTTAATTAGGCCGTAAAATTTAGCTCAAACCTTGACCAAATTTAAAATCATAGTCTAAATTCTAAAAAATTTCAAATTAGACTAGGGTTGCTCATATTAGGCCAACCGAAATTGAACCCTAGTTTTACCAAAGATTTTTTTGAGTAATCACCAATGTTTTTAGGGGTCATGCGAAGTAGTATTTTTATTTAATTTTTTTTTTTTTTGAAAAATAAAGTGAAAGTAATCAACAATGTTAATTGGCAACCATATGTGTCTATCTGCTACTGGTATTTTGTTATATCCAAAACATGTATGGGAGTAACAATATTAATTCGAGCTTAGATGTTTGAAACTTTCATGAAATTAAGTTTGGTGTCACAAATCATAAATAAATAGTTAATGCAATGTGTTGCGGTGACTTGGCTACATCTAGGGCTAATTTAAAATTTTGTAGGCATTTTTATTTAAATACAGTTTGTTATATTTAAGAAGAGGACTGATTAAGACCCCTCAAAACACCCAACCCCGCCCCCCCCCCCCCCCCCCCCACACACACATGGGGGTTGGGGATTGGGAGAGAAGAAAAAAAAAAAATAGACCAATCAAAAGTAAAGGAGTGGAGGGAAAGGGGTCTTAAACATTTTTTATTTAAGAAAAGGGCAAATACATTTTGCTACTTGTGTCATTTTGGTCCCTACATTTTTAATTAGTTTAATTTTGACTTTTAATTTAAAATTTTGTGTTAATTTAGTTCAATTGATAATCTCGTTAGTATTTTAAAGAAAAATAATCACTGAGTTGAGTAAATTTATAATTTTATTATTAAAAATATGACACATGCCATTTATATGCGTATTTTTCATAAAAATATATTAAGAATTGTAATCAATTAGACCAAATTAAAACAAAATCATAAATTCAGACTTAAAATCAAATCAATTAAAATGATGAAGACTAAAATAATAATAATAATAAAAAAAGTAAAGCATAAGAACTACCATCAATTTTTACCCTTAAAAAAATCTAACATGATGTTACAATATTACCTAAGTAGTAGCGGCTGGAGTAGAAAGGTTGAAGAGTGGTTTTGGTGAGGGGATTATCCCATTCCAGAGATTCCCACCATTCTTCTTGTCCAGAAATGATTCGAAGAGCAGGTGGTGCAGTTGCTTGCTCACCATCCTCATTCATGTGCAAAGAAATAGGCAATCTCCTTAACATAGGACAAATCCATATCGAAATTAGTTGCAGAGATTCACAGACCATTATGCCCTTATATATGCTCTCCAGCCTTGGTAGGTTTATTAGACGTAATATCTTTAAATTTGGAAGTGTGATTGTGTCGCCATCATCTTCCCGATGCCCCCCTCGATCACTCGTCTCTACTTCTACTATTATCTCCTCCACATTCTCACAGGACCGCACTTCAAGTTTCTCAAGGTTTGGGAAGTTGTGCAACAACAGGGCAGAGAAAATATTCTCCATTTTTGGACATTGCCGCAACACCAATCCCTTAAGGTTAAATGAAATGTTGTGTGGTGGAACAACTCTGTCAAAGAGTACCCTAAAATTGGGTAATTTCCAAAACGTTAATTCCTCAATCGTTGTTAGCGGGATGTGGTAGTCTTCTGAAAAGCATGATGATGATGATGATGAAAAGATGGATTCAAGCCCATTACACTCTTCGATTGTAAATTTTCCTAAATCTCTTGTATCCCTTAACGACTGAATATCTGATAAGCTAATGTGATTGTGCCATCTTTCAATGCGCAACTCCCTTATGTCGCTAGGGAGCACTATGGCATCTACTCCAGTACTTGATAAAGATTTAGTGTCGTACTTACAAGTGAGTTTCTCTTTTTCAGTGTCAAAGTTACTTTCATCAACAATTCCCACCTCAAGGCTGTACCTTTCCAAACTTTTGCATTGCGCAGATTTCACATACTTGGTAAGCTCTTGCACATTGTGAAACTGAGCTTTGAGAACTTTTAATTGCTCCAAGCACAACAGCTCTTCTGCCGAAACTTTTACTTTTGTTCTCTGAATTTCAAGGTAATGGAGTTGTGTGAGTCTGCATAACTTCCGGCAAGGAGACATTCCTAGCTTGTAACCCGAGAGTTCAAGCTTTCTGAGATTAACCAATTCTTCTATACCTTGGGGTACTTCTTCAATCTCACTATGAATCAGCTCAAAATGTTCCAACGCCTTCAGTTTCTCCAGTGACGGCACATATTTTAGGTTGCAATTCGTAGAGAGTGTAAGCTTTCTGAGATTAACCAATTCTCCTATACCTTGGGGTGCTTCTTCAATCTGACTCCCAGTTAGTTCAAAATCTTCCAACGCCTTCAGTTTCTCCAGTGACGGCACATATTTTAGGTTGTAATCCCGGAGTCCAAGGTTTCTGAGATTAGCCAATTCTCCTATACCTTGGGGTACTTTTTCAATCTGACTCCAACTTAGTTCAAAATGTTCCAACGCCTTCAGTTTCTCCAGTGGCGGCACATTTTTTAGGTTGCGATTCTCCCAAAGTCTAAGCTTTTTGAGATTAACCAATTCTTCTATACCTTGGGGTGCTTCTTCAATCTGACTCCCAGTTAGTTCAAAATCTTCCAATGCCTTCAGTTTCTCCAGTGACGGCACATATTTTAGGTTGCAATTCTCCCGGAGTCCAAGCTTTCTGAGATTAACCAATTCTCCTATACCTTGGGGTACTTTTTCAATCTGACTCCCACTTAGTTCAAAATGTTCCAACGCCTTCAGTTTCTCCAGTGGCAGCACATTTTTTAGTTGACGACAACCATTTAGTAACAGTTGATGCAAATTCTCCAACATGGAGATGGAATCTGGCAAAGACTCTATGTTTGTGTAGGACAAATCCAACACCTTGAGACGAGGCATATACAAAAAGAAAGAATTTTGAATCCAAAGTTCTTTTGACATATTGCCTTGAAATAGGAAGGTGATGAGGCGAGGGCAATTGGGCGGTTCAGAAGGAAGTTCTTCAATATGGTTCCGCATTAAGGAAATCCTCTCAAGATCCTCAGACCAGTCTTTATGTGGAACTCTTTTTAATCCCTCACCAGCTCGGACCATGAATCGAGGACTAACTGATGTTATTTTGAGAGCCATATCTCTTATCAAATCATGCATCTTCACGCATTCTCTGCCGCCGTATGTTGTACTTTTTACCAACAAGCAGGTTTTAATGAGTTTATTCAATATAGAGTGACCTTCATCGAACATTGCTTCTATACTGTTCATCTCACTTATTAGTCCCTCAGCAATCCAATACTCTATCAGTTCTTCCCTATTGATGTCATGGTCTTCTGGATACAATGCACAATACAAGAAACATTGTCGTTCCTGTTCATCTTTTAGCCGACTATAACTAAATTTTAGTTGCTCAAATAACCCTTCTTTGTCCAGGAGCCATTGTACATTTCTCGCATTTCTCCACTCGCGAATGTCATTCACTCCTCTCATACATCCAGCCATAACAACAATTGCAAGGGGCAGACGCGCACATTTTTTGGCAACTTCTTTTGCAATTTCTTCCACCTCGGTTGTAAGCATTGTCTGATCTTCTTTAACATTATTCATAAACAAATTCAGTGCTTCCTCTTCTGTGAGAAGCTCCATTTCAACAGGTCTGCATTTCATCTTTGTACAGACGTCTAGCGATCATGTAGTTAACACCAGCTTACATCCGTTATCTCTGGTTGGTTCCGGAATACCCATCTTCTCCAGAGGAAATTCTTTCCAAAGATCGTCTAAGATGAGCACATACCTCT
This sequence comes from Camellia oleifera, assembly GCA_022316695.1. Classification (NCBI taxonomy): domain Eukaryota; kingdom Viridiplantae; phylum Streptophyta; class Magnoliopsida; order Ericales; family Theaceae; genus Camellia; species Camellia oleifera. The sequence goes on along the minus strand of CM039310.1, from coordinate 72,041,547 downwards.
TCTTTTGGGAAAGCATGTTATGTATTTTTGACGCTGAACGTAATTCATCCTCATTATCGGAAAGATCAATATTCAGTTTCTTAGCTATCTGCCTTTGTAGATTTTTGATGTCGAATGCTTTAGATACTGTGACCCAAATAACATCACTAAAGGTAGAAGTTCCGGAAAAAAGTTGATTATTGATGCTTTTCATGATGGTTGTTTTGCCAACTCCCCCCATTCCGTGAACGCCGATTTTTCTAACCGCATCATCCATCAAGAAATTCCAAATTTTCACCCTGTTCCTTACACTTGTTGGTTCAACCAAAGATTCAGCAGTTGGTATGGCGTGCCCACAAGTTGGATCATCAATCAGCAAACCATTAGAAAATTCACCATCTTCATACAGTTTTCCCACCTCTTCAATCTTGTCCACTACACGCTTTCCCAACTGTGCACGTTTTAAGGCATTCTTCAATCCTCGTACTTCTCGCTCTTGTCTTTCCAAAGTTTGGACATCAGCTGTTATCCTTTGCACATTTTCTTGCCAAAGTTTAACTTCAACCCTTCGTTTTTTCCTTGATCGCTGCTCTGCACAATTCACTTCTACATTTATGTCATTGTTTCGGCTGTTCAATTGCTCTGTCTTCCTTTTGAGAGTTTCCATGTTAGTATCAAGGTTATTGTGATATCTAACCCATGGTCCAGTTAAATCACACAAATTCTTCCCAATTTCAATGGTTGAACGAATGTTTTCCATGGTGTGGCCTATTCCTGCAAATACGGAAGAGGATTGTAGTTAAAAGGAAATATTCTAAAGAAAACTTCAATATTGATTATAATGGCTGTTAGAAAGTAATTTAAAATTTGATTTACAAAAGCTTAAGAAAGAAAAACATGCTAATTTATGCAAACGGACTTCACATTCACCTCCAAATAATAGAAAGTCAGTCTTTGAATTGCTGACAAAATAGTGATTGTGCTAAATAGATAGCTAGTAACAATGAACCAGCATTTATGGTGTTAAAGAATTTTTGTTATGACATTGATTGTAAATTTTAGGTGAAACAAGAATAAGATCTATGCCAGAGTTTATCTGCCTAAGCTCGACCTAATTAAGTTAGTGCAAATTGACCTAGTTGCCCAAGTTGCACATAAATTTGAGGGTTTTTTTTTTTTTAAGTGCAGTTAAGTTATTTAATTTATAAAAATTCAACTTTGTTTACATTTTTTTTATTAAATCGTAACTAACATCAAAATAAATAATTTATATAATGCGAGAGCTTAAAAAAATTGAAAAATCGATATGATGTCTTTACAATTTCTGGCCAAATTCTAACACTCTTTTAACATCTTTTCCAAAAAAAAATTGATGACCAAGCTTAAAATAATAAAAAAAAAAGTAGAGCAAAAACTATTCCATTAATAGATTAACACTTAACACTTTGTCTCCTAAAACTCTAATACAAAAGTAGTGGATCCCATGATTTAGACCAATAACTACTCATTTGGAGCACCACCTAAACACGCTTCAGGCATATTGAATAATTTTCCGAAGCTCACTATGCTGTTTTAGAAACATATGCTGAATGTTGTGGAAAACAAGGTAGAGTCAATATAGATATACATGCAATCCGCACACGTGATGCATATACAACTCAAAAAAAATAATGATATTATAAGAATAATAACAAAAAATATATATATACACATACAGAATGGGTTGCTCAAGTGGTAAAAGTTTCTTTACTAAACCTATGATTATGGGTTCGAGACCCTTTCTCATCTATGCCTAATTTTTACAAAATAAATGAGACATAAACCCAAAATATGACGATAGGAGACACCAATGTGTCAACACAATACCACCAACAAGCAGCCTCACTTTATAATAGTGAGACAATGGAAATATTGGGGTATTTTGGAAAAATCCAAAATATGAGGCACAAATGTGTCAACATCACCAGAAAACATCACTTTATAATAGGTACTTTGAAAAAATTCACTAACCTAAAAAAGTCAAAAAGTCATAACCTAAGAAGTCAAAAAGTTAAAAAGTCACTATCCTATTAAGTCACATCATCTTATTTAAGTCACATCACTCTCTACCATATCACTTCAAACCCAACCCATACTCAATCCATATTTAATAAAAAGTCAAAAAGTACACTTATATAAATCATCCTAAACCACCCCTAAATATAAGAGTTTTTTGGGAAAATTTGGGATAAACTAAAATATGAAACACAAATAAACACTAGCCATCACTTTATAATAGAATAGAAGATAGATAGATATAGAAGATTTATGACTTTTCTTAGCCATCCAAAATAAATAAATAAATAAAATTGTACACACAATAATTTGACAAATAAATTTGTATTAATTAATTTTAAATTAAAAAATAAACTTAAGTGATTTACTTTGGTCACTCTGGTGGGAGAGGTCTATCTTTGAAACTGTTTATTGACCAAAGCTTTAATCTTTTTAGGTCAAAATGACATTATTTATCCAAAAGGACAACTATCTGTTCAAAAACTTAACTATTTGTCTATCTGTTCAAATGCCAGAAGTTTGGTTTTTTTAGAACTAAAAATTAATTTAGTGTTGAAATGAAAAAATAAAAAGGTCCAAATTGAAACTAATATTGGGTGATAGGTCAAGGGGATAAAGTGATATTGGGTGGTAATTCATGGGGGTAAAGTGTAATTTATCCTATTGATGAAAGGGTATTTTTAGTCATAAAGGTCCATATTGAAAAAAAAAAAATAGTAGATGAGGGAGGCTGGTTGTTAAAATTTTTCGTTGAAGGGACTAAAGTGATAATGACAATAGTTAAAGGGAATGAAGTGTAATTTACCCTTAATATTAAGGAAGATTCTTCCAGATGATTGGTCATCTTATTTAGACATCATTAAGTTTAGAAAATGAGTTTACGAAATAGACTTCTACATCATTTTTCTTTGAGAAATTAAATAATTATTAAAATATTACTTCAATTAGCTTAATAAAAAATTATACAAGACTACTTTTAATTAAACATATTATTCACTTTTCATGAACCTATGTAATAATTTAAAATATTACTAATGTTCTTATGCTCATAAAGTTTCACAAGTAATTCAATTAAAAATAAAAGATAATTGGCCATCTTACACTGAAAGAATTATGGTGTGCATATCATATGTACCCTATTATAAATTGGTATAATTTTTATTATAAAATTTCGTAATATCAACGACAAAATACGTAATCTCACTACAAAGTAGCCTAACAAAATGTCCATAATTTTGTTATTCATGTAATAAAAGTTTGTGGTTTAGTTATGACATTTTTTGTTATGTCAATTTGTGACAAGGTTATGCATTTTATGATTAATGTTACGAAATTTTGTGGTAAAATTACACCAATTTGTGGTGCATGCATATGGTTAGTTTTAATAGTTAGTTTAAAACTATTTAACTATTTTTTGTTTTAATAGAAATTGCTTTCTAGAATTTAAATAAATATGATGAATTATTTTTATTTTATAAAATTTTATATTTAAAAAATACAAAATTTTCACTCCGTGCGTAGCAAAGGTTTTTTTTTTTTAATTATACTAGAAAACTCAATAATAAAAGTGTTACATTTCATAAAAATAAAAATAAAAAGAGAAGATGAATGCCATGTTTGGTTTGTATTTGTGAAACAAGTTTGAAAAATAATTTTTTGGAAAAAGTACAAAATTTAAAAAAAAAAAATTGATTGTATGTTTTGAAAATAGTTTTAGAGTTTTGGAGTTTGAAATGATTTAATTTTTTTTTTTTTTTTTTGTGGTTGAATAGATAGGTGTGAGAGAAAAAGTAATTGATTGATGTATAGGATATAAGAGAAGGAAAGAGGAGGGAGAAAAAAGTGATTGATTGATACATAGTAGAGAGAAAATTGATTTTGGATTTTTTTTTCAAAAATTTTCAACTACACAAATTTTTTAACTTTTTTTTTCTCAAAAATTATATTTCAAGAGACAAACCAAACAAAGCGGAAGAGTTCTATAACAAAACATTTTGCACTCTACAATAATACATTAACTAGTTTTCTACTTGTGCAATGCATTTCAATTTAAATTTAAATTTTATGTAAATATAATTTTGTAATATTTATACAATAATTTTTAAGTTGCAGAATGCATGTATGTTGAAAATTATTACAATCTTATCATATAAGTTTATATCAACTTTAATCAAAATTACAAACAAATAGCTCCAAATTTATATAAGAACACATCCATTTTTTTATTAACATTATTTTGTTGTTAACAATAAGTATTCAAACTTGACAATTGATGTGTTTTTTTTCGGGAGATTTATAAGTAGATCTTAATAGATAGACTTATTATCCAATAGGTCTTATTATAATTAATGACATTTTTCATCAAATACTATTAAAAATGTCATTAATTGTTAATTTTTAGCGGCAATTTAAAAATTGTCACAAAAAATATTATTAATTATAAGTTTTAGCGACAATTTAAAAAGACCGTTACAAAAAAAAGTCACTAATTTTTAACTTTCAGCGACAGTTTGAAAAATTCGTCACAGAAAAACGTAACTAATTGTAAGTTTTAATAACAATTTATAAAAATTGTGATAAAAAAAAAATCGCTAATTGTCAATTTTTAGGGATATGCAAAAAATCGTCACAAAAAAAATATTTTTAGCTACGATTTTACTAGAACTTATTTTCAATAGTACTTGATAAGAATTAAGTCCAACTATTAGGATCTATTCGTTGTTTACCCTTTTTTTCCAAGAAGAATCCAATGTGTTTTTGTGTCTTCCTAACTCACAATGAAGTATAAACAAATTATGAGATTACCTATTTGTCTGAATAAATGTATAAAGATACTATCTTACATCACCGTCATAAAATATATTTTGCACCTTAAAAGAGAATTCAATTATGGTTCACTTACTATGGTATGAAATTAGGATGTGTATTTTAATAAGAACAAATACAATACCAAAAAACTCTTTGAAGAATGTAGTTTAATAAGGGACAAAATTTAACTACAAGAAAAAAATATAAAAAAAAAGTCTTGTGTGATGTAATAGAGTTTAAATTTGGAATTATAAAAAATTTCAATCACCAATCATTTGTAATTTTTGTTTAAGGAGGCACAATAATTTATTGTTTGATGAGCAATAAAAACTATATGTATTTTGAATATTTGACTTATATATGTAAATAATGATAGAATTGTAATTCATGAAAAAAACATTTGTTACTAAATAATAATTTTAAAAAAATATGAGCTTCTACTCAAGGAATATGAGCTTGTACTTGAGGAATGTATCTACAGTACAAGTTTGTACCGAGGTTTATAATCTAATTTTAAGTTTTTTTCTTGTACAAAAAATAATTGAAAAAAGAAAATAATCAAGCAAACGAAAGAGGAAACATCATTGTATATGGCCCATTCATTCTGTTACTCAAGATGGCAAATAAAAATTTTCATCTTTACCAAGAGATATAAAAATTAGCTAACCTTTCAATAGCCTTAGAAAATGATTGAAAGAGCTGCAATGCGAGAGATAATCTTGGTAGAAAGTAACAATGGAAAAAGTAACTAATAAATGCGCATTATCTATGGTACATGAAATACCACTTGATTTATAAAAAATATAGAAAAATGTACTCTCATAGTACTACAGATCTATATTCCTTTATCAATCATCATTATTATGCTCTTTCATATTTCTCAATCAGCCAGCATAAAATCATAATATCTCACTTTCTTCACCAATTATAATACCATGGAGTATCACGTGATCGTATTCCGAGAATACTCAATAATCACCTAACATAATACGTATACTCATTGGAAAATGTTAGAAATCCCAAATAATCTATCAAATATTTTATCAAACCTCTCACATTGGTAAATTATTTAAAGTCTCTAGCATTACTTATACTTCTTTAATCTTCCATATTTAAAGGATATATATGTAGGGTTTATTAGAGACTCTATCTTTTCCATTTTCACGTTAAAAAGAAAAAGCAATCAATGCTACGATAGAGAGAATGCAATGCCTTCCGTTTGGAAAGTGAGTTAAGTTTTTGGATTTTTGTCTTTTTTAGTTATTTTAATTTGGGACTAAAAGCTTGATTTAGAAAGAATTTTTGACTTTTTTAATTTTTTGTGAGAGAAAGAATGTAATGATTATACGTTGAATGTGATATTTTATCTTATTAAACTAAAAAATCTATTTTATTTTTTGTGACTAAAATAACTAAAAAAGTCTCAACTCATACTTCCCAAACGAAGTCTAAAAGACACAAAACACAAGGCAATGCATAAAATATAACACAAATAATAATAATATGTGTTATTCTTAGCTTGACACATGGCGCATTGATTGATTATACTTACGAAAAGCACTACTTTATTTATATACTATATGATGTACCTGGGGACGTGTACGAGTCATGAACGATGAAGCACATACATTTTTAAAAAGAGATGTGTTTGTATCAGATATAGATACTCCCGAATATGTAGCAGATACTTATTAAAAATATTAGCTATTTCTTAATTAATTAATTTGGACATATTGGATACTTATTTTTTAAGCATAAGATACTCTTAAGTCTTGTATTATTTGTTTTTATAGAATTAAAATCGTAACATTTTTTACATAACATTATAATATATTTTAATTGTGAAGATAAATAAAATAATATTTTTTTAATACTTTACTTAATTCTTTGATAAGAAGAATATAAGGAGTTAAAAGTAATAGAATTTAATTGGCGTATCCTTATTGTATCATGCATGTCCCATATAACTACATACAAAGTAAAAATTAACAAGTGAATAATATAATAATAGAATTAATAATTAATAAATAAATAAATAAATAAGTAAACTTACTGACCACATTTTTGACTAGTATAAAAGGGAAAAACACATGGACAAATTCTTGTAGATTGTTCTATTATTGCGATATACATATATTGGACTTGATATTGAAACAAAATATCTGTAAAACATATTGAAATTGAAGAAATAAATTAGTTAATGACTTAAATTAATTCTTAATTCTTAAATATTAATATTTTATATTATAAAATTACAATATAGCTTTTAACATGCTTGAGCTTGTGTAACTCACTACCAATAATTGAAAAAACATTTTTTTTACAAACGTATCCTAATAGTAACCGTACTTGTATCCTACTTTTATAAGCTTTGTCGTATTTCATATCCATATCATATTTGTATTCATATACGTACTTCTTAGGTCACGAAAATGGGCTATTCAAAATTTAAGATAAAACTTTTGTTCTCTCCAAAACCCCTGCTAAGACTATTTTTTTTTTTTTTGACTAGTTAATTTCTTATATTACTTCAATATTTAAATGTGTTCCCCTAATTTGTTTATTTAGTCTATTTCATATCTGGCTTATTTTTTTATTCATTTGGACTACATAAAATTGGTAGTTGAGTAACAAATGTAAAATTTATAATAAATTAGCTTTCTATTACAAAACAATGATTAAAAATTAGATCGGTGGATTGGATTTGGATCGGAATTCCATGATCCTATGAGATTCAACTATCAGGATCAAAAGTATACAAACATAAAATTTACGGTAAATTAGCTCATATAATACAAAACAAGGATTAAAAATTAGATCAATAGGATAGATCCAGATTGGGATTCCACGTTCTTATGAGATCCAACTATCAGGATTGAAACTATACAAAAAAAAATACAATAAATTACCTCATAAAATTCCTTGTAAGGATTAAAAATTGAATTGATGGAATCATATATGAATCAAGATTCCATGATTCTATGAGATCCAACTATTAGAATTGAAAGATCTTACTTGTAAAAAAAAATTTACACGATCCAGATCTATTATGTCCAAATGAATAGTAAAATTGTAAGGTTATAAGATTCGGATTGAGATTCGGATTGAGATTCTGATAAGTATAGATAAAGGAGGAAAAAAAAACAGAAGATGAAGAAAAAAAAAGGCATAAGAGTAAATATGCATATACTACTACACCAAAGATACATATCCTTGAAAAAAGAAATGATATATATATTTAACACTATACCTTTCAAGCAAGAGAGAAACCAAGATGCTTTGCGAGAAAAATCTAAAAGAAAAGAGAAAAAATAAGCAAAGAATAATGATAGACGTGGTTAAATTCTTAAAAATCACCAAAATTAAGCTCTTAAAATGCTTATAAACTTCAAGCACAGCATAGACCAGGAAAAAAAAAAAATTTGAAATAATACAGACAGGATCTCACATAAAAACTAGGGTTTTCATACCTTGTTAACTAGGGTTTTCATACCTTTTTTTCCAAGAAGAAGATTCCAGTGTGTTTATGTCTTCCTAACTCACAATTAACTATAAACAAATTATGAGATTACCTATTTGTCTGAATAAGATAAATATATAAAGATACTATCTTACATCACCGTCATAAAATATATTTTGCACCTTAAAAGAGAATTCAATTATGGTCCACTTACTATGGTATGAAATTAGGATGTGTATTTAATAAGAACAAATACAATACCAAAAAATTCTTTGAGGAATGTAGTTTAATAAGGGACAAAATTTAACTACATTAGTAATGTACCACATAAAAGAAAAAAAGGAAAAAAAAAAAAAAAAAAAAAAAAGTCTTGTGTGGTGTAATAGAGTTAAAATTTGGAATTATAAAAATTTTCAACTACCAATCATTTGTAATTTTTGTTTAAGGAGGCTCAATAATTTCTTGTTTGATGAGCAATAAAAACTATATGTATTTTGAATATTTGACTTATATATGTAAATAATGATAGAATTGTAATGCATGAAAAAAACAATTGTTACTAAATAATAATTTTAAAAATATATGAGCTTCTACTCAAGGAATATGAGCTTGTACTTGAGGAATGTATCTACAGCACAAGTTTGCACCGAGGTTTATAATCTAATTTTGAGTTTTTCTCTTGTACAAAAAATAATTGAAAAAAGAGAATAATCAAGCAAACGAAAGAGGAAACATCATTGTATATGGCCCATTCATTCTGTTACTCAAGATGGCAAATAAAAATTTTCATCTTTACCAAGAGATATAAAAATTAGCTAACCTTTCAACAGCCTTAGAAAATGATTGAAAGAGCTGCAATGCAAGAGAAAATCTTGATAGAAAGCAACAATGGAAAAAGTACTAATAAATGCGCATTATCTATGGTACATGAAATATCACTTGATTTATAAAATGCTGAGGAAATATAAAAAAATGTACTTCCGGAGTACTACACATCTATATTCATTTACCAATCATCATTATTATGATATTTTATATTCTTCAATCATTCAACACAAAATCATCTCACTTTCATTACCAATTATAATACCATGGAGTATCACGTGATCATGTTTCAAGAATACTCAATAATCACCCAACATAATACATATACTCCTTGGAAAATGTTAGAAATCCCAAATAATCTATCAAATATTTTATTAAACCTCTCACATTGATAGATTATTTAGGGCCTGTTTGGTAACGTTTACTTTTTCAGTTTATATTGACAAAAATTTTATAAATTGATTTTTATTTATTTTTTAAAAAAACATAAACTACAAACGCGTTTAGTTTAGACAAAATGTTTAAAAAAATTTAAAAATATAAAAAAGAGTAAGAAATGACAAGTGGTGGCGGGTGGTGGGTAGAGACGAGTGGTGGTGGCGGAAGACGGTGGTGAAAAATGATGGCGGGTGGTGGTGGTGGTGGCAGAAGACGGTGGTGGAAAATGGTGGCAGGTGGTGAGTGATGGCGGCAGAAGACGGTGGCGGAAAGTGGTGGCAAGTGGCGGAAAGTGGTGGCGGCGAAAGACGGTGGTGGAAAGTGGTGATGGTGGGTGGTGGGTGGCGGGTGGTGGTGGGTGGTGGTGGCGGATGGTGGTGGCGGACGGGTGGATGGGTGGGTGACGGTAGGGGTAGTGGGTGGTAGCGAGTGGGTGGTGGTGGTGGTGGCGAATGGTGGTGGCAGGTGGATGGCGGATGACAGGTGGTGATGGGTGGGTGGGTGATTGTGGCGGGTGGTGGGTGGTAGTGAGTGGGTGGTAGTGGTGGCATGTGGGTGATGGTGGTGGGGGGTGATGACGGGTGGTAGATGGTGGTGGCAGGTGGGTGGTGGTGGTGGTGGCGGATGGTGGATAGTAGTGGCAGGTGGGTAGTGGTGGCAGGTGGTGGATGGTGGTGGCAGGTGGCTGGTGAGTGGTGGTGGCGGGCGGTGGATGGTAGTGGCGGGTGGGTGGTAGGTGGTGGTGGTGGCGAAAAGGTAGTAGGTGGGTGGTGGGTGGCAGGTGGGTGGTGGTGGGTGGTGGTGGCAGGTGGTGGGTAGTGGTGGCAAGTGGGTGGTGAGTGGTGGTGGCAGGTAGGTGGTAAGTGGTGGTGGCAGGTGGTGGTGGTGGAAAATGGTGGCGGGTGGTGACTAGTGTTGGGTGGTAAAAAAAAAAATTAAAAACTCAAAACGTAAACTCATTTTTTGTGTTTTCATTTTTTGGCCAAATTTATAAACTGAGACCATTGATTTATAAATCAAAATTTTACCAAACAAGTTTTTATTTGAGTTTTTTAAATTTTTGTAAATATAAACAGAAAATTAAAAACGTAAGTGTTACCAAACGACACCTTAAAATCTCTAGCATTACTCATACTCCTTTAATCTTCCATATTTAAAGGATATTTATGTAGGATTTATTAGAGACTCTTCATCTTTTTCCATTTTCACATTAAAAAGAAAAAGAAATCAATGCTAAGATAGAGAGAATGCAATGCCTTCGTTTGGGAATCGAGTTGGCTTTTTAGATTTTTGCCTTTTTTTGTTTTTTTAGTTTGGGGCTAAAAAACTTAATTTGAGAAGAACTTTTGGTTCTTTTGATCTTTTTGTAAGAGAAAAAATATAATGATTAAGGATTGAAAGTGATATTTTATTGAATTAAAAAGTCTATTTTATTTTTTGTAAATAAAATAATCAAAAAAAACCCCAACTCATACTTTCCAAACGAAGCCAAACGAAGTCTAAAAGACACAAAACACACGGAAATGTATAAAATATAAGACCATCTCCAACAGTGTATCAGAATTACTATCAAATTTAAATTTTGATGAAAAAGGCACTATTCACTGCTCCAACGGTTCATCAGAATTGATATCAAATCGGCAATTCATCAAACAATTCATCAAATCGACGACAAAATACTGAATTCACCAAAACACTATTCCTGACCGTTGGAAAGAGGATCCAGTTGACCAACCGGTTGCCCGGCCGGTTGACCAACCGGTTGTCCCGGAAAAGGTTCAAACAGTTCAGAAAAATGTTCAAACAATTTGAAAAAAAAAAAAAAAACTCCTCCTAACCGGTCGACCAACCGATTGTCCCGGAAAAGGTTCAGACAGTTCAAAAAAAAGGTGCAAACAATTTTTAAAAAAAAAAAAATTTCCTCTTAACCGGTCGACCACCCGGTTGTCCCGAAGCACATTTTATGAATTTGGTGCACGATTGGAGTGAGTAGTATCAAATTTGGTGAAATGGGTCTTTTTTGACTCAGATTTAATAAAAAATCTGAGTCACCGTTGGAGATACTCTAACACAAATAATAATAATAATAATAATAATAATAATAATAATATTATTATTATTATGTGCTATTCTTAGCTTGACACATGGCGCGTTGCTTGATTATACTTGCGAAAAGTACTACTTTATTTATATACTATATGATGTACCTGGTGACGTGTACGAGTCATGAACGATGAAGCACAGACATTTTTGGAAAAAAAGATGTGTTTGTATCAGATATCGATACTCTCGAATATGTGGCAGATATTTATTAAAAATATTAGCTACTTCTTAATTAATTAATTTACTCTCGAATATGTGGCAGATATTTATTAAAAATATTAGCTACTTCTTAATTAATTTGGACATATTGGATACTTTTTTTATAAGCATCAGATTCTCTTAAGTCTTGTATTATTTGTTTTTATAGAATTAAAATTGCAACATTTCTTATGTAACGTTATAATATGCCTTAATTGTGAAGATAAATAAAATAATATTTTTTTAATATTTTACTTAGTTCTTTGATAAGAAAAATATAATGAGTTAAAAGTAATAGAATTTATTAAATTAGTGTATTATTATATCATGCATGTCTCATATAACTATATACAAAGTAAAAATTAACAAGTGAATAATATAATAGTAAAATTAAATATTAATAGATAAATAAGTAAGTAAACTTACTTACCACATTTTTGACTAGTGTAAAAGGAAAAAACACATGAAAGTGGCTCAAGTGTGAGTAGGAGTCCGTCTTCCCCTCATACGTTGTGAATTTGGGTTGTAGGAAACCTAACGGAAGGGGCGCGTTCTCTATTACTGGGACGAATGGTGAGGTCTGCAGCCTCGCCAACGCCTTGTCTGTTGGTTCGTATGCCGGACGCGGTATTGGCATTCCAACCTCGACGCTTCCATGCATCCGAGGAGCCAACCGCTGTAAAGCAGAAATCCTGTGTGGATCGCGCGCCCTGGCGTCCTCCTTCCATCGTGCCTTCTCTTCTAGCACATACCGTAGGTCGGACGATCTGGGCAACTCCGTCTGTCTAGACCTTGTCTGGTGTGTATGTGAGGGCCAATATGTGCTTCCCTCAGTGTACGACCTCTCAGACCTCGTTCTCCCAGACCTGGAGTGACGAGTCTTGGAAGATCTAGATTGCGTGTCGCCTGTCCTGAGGCTTCTGTTCTCCGCTTGGGAGGGTGTAGAATTCCTACTACGACCCTCTGAGTGGCGAGGAGGCGTCTTGTTGTTGCGCCCCTCTCCTGTCGCCACTTCTTTTCCTTTCATCTGGCGCTTCAGAGACTCCATGTCCGCCGCCATCTTACGAATCAATTCGTCTTGTTCTCTGACGCGATCCTCCAGAATTTGAGGATCAATTCTACGCCTTTGTCTATCTGGGCTTTGCGAATGAGAGGGATGAGGGCTATTATTTCGCCTTCGACCCCTTGCATCCCTCCTGGAATTGTGTCTTTGTGGCTCCAGATCTGCCATGGGAGCGACCAAGGGTAGGCCTTCGCGCCTTGCACCCCCATCTGGAGTCTGTCCGTCGATGGCGGACTGGGGTAACTCTTCATTATTTGCCATTGATATTCGAGAGAAAGCTTGATCAAGAGGTTGTTCTTGTCTGAATTCCCACAGATGGCGCCAATTGTCTAACTTACTAGCCAACCACTCTTCAGCCGATATAGCTTACTCCGGCTGAAGAGTACAAAGTGTTGGTTTAATCCAGCCAACCACTCTTCAGCCGATATAGCTTACTCCGGCTGAAGAGTACAAAGTGTTGGTTTAATCCAGCCAACCACTCTTCAGCCGATATAGCTTACTCCGGCTGAAGAGTACAAAGTGTTGGTTTAATCCAGCCAACCACTCTTAAGCCGATATAGCTTACTTCGGCCGAAGAATACAAAGTGTTGGTTTAATCTAGCCAACCACTCTTCAGCCGATATAGCGTACTTCGGCCGAAGAGTACAAAGTGTTGGTTTAATCCTGTTGATCAAGTCTGCGTTCCTCCGTACGACGTCGCTTTGTCACCTGAAAACACAAACGTGAGCTGGCCGGCGGGTGTGTGCCGGAAACCTCTCCGATGCCTAAGTCAGTAAGCAAGACCAGTAGGCAAAAGCTCAATGTAATCTGGGAGCAAAAGTTGCATTACCTCTCCAAAGGTGATATTGGTGAGCTTATATAGGTTTTGCGTGGCACAATCCTGGTAGGACTCTTATTCCCCTATGTAGAGTCCTCCTAGGATTCATACTCCTGGAAGATAATGCTTATCCTCCAACACCCTCCCTCACTACTTAAACCAAGTGAGATGGTTCTCCTTATGGCCGAACTACTTCAAGACCGAAATAACATTACCCTGCCAGACTAACAAATCTAGACCGATCTAACTGTTACCTCGGTCTTCTTTTCCTTTCTTCTACCTCGGCTTCACAAGCACGACCGAGCTATTCATAGAAGAACTAAGCCGAGCTAACCTTCAATCAAGCGTTAGAACGGAATCCACACCTCGGTTCCGAACAGCGCGACCGAGCTACACCTCCTATGACGGAGACCGAACTAAACAAAACTTACTTCATCCGGTGACAAAAACCTTACTCCAGACCGGTCTACCATTTGTCCGCGGCCCGGCTTCTAAGCCTCTTTACTTCGGTCCATAGAACGGCCCATAACCCTAGCTTGGCCCAATTTATAAATATAAATCACCCTCTCAAATGATAATAATAATATTATGTGCTATTCTTAGCTTGACACATGGCACGTTGCTTGATTATACTTGCGAAAAGTACTACTTTATTTATATACTATATGATGTACCTGGTGACGTGTACGAGTCATGAACGATGAATCATAGACATTTTTGGAAAAAAAGATGTGTTTGTATCAGATATCGATACTCTCGAATATGTGGCAGATATTTATTAAAAATATTAGCTACTTCTTAATTAATTAATTTACTCTCGAATATGTGGCAGATATTTATTAAAAATATTAGCTACTTCTTAATTAATTAATTTGGACATATTGGATACTTTTTTTATAAGCATCAGATTCTCTTAAGTCTTGTATTATTTGTTTTTATAGAATTAAAATTGCAACATTTCTTACGTAACGTTATAATATGCCTTAATTGTGAAGATAAATAAAATAATGTTTTTTTAATATTTTACTTAGTTCTTTGATAAGAAAAATATAATGAGTTAAAAGTAATAGAATTTATTAAATTAGTGTATTATTATATCATGCATGTCTCATACAACTATATACAAAGTAAAAATTAACAAGTGAATAATATAATAGTAAAATTAAATATTAATAGATAAATAAGTAAGTAAACTTACTTACCACATTTTTGACTAGTGTAAAAGGAAAAAACACATGAAAAAATTCTTGTGGATTGTTCTATTATTGTGATATATACATATTAGACTTGATATTGAAGCAAAATATCTGTAAAACCTATTGAAATTGAAGAAATAAATTAGCTAATGACTTAAATTAATTCCTAATTCTTAAATATTAATATTTTACATTATGAAATTACGATATAGCTTTTAACATGCTTGAGCTTGTGTAACTCACTATTAGTAATTGAAAAAATATTTTTTTTACAACGTATCTTAATATTAACCGTTCTTGTATCCTACTTTTATAAGCTTTGTTGTATTTCATATCCATATCATATCCGTATTCATATACGTACTTCTTAGGTCACGAAAATAGGCTATTCAAAATTTAAGATAAAACTTTTGTTCTCTCCAAACCCCTGCTAAGACTATATTTTTTTTTTGACTAGTTAATTTCTTATATTACTTCAATATTTAAATGTGTTTCCCTAATTTGTTTATTTTAGTCTATTTCATATCTGGCTTATTTTTTTATTCATTTGGACTACATAAAATTGGTATTTGAGTAACAAATGTAAAATTTATAATAAATTAGCTTTCTATTACAAAACAATGATTAAAACTTAGATCGGTGGATTGGATTTGGATCGGGATTCCATAATCCTATGAGATTCAACCATCAGGATCAAAAGTATACAAACATAAAATTTACAATAAATTAGCTCATATAATACAAAACAAGAATTAAAAATTAGATCAATAGGATAGATCCAGATTGAGATTCCACAATCTTATGAGATCCAACTATCAAGATTGAAAGTATACCAAAAAAAAAAAAAAAATACAATAAATTACCTCATAAAATTCCTTGTAAGGATTAAAAATTGAATTGATGGAATCATATATGAATCAAGATTCTATGATTCTATGAGATCCAACTATTAGAATTGAAAGATCTTACTTGTAAAAAAAATTTTACACGATCCAGATCTATTATGTCCAAATGAATAGTAAAATTGTAAGGTTATAAGATTCGGATTGACATTTGGATAAGTATAGATAAAGGAGGAAAAAAAAAAACAGAAGATGAAGAAAAAAAAGGCATAAAAGTAAATATGCATATACTGCTACACCAAAGATGCATATCCTTGAAAAAAGAGATGATATATATATGTATTTAACATTATACCTTTCAAGCCAGAGAGAAACCAAGATGCTTTGCGAGAAAAATCTACAAGAAAAGAGAAAAAATCAGCAAAGAATAATGATAGCCGTGGTTAAATTCTTAAAAATCACCAAAATTAAGCTCTTAAAATGCTTACAAACTTCAAGCACAGCATAGACCAGGAAAAAAAAAAATTTGAAATCATACAGACAAGATCTCACACAATGACAATTGTAAAGTGATAAAATAAAAACGAGTTTTCATACCTTGTTGCAAAAAATCAAAAAGAAGATCAAGTCTGACACTTCTTCTGAGGGGTTTGAAATATCAAATGGAGAAAGAGCAATTGCAATGGAAAAGATGAGAAGGAGAACGAAGTCAATGTGACGTGACGTGAGGAAGGAGCTGGGAAGGAGCTGGGAAGACTTTTCTTGACTTTGTGGTGAGAGAATTCATTTGGGGGAGTTGGTCGAATTTTTTTTTTTTTTAAAGACTTTTTGACTTGGAATTAAAAAGTATAGACTGATTTTTTAATTTTTTTGACTTTTTTTTTTAAGAGAAATAATATAATAATTATACGTTGAATGTGATATTTTATTTTATTAAACTAAAAGTCTATTTTATTTTTTAATAATTAAAATAGTCCCAAATCCAACCTACTTCTTTTCAAACGAAGCCAAACTTTCTGTTAAAAAAATCACCACTAACCACTGCTAAGGCCTAGTTTGAAACCAATTTATTCACATTGATAGTCAACTTGTAAGGTTGTGGTTGGAGTATGGATTTGGAAAGGAAAATAGAAACAGAAAATATATGTGAAATGTGAATAAAATATAGTTATATTTCACCTACATTTTACACACTTTTTATATTTTTCTTTCCAAATCGTTATCTAAATTTATACTGCAAACACATCATAAAAGAAAAAAGATATTTTTGTCATAAATGTGAAGATAAAAAAAATGATTTGTAAACAAAAAATACATACAAAAAAAAATTATAAAAATTATGTAATAGTAACATTTTAAAATTTGTAAGCCCCTTTAATTATGGGAGCAGCTTGCCTCCAGTCCGAGATCAGACTAGACGGTGCTGTTGGGCCGTGGGGGCCCACCACAGGTCCCGTTTCAATAATCTGAACCGTTCAATGTGTAGATCTCGTCGAGTACTATATATTTGTAAAAAATCACATTGATCGGATATCGATAGCTATGTCATTGGATCAATTTTCTGTCAACCGTTAATTTGTTCACCATTCATTTTTTTATACAAAACCGATTTGATCACATAGTTATCGATATTCGATCAACGTGATTTTTTTCAATCATATAGTACTCGACGAGTTGTATATATTGCACGGTTCAATTTATCAAAACGAAACCTTTGATGGGCTCCTATGGGCCCAACAGCATCGTCCAGTCCGATCTCGGACTGGAGGCAAGTTGCTCCTTTAATTATCTTCTTCTTTCTTTTTATTCAAAATGAATGGACACAAATATGTCATGTCATTCTATATGAATTTATTATACAAATTTTCTATTTATATATTATCACTCAAATAATAATAAAGGAAAGAGTTAAGTGTCCAATTTTTTAGTCATACTAAAGTGATACGAACAGTAAATAAAATGATAAAAATAATGATATATAAATAAAAAAAATTGATACAGAATAAGATAACATAAGTGTGTCTATTTATTTTAAATTAAAAGACCCATTAAAATGAATGAGTTACAATTTTAAAAATATCATAAATTTTTTATTTATAAATCATTTTCGAGAGAGTGAGTTTTTATTTTTTTTCTTTATTTTTTAAAAAATTTAAGGTTGTAAAGTGTAATTAGTTTGCCCTAATTGTAACTGAGGAAAAAGGGCAAACAAAGGAGAAAGGGTTGGATGTGTTCCGTCTCTCTCTCCTGTTATATTCTCTATCCTCTTCCTCTCTCTCTCCACCGACTCGAATCCTCCAAAATCTTGTCCATTAAGCGATCAAAACCGCCTCGCTCTCATCCAATCACAACCTCCTCCTAAGCAACCACCACAACCTCTTCTATTCTTCTCTTTCAATTTCTCCGATCACCTCACAAGGTTAGGGTTTTCATTTTAAATTATTCTTATTTTTTGTTTTCAACTTCTTCTTTTTATTAATGCATTTGATTTTGTTCACCTCGCTCTCATCTCTCTTTTTATTTTAAATTATCACCTCACAAGTATATTAGTCATGTTTATGGATCAGTGTAGTTTTAATGTAACAGATTGAAGGACATTACCTAGTGTTTGTCCTTGTTAATTCTAGGTGCTTTGCTTGAATGTGAAATGTCATTATGCTAGATTGATTTTTAATAGCCTATTTTGTGGAATGGAGGTTGAATAGTGCCACTTGATATTATGTTGAATTGATTTAATTTTTCTCTAATATTCATTTGTAGGTACTACTACTAATGATTCATACCATTGCACTCTTGATCCATAGTACTCTTCATGAAGTTGAATATTGATTGCTTTATACTTCATTCTGGTGTCACGTACATTTTTGTTTATATACTTCTTCCACCTATTTCCAAGAATGTCACAAATAAGAAAAAGAGGAACAAATATGCTACAAGATTCAATGCGATTTGTGACACAGAATTGAGAGCCAATATCCTATTGTAAAGCTCATATATTTTATCTCTGTAACATGTATACATGCATTAGGATATTCTGGTTCCATTTTTCCTTTTGGGTGTCTAAGTTATATCTGGTGTTGAGTTGTTTTGCTCTTTTGCTTTCCTTGTCAGGTTTAGATGGATTTGATACAGAAAACAAGATAGCTGCAATTCTTATGAAAGAGGCAGCAGAATTACGGCGACAAGCTGAGAAGGGTGGTGTGCATGTTTATCTTAGGCAGCCCAATGTTAGGGGTCAGCCGAATTCACATTTTCCTCACAGCGACTGTTCTTGGTGTACAACAGGGTTAGTTCTGTAGTTATTTATGTATAAAAAAAATTATAGTGTGATTCCATAATTATAAAGAGTGTGTGTGTAATTTAACATTATTATATCTATATAGTTCTGATGGGCACCAGTTTGGTGCCCCCTTAAGCCAACCTAATTTGCTCGTTTAGGAAAGAGGGTTTGGGGCTTTTTTGGCTAGAATACTCACAAAAAAACAAAATAGACTTTTAAGTCTAATAAGACAAAACATTACATCCAACCCATAATCATTACATTTTTTTTTTTTGCTGACAAAAAAGTCAAAAAAAACCCATCCCAAACGAGACTTTTTAGCCCAGGCTAAAATAGCAAAAAAAAGTCAAAAAGCCAACCCACTTCCCAAACGAAGAGGTTTGGAATTAATATTTTATGTTTCTTATTAAATGAAATGGATTTAAGAATATTTAAGACTTGTTAGGGTGGTTTGGGGTTTTCTTTTTTAGTATATCACTCCCCATTATTTAGTTAAATTTGTATGTACTAGTGTGCTTTGAAAGTAAAAGAAAGTTATATCTGTAAGAGGGGTTAACTTGAGCCCATTAAATTAATTGGGCCCAATCGGAAAGCCCAAAAATTGGTAGGCTTAGAGAAATTATCGCCAAGTAGGCCCAAATAAATTCTATTGAATAGACCTACAGAAAAGTCAACAAATTGGGTAGAGGAGGACCCATCAAGCATATATCTCTAAAGAGAGCCCAACAAACCTATCTAAAGAGACCCAGATCATACAGGCGTCTAAGGAGGTTAACCATTACTTTTAGAAGAGATGAAACCCTAAGAGGAGATCTGAGAGGGTAATTTATAAATAAATATTGGTCGAGCTACGATCCTTTAGTCTCTGTTATGGGCCGGACTAAAGGTCGAGGTATGGGCTTCGAGTAGCTCGATCCCATGTTGTATGAAAGCTGGACAGAGGTATTTTAGATAGAGCTACCTAAATAGGTGGGCTTGGTGGTTAGCCGAGGTATTGGTGAGAAAGGAGGCCGGGCTTGGTATAGCTCGGCTGAATGCTATCTACGTCATTATTTGAGTGTATGACCGAGGTAATATAGCTCAGTTAGGTCGCAGCAGCCTAAACAAAGGAGGTAACCAGCTTACTTGGTTAGTGGAAAGCATAGTGTTATTATAATAGACATTCTTCATTGAGCTTGAGACTCCTAGGAGGGCTCTGCTAAGGAGAGTAGAGTCTTACTAGGATTATGCAAACCATCTCACTTGGTTAGTAGTGAGTAGGGTGTGTGATTCCTAAGAGGACTCTTATAAGGAGAGTTGGAATCCTACTAGGATTGTACATGCAGAATCTATAAAAGCTCATAGCAGGACCTATGTACAGGTATCACAATTCTTATCCTAGAATACATAGAGCTTTTCTGTCTATTGTCTATTTTACTGACTTAGGCATCGAAGAGGTATCCGGCACACACCTGCCGGCTAGCTCACGTTTGTGTTTTCAGGAAGTAAAGCGACAACGTTTGGAGGAGCATAAACTTGATTAATAGGATTATACGAGAAGATTATTTCGTCCTCGTACAAGATCCATCCTCCAAGGAATTTGCTTGGTCTCAAAAGGGTTTGGAACCATGAACCTAGAGACCTATTTAAGCTTGGACTCGAAAGGTTTCGAATCCACGAACCTAGAGATCCGAAGCATTTGGCTTCGAACGGATTTGATCTCAATCTAGAAGCCGCTTTGTTAATGAGTCCCAGAATACTTGCGGGTTCGGAGCTTTTCGGGATTTATACACCAGAACCATGGACGTGACAAAGTCCAAACAAAGCACCCGATCCTAAAGACGATGAGTGAAGATAAATTCACTATTCAGTTAAATTAGCTTATATCCGGGTCAAGGTGGCACGATTTAGAGGGTCCTTGAGACTCGGAGATATTTGCGATAAGGCGTTCTATTGAACTACCGCTGACCCTTTTGCGATAGGGCGTCTTTTGGGACTACCCCTGACCCCTTTGGGATGATTGCGGATCATTGATTAAATGTGGCTAAGAAGAAGGGTTCGTCAAGAGGTTGATCTTCTCTTCGGAGAGGTCACCTCCTCAGACAAAGCATCTAGAGAGAATATTCCAGCCTACATCTTGAGTTGCCTATATATAGAGCACTCACCCATAGCTTTAGAGAAGAGGATTTTGGAGGGATAACTCTTGAAGAGAACTAATTTCCATACTCCATTATGTACCTTGAGAGTGAAAGTGGGATATCCATAAGAAAGCCTTGCCATTATGCTCAATCTAACTACTTTACCTTCTTCACCCAATCTCTTATCTCCATCATCTCTTTGCTATTGTGTTTCTAATTACAACTATTGAAGAATCTAAGCCTCACCACTCATTTCTAGAGAATTCAGATTCTTCAGTGATCTTTGAGGATCTTTGAATATTCCGGCAACTTTTTCGGACCATCACATACAATATTATTAGTCTGTCATAAGTTGGGGTCACCATACAGGAACAATAGTAAGGTTCACATCCAATTCCCATTTGTAGCATTGATACGGTTTTGTTTGATGTGCAGAGCATTATGCAACTCTGCTTACATAGCTTACTATATAATGATCAAACTCATTTGATTATTACACAAAACTAAACCTCTTGCTACTTATTTTGTTGTGTTATAATTGTATTCATTATTTTTCGATTTAGTAAGAAATCAATGTTCAGATATATGGTTATTGTCCCTATTGTTTCCCCAGAACTTAAGCTTGCAACAACTTTTTGCCAAGTAGATCAAACAGTAGTTGATTAGTTGACAATGAACTTTGAAGAAATTTAAGCCACAACCTTGTTCGTCCTTCCTATTACCGGATCAAATAGAGAGTTGTGCAGGCCTAACATAATTACTGAGAAATTTTAGCCAGGGGATACCTAAAATTAGTTGAGTTGGGTCCTAAAGGCGAGCAACTAAGTCATTACACTAATGTGACTACTGATATTGACATGTATTAACATGCATGTAAGATTTTGATGCAAACACATAGGAGAGACCATTCTCTAGAGCAGTTTCACTACTAATAGTTACCAATTCTCTTGTCTTGTGCTTCTTTGAAAGCGACCAATCTTAATTGTTTGAATTAAAGATTGATGTTTGTCTGCTCCTCCAGATGATTAACGATAACGGTTCCTTTATGTTGCCTTTCCTGCATCAAGTCAGAAAATAATAATACAATTTCAAAAAAAACAAACAAAGAATAATTGTCATGCCCCAAAGCCAACCAAGCTAGGCACATGACAATGTTGCACACCTATAAGACTGACTGCACCCTGTGAGCAAGCAAAGATGGTGAGAACCTCAATTCAATTTCATTCGACAATAATCATTGCAATCAGGAGATAAAACCACATCAGTAATACTTTTATCACCAATACCGAAAGTCTCAACAACAATACACAAATTCAGTTTAGGCAAAGTCCAATATTTAGAGCATGCTAAACCAAGAGTTCTACAATCTCAATATTCATCTGGATCTGTAATTACTACTTGTCACCCTCTATCCCAATAATCACTTCCACCACACTATTCATCTGGACATGTAATGAAAAAGAAAACAATCAGTAACTACTTCAATAAGTAATTACTTCCACAACTAGTCGAATCAAACCGTGCAGTGTGGCAGAGCTAGGAATTTAATGTAGGGACACCTATTAATTACAATATCAAAAAATTTCTTCCCTAATCAATAACCATAACATAATAATAATTTTTCGAGCTAATATTAAACGTTGAAACTTAAATATTCATTACAAAAGTTATAAATTGTAAACTTTTATAATTATTCCCAATAGTATCATTATCAATACCATAGAAAATGTCTCTCTCTATACAAACAACCAAGCTATAAAAATAAAAATCCTTATTCAAAATCCCCAATTTGATCACAAATCACCTCAAATTGAAATCTCCAATTTTAACACAAATCAAAATTCTTAAATTTAGCACAAATCATAACAAACCAAAATCCCTAATTTACATATAAATCACCACAAACTAATATTTTTAATTTTAGCACAAATTAAATCTCCAATTTTAACACAAATAACAATAAACCAAAATCTCTAATTTAAATATAAATCATCACAAATTTGGTTTGGAAAGTCCAGTGACTTTCGGTGAGCCCTGTTGCACTTTGGTTTGGAAATTACAGAGGCTACTGAGTCTTCAATGTACCACAACCAAAAACAAAAAAAAAAAAAAAATTCAAAATGAAAAGTCTGGTCCCTTGTTAAGTCTGCCATTGGAATCAAGTGTACGAAAAAGAATAATTTCAATTAATAACGTTAAACATGGATTTTTCATTAAGCATTTGTGGTTCAAGAGGGTAAAAAAAATGTCATGCACTTCAGTTAACATTTAATGTAAAATCATTCCAATAAGGTGAGTTTCATAATCACACAATTTAAAAATGTGTAGGATTTACTTTTCGATATCTCAACGAATTCAATAACTCAATTCAATCGATCCAAAACTGAATGGTTTGATAAACACAAACTCATGCTTTTGCAAATGCAGCCATAGTAACGAGTGACAAAAGACAAAATCACATTTAGCTCTATGGTCATAGATCAAAATAAAGTAGCTTATGTGTCAATATTTAGACCCCATTTGCTTAGGGTTCACATTATTATTAAACTATATTCATATCCTTCATAAAGTACATGAATCCACAATGATCTTACAAAATATTTTCATAACAATAAATAAAAAGAAAGAAAAAGAAAAATATAACTTGGTACACAAGACTCCGACTAAAATAGAATTTGGAGTGGACAAAATATGTGCAACCTTACCCCCATTTTTAGAGAAACTATTATATCCATGACAAAGAGATGATTTCATTACTCAAATGTATAAACATTTTCAAACCAAAATATGCACTTAAAAGAAATTCCAGACAGGGAAACGAATCCAAACATAAGAGTTCACCAATGGAAACCTATAGACAAGGAATTAAACAAGATTATAAAAATTAAAGTCTAGATTTTTGTCATTACATTTTCACAACACTACAAGAAAAAGCACCTTTGGCGACTAAATTTTTAGTCGCTAAAAGTCCATTTTTAGTCTCCAAAAGTCGACTTTTTAGTTTTCCCGACTAAATTTTTTAGTCGCCGGTTTTGTCACGAAAACATGGTCGGGGAAGGTATTGGCAACTAAAAAAGTTTTAGTTGGCAAAAAACAAGTCTTTAGCGACCAAAGTTTTGGTCGCCAATAGTCAATTACACTTTCTAAAATTATACATTTACCGACTAATCTTTTAGTCGCCAATAGTCAATGAATCGCCGACTAAACCTTTTAGTCGCCAAAAGCAACACTGTTGGCGACTAATAATTTTAGTCGCCAAAAGTCGTTCAGTGAAAAAAAAAATACTAACTTTTCTTCCGCTGAGATTCAAACCACCAACCTCCCACATTCTAAACCTTAAGCAACACACTCTCTCCACTATGCCTCTACAACACCACATGATTATATATGCAATATATATTATTTATATAATATATTGACCTGTATTAATATAAAACTATATATATAAACATAATTATTTTTATTCAATATAATTTATGTAAAAAATAAATTATTTACTAAAAAAAAAGAAGACCACTTTTGGCGACTAAATCTGTCTTTTAGTCACCAATTCTATATTTTTGGCCACTAATTATTTTTTAATCGCTAAAAAAATTAATTCCGGCCTAAAAATAACCACTTTTGGCGACTAAACTTATTTTTAGTCGCCAAAAACTCCACTTTTGGCGACTAAATTTTAGTCGCCAATTGTAGACTTTTAACTACTAAATTTTTTTTCGTAGCCAAAAAGCTTCACTTTTGGCTACAAAATTTATTTTTGTCGGTAAAACACGTATAATCGGCGACCAAACTATTTTTTAGTCGCCAAAACCTATAATTTGGCTACTAAATTTTTTTAGTCGCCAAAAACCTTCGCTTTTGGCTACTAAAATTTTTTTAGTCGCTAAAGCCCATATAATCGGCGACCAAACTGATTTTTAGTCGCCAATACATATACATTTGGCTACTAAATTGTTTTAGTCGCCAAAAGTCTTCACTTTTGGCTACTAATTCCATTTTAGTCGCCGAAAATGCTACTTTCAGCGACAAAAATTTTTTTTTAGTCGCCAATTCTGCTTTTTCTTGTCGTGCAAATAATAATAATGGTAGATCTTTTATAAATGTAAAATCAATGTTTCATGTAAGTTTGGGTTTTAGGTGGGGCTAGGGCTTGCTCAGGCACGGCTCAAAATTCAGACTAAGCTCTTTTTGAAAATAAAAAACAAAAAAATCTCAAAAAATAAAAACACAAAACAAAATAAAAAATGGTTTGAGTTCTATGTATTGAGAGTAGCATAATATATTACTATGGAATTTGATATTTGTGAGAAAATAATCAAAAATTTAAAATATTCATATTTATTATATAAAAATGTTAACAAGTGTCTCCATGCATTGTTTAATTTTGGAAAATGTGTATAAAGTGTCTTCAAAATAAGCAAAATTATTTAAAAATATATTGATTTCAGTAAAGGTGTATTGCATTTAGTGAAAAGTGTCTTGCGTTCTTCAATTTTTTGTGTTTTACTTGTATGTACGGGAAAGAAATAAACCTTCTCGTATAATCCTGTTGATCAAGATTGCTCTCCTCCGTACGACGTCGCTTTACTCCCTGAAAACACAAACGTGAGCTAACTGGCGGGTGTGTGCTGGATACCTCTCCGATGCCTAAGTCAGCAAAATAGACAAATAGACAAAAAGCTCTGTGTATTCGAGAATCAAAGTTGTGTTACCTCTCCATAGGTGATGAGGTGAGCTTGTATAGGTTCCGTGTGGCACAATCCTAATAGGACTCTCACTCCTCCAGGTAGAGTCCTCCTAGGAATTACATTCCTGACAGATGATGCTTATCCATCAACACCCTCCTCACTGCTTAAACTAAGTGAGATGGTTTTACCATGGTTAGATTACCATATGACCGAAATAATACTGCCATACTAAACAGGCAGAAACGACCGAACTCTGCTTAGCTCGAATCTTCCTTTTACAGCTTGTATCTCGGTTTCTCCTGCTGAAACCGAACTAACCTTAATAAGCTCGGACAGGACTAACTTTAACAAGCTTGGACCGAACTAACTGCCATCAGTCAAATTGCAATGACCGATCTAATCACAAGGCTATCTCAACACTTCGGCTCGATATGGTACGACCGAGCTGCTTGTCCAGATTGTAGCGACCGAGCTTATCGTAAGCTCTTTGGGACTGGAGTAACTTCAAGCCTCTTTTGGACCGGAGTAACTTCAAGCCTCTTTTGGACCGGAGTAACTTTAAGCCTCTTTTACTCAGCCCTTCGTACTGTGGCCCATAACGGCCCATTACCCAGCTCGGCCCAATTTTCATATAAATTACCCTCTCAATTGCCCCTTAATTCCATCTGCGTAGCATGATAGGAATTACCTGTTTATCAGCCGAGCTAACAATTTTAGCCTTACGACCGAGCTAAACTCTTAAGCCTTTCGAGCCGAGCTAAAAACCCTTTTAGCCTTTCCATCCGAGCTAAATTCACACCGGGCTGTACCTGTCCGGTCAAAACGTCTCTTCAATCACAGCAACTGAATCACTTCTCATTCCAAGGACACGTGGCATGCTCTCATTGGCTGAAGGCAGCTGTCATGCCGTCTTCGTACCTCGTGTTTTTTGAACAGTTCCCGTCTTTGTCCCTTCTCTTTTCACAAAACAAACCCTTTCACTCTCTTTTGAATCACTCATACCACTGTTCATCTCCTTCTCACTCTCTCTCTTCGAGCCTCCATTGTTCTTCCAACCTTGCAACTGTGAAGCTTGCGTTTGTAGCTGCTTTCTACTTCCCTTTCCTTTCTCTTACCTTGGTAAGTAACACAAATCTGTTTTCTTTTTGTTTTGTTTTCGTTTTTGTTCTGATTCATAGCATGTTGTTTGTGTTTTTGCAAAACACATTTTTTCCATTTTGTGTTATGCCTTGCATTTTTTGGAAAAACATTGTAAGAACCACTTTGTATTCATGAAACAACCTGTAGAACGCTGTATTTGATCCAAAATCACGATATAACCGGAGTAAAAAGTTGTTAGTAGTGGATGTCAATCTAGGCAGACCATTCAACCGAACTAACACTTCATGCTACACCAGTAGTTTTAACAAGTCAAACCATCTTTTGATTTACCTTAGCCGAGCTAACAAACCGTACTAAGGCTGCATAATAGTGTGCTTGATAGTCTTAATCACGGCCGAGCTATAACTTGGGGCTAAACCAGCCTTCATAGTTCAAACCGAACTAAGAGCGCTGCCCCTAGAGGCTTAACCGGGCTGACAAAACCCTTGCATAAACCGAGATAACAAAACCCCCTTGCACAAACCGAGATAACAATCCCTTGTGAAAACCGGGATAACAAAACCCTTTGCACAAACCGAGCTATCGAACCCCTTGCTCAAACCGAGCTAGGACTACATTTATCTTGACTTTATTTCTTTTAGCACGGTCCCACGATCTGTGCTTAACACTTTTGTTTTTCATTTTGCAGACTTTAGGTTGCCCAGGCACTCCTTTGAGCGCTCAACCGAGCTACTCAGCACCTTTCTTCGACCGAGCTAAGACAAGTTTAATTTATTCATAACTTAATCCATAAATGGGAAAGTATAGGTTTTTAGTAAACACACCTGGTGGAATGGCTGAATTCCAAAAGGATTATAACATCCCTGACGATGTTCACCTTACTTTAGCCGATCTAGATATCACACCATGGGGAAACCCGGGCTTTGTTTCCTTTACCCTTTTGTCCATTATAGAAACTGGACTAAGATTCCCTGTACAGCCTTTACTTTGTGAATTCCTTAGGCAAACTAGGATATGTCCCACCCAGCTTTCCACAAATTCATACCGCATAATAAATGGCATAGTCGAGCTAAACCGCCGAGCTGGTGTTAACCTCGGCTTAGCCGAACTCTTCCATCAACACTCCATAGGATCAAAAGAAGATGGCTGGGTCTATTATCTAAGAATACGCCGCCGCCGAGAGAAAATAATAAAGGACACACCGGATAAAGACTTGAACGACAATGATTTTTCTGCGTATCTGGGAATTTTGAAGATCACCAAGCCCAGATCCCTGATCGTAGAATAAACTGGAATAAAGGAACCCCCGGTATAATTACTTCGGCTTCGTTGCATGCTTCTCTTTATTTTGGTCTCCAATTCCTGAACCGATCTAACTTTTGTCTTCTTTATGCAGATTCAGCCCACCTCAAGTCGCTGTACAGTTACCCCAATTTGGATACACTTCGCGCCGCGCTGCGATATCCCGAAAGAAGTTGGGCCAAGCTGCTAAACTTTGAACCGACATACAGATATAGCAGTCGACGAAAGGCGAAGGTAACTGACTTTTTGCTAAAAGCTTCTCCTAAACCGGACCCAAACTTGCCTCAAATCAACTTGGTCCGTACTACTATTAAACAAGAAATGGCGAAGAGGAATAGAGTAAGGGCCCTCCTAACCGAAACACACCAAGCCGAGGTACCACAAAGTGGTCAATCTACTGAGGCCGTGGTAGCTCTTCCATCTCAACAACCCTCTTCATCTCGCCCAAACAAGCGTGCCCAGACTACCCCAACCGAGCAACGCCTTGTTGATGAAGACGAAACCATTCTTCCTCCAAGCTCTTCACCGAGCCCACAATCGGAGCACTCCGACCGAGCTAGCTCCTCCAAGTGGGCACTCAAAATTACTTTTCAAAATCGAGCAATTTAGGACACTGACTCAGTGGTCGCTGAAAAAGATCACTTAATGGCTTTTAACCTTGCCAAGAGTGTTTGCCTTCCAGTAGACATAGAGCACCACCAACATCTGACCGAACTAAAGGCCATCCGCTCGGCCACGAAATCCATAGTGCTTGTAAGTAGCTTCTTCTGTTAATCTTTCTAATTTGCATAACTTTCATCTCGGTTTGATTACAAGTCTTCCCCTTCTTTTGCAGGCCATGCAGAAGAGCCACATCGCTCATAAGCGTGTGCTTAAACTTTGCAAGACTACAAGGCAAGCCCTGGCCGAAGTGACTGAAAAAACTGCCGAGCTAGAACAAGCCAGGAAGCAAATAGCCGAGCTAAAATTTGAGAACGGTCATCTGACCGAACTTGTTAGCTCGGCTGAAGCGGAAAAACAAAAAGCTGTAGCCGTGATAAAAGACAAATACCTGCGCGAACTGGCTAAACTTGAGGGAAAGAAGAACGCCGAAATAGAGAAGCTGAAGAAGAGTGCCGATGACGCCGAGCTCTGGGGTTACAAGGAGGGGGAGACGACTTACATTAAACAATGTGAAGATGCCAAGGATCTCTTCTTCAAATGCGGGTGGAGGGCGGCTGTAGTGCAGCTCGGTTACGGTCCAGAGACCGAGGTCTTCACCGCTCCTACATACTTCATACCGAGTTCCATGGCGGAATATGCTGCTGCCCTTCAACAACAATTTCTTGAAGAAGGTGATGATGAAGATCCTGCTTCTGAGGACAACTCCCAGCCCGGTCACCGATCTACCTCTCCAATTCCAGTGGTTTCCAACCCTCCAACACCCGCTTCAACTATTGTGGTGCCTCCAACCGAGCCAGACCAAGGGGGGCTAGTTTCAACTGAGCCCAACCAAGAAGTTCTTGCCACAACCGATCTTCCTGCTGAGACCGAACTCAGAGTCAAGTTGGATGCTGATCTAGATGATCTGTTTGCCTGACTTTACATTTCTCTTTTTTTTTTGCTTTTTTCTTTTCTTTGCTTTTGGACATAGATTGTAACCGGGCTGAGGCCCCACTCTTTGTACTTGCTTTGAATTTTCAATGAAGTCTGCTTTTTTGTTCCAACTTTTATTTCGGTTGATCTCTATGTTTGTACTTTATTTTCTAACTGAAGTCTTGGATGAGGTACAGCATTCACTTGCTGAGATACTTTATATCGGTCTTAACATTGCAACTATAAGTATACCTGCCAACCACTCTTTAGCCGAGATATCTACCTCGGCTGAAGAGTACTAAGAGTTTGGTTTAGTCCAGCCAACCACTCTTTTAGCTGAGATACCCACCTCGGCTGAAGAGTATCAAGTGTTGGTTTAGTCCAGCCAACCATTCTTTAGCCGATATCCTTACTTCGACTGAAGAGTACTAAGAGTTAGTTTAATCCAGCCAACCTCTAAATTGGTTATTCCTGCCAATTTAGAAAAATGTTTGGTTATTCCTTCCTAACGTCCCGCAGCCTGGATCCTTATCCTGGGCTTAGGAGAGGTGTTGGTTTAATCCAGCCAACCTCTAGGTTGGTTTTTCCAGCCAACCTAGAGTAAAATGTTTAGTTGTTCCGACCAAATGTCCTGCAGCCTGGATCCTTATCCTGGGCTTAGGAGGGGTGTTGGTTTAATCCAGCCAACCTCTAGGTTGGTTTTTCCAGCCAACCTAGAGTAAAATGTTTGGTTGTTCCGACCAAATGTCCTGCAACCTGGATCCTTATCCTGGGCTTAGGAGGGGTGTTGGTTTTTCCAGCCAACTATGTTTACAATGTTCCTAACTCACTGAAACTATCTTTTTACAGAAAATAACTTATACTGAAAAGAATCTACTTGTTTTGTTGAGAAAGGAAAAGGAAAATTACATATGCTTGAAAAAAGTTAAAAATAAAATAATTTGAGATTGGCAGTGTTCCACGGCCTGGGAATGGCTTTGCTGTCCTCATCTTCCAAGTGATATGCCCCTTTTCCTGCTAATCCAACCACTTTGTAAGGTCCTTCCCAATTGGGCCCTAACTTGCCATCTCATGGTACCATGGTGTTTCCCATTACTTTGCGCAGCACCCAATCGCCGATCTTGAATTGCCTTGGATGCACTGTTTTGTTGTATTTCCTGGATAACTCTTGTTGGTATGAGGCGATGTGAACCAGTGCTCTTTCTCTTCTTTCTTCTACCAGGTCGAGCTCCAATGCTATGACTTCGCCATTTAAGTCTGGATCAAAATTTTTGCTTCGAATTGTGGGGAGGCCAACCTCTAGTGGGATTACTGCTTCCATGCCATAAGCTAAGGAGAATGGTGTTTCTCCTGCTGATCGTCGAGGTGTGGTGCGGTAAGCCCATAAAACGTGAGGAAGTTCCTCAGCCCACTTGCCTTTTGCCTTCTCTAACCTGTTCTTCAGTCCATCCAAGACAACCTTGTTTGATGCTTCTGCTTAGCCATTTGCTTGAGGATATGCTGGTGTAGAATTGTAGAACTCTATCTTATATTCTTCACAAAAGCCTCTAAAGATTCTGCCGTCGAACTGAGTGCCATTGTCTGATATTAGGGCTTTAGGTATGCCGAACCGAGTAATGATATTCTGCCAGACGAACTTCTTCACATCTTTTTCCTTGATTGATGCTAATGCTTCTGCTTCCACCCACTTTGTAAAGTAGTCTGTTGCTGCGAGAAAGAACTTCCTGTTGCCTGGTGCTGTTGAAAGTGGTCCCACTATGTCCAGGCCCTACACTGCGAAGGGCCATGGACTGGTTAAGGGTAGAAGTTTTCTGGCAGGTTGATGTATTTGGTGTGCGAACTTTTGACATTTCTCGCACTTCTTCACAGATTTCTCTGAGTCTGCTTGCATGTAAGGCTATTAATATCCTTGTGAGATTGCCCTGTATGCTAATGACCTTCTCCCTTGATGGCTTCCGCACACGCCTTCGTGTATTTTGAACAAGAATGTTTTCACTTTGCTGGGGTGAACACACTTTAGATACGGTCCTGAGAATGACTTTTGTACAATGCCATAAAAGAAGAGAGCTAAAATCGCTGTGACTTTGCTCTAATTCTGTTGGCTTCTTTCTTTTCTTCCGGTAAGACGCTGTCTTTTAAGAACAGTATGATGGGATCCATCTAATAAGGGCCTAGCTCGGCGCAACATACCTCTTCTGCTTCGGGGTCTTCAATGCTTGGTCTAGGTAGGTAGTCGATCAGCAATGGATGAGGGATGGAAGTATCTACCATTAAAGCAAAACCTGCTAATTCATCTGCTCTGCTGTTTTCCTCCCTGCCGATTTGTTCTATCCTGACTACTTCAAATTTCTTGATTTCTGTTCTGACCAACTCTTGGTACTTAGCCATCCTGTCGTCCTTTGCTTCGTAGTCGCCTGAAATTTGGTTTACCACCAGCTGTGAGTCGCTGTAAACCATTAGTTCGGTGGCCTTCATGTAGAATGCTGATTTGAGGCATACAAGAAGCGCTTCATACTCTGCTTCATTGTTTGATGTTGGGAAGCCCAGGTTGACTGCTTGCTCCACTACTAGGTCGTCTGGAGAGATGAGGACTATGCTGAGTCCTGCTCCATGCCGGTTGGATGCTCCATCCATGAAGAGCTTCCACATCTCTCCAACGAATAACTTCCAGCAAGTGGAGGGATCAGATGATGCCTTGGGGTCCAAAATGTTACTGGTGTTTTCTTCAAGGTCCATGCTTGCTGTTTGCCCCTCGCTATCTGATTGTACCAAGTCTTTATTTGTTGGTGAGTCTTGGCTTGATGTAGCATGGTCCGCCTTGGGGTCTGACTGAGTATCCTGTACCAGGGGTTGCGCTATTCCGGCGTCAACTTCCATCCCCAGTTCGGTTATGTCAGTTAGGTCGACTAGGTAGATCTGATGACTTCCTAGGGTAAATTCAGCGACGAAGTCTGCCAAGGCTTGAGCCTTTATCGTGGTCCTGGGTTGAAACTTGATGTCATATTGTCCCAACTCTACTATCCGCTTCAAAATTCGCCCAGAAAAGTTCGCCCTCTCAAACAAAGCTTTTAATGGGAAAGTTGTGAGAACGACTATGGTGTGGGTGTGAAAGTAGTGCGACAACTTCCTTGAGGCCATCATTAAGGCCAAGGCCAGTTTTTCCAGTGGCAAGTACCTTGTTTCGGTGCCCAACAATGTCTTGCTGACATAAAAGATGGGCAGATGTTGGATTCCTTCCGCATGGACCAATACTGCACTAATTGCATGCTAAGAGATTGCCAGGTACATGAAGAGTTCTTCTCCAGGTATTGGGGTGACAAGCAATGGTGGGGAAGATATGTATTCTTTCAGGCTGTCCAAAGCGTGGTCGTATTCTTCGTCCCACTCAAATTTGGCTTTTAAAGCATAGAAAAATGGTCGTAGTCTGTCTGACGACCAGCTTATGAACCGATTGAGCGCAGCCGCCATGCCGGTGAGATGCTGTACTTCTTTTACTGAATTTGGCCTCTCCAGGTCCTGAATTGCTTTGATCTGAGAGGGGTCTGCTTCTATGCCCCAGTTGGTCACCAGGAAACCCAAGAATTTGCCAGATCCGACTCCGAATGCACATTTAGACGCATTGAGGCACAATTTGTACTTCTTTAGGATTTCAAACATTTCACCTAGGCCCTTGAGATGGTCATTCACATCCTTGCTCTTGACCACCATGTCGTCGATGTAAGCCTCCATTGTTCTGCCTAACAATGGTTCAAACATCTTGGTGACCATCCGCTGGAATATCGCCCCTGCGTTCTTTAGGCCAAAGGGCATGACCTTGTAGCAGTATAGTCCTCTTGGAGTTGTAAAGGACGTGACCACCTAGTCCAGTTCATACATGGCGATTTGATGGTAGCCCCTGTATGCATCAAGAAAGCTAAGTCGGTTGTGCCCCGTTGTTAGGTCTACCAGTTGATTTATCCATGGTAGGGGGAAGCTATCCTTTGGGCATACTTTGTTAACTGTCTTGTAGTCGACGCAGACACGCCATTTACCATTCTTCTTTGGCACTACGACTGTGTTGGAAATCCATCTAGGGTAGTGCACCTCTCTGATTGCTCCTGCCTCCAGCAGGTTTCCTACTTCTTCCGCCACTATCTCGACATGGTGAAGTGCCGATCTACGTGTGCGCTGAATGATTGGTCTGGCGGATGGGTGGACATTGAGTTGGTGACAGATGAAGTTAGGATCAATGCCTGGCATGTCGTATGGTGTCCAGGCAAACACTTCGATGTTAGAGGTCAAAAATTCCAAGACCTCTAATCTCTCAGTGCTGGACAATGACGAACTGAGCAAAAAGAACTTATCCGGATTCTTTTCATCTATTCTTACCTCTACCAAGTCTTCCACCGCTTTTTGATTAGCTTCTTTGCCGACATCTGCGAACAGTTCATTACTCTCAGGTTCTTCCACCGAATGAACATATCCCTTGGCAACGCGGCTGGCATTCACAGTGACAAAGCATTGCTTGGACATGATCTGGTCTCCAAAGACCTCTTCAATTACCCCGGTTTCGTTGGGGAACCGCATTACCTGATGGTAGGATGACGCTACTGATCGCATGGCATGCAGCCATGTTCTTCCCAAGATTATGTTGTAAGTGGAAGGGACTTTCAATATCCAGAATTCCACTTGTTTTGTCATGCTTCTTGCTCTGACTGGTAGGATTATTTTGCCGACTGGCCATTCTGGCATTGAGTTGAATCCAATCAAGGGAGACACGGCAGGTGCTAAGTCTTTGTCTTGTAGCTTCAATTATTTGAATGTTTCGTAATACATTATTTCACATGAACTACCCTGGTCAATCAAAATCCGCTTGACGTCAAAATCCTTAACTCGGAGAGTGACAACCAGGGCATCATTGTGGGGACAATATATCCTCGCCAAGTCTCTATCTGAAAAAGACATGATGTTCGTGGCCTCTGTCTTCCCTTTTTTGATGGCAGGTTGTGCACTTAGTACCTCCCTTAAGTGCTCGGCCTTCTTGATTGACCCTTTGAGCTCGCATACACGCTCAGGTTCGAAGATTCCATGTATCACATTGATTACGCCTTGAGGTGGGGCGTCGATTGGCATCCCGTTGGGGTTATTGTGGTCCTGGGGGGCTGGTTGCGCCCCTCCTTCAATGTATTTATCCAGGTGACCTGCCGCCACCAACTCCTCCAGGTGCTGTCTCAATGGCGTGCAATTTTCAGGGTGATAGCCCTTTTCTTTATAGAAGGTGCATCGTGACCTTTCGTCGTAGTCCTTCTGAGTCTCTCCTAGCTTAGCAGACCATTTGACGAAAGGTTCATCGCGTATCTCGCTTAGAATCCGGTAGATTGGCTTTTTGAATACCGTGGTAATGGCAGTGCAGACTCTCAACCATCTTTTATCCTGGTCTTCTCCGTTGTCCCGCCTGCCTCGTCCGTTTTTGCTTGGACGGTCTACCACGTTGACCTTTGTTGAGGCTTTTTTCTCTGGTATTGCGGTCGTGCCAGATTTTGTTTTGGCACGGGCGCCATCCTCTTCTACCCTGATGTGCTGATGCACTTTTTCCATCAAGGCCTCCATGGTGAGGGGTGGCGTCATGGTGATTGAGTCCCTTAGTTTGTTCCCGACTGGAAGACCTCTTTTGTACTGTGCAATGGCTAGATTGGTGGGGCAGTCCCCAATCTGGTTGAAGGTCTCCCAGTAGCGACTATTGTAGGATCTTAAGGTCTCCTTGTCGCCCATGTCGATGAAGAGCAACTGATCGATCTCCACTGGGGTTTTGGTGTTCGTTCTGAACCTTGTTATGAACGCCTCTGCTAATTGCGCCCAGGAGGCTATGTTGCCTTCTGGAAGTTTTTCGAACCAAGTCAAGCCTAGGTCACCAAGGTTGGATGGGAAGAGGATGCACATCAAAGCCTCGTTGCGTCGATATACCGCCATAACCTGGCGGAAGTGGCTTAGATGCATGTAAGGGTCTGTCTTCCCCTCGTACGTGGTGAATTTGGGCTGAAGGAAGCCTGAAGGTAGGGGCGCGTTTTCAATTACCGGAACGAACGGCGAGGTCTGCAGCCTTGCTAATGCTTTTTCCGTTGGTTCGTAGGCAGGCCGTGGTAATGGCATTCCAACCTCGACGTTTCTATGCATCCGAGGAGACAACCGCTAAAAGGCAGATACCCTGCGAGGGTTGCGCGCCCTATTATCCTCCTTCCATCGTGCCCTTTCTTCCAGCACGGTCTGTAAGTCGAATGATCTTGGCAACTCCGTCTGCCTAGACGATGTCTGGTATGTGCGCGAGGGCCGATAGGTGCTTCCCTCAGTATACGACCTCTCAGTCCTCATTCTCTCAGACCTGGAGCAACGAGTCCTGGAGGTTTTGGATTAAGTATCGCCCGTCCTGAGGCTTCTACTCTCTGTTTGTGATGGCGTGGTATGCCTACTGCGATCTTCTGAGTGGCGAGGGGGCGTGTTGCCTTTACGCCCCTCTCCTGTCGCCACCCCTTTTCCCTTGATTTGGCATTTCATGGCCTCCATATCCGCCGCTATCTTCCTTATTAATTCATTATGTTCTTTCACGTGATCCTCCAGAGTTTGAGGGTTGATCCTCCACCTTTGTCTGTCAAGACTTTGTGAATGAGAGTGACGGGGGCTGTTATTCCGCCTCCCCCTAGCATCCCTCCTGATGTTATGTCGTTGGGGCTCCAAGTCCGCCATGGAAGGGACAAGAGGCAAACCTTCGCACCTCCCACCTCCTTCTGGGGTTTGTCCATCAATGGCGGACTGTGGCAAATCTTCGTTGTGCGTCATTACTTTTTATTAGTAAGGAAAACTTAATCAAGAGGTTTTGTTCTAGTCTGATATTCCCACAGACGGTGCCAATTGTGCGGGAAAGAAATAAACCTTCTCGTATAATCCTGTTGATCAAGATTGCTCTCCTCCGTACGACGTCGCTTTACTCCCTGAAAACACAAACGTGAGCTAAACGGCGGGTGTGTGCCGGATACCTCTCCGATGCCTAAGTCAGCAAAATAGACAAATAGACAAAAAGCTCTGTGTATTCGAGAATCAAAGTTGTGTTACCTCTCCATAGGTAATGAGGTGAGCTTTTATAGGTTCCGTGTGGCACAATCCTAATAGGACTCTCACTCCTCCAGGTAGAGTCCTCCTAGGAATTACATTCCTGACAGATGATGCTTATCCATCAACACCCCCCTCACTACTTAAACCAAGTGAGATGGTTTTACCATGGTCAGATTACCATACGACCGAAATAATACTACCATACTAGACAGGCAGAAACAACCGAACTCTGCTTAGCTCGAATCTTCCTTTTACAGCTTGTATCTCGGTTTCTCCTGCTGAAACCGAACTAACCTTAATAAGCTCGAACCGGACTAACTTTAACAAGCTTGGACCGGACTAACTGCCATTAGTCAAATCGCAATGACTGATCTAATCACAAGGCTATCTCAACACTTCGGCTCGATATGGTACGACTGAGCTGCTTGTCCAGATTATGGCGACCGAGCTTACCGTAAGCTCTTTGGGACCGGAGTAACTTCAAGCCTCTTTTGGACCGGAGTAAATTCAAGCCTCTTTTACTCAGCCCTTCGTACTGTGGCCCATAACGGCCCATTACCCAGCTCGGCCCAATTTTCATATAAATTATCCTCTCATTGTACCTTAGGGACACTTGTTAACATGACCCTTATTATATATATTTAGATATTAACAGTGAAATTTGGGTTTGTTGGGTTGTGAGAACCCCACATAAACCTTGTTCAAATTTAATTAGGCTGAAAATTTTAGCTCAAACCTTTACCAAATTTAAAATTACAATGTCTAAATTTTTAAAAAAAATCAACTTAGACCAGGATTGCATAAGATTGGGCTCACCAAAATTGAATCCTAGTTTTAACAAAGATTTTTTTTTGAGTAATCACCAATGTTTTTAAGGGTCATGCGAAGTAGCATTCTTATAAAAAAAAAAATTGAAAAATAAAGTGAAAGTAATCAACAATGATAATTGGTAACCTAGTATGTGTAGATTATATTTATTATTCACAGAAATCTGATTCGATCAAATAGTTATCGATGTCTGATCAACGTAATTTTTAACAAGAATAAAATATTCGATGAGCTTTACACATTGAAAGATTTAGATTATCAAAATGATATATATATATATATATAGAGAGAGAGAGAGAGAGAGAGAGAATTGGCGACAAGTCCCTCTCCACCTGCAGAAAGCCTACTCATTTGTGGAGAAAGAAGGCACAAGTGGTCACATAAGTGGAGATAAAAAAAATACTAATTATTATTATTAATATTTATAATGTTTATTATTATTATTTTTTTTGTAAATATTTTTTTTGATTACCACAGATGTATAATTCCCCCTAAATAATAAGGGGAATTTACTTGTTAGTGGTAACCTCAAAAACTAATTACAAATCTATAAAAAAGTTTATGACTTTACTTTCTGATATTTATAAAAATTTATTACTAATTTAAAAATATTTTTCCAAATGCTCACTGATGTGAAATTACCCCCAAATAATAATAGCTTATGCTAATTCTCTTGCTTGCTAATTGCTTAATATTTTATATGTCAGATCAACCATGAACTAAAAAAAAAAAAAACTATTATGGACCAGGTCCTTTTATCTACTCAATAAAAACAAAACAAAAATATATCTTGTGGCATGAGATCCTCCTTTATCAAATTTTTCTATATCATCATGTCTTAATGGACTCTCAATTATTAGATCATGTCTTAAAATTTATCCAAAATGGAAATTTTCACACGCTCCAACCATTGAAAGTACATTGGAACAAAGGGATGAAAGAATTTGGAGATCAAGGATGCTTAGCCAAAACCTGGGGTACTTGAGACCGGAAAAGTTGCATAATTTCCATAGGTTCATCATTTGACATGCATGATATTCCAGTCTCAAATATTTTTTTTATCTTTCTTAATAGATTCTTAATTATTAGATCATGTCTTAAAATTTATATACGTTGAGATATTCACATGATTTGATAGTTGGGAGTAAATTAGAACAAAGACATGAAAAATTTTGGGAGATCAAAGATGTTTGGCCAAATTCCAACTATATGTTTGGTTTATGAATTTGGAAAGGAGAAGGAAAAAAAAGTAGGTAAAGTATGAATAAAATATAATTATATTGCACATACTTTTTTTTTTCCCCCAAATCTATGAATCAAAAGGTCTGGAGACTAGAAAAGTTGCATAATTTCTATAGAATAATTATTTAAATTTTAAGATATTATGATCTTTCACATTTTCTTTCATTAAATTTAAATTTGTTGTAAAATTGTCAAAAAATCATCTCCAATCCTTTCACAAATGTTCATCAAATCAAAGGAGAGTCATTTTTTTTTCCATCAAATTGAGAACTCATCAAATCCTTCATCAAAGTTGAATTTGATAAAAATTTTAAAAAATAAAGCATTGGACATGATTTTTTTTTCATCAAATTTGATGAAAAGTGAAATTTGAGATGAGAAGGTAATATTTGAAAAGATTTTGATGAAAATTTAATGAAAGGATTTGAGTAGTTCATATCAAATCAAGATTTTTACTCAAATTTAAAATTAAATTAGATAAAAAATTTGATGGATGATTGGAGATGGACATAGCGACTTGATTGGGTGAGAACACCTAACTTCTAAGATCATGACTAGACAGGTATTCATAGAAGTTGGTTCACTTTCTTTTAACATCTTTTTCCACAACAACAACAACAACAAAAATAACAAAAATTGGGGACCAAACTTCAAATGATAGCGAAAGGAAAGCAAGAGGAATGAAGGAAAAATGAATCTTATCAATCCCAGAAGCTCACTATGCTGCTTCAGAAAACAGATGCTGAATGCCGACAATGCCTTCAAAAAAGCATAGATGAGAAAGGAAAGTTCAATCTCTCTATATATGACTTCTCTTAGCCATCCGCGAGGTAGAATCAATGAAAGATTAAAAAAAAAAATTGCACAAAATTATGTTTTTAAAAATAAATTATTCATTATTTTTTTTTTGTGATAAACACGATAAATTGAATATATTACAATTATCAGATCAACCTAATTTTTGTGTAAATAAAATATATGAATTTTCTGACAAAATAAATGATTTAGATTATTAAAATGGAACTCGTAGTGGCCCTACAAGCTAACAGTGCCCCTTTAATTCAGATTACATACCGAAAGAAATCATCATCTTTGAAATAATAAGTGTGTTTGATGATCAATTCATATATATAGTTTGGATAAGCACTCTACCAACTTGCAACCTAACCATAAGATTGAATGTAGTTAATTAGTCTTTCTCTACTGTATGAGCACGAAATAATTCTTCTCGTATGATCCTGTTGATCAAGTTTGCACTTCTCCAAACAACGTTGCTTTGCCACCTGAAAACACAAACGTGAGCTAACCGGCGGGTGTGTACCGGAAACCCCTCCGATGCCTAAGTCAACAACTAGACAATAGACAATAAGCTCTGTGTAGTCTAGAGTAAGAATTGGGATACCTGTACATAGGCCTGGTCATGAGCTTTTATAGACTCTGCTTGGCACATTCCTAGTAGGATTCCAACTCTCCCTATGAGAGTCCTCATAGGAATCACACACCCTACTCACTACCAACCAAGTGAGATGGTTTTGCACAATCCTAGTAGGACTCTACTCTCCTTAGCAAAGTCCTCCTAGGAGTCATACTCCTACTCACTACCAACCAAGTGAGACGGTTTGCACAATCCTAGTAGGACTCTAACTCTCCTTAGCAGAGTCCTACTAGAAGTCTTATCACTGCAAGCTAAGTGAGATAGCTGAACCCTTTACCTCGGTTTATACATGCCTGACCGAACTAACTTATCTCGGTCTCCTGCCATTCGGACCGTTTGATTGGAAGCCAATCTAATGAATGCCACCCTACCGAGCTACACATAGCTCGGCCCTCGTCATTGATGTTACCTCGATTTTGTCTGTTTAGACCGAGCTAACTGCAGCAGCTTCTGACCAAATTAACAAGGACAAGGTCCAACTTGCAAAGCCCAAACACCTCGGCCCATAGCTCGGTTCGAACTTTACCTGGCCTAAGCTCGTTGCTTTTTAGACCGAGCTACAACAGCTCCTATCTCGGTCCGATGTGCGGCCCAACTTCCAAAGAAGCCTGTA
This sequence comes from Camellia oleifera, assembly GCA_022316695.1. Taxonomy (NCBI): domain Eukaryota; kingdom Viridiplantae; phylum Streptophyta; class Magnoliopsida; order Ericales; family Theaceae; genus Camellia; species Camellia oleifera. Next base: position 72,000,496 of record CM039310.1, on the reverse strand, counting down.
ACGCCCCGCCCTTTACACGCCATCGATATTGTCCGCTTTGGGCCACGCCCGCACGGATTTGTCCTTCCCAGGGGGTCACCCATCCTAGAACTACTCCAGGCTAAGCACGCTTAACCGCGGAGTTCTAATAGGGATTTCACCACTTGGGAAAAGGCCTCGATGCTGTATAAGGGTCCCGGTTTTTACTTTTATAGCCCAGTAACTCCCCCTCCATTCCCGATGTGGGACACCGGGGCCTTACAAATCCACCCCCCCTTAAGCCTGCACGTCCCCGTGCAGTAGCCTGCCAGCTCGCAAGCCCGCCCACATACACCGAGCGACGCCAGGGGCCCACACTCGGTACTCCGGAGAGTCGGCTCTGATACCATTTTGTAACACCCTCAAAATTAAGCCCATTAAGTATAAGACATTAACATGCATTATCAAAAGGATACATTGTATTATTTCAATCATCAGAGTATTGCGAAATAGAAACATCATAATAAATGCCCTATGGGCTTACATCTTGCCAAGCCAACACTTGGACACAATTCCATGAGTTCTAACTCAAATACAAATAAAGCCCTAGGCTTGAATGTTTACATAAAGTTCAAATACAACAAATAAAATAAAACAAATCTTCGAGTCCAAATCCTCACAATCTAAGTCCTTGGAGGTAGTGAACCACCTGAACCTGAAAATGAAGTTCCCATATAGTGTGAGCCACAGCCCAGTAGAAAAATACTAAACCAAGCATAAGAATTAACTAAAGCAGTAGCATCTGATACATGGTTAACACAAAATAATCCAATTACAATTTCATGACACAAATGTCTACATTTGCCTATGACACTTTGTCTATGACATAATTCACCTTCTAACTATGGCTTAGAACTTGGCCCAAATAGCTCAACGGGGATTTCATCTCTTATTAACAATCTTTCCAATTCAACAGGGATAACACATCAAGTTAAACCTCTCATATAACATAACTAATACACAAGTTGGTATTGTATCAATCACAATCAAATTCACTTCCATACTTCCCAACTGATACACATTTTGGTGATGTATCATATCAAATAGATAAGCATATGAGCTGTATCTCTGCTATAGGCGCGCATATAAGCAGCAACCCTGGGTTCATCCCCTATCTTCCCATAATCATTAGCCGGTTTAGAGGTACATCCCCTATCTTCCCCTAAACCGTGGAGTACATCCCCTATCTCCTCCCATACACAAGTAATGCATATACACATAAAGTCATATACACAATCAATCAATACATAAATTTAATGTATTATTCCAACCTTTATACTCAACAACTTAATCAAGTGATTAGTTTCAATTTTGCCTAATCCACATGCAACGTCTACAACAATCATGGCTATCCTCCACCGATAGCCCAAAACAGTTATTTCTAAACAAGAAATAAATATACAACACATAACTCTCAATTTCACAGATGAGTGATTAAATTCTCCAACTACATCAATTAATCTCATAATCCCCCAATTTCATGAATTAAACCCAATTCCACATTCTTCCCTAAATTAATTACATAAATTAATCTATGTCAAACCCTAGGGTTTCTCCCAAAATTACCAAACTACCCCCACATACCAAAATACCAATACTACCCCCACATACCAAAATACCAATACTTAGGATTAAAACGTATAAATGGAGTAGGAAATCCCTACCTCGAAGAAAGAACCCAAAAAGAAGAAGATGAAGAAGATGCTCGAAACTCCAAAGTGCTCCAAATCAACAATCGTTCAAATTAAATGAAAGCCCTCACTCTCCTCTATCTTATTTGTAAAGTAACTAGGGTAAAAACCCACCCTAACTAGATCAAACCTAGGAGAGAAGGTGTGTAGGGAAAGAGAGAACTCGGAATTTAGGGTTTAGGATCAAAAGAGGATAAAAAAAACTGCCTAAAAATCCCGCTGCTACCTTTAAATACTGGACAAGCTCGCTCGAGCGAAGACCTGGTCGCTCGAGCGACCAGACACAAGAAACAGACCTCGCTCGAGTGAAAAGAAGCTCGCTCGAGCCAAAGACAAACCAGCTCGCTCGAGCGAAGGAAAGCTCGCTCGAGCCAACAAACACTGCTCTCAGGTCTAAGTACTGAACGCAAGGCTCGCTCGAGCGAGCTCTTCTTCGCTCGAGCGAGGTCTTTGTTTTTGGTCCCTCTCTCGAGCTAGGGTCCCTTCGCTCGAGCGAGCCTTGCGTTCAGTACTTAGACCTGAGAGCAGTGTTTGTTGGCTCGAGCGAGCTTTCCTTCGCTCGAGCGAGCTGGTTTGTCTTTGGCTCGAGCGAGCTTCTTTTCGCTCGAGCGAGGTCTGTTTCTTGTGTCTGGTCGCTCGAGCGACCAGGTCTTCGCTCGAGCGAGCCTGTCCAGTATTTAAAGGTAGCAACGGGATTTTTAGGCAGTTTTTTTTATCCTCTTTTGATCCTAAACCCTAAATTCTGAGTTCTCTCTTTCCCTACACACCTTGTCTCCTAGGTTTGATCTAGTTAGGGTGGGTTTTTACCCTAGTTGCTTTACAAATAAGATAGAGAAGAGTGAGGGCTTTCATTTAATCTGAACGATTGTTGATTTGGAGCACTTTGGAGTTTCGAGCATCTTCTTCATCTTCTTCTTTTTGGGTTCTTTCTTCGAGGTAGGGATTTCCTACTCCATTTATACGTTTTAATCCTAAGTATTGGTATTTTGGTATGTGGGGGTAGTTTGGTAATTTTGGGAGAAACCCTAGGGTTTGACATAGATTAATTTATGTAATTAATTTAAGGAAGAATGTGGAATTGGGTTTAATTCATGAAATTGGGGGATTATGAGATTAATTGATGTAGTTAGAGAATTTAATCACTCATCTGTGAAATTGAGAGTTATGTGTTGTATATTTATTTCTTGTTTAGAAATAACTGTTTTGGGCTATCGGTGGAGGATAGCCATGATTGTTGTAGACGTTGCATGTGGATTAGGCAAAATTGAAACTAATCACTTGATTAAGTTGTTGAGTATAAAGGTTGAAATAATACATTAAATTTATGTATTGATTGATTGTGTATATGACTTTATGTGTATATGCATTACTTGTGTATGGGAGGAGATAGGGGATGTACTCCACGGTTTAGGGGAAGATAGGGGATGTACCTCTAAACCGGTTAATGATTATGGGAAGATAGGGGATGAACCCAGGGTTGCTGCTTATATGCGCGCCTATAGCAGAGATGCAGCTCATATGCTTATCTATTTGATATGATACATCACCAAAATGTGTATCAGTTGGGAAGTATGAAAGTGAATTTGATTGTGATTGATACAATACCAACTTGTGTATTTGTTATGTTATATGAGAGGTTTAACTTGATGTGTTATCCCTGTTGAATTGGAAAGATTGTTAATAAGAGATGAAATCCCCGTTGAGCTATTTGGGCCAGGTTCTGAGCCATAGTTGGAAGGTGAATTATGCCATAGACAAAGTGTCATAGGCAAATGTAGACATTTGTGTCATGAAATTGTAATTGGATTATTTTGTGTTAACCATGTATCAGATGCTACTGCTTTAGTTAATTCTTATGCTTGGTTTAGTATTTTTCTACTGGGCTGTGGCTCACCCTATATGGGAACTTCATTTTCAGGTTCAGGTGGTTCACTACCTCCAAGGACTTAGATTGTGAGGATTTGGACTCGAAGATTTGTTTTATTTTATTTGTTGTATTTGAACTTTATGTAAACATTCAAGCCTAGGGCTTTATTTGTATTTGAGTTAGAACTCATGGAATTGTGTCCAAGTGTTGGCTTGGCAAGATGTAAGCCCATAGGGCATTTATTATGATGTTTCTATTTCGCAATACTCTGATGATTGAAATAATACAATGTATCCTTTTGATAATGCATGTTAATGTCTTATACTTAATGGGCTTAATTTTGAGGGCGTTACAAAGCCTCTTCCTTAGCTCAGCCCAATTTATTTATAAATTACCCTCTCATCTACCAAATAAAAAAAGTAAAAAGTTGTTTGAATAGTTGAATAGTATTTTCCCAAAAGAGAAGGAAAAAGTTTGTGAATAGAGGGAATTGAGAAAATGGCCAGCAGCAGCAGTTGTTTTGGAAACATAAAATTGCATTGTAGTAGTTTGTGAAACGTAGGATTTTTTTTAAATCAATCTTCAGTATATCAAAGTTTGAGTAGTCGGTTAGGAAACATTTAAGAATGAAATATGGAATGTATTTTTTTTGAGATATTTATACATAACTCCTAATTTATAAACTTGTATTCCATTAAATCTTAATTAAGATTTTTTAGACCTTTAAGTCCTATTAAATTTTTAATAGTCGAAATTGCCATTCAAACAATGATTATTCATCATTTATGATTATCTATAAAGCAACATGATAATTTGACATTTATTTTGATTTTCAAAACTTTAAAACATCAACTTTCAAATTAAAAAAACTAAAAAAAAAAAAAAAACTATTCAGCTTGTTTGGTTCTAGTTTTTAGAAAGCAATTTTCAAAAAATTCTACTTTTTTACTTTTCATATTTTAATATTTTCAATGAAATTTTTTAATATTTTAAGTAATTGTTTTTAATTTTTAAACACACCTAACATAAATACACTTAAAAAGTATAATGTTTATGAAAAAAAATCTTTAAAAAATACACTAAATACCAAAAAATACAAAAAAAAATAAAGAAAAAAGAAAAAGAAAATTCGGTACATTTTTTATATTTTTGTGTATTTATTAATTTTTTAAAATATTTTTTCAAAAATATTTTATTATTTAGATGCATTTAACTAAGGTACATCTAAAAAAAATAAAAAAAAATTACTTAAAATTTATAAATAATTCACTAAAAACAAAAAAACACGAAAAACAAAAAAACTCATTTTTCAGAAAACTGAAACCAAACACGCTAAACGTTTTTTTTTTTTGTTGAAAAAACTGAATTATTTTTTTGTGCAAAACTAAAAGTTTTGTGTTTATAAATGATCATGATAATGGAACATTGATGTGCAAAACTAAATAATAAAAAAAAAACTTTTTTTTTTTATGGATAGAAAAAAAAAACTTTAAAAATAAAAAATTGATAATGTTCTCAGTTTTAAAACTGGAAAAAACCGATAATATTCTCTGTATTATTGAGAAGTTTAATTAAACCAATAAGTAGAAGGCCAAAAAAGTTTAATCTCGTACTCTATTTTTTTCCATGAGTTAGTAAAACAATTATCTGGAACACTATTATGCAAAATTGATAATGTTCTTAATTTTAAAGATTGAGAAAAACTAATAAAATTCTTTGTTTTACTAAATAGGACTTATTGGTTCAAAAAATCTTAGATATGACCTGAGTTACCATAACATTTATAAATAATACTTTTAGATAATTAACTTTCAATCTCTTTAGTACACCAAAATTGAGTAGTTTGTTAGAAAACATTTAAGGAGGAAATGTGGGATTGTATTTATTTATTTTTAATCAACTAAATTCCACTGCACCAAATTTGGTCTCACTTAATATAATAGTATAGATTAGTTTGTAATTTCCAAAATTATTCCTGAACAAGTGACAGCTCTTACGCAAAGCGAAGGGTAAAAATGACAAGTCCAATTTCCACTAATACTCCTAGATATTTAGAGACCCAATGAACAAAAACTGAAGAATAGGGCTAAAGTTGACTTTACACATATGGGAAAACACTGTTCATAGGGAGGCCTAAAATATTGTTCACTTTTAAATCAGGCTTTATATATATAGTGTGATATATCAGTTAGTTATATGCTTGTGAAAATGTTATTGATTATGCCAATGACAATTGTAGCCATTGTTTTTTTTTTTTTTTAATTTAGTTTACAATGGAATTCATAATAAATAAAAGATAATTGTGCAACCGAATAGGAAATTAGGAGATGAATGATTGTTTGATTAGATATATCATAAACAATACATTTAATAACATCATAAACAACAATATTAATGTATATATATATGAATGAGCCCTTTCACTATAATGAAGACCTATGAGGGGCCAAGCCCATATTCCTGGTACGTGAACCCATTCTAAACACATGATAGACATAATGGTGCGAATCGAACTCCGTCTACTTAAAAGGTGCCCACATCTAGTTGGGAGATGTATGCATGATCAGGAGGTCAATGACGTAATAAGCCAATTCCATTCCTAGCATGATCAAACGATCATGATTAGCAATATAGGAAATGCCAACTCGAATTTGAGCATATCACGACTGTTGTACTTAAAACGGTTGGAATACATGGCCTAGTGTGCAGTGGTCTTTTCCAATTGCTACCATCCCCAACTAGTGGGGACATGTCTCCTAGTATCTCATCATGGTGATACATATGACAATTTCTTATTGGTTACAATGCTAACACAATTATGTTGGAAATGGTTATAAAATTCTGGGTAAAACCAGAATTTTTTCCTAAGTTTGGTCTAATTTTTAGGTGGGCCCCGTGCATCGATTTACACGGGTCAAAGTGGTAACGCGTTCTATGCCGCGTTGTGATTCACGTGGTATATTTGGTTATTCAAAACCATTACCGAGTGAATGGGAAATTGAAGCCAAAGTAAGCTCCATGGAAATGGAGTTTTGGTGGAAATTCCTTTAAGGTTGAATAAGGCTTGTCCCACATTGATTTGGTGGGAGGTTTTGAAAGGGTTTATAAGGCATGGGTTTGATACTTGGGGTGTGCCCCAAGGGGTACCCAAGTGTTTTAGAGGGAGAGGTTATGGACAAAATGGGCTAGACCCATTGGACTCAAAAACCACCACACGCGCGCGCCGCCGCCGCCGGTCGGGCGGCCTGGGCTTGGGCGCGGGTGCGTGGTGTGAGGTTGGGTTGGGCTTGTTCGGCCCAGTACTAATCTTTTTGGGCCAAAAACATTTGAATTTAATTCAAATAAACTGGTTTGGATTTTTTGTTCATCCAAACAGGGCCCTTCCCGTTTTCAAACAGAATTAAATTAGTTTGGATTTAATGCTCATCCAAACAGGGCCCTTCCCGAAATAAACTTGTTTGGTATTTACGCACACCCAAACAGGGCCCTTCCCGTTTTGCTATCTGTTTGAATTAACAGGTTCAAATTCAAAACCAACAGGTTTCATACCTGTTCAATTCAAAACCAAGAACCACCAATACATCTATATATAGACCAGCCTCCCATTTGGATTTTTCACTCCAATTTTCGTACTCCATCCTCTCTATAATTCTCTCTGCATTTTGCTGCATTTTATTCTGAAAGAAAGAGTGTAAACACTTAGTGTGTTCGTAAGGCAAACAATTTGTAGTGCTACTATTGTTTGTAGAAGATCATTTCATCCTGGGAGATAGACGTTCAAATTCTGAAAGCACCGTGGAGAGGACGAATCTGTCTTAAGGACACAGTGTTAAACACTGGACTTGATCAGAAAAATCATTCAAAGAAATTAACCAAGTAAGTTGTTTAATTTTATTCTGTTTTAATTTGTTTATTTAATCAGATTTTAATTTTGTTTTTGTAACAAAATAAAATCTGTTATTTATTTATTTATTTTTATTTCGAGTTTGATTTTTGTAATCAAACATATTCTCTCCTTTTCTTTATTTCTTTAATTCTAATTGTTGTTTTGTACACAATAGAATTAATATCTTTTAAATACAGTGAAGGTTGACTAACAATCTTAAGACAGATTCCTTTTTTGGTATCTTCATTGTATTTAATTTTCTGTTTTTCAAAGTAATATTCTGGTTGGAAAAACAAATAGTCCTTTATGCTATTTGACAGATAGTAGTAATATACTGTCTCTTTTCTTTGACAACTAGTAGTACGATACTGGTGTCATTAACAATTTCAGAATATTATTTGGTATTACAGAAAATTATTTTGGTATTTTATTTTTCCTGTTTTAGTAACAAGGAAAATAAAATTATTTTGTGTTATATTTTATTTTCTGGTTTTAGTAACTAGAAAATTAATTTGTGTTTTAATTTTTTCTGATTTTTGTAATCAGAGCTTATGGCTACTACAACTGAAACTGCATCTGGCAGTGGTATTCCTGTTGTTACACCAACATCGGTCCCTATTCAGAACCATGTTCATGTACCAATCAATCATGGGGAAAAACCGGAAAAAATTTAACGGTACTGAGTTTAAGAGATGGCAGCAGAAGATGCTGTTCTATCTTACAACTCTTAATTTGGCCCGGTTTCTCCATGAAGAGGCTCCAGCACTTAAAGAGGGTGAAAGTGATCGGCAAGTTGTTGCCGCTGTAGATGCTTGGAAACATTCAGATTTCCTGTGCAGAAACTACATCCTCAATGGCCTTGACAACATGCTGTATAATGTATACAGTCCTCTGAAGTCAGCAAAAGAATTGTGGGATTCTTTGGAGAAGAAATACAAAACAGAGGATGCCGGCACAAAGAAATTTGTCGTCGGTAAATTTCTGGATTTTGTAATGGTCGACTCCCAAACGGTAATATCTCAAGTTCAAAATTTTCAGATAATTTTGCATGATATTCATTCAGAAGGTATGTCTCTTAGCGAGTCTTTCCAAGTCGCTGCTTTGGTGGAAAAGTTACCACCGGCTTGGAAAGATTTCAAAAATTATTTAAAACATAAACGCAAAGAGATGACCATGGATGAGTTAATTGTAAGATTAAGAATTGAGGAAGATAACCGAAAGGCTGACAAGAGGCATGGGAAAAATCTCATTGAGTCCAAGGCTAATGTGGTTGAACAAGTTCAAAAACCACATAACAAAAAGAGGAAGTTTACTGGAGATGGTCCTAAACAAGGCAACAACAATGGCAACAAGAAGTTCAAAGGAAAATGCTATAACTGTGGCAAGACTGGACATCGAGCTTCTGACTGCCGCCGCCCTAAGAAGGATCATGGAAGTACAAGTAAGAAGACCACCAATCAAGCCAATGTGATAGAATTGGATTACATCTCTGACGGAATGAATGACATCAACCTCTCTGCTGTGGTGTCTGAGGCTAACTTGGTTGGAAATCCCAAAGAGTGGTGGGTTGACACTGGAGCAACTCGTCACATTTGTGCGGACAAGAAGATGTTCACTACCTACAATGAGGCTGCAAATGGTGAGCAACTTTTTATGGGAAATTCTTCTACTTCTACTGTGGCTGGACAAGGGAAAGTGATCTTGAAGATGACATCAGGGAAAGAACTAACCCTCAACAACGTACTGCATGTACCTGACATCCGGAAGAATTTAGTTTCTGGTTCTTTGTTAAGTAAAAATGGTTTTAGGCTTGTTTTTGAGTCTGATAAGTTTGTATTAACAAAGAGTGGTATGTATGTTGGTAAGGGATACATGAGTGATGGTCTCTTTAAACTTAATGTAATGACAGTTGTACCAAAAGTTGCTATGAATGAGAATAACACATCTTTTGCTTATATTCTTGAGTCGAATTTATGGCATGGTAGATTAGGTCATGTAAATTATGATGCTTTGTGTAGATTAATTGGTTTGGATTATATACCAAAGTTTGAAATTAATCCTAATCATAAATGTGAAATTTGTGTAGAAGCAAAACTAACTAAGGCTCCATTTAAATCGGTTGAAAGAAAAACTGAACCTCTAGAATTAATTCATACTGATGTATGTGATCTAAAATTTATTCTAACTAGAGGAGGCAAAAAGTATTTCATAACATTTATCGATGATTGCACAAGATATTGTTATGTTTATTTACTTAAAAGTAAAGATGAAGCCTTAGAAATGTTTAAACTCTACAAAACAGAAGTTGAAAATCAGCTTGGTAAAACCATTAAAATGGTTAGAAGTGATAGGGGTGGTGAATATGATGCACCATTAAATGAATTTTGTGCACAACATGGCATTATTCACCAAACTACAGCCCCTTATTCTCCACAGCAAAATGGAATTGCTGAAAGGAAGAATAGAACTCTAAAAGAAATGATGAATGCCATGTTACTAAGTTCAGGCTTACCACAGAACTTGTGGGGGGAAGCAATATTGTCAGCTAATTATGTTCTTAATAGAATACCCCACAAGAAAACTAAAAGCATTCCTTATGAATTGTGGAAAGGTCGACCACCTTCCTACAAATACTTGAAAGTGTGAGGGTGTTTGGCAAAAGTTGAAGTTCCTGTTCCTAAAAAGACTAAGATTGGACCAAAAACAGTAGATTGTGTGTTTATTGGTTATGCTCAAAATAGTAGTGCGTATCGGTTTCTGACTTATAAATCAGAAATACCTGATATAAATGTGAACACTATTATAGAGTTAAGGAATGCTGTGTTTTTTGAACATGTCTTTCCTTACAAGAAAGGACAGGAATTAAGTTCACAGAAAAGAACTTATGATTGTACACAAAGTCAAGAGACTAATGACAATCAAACACAAAAGACTAGTAATGGTCTCAACCAACAGGATTTAACTGATGATGAACCAAGAAGAAGTAAGAGAGCGAGAACATCAAAATCCTTTGGTCCAGATTTTCTGACATACTTGTTAGAAAATGAACCTCAAAGCTTTAAGGCAGCAATGACAGGTCCTGAAGCACCTTTGTGGAAAGAGGCTGTTAATAATGAAATTGAATCCATTATGCAAAATCATACTTGGGAATTGGTGGATCTTCCACCAGGTTCTAAACCTCTTGGATATAAATGGATATTCAAGAGAAAAATGAAAGCAGATGGTTCAATTGACAAGTATAAAGCAAGACTTGTAGTTAAAGGTTACTGACAAAAGGAAGGTCTGGATTATTTTGACACATATTCCCCTGTGACAAGAATAACATCCATTCGCATGCTTATTGCTATAGCAGCGTTGTTTAATTTAAAAATACATCAAATGGATGTTAAGACAGCTTTCTTAAACGGTGATCTAAATGAAGAGATCTATATGGAACAACCCGAAGGGTTTGTAGTATCAGGGCAAGAAAAGAAAGTTTGTCGACTTGTAAAATCCCTTTATGGATTAAAACAAGCACCTAAGCAATGGCATGAAAAATTTGATCATGCAATGCTTACTAATGGGTTTAAGATAAACAAATGTGACAAATGCGTCTATGTTAAAAACACTGACCAAGGATATGTCATAGTTTGTCTTTATGTGGATGACATGCTCATCATTGGAAGTAGTCAAAACATGATCAAATCAACTAAGCAAATGCTTAACAAAAGATTTGATATGAAAGATATGGGGGTCGCAGATGTTATATTAGGAATGAAAATTACTAAAACATCTGACGGATATGCATTATCTCAATCTCATTATATTGAGAAAATTCTTGATAAATTTATCAAGGATGATTTGAATTTAGCTAGAACACCTGTAGACATCAGTCTTTATTTATCGAAAAATAAAGGTGATGCAGTGTCTCAGTTAAAATACTCCCAAATCATTGGTAGCCTAATGTACCTAATGTATTGTACTCGTCCTGATATAGCTTATGCTATCAGTAAATTGAGTAGGTACACTAGTAACCCCGGAGAAGACCATTGGAAGGCGATCATTCGGGTTCTTAGATATCTAAGATTCACCCGTGATCATGGTTTGAACTTTACTCGATATCCAGCAGTACTCGAAGGTTATTGTGATGCCAATTGGATATCGGATACTAAAGATTCAAAATCCACTAGTGGATATGTCTTTACTCTAGGAGGCGCTGCTGTTTCTTGGAAGTCCACGAAACAAACTTGCATCGCACGATCCACAATGGAATCCGAGTTCATTGCTTTAGACAAAGCAGGTGAAGAAGCAGAATGGCTTCGTCACTTCTTAGAAGACATTCCAATGTGGCCAAAACCTGTGCCAGCTATTTGCATTCATTGTGATAGTCAATCTGCAATAGGCAGGGCACAAAATCATATGTATAACGGTAAGTCACGACATATTCGTCGTCGACATAATACCGTTAGGCAGTTGTTGTCAAACGGAATAATCTCAATAGATTATATAAAATCTAAAGAGAATATTGCGGATCCATTAACAAAAGGTTTGACAAAAGAGCTAGTGTATAGTTCATCGAAGGGAATGGGATTAAAGCCTATTACATAAGAGTCGTCATAATGGTAACCCTACTTATATGACTGGAGATCCCAAGAACTAAGTTCAAAGGGACAACTAAGTTATGTATGGCTCGCCAGAAATCACCAAGGGATTAAAATTCCTTACCCATTCCTATGGTGAGAGTGATATCTGCAACATATGTTGTCTGCAGGGGTATAAGGATAAGCTTTGCTTTTAATGATTACTTATATCTTGATTAAGGCATACAATCAAGATGAGTATAAGGAGATATTCAAAATAAGAATCACCTATATGAGTGTTGAACTGGGGCCGGTTCTATGAGAATGAAAGAGGCTACATTCTCTAGAAACACTCATGAAAACCAGGAGCGTTCAAGGCCAAAATGAACACAACAGTGAGAACCACGATGTGTTAGAAAATATTTTGTGTGAAATCTATTGTCTTGGCTTACACAAACGGCTGAACAATTCAAGGCATCGCGTCCATTGGTTAGCCAGTAAGTCCGATAGGTTATCACTAGGGAAGGTTCAAGGCCGAAAACTACCTATCCTGATGCAAGATATTTTCGACTTATACTCTTTCGTTAAGACTGCATATTGTTGCATTTCTGTTGTCATCAAATTCCATTCATGTGGGGGATTGTTGGAAATGGTTATAAAATTCTGGGTAAAACCAGAATTTTTTCCTAAGTTTGGTCTAATTTTTAGGTGGGCCCCGTGCATCGATTTACACGGGTCAAAGTGGTAACGCGTTCTATGCCGCGTTGTGGTTCACGTGGTATATTTGGTTGTTTAAAACCATTACCGAGTGAATGGGAAATTGAAGCCAAAGTAAGCTTCATGGAAATGGAGTTTTGGTGGAAATTCCTTTAAGGTTGAATAAGGCTTGTCCCACATTGATTTGGTGGGAGGTTTTGAAAGGGTTTATAAGGCATGGGTTTGATACTTGGGGTGTGCCCCAAGGGGTACCCAAGTGTTTTAGAGGGAGAGGTTATGGACAAAATGGGCTAGACCCATTGGACTCAAAAACCACCACACACGCGCGCGCCGCCGCCGCCGGCCGGCCGGTCGGGCGGGCTGGGCTGGGCCTGGGCTTGGGCGCGGGTGCGTGGTGTGAGGTTGGGTTGGGCTTGTTCGGCCCAGTACTAATCTTTTTGGGCCAAAAACATTTGAATTTAATTCAAATAAACTAGTTTGGATTTTTTGTTCATCCAAACAGGGCCCTTCCCGTTTTCAAACAGAATTAAATTAGTTTGGATTTAATGCTCATCCAAACAGGGCCCTTCCCGAAATAAACTTGTTTGGTATTTACGCACACCCAAACAGGGCCCTTCCCGTTTTGCTATCTGTTTGAATTAACAGGTTCAAATTCAAAACCAACAGGTTTCATACCTGTTCAATTCAAAACCAAGAACCACCAATACATCTATATATAGACCAGCCTCCCATTTGGATTTTTCACTCCAATTTTCGTACTCTATCCTCTCTATAATTCTCTCTGCATTTTGCTGCATTTTATTCTGAAAGAAAGAGTGTAAACACTTAGTGTGTTCGTAAGGCAAACAATTTGTAGTGCTGCTATTGTTTGTAGAAGATCATTTCATCCTGGGAGATAGACGTCCAAATTCTGAAAGCACCGTGGAGAGGATGAATCTGTCTTAAGGACACAGTGTTAAACACTGGACTTGATCAGAAAAATCATTCAAAGAAATTAACCAAGTAAGTTGTTTAATTTTATTCTGTTTTAATTTGTTTATTTAATCAGATTTTAATTTTGTTTTTGTAACAAAATAAAATCTGTTATTTATTTATTTATTTTTATTTCGAGTTTGATTTTTGTAATCAAACATATTCTCTCCTTTTCTTTATTTCTTTAATTCTAATTGTTGTTTTGTACACAATAGAATTAATATCTTTTAAATACAGTGAAGGTTGACTAACAAATTATTCCCTCAATTAAGATGAAATTGTGCTAGTGAACTCTCTACATATACACACATCTAGTTACATTGTAAATGTGCACTATCTATTATACTTACTCTTTGATTATTTTTCTCCTCAAACATATTTCTAACTCGACCGTTAGAGGACTCTTGAGAATGACACAATATTTTTCAATGATTTGTTTGCAGATATTATGAAGAGGAAACCAATCGAAGCCCATCTCAACACTGTAGGGGTCTAGCTCATTTCATAGATTGCCAATTTAATGACTTCTTTTGAAATTTTCCAATTATTCACTTTTCTCCGCTCTAACGGTATGTGTACCAAAATGCACACAACGTGATAAATACAAATATAGACCACAAAACTACTAGCAAATAACAAAACCACGCAAAACACAAATCCACCTCTTATAGTAGAAACCAATTTGATAAAAACACGCATGCTTTCCTCCCATACATATATTCATAATTAAAAATCAAAATCTTTCAGTTTTTTTATGAAAAGTGAAGTATAAATGTTAAGAAACCACTCAAAAGCACAAGAGGAAAGAAAAAATGAGATTTAATTTATGCCTTGCTATCCATTAGATTGGGATTTGGCTACAAATAACACTTGTAATGTCTCAAAAATTGTAGGTAATGTTTGGTAGAGTTTTCTAAATATGATTTGAGAGCAGGAGTTGTATTTTGAGTTTGTGAGTTTTGAAATTATGATTTGAGTGTAGAAAATTTGTTTTGTGAATGAGTTTTGAAAAAAGTTTTGAATTGAGTGGGAAATTTTTGATGTGTCATATGATATTTGATACAAAACTTACAACTCATAACCAAACACACAACTTAAAATTCTATTAAAGCTCATAAAAAATTTTAAAAAATTCGAAAATTATTTTTTGTTGAATATATAAAAATTAACATGTATCAATTGCAAAAAAAAAAAAAATGCACTGTTTCTGTTAACCGGCCGGACGTCTGGTGGGACGATCGATTAGTCAAAATTTTCCCGCCTTTGACTGAGTTTTCAAAAGTAAGCGTAGAATTAATTTTTAAAAACTGCAAACAAACATCACGTAAGAGCCAATGACTGGAACTAAAGTTCCAAAGCTCTACCAAACAAAGCCGTAGATTCTCTATTAATTGATCAAATAATCATTTTAGTTTTTTATGGTGTCACTGCATTTTTGAAGTAAGTTTTGGAATTGTTGAGTATTAAATTATGATTTATATGGATTGAGTTTTGATGGTACAGTTTGTTCTCGGTGGATGGGCTGGCCGATCCAAGCTCCTCGAGCCCACGTCTAGGTGGCGGAGCCCACTAGATGACCTGCAAGTAAGTTCAGTGAGGAACGGGGTAGTCCCCCAGCGAATCCTCCGACGAGCAAGTTAGCAAGTAGGAAAAGAGATGAAGTATGTAGAGAGAGATTGGAGATAGAAAAGCTTAACCTTCTTCTTGTCTTCGATGCTTGCTTATATCCTTTGGTAATCATTTCACTGTCCCTTCCGACGTGCCCCTCTCGCCTCCAGCCTGTGCTGTAGCTTACCTTGTTCAGGGTAAGGGGCGCCATTCCGGCTGAGGGGTGTTGTCGCAATAAATGCTGTGATGGGCTGCATTAATGGCGATGTGTTGTGGCAATAACTTTGCAGATCTTTGTCAGCTGATGTGGCATGTCCTGCACCTGCCATATGTCCGAATGCCATTGGCCCTTCATGTCCAGTTGGCCTCCAGCTGTCATGGACTTTACCAATCGGGTTATGCAATGGGGTCCAAATGGTGGGCTTGGGTTTGTTCGTTGTGGGCTGTGGCCTTTATGGGCCTATCCATGTCAGTCGTCCCCCATTCCCAAGTGCAGCTTCAGTCCAACGAAGGAAATAGTAATGAGGAAGATGTGCCCGGTTGTCGGGGGGTCGAGTTAGCGGACCGAGCGGGAAAGGGTCCGACCATGAGGGGAGCCGAGTGGGGGGGGCCGACCGCGAGGGGAGCCGAGTGGGAGGGGCGACCATGAGGAATGCCGACCGCGAGGAGTGCCGACCGCGAGGGGAGCCGAGTGGGAGGGCCGACCGCGAGCTGAGTGGGGGGGGGCCGACCGCGAGGAGTGCCGACCGCGAGGGGAGCCGAGTGGGAGGGACGACCGCGAGGAGTGCCGACCGCGAGGGGAGCCGAGTGGGAGGGGCAACCGTGAGGTGGGCCGAGTGGGAGGGCCGACCGCGAGGAGTGCCGACCGCGAGGGGAGCCGAATGGGAGGCGCGACCGTGAGGAGTGCTGAGTGGGAGGGCCGACCACGAGGAGTGCCGACTGCAAAGGAAGCCGAGTGGGAGGGCCGACCGTGAGGAGTGCCGACCGCGAGGGGAGCCGAGTGGGAGGACCGACCGCGAGGAGTGCCGACTGCGAGGGGGAAGGCCGACCGTGAGGAAGGCTGACCGCGTGAAGGCCGAGCGGAGGGGCGCGGGGCTCAAGAGGCGGCGTGTGAAATGAGGATTTGAAGTGGAAAAGACAGGGGAAGTTGGTGGGGTAGTGCATCGCGGCCATACACGTGGCGATATCGTGGGGGGTAAGTGAGGCGTTGGAGCAAAAATGAAACGATAGGTCATTATGGGGTTGAAAAGACAGTTTTGGCGGATGATTTGAAAAATTTTCAAACTGGCAAAAATTAATTGGGATCCTTGGAATACGGGCAAACCGTGGGCTTTTGGCGTTGTGCGATTCACTTGTTTACAAAAAACCAAAACATTCCAAGTCTTACTTCATTTGTCGCTCACGATACCCCTTTGCAACACTTCTTCAATTTTCTTGCTCCTACATCAGAAGCAATTCGTAAACATACCCTAGAAATGGCACAAGAAGGAGCTGTGAATGTGAGGGTAGACCCCCTTGGAGACGACGATGCAGAGGAGCTAGCGGCGTAATATAGGTCAGAGAGGGTGGGGGAGCCGGTAGTGCGATCTCATGGTTCCACCATAATAGCAGCGCTAAAGCCCATCAGCCAGGTGGAACCAGACCACTGGCACATGAAGGCTGACAAATCCACGATTACGGCGGCGGAGTTGGAGGTGATCCGTGAAAAGTACCAGACCTCCGCGGAGGTGGAGCTATTGCTGCCGACATCGACGGAAAGGCCGTCTGACGCCAGGGCAGGAGAGTTTTCCCTCTATGAGGAAGCGCTAAAGGGTGGACTGAGGTTGCCACTACCGCAAATAGTGGTGGATGTGGTTAACCGTTTAGAGGTAGCACTAGGGCAACTAATGCCCAATGCTTGGAAGATCGTGCTAGCTTGCGCAAGTGCCTGGCCGAAGGCGAATGGGGGGCAGGCCATGACAGTGGATGAGTTCTTTGGCTACTACAAGGCCGCACGGTAGCAGGAGACCTGGGTCACCCTGCAGGCGGCGGCAGGGAAGGGTTTGGTGGCTGGGTTGCCAACGTCGATCAAGGGTTGGAGACCCAGGTGGTTCTATGTGTCCACCGCTGGAGGGGCTGTGGTGCGTACGATATGGAAGGTGCCCACGCGCTCTATGGAGCTAAAGTTAGGGGCAGAAGCAGAGGAAAGGATAAGGAAAGTGAAGGCCTGGAGAGAGAAGGAGGGGGCCAGGTGGGATGAACTCGTGCAGTCATCAGCTTTATTTGAGGCAGGGTTGGGTCCAAGGCCAAGTAGTGGGGACCTCAATCGAGCGGAGTTGGAGGCGAGGAGAAAAACAAAAGAGGCTGAGGATAGGGCCATACTGGCCAAGGCCACAGAGTTTAAAGAAGCGCAAGGAGACCGACCACGTCAGCCGATCGCGCGGGAGAGGATCCGACCGCGCCCAAGGCCACTGGGGGGTAAAGACTTAAGTAGTTTCGAGCCTCGACTGCCCCCAGTGGATCTTGTGAAAGAACAGGCGAGAAGGGAGGGAGAGGCTCTGAAGAAGAAGAAGAAGAAGAAGAAGAAAAGAAAAGAAGTGGCCCAGAGGAGGTTGCAGATGAGCCTGGGTCCAAGAAGGCTAAGGTTGTTCCAGTTAGAGTGGAGGCCCCTGTGGCCCAAGATACCCCAGAAGTGGTGGGGGTCATCCCAGCGCTGGAGGTTGTGGAGATGGCCCCAGCAGTACAAGGAGAAGTTGGGGTAGCTGGTGCTGAACCGAGTGAGAGGGAACAGACCCAAAGGGGCCCTGCACCCGAGGAAGGAGGAGTCGGTCTGGCCACAACAATCTATCATGCTCGTGCGGTGGCCGGACGGATAGAGGGAGAGGAAGGCCCAGCCAGGGCGAGGGCAGACCACCTGGTGAAGATCGTGGAGGAGGCAGCTCTGCGCTCGGCGTCTAAGTTCAGTGAGGCTGACCTGCTGAGGGGGTTATGCTCCGCCCAAATGGAGGTAACCACCTTGGCCGGGGCCCTTCTGAGGAAGGCGGGGGCTGCCAAATTAAAGGCAGAGAAGGCCAAGTCTCAACTTACAAAATTGAAGGAGGAGAAGGCAAGCTGGGAGAGTGCTCATGCCGATCTGCGAGTGGCTAAGGTGGAGCTGGAGGACGCACGCCGCCAAGTTGTGTCGCTCGAGTTTCAACTGGCTGGCGAGTAGAGGAAGGTGGATGAGGCCCAGAAAGCTTGCGCAGTCGCAGTCGAACGCCATGAAGAGGCGATGAGCAACAACGAAGAGCTAGTCAAGCAAAGAGATGAGGCGGATGTGAAAGTTGACGCTCTGCAAAAGGAGCTAGAGGGCGAGCGTGCCAAAGCAATGGAGCAGAGGGAGAGTCTACGTAAGGAGTTGAAGGCAGAGCGAGGCAGAGCGACTGTGGAGAGAAAGACTCTGCAGAAGGAGAGGGAAGCAGAGAGGGCGAGGGCAGCCGCTGAAATGGAGGCTCTACGTAAGGAGCTAGAGACAGAAAGGACCAAAGCATCCTCTGAGAAGGCCATCCTACAAAAAGAGCTGGACAAGGAAAGGGCGAAAGCAGCCTCGGAAAGGGCGGCCTACCCCGATCTGTGCGTTGCAGCAGTTAATCAATTCAAAGGATCCCCTGAATTTCAGATAGCAGTGGATGCCGTAGTCGCCAGCAGCCTAGCGGGGGTGGAATCTGGGAGGGCTGGGCCATCAAGGACGACTGCTGGGGAGAGGACTGAGTCTGAAGTCATTGAGAGTTTCCAGCAGTCAGACTTCTACAAGCACGAAATGGCTGAGTACTGGGACAGCGGGTGGAAAATGTTCAAACGTAGGGCGGAGGAGCTGTTTCTAGAGCTTGACCTGAGTAGTGTTACGATTGGGGAGGATGACGTGGCCCAGACCCCCCTAGATGAAGGAATTGAAGAGGCAGACCTTGTCTCCAGTGATGAAGATGAGTGAATTGAAGATGTGTGTACTGAAGAGTTTTTGTTTTGTTTTTGTATACACATTGTATCTCTTTTCTCCTTTTTTTTTTTTTTTTGAAGTACTGTAGTGGACTGATGTACATATTTTTGAATAAATGAAATTTCAATTTTATTTTGCAAGTGAGTATGTTTACCCATGTCTGAAATAGATGAAGACTGATGATAGAAACTGGTGATAATAGCTGAGTAAGGCTAGGGACGCCTAAATGCAGAATGAAATTGAATTCGCAATAATACAGAGTTAAGTTAGAAATTCCGCTTTGTATAGTGAAACTGAATGTGTAATAATGTAAAAGTGCAAGAAATTCAACGTAGATCAGAGTTGGAGTATTGAACTTGTGATGGAGTTGTGTGTTGGTGTTCGTCGTGCTATTGAGGAAGTAATCTGATTGGTGAAGAAAAAGTGCAAGGAAGTCTCTGGGAGTTTAACTAAGCAAAGGGTGGTATAAAAATGTTGACCTCAAATTGTGACTAAGTGTGTTATTAAGGGTAAATTGAAGCTTGAGGCTTGCACGCATGTATGTATTTGGAAGTTTTGAGGTTGTAAGTGCATAATGCCTCACATGCAATGTTTGAAAGATTTAGCTCATTTGAGCTTGTTGCAAAGCTTGTTTTGCATTGGTTAAGCGTGTCACTTAATGATAAATGTGTATCTTGATTGCTAGAACTATGTGTCTTGCTCATGTCTTGTGGAGTTTTTAGAATCATCACAATAATGGCATTCCGTTTGGTTGGGGTGATCATGGTGCTCAGTCTGACTGAGCACTGAGACTTTGGAAGTGCTCAGTCTGGCTAAGGCTTTTGAAGTGCTCAGTCTGGCTGAGGCTTTGGAAGTGCTCGGTCTTGCTGGGGCTTTGGAAGTGCTCGGTCTGGCCGAGGTGTTTGAAGTGCTCAGTCTGGCTGAGGTTTTTGAAGTGCTCAGTCTGGCTGAGACTTTTGAAGTGCTCAGTCTGGCTGAGGCTTTGGGAGTGCTCAGTCTAGCTGAGGCTTTTGAGGTGCTCAGTCTGGCCGAGGCTTTTGAGGTGCTTAGTCTGGCCGAGGCTTTTGCAGTGCTTAGTCTGGCTGAGGCTTTTGAGGTGCTCAGTCTGGCCGAGGCTTTTGCGGTGCTCAGTCTGGCTGAGGCTTTTGAGGTGCTCAGTCTGGCCGAGGCTTTTGCGGTGCTTAGTCTGGCTGACGTTTTTGAGGTGCTCAGTCTGGCCGAGGCTTTTGCGGTGCTCAGTCTGGCTGAGGCTTACTAGAGCTAAAACGTCAGTGAGACACCATGTAGATGACTGAGATATACAAATGTTAATAAATTACACTGCACAAAAAGGATGATAGGAATGTTCGAGCATGTAACTTTTCAAAAAGAAAATACAACAACTGAACAACTCAAAAGTAGTAGTTTATTGAAAATAACGTTTCAAGTGTTCGGCGTTCCAGGGGTGCGGGAGGTCTCGACCTTCCAGATCCTAAAGCCGGTAAGTGCCTGGACATGGTCTGGCTTTCACAATATAAGGTCCCTCCCATTTGGCTGCCAATTTACCCTCAGTCGGATTCTTGGTGGCAAGGGTTGCTTCTCTCAACACTAGGACCCCAACAGCAAATTCCCTTGGTCGGACCTTGCGATTGTAGTGTGTTCTCATTTTTTGTTGGTATGAGGCCAGTCGGATAGCAGTGATCTCCCTAAGTTCTTCAATTAGGTCTAGGTCCGCTCGACGGAGTTCTTCAGTGAGCGCTGGATCCGGATGTAAAACCCTGGGGGTTGGCAGACCGACTTCTACTAGAATAACCGCCTCAGCGCCGTATGTTAGGTAGAAAGGGGTTTTCCCGGTGGGAGTCCGAGCTGTAGTTCGGTAGGCCCAGAGTACATTCGGTAGTTCCTCGGCCCAGAGTCCCTTAGCATCTTCCAGCTTAGTCTTGATGATCTTCAGAAGAGAACGATTGGTGACCTCAACTTGGCCATTGGCTTGGGGATGACCGGGGGAGGAGAAACATGGTTGGATCTGGAGGTCTGCACAGAACTTTCTGTATCTGGCGTTGTCGAACTGTTTGTCGTTGTCTGACACGATGGCCTGAGGGATGCCAAACCTGCAAACGATTGACTGCCAGCTGAATTTGGTTGTGTTCCGTTCGGTGATGGTGGCAAGGGGTTCTGCCTCGACCCACTTGGTGAAGTAATCAATGGCAACAACCGCGAACTTGGTCTGGCCTCGGCCGGTGGGAAGCGGACCGATTAGGTCGATCTCCCATTTGGCGAACGGGTACGGGCTGCAGAGTGTAATCAGTTCAGTGGGAGGAGCATGGGGGATGTTGGCAAAGCGCTGACACTTGTTGCATTTGAGGACAAAATCGGTGGCATCTTGGTTGAGAGTCGACCAGAAATAACCAGTACGGAGTATTTTGTGAGCCAAAGACCTGCCGCCCGAATGATTGCCGCAAATTCCCTCATAGATTTCTTACATTACATAGGTTGCTTGGGTTGAGTTGAGGCATCGCAGATATGGTCAGAAAAAACCACATTTGTACAAGATGCTATTGACCAGGACGTAGTTAGACGACCGACCCTGACCTTGGTGGCCTACTGTTGGTCATTTGGGAGTTCTCCTGTTGTCAAAAAGAGGGTGATGTCGGATGCCTAGGGGATGGGTTCATTTTGGAGGAACTGCACCTCGTGCGAGTCGTGTGAGATGGCCGGATGAGTTAGGTATTCGAGGCGGACTCCGTGGCTGAGGTCGGATTGATCTGCAGATGCCAGCTGAGCCATCTCATCAGCTTTGGAGTTGTCCGCCCAAGGTATGTGCTTGATCTGGAAAGTATTGAAGAGGCGAACAAGAGGGAGTGCAATGTCCCTGTAGGCCCGCATTGTGCCATCCTTGGCATCGAATTCCCCCGTAATCTGACCGACGACGAGCTGTGAGTCACTGAACACTTGGATGTGGCTGACACCAATATCCTTGGCCAGGCGGAGTCCTGCTATCAATGCTTTATATTCGGCCTCGTTGTTACTGGCCTCAAACAAGAGACGGAGAGCACATTTGAAATAACCACCCTCCAGGGAGATAAGGATGAGGCCAACCCCACTACCTTCCCTCCGGGATGATCTGTCAACGTTGAGAGTCCAAGAATGGGGGTCTGTAGACACCCCATTTTTGACCATCCTCAAGACTTGGACGTCACCGCTTGAACACTCGGTGATTATCCATGTTTGTGTTCGTTTGGAGTTCCCGGAGTTCTCGGCTACGCGTCTTGCCTCAGGATCTCCGAACTCGACTGTTTTGTGTCTGGTTTTGCACCAAACACTTGTGTTTTGCCTTGGAGGGGCAGGGAATGCCTTGTGAGGCATCCCCACACTCCACCGGCACTAGCTTGAGGCTACCGGCTGGTTTTTGTTGCCACCGGCAATGTATATTGCCGGTCGGCACTCTTTTGTGCCGGTCGGCAGTCAATTGTGTCAAAATGACATTTTTGCCCAGCCGACTACTGTTCAGTTGCTTTTTGAGATATTTTAAGGCAGCTGTCTTGCATCTTCTTTCCTTCCATACACGTGTATGGAGGGATCAACCTCTTGACTTGCTTAACTTGTAAGTTTGGTTGCCCATAAGAGGGGGGTCTCTTCTCTTGGCTCAAGGGTTGGAAGGTTAGACATTTTAGAGAGAAAAGACCTCAGAGAAGCTCTGGTTTTAGGGTTTGAGTTCTATATCTATCCTATCCCTCTTTTTCTCTCTTGTTTGTACACTAGGTGCTTTAGTCCACATTATTGCACACAAGCACCTAGTGTTTCACCTTCCCTTGGCTACTGAGGTTCCAAGAGGTTGTTCTTAGAGTTTTTGGCTGGATTAGAGCTTAAGGAAGCAACAACATCATCTTTGGTGAAGAGGTCTATAAGGGTAAGACATTAGTCCTCTTTTTACCCCATTCTTGCACTCCATTTTTACCTATCTTTGAACTGTTTTTATGCTTGGTGTTTGATACAAAAAAGTTCTGTTTTTTAGTCCTCTTGATTGTTTGTTAAGGGTGTTTTGTGGTTTGGGTGTGTTTGACCACCCTTAGGCCTTGAGAGGCCCCATTTTTGTGCTATTTTGTTGAGCTCCGGGATTTTGGTGTTTGGACCTCTTCACCACTGAAATCTTGAGGGATTTCAGTGGCAAAGATGGTGCCTTGAAGTCCCAAGAAGAAGAAGGCCACCCCCTCTCCTTGTTGTCCTTGAAAAGGACAAGTTTTGGCCTCTTAAGGGAGCCTATGTTTGAATGCTTGTTGATCATGTCTAGGCTGTTTTCCATGCTTATTATGCCATGATTTAACTTGGTTTTAAGTTGGTTTTGGTACTCCATGTATGCTTAGCATAGTTGCCTTGTAATGCCTTAATATTGCCTTAACATGCCTTAGGTTATTAGCCCTAATTTGAGCATGCTTTAAGCCTAGTCTTGTGAAGCTTGTATGCTTATTTTGCCATGAATGAGGTCTGTCCATAGTTATTTTGGTCAACCCTAGCATGCATTATGTAGCCTCTTTGCATTTTAGGCTTGCTAGCCTTGAGCATGAATGTGTAGCATGCCTTGTTTGCATCATTTCAATGGGTTGAGACCATTTGCCATGTTATTTCAGTCCACTTAACATGCTCATATGTTTACATTGCGTGCCTCTTTGATGTTTCAAGAACCTATGTTGTATGCTCCTTGAAAGAGCACTTGTGCATGCCTTCATCTTTGAGCCACTTAGACGCCATCTAAGTGGTCCTTTGGTCTTGATTTAACATACCAAAACCTGTTTTTTTAGCTGTTCAATGCATGCCATGTTTGCTATGCTAAGTATTCATCAAAGCCTCATTACCTTGCTTCAAGCTCTTGGACCCTTTTTGCATGCATTTGCTTGTCTTGTTTAACATGATTTGGAATCATTTTATAGCATGATTTCAGATCTTAACTTGCATGCCAATTGTCCATGCTTAACTCCTTTCAAGTGTGCTTGATTGTTGCTTGGTCAATGTTTAAAGTTTGAACCACAACATGTGCATGTGTGCATGTGTGATTAGCCTTCATTTTTGGGTACTTTGGCCACTGATTTTAGGCCTATTTAGAGTTGCCTAAGTCATGTTTGAGCCCATCTTTCAATTAGTTTGCATTGCCCCATGTTTGCTTGCATGCTTACATAAGTGCATTGCATTGTTCATGTGGCATCCCTAGCTAACATGCTTAGGTTGCATTGCATCTCACATGCATGCCTTGTCCCTTGACTTGGTGATAGGGATTGGGCTTTTGGTTTGTTTGGTTTGCATGCATTTGAGATTGAAAGTGCACACTTGGTTCTTTGGGCCATCATGCATGGGAATGCGTGATTGGTGGCCCGAGAATCGAGACACATGCCCCTTTGAGTCACAAACATGATAAGGAGTGTGTTTGGTGCATAAATGGCTTGAATTGTATTACCATTCAAGTTTTTCCCTCTGTTGTTGTGAGTTGCAGGTTCTGCAGACACTCAGTGCCGAACGACTTCATTAAGTGCCGGCCGGCAGTCAATTATCAGCCGATGGACTCATTTTGTGCCGGTGGCCACATATAGCAGCCGGTGGCTATTCTGGTTGGCCGGTGGTAATCTCCAGTATCCAAGGAAGTAATTCTGAGACTTTGGCAGTTCTCAGAAGGGCAGAGCAGGGAAAACAGAGGCAATCTAGGCATGGCAGTGCAATTCCGAGCAAGACCCGAGCACGTGCTGCATTTGGCTCTCCTCCCGAGGCGGTTTACTGTTTTTCTTAGTTTAGTTAGTTTGTCAACTAATTAGGCTATTTGTAATATCTAATTAGCTTGCGTAGTTAATTATTTGTATTATTTTTTCAGTCCCTCCGAGCGAGGGCAAATCTGTAATAAGTGTGGGTAAGTGGTGTGTATGTCTTCCAACCCCCACTTCTTTCTTCCCTTTTATTTACCTGCTTACGATGGTAGATTAGGGCACGTTTATTTTAGCATACCTTATGCTATGCATGCGTGCATCCATGCATTTGTTAACATGCACCGGGCTCGGTACATCATACAAACTGCATTATATTTTCAATTCCAAATTGAATACGTGCATCGAATAAAGTGCATTTCACATGCCATCTTTAGGGTTAGCCGAGCCTACTCTAAATTGCATCCTTGCCTGTGTCGCATTAGCCATTTAACATGAACTAAGGACATGCATGTCTACTAACTAGTTTCTTGTTTTGGCACGGAGTACGATGTGAGTATTTAAATGCTTTAGCATATCGCATGCGTGTGGATGTCAACATGACAGTATGCTTACCATGCAGCTAAGTGCTTACGTGAGATAAACTGTTTGAATGCCTGTGGGTGAAGGTTGGGTTGCTTGAGTTGGAAAACTCATTAAAATCTGTGTTTTAGCCTACTTGTGAGTAGCAAATTCCAAAGCATTTTCAAAACGAACGAATATGCAATGTTTGTTTCCAAATTAGGCAATCTAGTCTATACTTGTTTGCTGTGCGCATAACATAGTAATTCTAGGCTAATAACTGGAATAAGAACATGTAATGTTTTCAAAATCGGATATCACGGTTAGTAGAGGCCGGTCTTCGGACCGGGCGAAAGGGGGTGTTCATAGCTGACCTTCCCCGATCATACCCAAGCTCCTGAGCCAAGACTACTTTGGTGATGACGGACACGTGGCCTTCGGCACCGAGTTAGGGTTTCCTAAATTTCCCATTTAAAAAATATTTAGGTGGCGACTCTGTATCTGGCAAAGCAGTCCATGTTTGGCACTACTTTTCAAAAAATCTATTTTTCTTCAAAACGATTTGCCAAAGTTGGACTCTTTGGTTCAGATTTAGAACCGCAACAAAAACAGGGAGTCCGAACTGTAGTGGCCGAGGGCCCCTCGCGGGCGCTGCTATAGGGTCTTATGGGTCAGCAGGGGTCGGTGGGGGCGGAGAGGTAGTGGTCGAGGTAGGGTTGGTGAATTCTAGGATGAAGTCGACTATGGCCTATCCCTTGATTGCTGTGCGAGGACAGTAGGAGATGTCAAACTGGCTGAGTTCCACTGACCACTGCATAAGTCGGCCAGAAAGCTCTGGTTGCTGCATGACCTTCTTCAGGGGTTGGTCGGTGAGGACCACTATAGAATGGGCCTGGAAGTAAGGACGAAGTCGTCTAGAGGCGATGACCAAGGCCAGGGACAACTTTTCTAGCAATGGGTAATTCTGATCCGCTCCCCTGAGAGCTCGACTGATGTAGTAGACCGGCCGCTGGACTGAGCTGTCTTCTCTGATAAGAGCTGCACTGACGGCGGTGTTCGATACTACTAAGTAGAGGAAGAGGGGCTCGCCCGTGATTGCTTGTGAAAGAAGGGGGGGATTGGCCATACATTGCTTTAACTGTTGAAAAGCCTCTTCGGATTCAGTTGTCCATTCAAAAGTCTGCCGAAGGACTTTGAAGAATGGTAGGCACTTATCTGTTGCGTGGGAGATGAAGCGGTTGAGAGCCGCGCACTCTGCCAGTGAGTCTTTAAACTTCTTTGACAGTTTTGGGTGACTGCATCTCAATCAAGGCCTTGATCTTCTCAGGGTTGGCTTCGATGCCGCGCTGACTGACCATAAAACCCAAGAACTTTCCAGATCCTACGCCGAAGGTGCACTTCTCGGGATTGAGCTTCATCTGATACTTGCGAAGGGTGGCAAAGGTCTCCCGTAGGTCGGTCAAATGGTCAGTAGAGAGTTTGCTCTTGACTAGCATGTCGTCTATATACACTTCCATGTTCCGACCGATCTGATCTTGGAAAACAGCATTGACTAACCGTTGATAGGTGGCCCCAGCATTCTTTAATCCGAACAGCATTACACAGTAGTGATAGGTACCTCGGTCGATAATGAAGGATGTGTGTTCCCGATCGGATGGGTGCATCATGATTTGGTTGTACCCAGAGCAAGCATCCATGAAGCTGAGCATTTGGTGACCGGCCGTGGCGTCGACCAGCAAATCTATGCGGGGGAGTGGATAGCTATCTTTGGGGCAAGCTCGGTTCAGGTCAGAGTAATCAACGCACAGTCGCCACTTGCCATTGTTCTTACGGACTAGAACTACATTGGACAGCCACTTAGGATAGTCTACATTTTGGATGAATTGGGCCTCAAGAAGTTTGTCGACCTCTGCGGCTATAAGAGTATTGCGCTCCGGGTGGTAGATGCGTTGCTTCTGGCGGTAAGGTTTGAAATGGGGTTCGATGCTGAAGCGGTGAGTTATGAAGGAGGGGTCGATGCCTGGCATGTTTGAATGGGTCCAGGCAAATACGTCATTGTGCTCGGTCAGGAGGGCAGTGAGGTCGGACTTAGCTTGGGGGGATAGCTGACTGCCGATCTTGGCAATTTTCATTGGGTTAGTGAGGTCGATGGGAACCTCAACGAGCTCCTCAACAGGTTCTCCCCTGATCAGCTCATCTTCGTCTCGGACATCAAGTCCTTCAATAATCATGGCCTCCTTCAACTTAATTTCCTTGAGTGAGGCGACATAGCACTCTTTGGCCACGGTTTGTTCTCCCCTCACTGTTCCGACTCTGAGATCAGTAGGAAACTTGATGGCCAGGTGGTAGGTGGAGGTAATTGCTTGGAAAGCGTTGAGGGCTGTGTGACCAAGGATGATGTTGTAGGTAGAGGGGCAGTCAACAACAAGAAAGGTAATCAACTTCGTGGTTTGCCGTGGGTATTCTCCAATGGTGATGGGGAGGTCAATGGAGCCGATGGAGGTCACCCGGTCGCCAGTGAAACCAACCAAAGGGGTTTGGAGGGGAGACAGACTTTCCTCTCCGATCTTGAGCTGGTGGAAGCAGTTAAGGAATATGATATCTGAAGAGCTGCCATTGTCGATGAGAACTCGTCTGACCTTATAGTTGGAAAGGATGGCGAAAATGACAAGAAGATCATCATAAGGATAACGGATGCCTGTACAGTCGGCGTCCGTGAAGGTGATGGGCTCTATCCACTGCTTGGGCTGTTTGAGGGGTCGGTCTACCGTGGTGACTGCCTTGTCTGAGCCCTGCCGTATTTTTCTAAGTTCTGCCTTCTGAGCTGAGCGAGATGGTCCCCCACAAGTAAGACCACCTGAAATAACTCTAATTTCACCAACTGGTGCAGGTGGATTACCTTGTGGCCGAGGTTGCTGGGGAGGTCAATCATGGCCCTGATTTGGTTGAGCTGGCTGCCGCGGTGGGGTGCGTCGGCGATTGTCTCTGTGGGGTTCGGTTCTTTGCCTTTGCTGAGGGCGGGTGTCTGTGAACCGACTTAGACGCCCCTGGCGAATGAGGGTCTCCACCTGATCTTTGAGGTTGATGCAGTCGTCAGTGTTATGGCTATGGTCCTGGTGGAAACGGCAATATTTGGACTGGTCTTTCCGGTTGGAAGGGTTCCGTGGAGAGGGAGGCCATTTGAGGGGGTAGTCCCGTTGGATCTGGTTGAGGACATGTTCCATGGGAGAATTGAGGGGTGAATACCGCTCGAACCGACCGGGCGGTCGGACTGGCACCGACCGGTCTGCACGAGAGGGTCGGTCTGTATAGCGGGGTGTTTGGCTATGATACTGGGCGTTTCTGGGTTCTGGGTCTTTTCTCTTTTCTCTGGGGGTCCGGTTTTTAGCTGTTGGATCCTGCCGAGCGGCTAGTGAATCTTCGGCATTCATGTATTTTTGGACTTTGGAGAGTAGGATAGCCATTGAGGTGGGGGGTTTTTAGAGAGGGAGAAAAGGAAATCAGATGACCGCAGACCGGCCATGAAAGTTGTGAGGATGACCTTGTCGTCATTTTCTGTGACTTGCAGGGCTTCGATGTTGAAGCGAGTAACGAAGCTGCGCAGTGATTCCCCCTCGGACTGACGAATATTGAGGAGTTGGGTTGCGGGGCGTCGTTGGCGCTAGGCTCCGATAAAATGGCTCAGGAAAGAGTCACTGAGATGTTGAAAGGTGGAGATAGAGTCTGGTGGTAACTGGCTAAACCACAGCCGAGCTAACCCCTTCAGTGTCACGGGAAAATCTCGGCACATGATCTCGTCTAGGAAGGCATAGAGAATCATGAGGGTGCGGTAGGTCTCCAGATGGTCGACCGGGTCTGTCGTACCGTCAAAGGAGTCGATGGAGGGCATTTTAAACTTGGTGGGCAGAGGTTTGTCTCGGATGGAGGCGACAAATGGTGAGTTTGCTGTAGTGGAGGGCTTATGCTGGATGTTCTGCATAACCCCTTGGAGCTGGAGTTTCATGGCGCGGAGTTCAGCATCCCAAAGGGGAATGTTGTCACCACCAGAAGGAAACAGGTGTTGGATGCTGCTGGCCTCTCCCTCGGGGGCTGGTGCTATAATCGATGGGTGTGGGGGTGAGGGTGGTAGATTTATATGTGGGTGAGGGGGTTGCAAACCTCCCAAGTTAGGCGGATTGGGTTGTAGGGCAGTATGGCCCGGAGTTCGTTCTGGGTTGGGTAGAATATCTGGAGGTGGTGGTGGAGGAATGAGGAGGGTTCCTTGGAGTAAAGCGTTTATCAGGCCCTGGTTTTGCTTGGCCACACGATTAATGCTGTTGGTAAGCTCGGTGAAATACTGTGGTGGGCTGTTTGGATTGGGAAGGTCGGTTTGGTGGTCGGCAGCATTATGGTGGGAAGCCATGGATCTAGTCGTGACCATACACCTTGATGGATGAGATGAAAAGGTTGCTGGAAAAGGGTCCCCGGCTACAATGAACACAACTGGTGCACGGACAAACCAATTCCCACAGACGGCGCCAACTGATGGTACAGTTTGTTCTCGGTGGATGGGCTGGACCGATCCAAGCTCCTCGAGCACACGTCTGGGTGGCGGAGCCCACTAGATGACCTGCAAGTAAGTTCAGTGGGGAATGGGGTAGTCCTCCAGCGAACCCTCCGACGAGCAAGTCAGCAAGTAGGAAAGGAGATGAAGTATGTAGAGAAAGATTGGAGATAGAAAAGCTTAACCTTCTTCTTGTCTTCGATGCTTGCTTATATCCTTTGGTAATCATTTCACTGTCCCTTCCGACGTGCCCCTCTTGTCTCCAGCCTGTGCTGTAGCTTACCTTGTTCAGGGTAAGGGACGCCGTTCCGGCTGAGGGGTGTTGTCGCAATAAATGCTATGATGGGCTGCATTAATGGCGATGTGTTGTGGCAATAACTTTGCAAATCTTTGTCTGCTGATATGGCCTGTCCTGCACCTGCCATATGTCCGAATGCCATTGGCCCTTCATGTCCAGTTGGCCTCCAGCTGTCATGGACTTTACCAACCGGGTTATGCAATGGGGTCCAAATTGTGGGATTGGGTTTATTTGCTGTGAGCTGTGGCCTTTATGGGCCTATCCATGTCAAGTTTAGAATTAAAAGGCTTAGAAGAAGAATGATTGAGAAATAAGAAATAGTGTGACCTAAAATGTCTGAGAAATACATGAGATATGGATATGATAGTGGTGACAAAGGCAATGAATGAGAGGTTGATGCAAAAGAGGTGGTAGAGGAGACAGCCGTAGAGCAGTAGGGATGAAAACAAAAAAAACAATTTAAATAAGCGATAATGATAGATGAATAGTGATTGTACAAATGAAGAAAGAAGACAATTTGATAATAGATGTTTTAAAATGAATAGTAAAAGGGAATAAAACAAAAAAGCTAACAAAAGAGTAACATGTGTATTATAGGATGTTACCTTTGCCACACAAGTTTACAGCGATAGAGAAAATAGTTTGAATTGTGATTGGTTTATAAGTGTAGGGCTTAATTCAAAAAAATTTAAAAATATAGTGTTTTAATTTATTACAAATGTCAAAGTTGTAATTTTTGGGTGCCTCTATTTACACACCAGTAATTTACTCATTCCACACCATTTTTTTAATTACTATTCTGTCCATAAAGAGAATTACAAAAATTTTCTCTTCTTCTCTATCTCTCTTTTCTCTCTCCTCCGAAGCCCTAGCCAGCAGCTCCTTCTTCCGCCGCCGCCGCCAGTGACTTCCCCATCTCCTTCTAAACCCCCTTTTTCTCTGGAATATTGGACTTGTATCCATAACAAGAGGACTGTGATCGGAACCCATAGAATATCTTTGTTTTAATTGTTCTTTCTCCAAACACATTTAGCAGGGCTCCCGGTTAGGTTTTATCTTCGATTTGGATCAACGGATTTCAATAGGAGAATGGATTGAGAATTGGTTCCAAACTGCTCCAGATGATGAGGCTATTGCTGAATCAATTAAAGTTCTTTGGGAAATTTGGATATACAGGGACAAAGCAATGTTTGAGAAAGTAGTGGTGGATCTATATCAGATTTTATCTAGTATTAATCAAATGAATTGGGAATGCAGCAAACTTGCTTCAAAGGTGGTGTATGGACAGATTGATCTGAATACAATCCATGTTTCAGATTGGTCAACTTTTATTTTTAATAATAGTGCAAAGTGGTGTCCAAATCCTTGTTTTGACAGGTTCATAATTGATGAAGCTTGGTTGCCGAATTCATCAAGAGCTGGTGCTGTGTGGATTGCATTAGATAACAGGGGGCATCAGATCGCAATGGTGGCTTGAAGAAGAGAGGGCAAAGGGGAGGGGCTAACACCGACGCTGGCGACAGAGCTGGGTTGCAGGTGGTAGCGGTGGTGGGGTGTGTGATTAAGGATAAAAAAGGAACATTGTGTGTGTATTGAACAAATTTATTATTTATTAAATTATTAAAGGTGTGAATTAAGTATTGGTGTGTCTTGAGATGATATGTAGTGTGTAAATAGAGGCACCCGTAATTTTTGTATTTTTTCCCAAGTGGTAGTTACAAGTTAGCCCTATGAATCAGATTTATTTACCAATAAATCTTGCTAATACATAAACAATTATCATCTATACATTTACAAATTTAACAAATAAAACTCACAACTACATATAAACAAAAACAAAAGTGAATAAGTTATACTAACAAATTTTTAATTCATAGTTCTATAAAATTTTCACTAAGGACTTGTAAGTAAATAAGTGATCGGTAAGACTAACTAGTAATTATTGATTTTTTTAAATTCTTTTGGTATGAAAAATGTTTCATACTATTAATTTAATATCATTAATACATCACTAATGATATGACATCATGTGTACCCCACTATTAATGTGATAGTTTACTCTTTCTTTTTCTTTTTTTACATTTGCCAGCTCATTAGTGATGCTTTTAGAACGGTTGATTTAGTAGTCTAAATCGGAACTGTTTTGATATTATAGACCTGGGCCTTCTTTGTAGTGGGCATGTAAATTGGGGGCCCAAGGTCTACTTAATTTATGGCCCTTTGGCTCATCGTCAACCTCATTCGCATATACCTTGCGGACGAGCTTCGGATCGTCCATTTCTAACGTGTACAGCAGATCCCTGATCAATTCTCACATCCCGAGTTGACCCAGTGAGTGGTGGAGTCGCGCGAGTCAGCGTCGCCGTTATCACGGTGGTTGTTGGCGGCGGTGGCGGTGGTGCTAGGGCAGCAAGATGGTGGATCCGGCGAACACTCCACTCGGTCGGATGTTATTGGACGAGATCACACCCGTTGTCATGGTGCTTCGAACGAACCTCGTCGAAGAGACTTGTCAAAAGAATGGCCTCAGCTTGATTCAAATGCTCAGCCCTTTCTGTGCCTTCAACAACATTGATGGTAACTATAAATGTATATGTATATATTGTATATAGAATGTGCGTTTGTGTGTAGAGAATTGGGGGTTTTGATGTGATTTGGATGTGAAATTTGTGACAGTACCTGTACGGACAGCGAGTGATCAACCCTACAGGTTTTAGAAGTTCAAGTTACGGTTGTTCTACGCGTCTGACATTCGGCAGCCCAATGTAGAGGTGATTTATTGTTAAATTTTCTGTTTGGTTGCTGGTAAAATGAAGGAAAATGAAACCAATGGAAAGTTTCAGTATTAGTTTATTTTAATTTTTTGGTTGTCATTTTGGAGTTGAAGAAAGAATTATTGCACTCAGGTGAACCTAATGCAGTTAATTGTGTTAGTTGTTTTGATTAATCTTCTGGAAATCTGATCAACATATTTGAAATTTTATAATTTTTTTTATTTATTTTGCCGAATGTATTAACTTGTTGATAGTTCACAATTTATTAAATTGAGGATAGGCAAAAAGAAAGCATGTGTTTTTTTATAAAGGTGGATGGATGAAGAAGTTCAAGCATCATTTATTATGTGTCTTTCATTGGGTTTTGTAGATTATTCTTTCTGAAA
Source organism: Camellia oleifera (assembly GCA_022316695.1). NCBI lineage: Eukaryota > Viridiplantae > Streptophyta > Magnoliopsida > Ericales > Theaceae > Camellia > Camellia oleifera. The sequence continues at coordinate 71,966,995 of CM039310.1, read as the reverse complement.
AAAGGTTTTCCATTTAATTAGGTTGCAAAGGAGCGGGTGAAAGAGGTTATTACTCATGCAGGGGAGGAAAATTTTTCGAACTTGTGTTCAGACCCACCTCAAATTTTTTGTTGTTAGCTTAGTGCAGCTACCTCGTTTTATCTTCTTGTTTTACAATAGTGGTTTTAGACCTGTTATAGTGTCTCCATTTTTGTTCTAATCTTTTTCAGTTAATTTTCACTTGCAATGTTTTGAATGACTGATATATATAGACACATAAATATTTCTTTGGTGGTGCAGCCTCCCAATCTGAACTCATACCGTCATGGTTTCCGTTTTTCAATAAAGAGCTAGTACGAATAGTCTCTTTTTCAGATCACGAAGCTTTTGACCATCCTGTGGCATGTAAGCTCTTGTATTTCTTCTTCTAATACTTTTCTGTTTGCCCCTCTCTTTCTATGTCTCTCCTCAAGTTTGGTTGTTTTGATCTCTTCTGCTTATGATGTCAGATTATGGTCTTTTACCTTTTTGGAATGATTACTTGATTGTATCCTTTGTTCAACTTGACTTGCAGGTCTTTTGGTTGTTTCTTCAAAGGATGAAGAGCCTATCAATAGATTTGTTGACCTTTTTAACAGCGATGAGTTGCCTTCACTTCTTAGTGATGGAGCAATGGATCCAAAGATTCTGAAGTATTATCTGTTGCTGCATGATAACCAAGATGGCACATCAGAGAAGTACATGAACTCATTCCTTTCTTATTATGTTAAACTTGAGAATATGAAAAGGCGAACAAACATTATGAAGGAAATGAACAACAATCATATATGTTAAATTTGCTGCTTTTGATATCTAAGTATGATGCAAATTGAAAGAAAGGGGAAATTACACTGACCTCCACTGAGCTATGTTACATGGATTTGGGTACGAGTATCGAGTGCAAGTGCATGTCCAAGCATTCCGACTTTCATAAACCTAAATCTTAGGATATTGGAATATGTATCCAAAAGTTGGATATGAGTATTAGGATGCATTGTGGACACTTATATTATACATTGCCTATTGTATAATATTCTTATAAAATATGGAATTTATATTTCTCATCCATTTGGGAGGTTATAATGTTTATTTACTAGTAAATGTGAGCTTTTTCATCTTCAAAAACATAAAAAATTAGAGGATTGAAGTGTCTAAATTGGGTACGGGTGTTGGACACATATCCCACACTTTTAGCCTTGTCATATTCGGTGGACACGGGTACTTTGGAGAAAATTTACGAGTCCATGTAACACATCCCTTAAGTAATGAAGAATTACAGTTTGTCCCACAGTTTGGCATATTTACACCATGCTCCCTTCAACTATAAAATCTATAATACTTTGGCCCATAACATTTGTCATCTATTAGTCAGACGCACGGAAAATGATGACGTCATCATTTGTTAGACTATAAAATCCATTCTCGTCATTGTTCCTCTGATATTATAAAGTTCAGGCAGTGAAGTGTAAGCACATGTTTGAATTTTAGAACAACCACTTTGTGGTATTAAGCTAGTGCTTAATTTGCTTGCAGTCTGAATTTCCCATCATTTAGGATTGATGAGACCATTACTGGGCAATGGCTCTTTTTTTTTTTTTTTTTTTAATATACTATTGTAATATCTTAAAAGATATAATGCTATCCTGTGTCCCAAATAGCTGTCGTAATGGTGAATCGTTTGAACTTTAAACCAAATGCAGTTTTTGTGATTTTGGTTTGAGCGGCTTAAGATTGGTGGTAGGATTATCATCTCTGTGAGAAAACTTAAATGGGAAGCTGAGTTTCTCTTGGGTCTTCTTAAATTTATGTGGGCCTAGTAAATAATGATTCTTGATTCCATGGCCTGTTCTTTATGCAACCACATATAAGGTTACAAGACTGAAGTTTTTTTGAGTCAATCTCTAGGAGATAAATTACAAATATGATGAGAATTACATCAAATTGGACATTCAACAATAAGAAAGTCCAACACATAATTGCAAGCATACAATAAAACTCAACACATAACTACAAGCATACAACAAACACAACAAATACCCAAACAAAAATAAGAGGGAATGGCCAACACATAGGTGGGAGTGTTGGATACCTAACCTCCTAGTAAGATGCAAGGACTCTTGATCAATGGGGGTTACAATACTGGATTGTCTACTGGATTATGTTTGTAGATTTACTTCTAATGTGATACTGTTTTTCAGGAGTACATCCACACTGTCAATCATGCTAGCCTTCTTATTCATTCTACTAATCTTTTAGTGCTTTTCACTACTTTCACATATACTGGTTCTGCAGTATCTTATGATTTTTATTTTAATCTATAAAGTAATGTACTAAATATGCAAGTGATTTTGAAGTATCAATATATTCAGTTATGAACTCCACCAATGAACAAAAAAAATTATTCCTGATAAGTTAAAAATTAAAAAGATAAATAAATGAAAACAAACAAATTAACACCGGGAACTAATTTATAAATGAAAGTTGATTTGCTGAGGTATGCAAGAGCAGCAAAATGCACTGATATATATAAATATATATTTCTGGGGGTTGGTATTGGCGGCTTTGAGATGCCGCTGAGTTCCTAATACACTTCACATGTCAAGTGGTTCTAAGTTCATGTCTTAAGTAACTTCACTCTTTATCTTCTTGCAAACAGACCAGAAACCGCAAAACAAAAACTTGCCACGACATGTGATTCTTAATAATTTTTGCTTATTCTTTTATAATTTTTCCTCTATTAAGCATGTGCTGCTTAAATCTAATAAGATTGATTTTTTTAATAATTTCTTTTGCAGAACAACCAAATTTTTAGCGGAGATGAGGAGTACATTTGGCTCAAATGATTGTGGGCTGCTGTGCGTTAACTCCTCTCAAGATGGTTTAGTAGAACATCAGGAAAATCCATGGGCTCTTTATGTAAGCTAAAGTTTGGCATTGTAAATTGTTTTTTTGTGCTTCCATCTTTCATATTCAAAGTGAGGATTTGTTTAAGTGGATAAAATATGTTAAAAGGCTGTATTCTGATGTCTATGGCAGAGAACTGAGTCTTCACCGAATCATCGTCTTGGTTGCTTTCTTAACATTGATGATATGGATGAGGTTCTTTGTTCAATCTTATTTAGCTTGATGTGCTGAAAATTTTTTGAGGACTTCCCTCTTAATAGTTTTGCTTACACTTGAAATTATGACCAAGATGTCAACTTTTTATCTATTGAAACAGCTACAAAATGTCATGCAAGATCTGTCATCTAAACACATAATTCCTCACATGGAGCAAAAAATCCGTGTCCTTAATCAACAGGTATTTTACTTCCATTTTTTTAAAATTTCGAATATTATGATTGACTTGTACTTCCCAAGTCAATTATTGTCACCTGTCTTTGTCTTATCCTATTTCCTTCCCAATTTAATCTTGCATCTGTTTAGGTCTCTGCAACAAGGAGAGGTTTCAGAAATCAAATAAAAAACTTATGGTGGAGAAAAGGGAAAGAAGATACACCAGACACCCAGAATGGTCCTATGTATGTTTTTATGGTTTATTTTATTTTTTTGCTGCATGCCTCTTTCTTCTTCTAGTTTAGTTGTTATAATCACTATTGAAGGTATACTTTTAGCTCCATTGAATCTCAAATAAGAGTTTTGGGTGATTATGCCTTCATTCTACGAGATTATGAACTCGCACTGTCAAATTATCTTCTACTTTCCACGGATTACAAGATTGACAAAGTGTGGAAACGCTATGCTGGTGTACAGGTAACTTCAAAACTGTGTTTATACTGTATCATTCTTGGTTTAGTATGGAGTAGGTTTTCCCAGTGGGAGTGGTAGATCTTTTTTGTATAGTTGGTGGGAGGCTAGAGTAAGGAAGAGGAGGAAGAGAGTGGGGTTTCTGATTTGATTATGCATTATGTGGATCATTTGGAGGGAAAAGAACAGTAGGTCTTTCGATGTTGTAAAGGTTTTTTTTGTATGTTTTCTGTATAGCTGAAGTTAGTAACCCTTCTCTTGATCAATTCTTAATTTTTTTAGTTTTATGACACGTGGAGTTGTATGGGGGCTTACTTTTTTGTTTTTGGTGTGTGTGGTTAATATTGCTTCTCTTTTGTACAAGGGCGGCATTCCATTATTTTATTTTTTAAAATTTTTATTAGTTTTTATAATGAAAATGTATTATTAAAAAAAAAAAAAGAGATTGGAATTATTTTTTAATATAGAGTTTAAAGGTGGGAAATATGACAATTCAAATTGGTTTTAGTATTTTATTTTATTTTATTGGAATTTTTAAGGTTAAACATGTTGGAAATTGAAACTGGAAGAGGAAAAGTCTAGGCTTCATGCTTAGCTTTTACATTCATTACACGTAAGGTTAGAATTGCATTGCACAATCCCAGAGTGTTTCCAAAACATAAGAATAATCTATAAAATTGATCTTGTTAAATTAGATCCATTACATGACTTATTTAGACTTTACAGACCCCCTAACTTTTATAGGGCTTGAATTTCTAGTTAATAAACTAAGGTGGTGTTTGATAACCCAATTCAACACTTAAAATTGAATGTATTAAAGTGAAAATAAATTAAATCCGTTTGATAATGACAATTAATATCACTTCAAATTTTATGCACATCTTAAAAATATACTCAAATTTTAAGTTATAAACTTCTTACTTAATTTGAAATGCTGAATGTTGAAATGTTTAATGTGTTATGATTATGACACCATTGAGGTGTACTGCAATCACCCCGCCAATGCCACTGTCGGACTATCACCCCCACCATGACTATACAACTACCATTGCTATTGCCACCAGAACTATCACAACACTGCCACCACCTTGCCCCACCATTCGCTACCTCCATCATCACATCACCACTGTCACCACCACCATCGCCATCACTCCACTACCGCCACCTTCAATAACTCTACACTACCTCACACAACTACCTCCACCCCACTATCTTATCACCACAATTATCATGCCATCATTACCACAATCATTGCCACCACTAGGGGTGCTCGCGGACCGGTTTTTGACGATTCGATTTGCAGTTTGGATCCGCCCGCAAGTGTAGATTGTGATTTTTGCGGATAGGGTTCGTGGATGTGCGGACGGTTTGGGCTTTTTCTTTAAAATTTTATTTTTCAGCTTGTTTTTTCCCATTTTTTAAATATTCTTTTTGGGACTTTTCTCCCCATTTTTTAAATATTATTTTGGGCCATAAAATTACATATTTCTTATCATGAAATCATTATTTTTCAAATGATTTATCCCAAATAAATTACGGCCTATCTATCCAATTTACTTCCAGAAGGAAATAGACCATAAGCATAGGCTAGGATCAATCAATTGACTCACATTCATTTTGTAGAAAAGGTATAAGATAAACAATATATAGAGATGCGGGTGGGTGAGTGCGAATTCGAGTGTGGGTAAAACCCACGACCCATCCGCAACCCGCAAAACAAGAAAATCCTAATCTGCATCCGACTCTAATGATTATGCAAAACTGCCCAAATAGGTGCGGGTGGTTCGGGTTGGGCAGTTTTTGTGGGTCGGATAACCCTATGCCCAGCCCTAGTCACAACTATCTTAGCACCGCATCATTATTCATGGATACCACTGGCATCGCCTTAAATTATGTCAATCTCCAATTTTTGCTGCTTTCTTCAATATACTTTTTTTCTTGCTATTTTTATGGAGTGCATCACAACTCCAATACGTTGTCTTCAACGATTACTCAATCCTAGTACATACTCAAAAGAACACATAAGAGCCTTTGTTAACTATTAATGGGTACAAACAGTTGTTGGCCCATAATAGTCCCATTTATCATCTTATTCTTTACTTGATTAAATCACCAAAACCTCAACCCTTCATCACTCCTTTTCCAAAGTCTAGAACAAATATTTAAAAATAAAAAATAATTTCCTCCGCAGTTCTGATATAAAATTGAATCTGATTGTCTTTTCTTTTCATTATGCTTTCTTTGCTTTCGATATCAACTGTATATTTTGCATTATTGATATATAGTTGTGCCAACTTCTTATTATCACACAACATTTTTGTCTACTTTTGGTGCAGGAAATGATGGGACTAACATACTTCATGTTGGATCAGTCAAGAAAGGATGCTGAATATTGCATGGAGAATGCATCTAACACATATTTAGTATGTATAGTTTTTTTTTTGGTTCAAGTTGTGCAATTAAGGTTTGATGTCTTTGGGTTTTTCAATTTTTTTTGTATGTTAATGTTTATGACATTAATCTGACTTGTGCACTTTTACCTAATTTTTTACCCTAAAAGATAATAGTTGTAAATTGCTAGTTGTTATGATTTGACATGTATTTATTTATTAGGTAAATTACATTGACACCCTTTTAGGTTTGGTCCGATTACATCCCACGCCTTGACGTTATAGAAATTACATTCCCACCCTTGTTAATAGTCTCATTTCACAAACTCCCTTGCTTATATAAAAGGCAACAACTCCTGGTAGAAAAACCAGTGTTATCAGAGGTGAGCCTAAGCGCTAAGCGAGGCGAGGCGAGGCTAGGCTAGGCTTTAGCGCTTCACGTACACTGAGGCGAGGCGAAATGGTGAGGCGATGGAGAAGCGCCTGAAGCGAGGCTTAGGCGATGAAGCGGGAGGCGAAACGAAGCGACGCTTCACCAGATTTTTGCCTAATTTTAGTTTGAATCATCTGGGCCCTTCATCGACTTCGTTCGAATCATCTGGTCCCTTCATCGACAAAGTTAATTACTAAATAAGAAGTCCAAACCCTAGATCGACTTCGTTCGTCGACATTGAAAGGCATACCGAAGTCGAATCATCTGGGTCTTCTTCTTCCTTCTTCCTTCTCCTGGGTCTTCTTTGTTCACTGTTGGACCCCCCCTCTCTCTTCCCCCCTGTTCTTCCTTTGGTCATTTTTTTCTTCGACTTGAAGAACACTGTCAAACCCTGTGTTAAAATTAATTCAATTGTTTTTTAAAATTAATTTTTAATTTGCAAAAATAAAATATATATAGCCCATATAGTCCTTAAATTCTAAAGCATTTCTCCAATAACATTCCAACTCACAATTTAGAACTTTGTCATTAACAAGCGATATAAAGCAGGATAAGTGAGTTCATCCATAAATAATGCACAAAAGTAAGGATGAGCACCAATCCTTGGTGTAAACCTATTCTTGGTAACTCACTTCTCTCCCCACCACTATACCAAACAAAGAGTAAAGGCCCATCTCTACAGTCACCCTATCTTTTTCTTCTTTTATCCATTTTGCTCTCTAGCACCACAACAGGATAAAACTAGTTCACCAATCAATTGAATGGCAAGCAAATGCACAGAAAACTGCTCATGAATCCTCAGATGAAAGGGTTATTATTACTTTGTCCCCAACAGATCTGAGTCAACCTAGTCCTTATTGATGCACAAAGTACGCCACAAACCATTTACATCAGTTAAGCCTGAAGAGAGTCTGTATAGTCTAGTTCCTAAGCAGTCAACTTTGCTGGTTAGAAAATGTAGACCCTTGTACTAATCAAAAATCATATAAACAACAACTAAACAGATCTTTACTTTCTCTGAAACTAAACTGTTGATAGTTGGTCAACAATACTTTCAAAACCCTTTTTAAAGTTTCCATATCTCTTTGATCATATTAACCCCATTTAAAAGGCGGTTCACAAAAGAGCTTATCCACTTAAACTAATCCTAAAACAATCATAATAGAAATAAATAACTTTGTAATTAGGTTCTCCTAAATTCCACTCTCAACATCATCCTACCAAAAGGGTAAGGAACAAATACAAACTTTTAATGCCTACTTATATATCACTATTCTCCAAAATTATATATAATAGAACCCTACATAGTTGGCAATCAGGTTTAATTTCGTCTAGTTTAACATCGAATCTCATGTTCTATGTAATTCTGGTACTGAAATTTACTTAAAACAATAAAATAACATATCAATTCATACATATTATAAACATAATGGAGAATACACTAGTGCTGAGTTAAAATCCATTCAGCTGCCAATAAAATGTTGAAAATACAAAATCTTTTTTAAAAAAACTAGCGGCCGGGCACACGTGATGCGTGTGCAAACTCATTTAGAAACTTAATTGATAAAAATTTTAATACATCCCCATTCAATTTGTTTTTTTTTTTTTAAATTTATATCTTCAATTGCATAATTTTTTTTTTATGAATTTAATATGATATATATACACACATTCTTATATACTTCTGCATTATCTCAAAAAAAATAAAAATATACTCACAAACCAACAAACCCATTATCAAGAAATAGATACAATTCAATAAACATTGTATAGACACAAAAATGTAAGAAAAATGTGAAATTGTTCAACATTTTCTGATATGAAATACTCTTCAAACCAACAAACCCATTATCAAGAAATCACAATTACAGAACATACCATATTTACTTCTGGTTTGTATCAGCACAGAACCAACTGCCTCAATCTCCCTATTTGAAAAAACAAAACCCTTGATCATCAAAATAAAATAAAATCACAGTAACAATGAAGTAATTTAACAATATTTAACAAATAGATACAATTCAATAAACATTGTATAGACACCAAAATGTATGAAAAATGTGAAATTGTTCAAAATTTTCTGATATGAAATACTCTTCAAACCAACAAACCCATTATGAAGAAATCACAATTACAGAACATGCCATATTTACTTCTGGATTGTATCAGCACAGAACCAACTGCCTCAATCTCCCTATTTGAAAAAACAAAACCCTTGATCATCAAAATCAAATAAAATCACAGTAACGATGAATTAATTTAACAATATTTAACAAATAGATACAATTCAATAAACATTGTATAGACACAAAAATGTATGAAAAATGTGAAATTGTTCAAAATTTTCTGATATGAAATACTCTTCAAACCAACAAACCCATTATCAAGAAATCACAATTACAGAACATACCATATTTGCTGTCTGGATTGTATCAGCACAGAACCAACTGCCTCAATCTCCCTATTTGAAAAAACAAAACCGTTGATCATCAAAATCAAATAAAATCACAGTAACGATGAAGTAATTTAACACTATTTAACAAATAGATACAATTCAACAAACATTGTATAGACACAAAAATGTATGAAAAATGTGAAATTGTTCAAAATTTTCTGATCTTCAATCAGAAACAGATCAATATATATAGAGAGAGAAAGAGAGATACAGAGAGTAATAATAGATAAGAGAGAGAGTACTCATGAAAAAATATAATTTTTTTTACTCACTTTAAATTTCAACCTCAAACTTTCCAGTGAGACAATTCCCAGATAAAATTTGTGCTAATTTGTTGAACCCTTTAGTTGTCCAGAATCATGACCTAGATATGAAATTTGAACCCAAGCAAATCCCAACAATGCACCAGAACCCATATGAACCCAGAAAGAATTGGAACACAAAACACCACAAATACACGAAACAAACAACATCGCAACAAAACAGAGAGTAAATCACAACATGCTCTTTCTTTTTACTCACTTTAAATTTCAACCTCAAACTGATATATCTAGAACGGATTTGATGGCAATAAAAAAGAGGAAAAAAATTTAAAAATTCTCACTCTCGCCGTCGTTCCGTTCTCGCACACGATCCCGAGCCTCTCGTGTGGCGGCGGAGGAAGTGGTTTTGGATGGGATGGGGTGGAATTGAAGGTAGGGTTGGATCGGAGAGGGGTTGGGTTTGGGTCGTGTTGTTGATGAGGGAGTTGAGATCGAAGGTTTTGTTGAAATTGGGGGAGAGAGAGAGATGGGGGAAGGGGTTTTGGAAGAGGAGAGAGGGGTTTGGCAAGAGTTGAAGAAGATGAGTTGGTGAGAACCATCGGATGAAATCAAAACAAATGGAAAATGCAACAAAGATGTTCAGCACTTTTTGGAAGATGGTGAACCTGATTTGGAACTGCTGTGCAGTTTAGAAACGTGGGGTAGTGGAAAATGTGGGGTAGGGAAACTGATTGGTTTAACTTTCCCGTGTTATCCTTAATTACAAACTGGTATAAGAGTAAAAATAATATAATTATTCAAGAAGTTATGGGCATTTAAGGAAAAATTGGCAAAAAATTCTAAGGTAGGCTTCATGACACCAAAGTTGGTGTTGGCTTTTAATAATAGAATAGATTTTATAATTTGTCTATAATTTATTTATTTTCAATATCATATATTTCATATAACTCTTGTAATGATTGGATACATAATGGGTGTTTGAGAAATGATTATTTTTTAGATTTTTTGACCATTTTATTAGGTTATTTTAATTTTTATGTTTGAAAATACAAGATGAATTTTTATTTGAGTTGTTATGTTTAAAAATGTATTTAAAATTATAGTGTTATGTAAAATGACTATAGTGCCCATACCAAAAACAATAAAATAAAAAAGTAGCCAATGATGTGGCAGTGAGGACACTGCGACCTCCAACCTTGTTGACTAGTGATACATATATATTACACAATTTTTTGTTTGTAATAAATGGAAAAAGTACATGCTAGTTCAGTGGGTGAGACAGATGAGAGCCTCTATATCAAGGATTACTCCGATTTTTTATATGAGCTAAACAAAGGGTAAAATAGTCTTTTTACCTTCTAGTGAAATCCAGTTCTTTCCTGCCTCAGCTAGAATGAGGCTATTTAGCTTTTTTTCGTGAAATAAGCTAAAATAGCCTCACCCACAGGCTGCCAAAGATAACAATAAATTCTTATAATATAAATAATTACTCTCACTAATGATTCGTGAAATAAGCTAAAATAGCCTCACTCACAGGTTGCCAAAGATAACAATAAATTCTCATAATATAAATAATTACTCTCACTAATGATTTGTTAGTTCAGTGGTAAGGTCCACCTTGTTCAACGTCTAAATTCAAATCTCCTCCATAGTAGATTATTGGGGTTACATCTACTTCTTAATGCCTAAAGTACTCTGAAACCTTAGTTTCAGCCCTGATGTAGGTGTGGTGTTGGTTTCGGCAAATGTATGTAGGTATTAAGGGATAATACTCTCTAGCGGATGTACGGAGCAACTAATCTGCACATACATTTTGAAATACCAAAAAAATAATAGTTAGCTTATCTGCACATCCATTTTGGAATACCAATAAAATAATAATTACTCTCATCAATTATCTATTTTAATGACCCATAAGGACGACAATGAAGCGAATTTACAATGTTACACTCTTGTCCCGTATCATATTAAGGGTGAGATTGATTGGGAAAGTAGTGAGAACCAGACAATTACAAGTTGTTCATGTGAAAATATAAGGTATTATGTTAAAGCATTCCCATTGGATCCCCTAAATCTACCCCTTATCTATTTTAGGAAATCTTTCTTTATAAAATCAACCACATCAGCTCCCTTAAAACAACTCCATATTATAAGAAATGTTACAGTTGCTCCCCAAATGTAGAGAGCAACTGTTTATGTCACGACTCAAACCCGTTCCTATAGGTTTAGCGTCATAACCGGCTAGTAATTATGGGATTACCAAAGGCCTCTAAACAGAATAATATATAATTAGGGGTTACGGAAGCAATCATATAAAACACGTTGTCCATAGAGTTGTGCTGACGTATATGGGACAAATTTAAAACTTTAATAACACACATGTGACATCATATATATTAGTCGTGCCTCAATCTCATATACAGATAAAACAAAAGTCGGACTTAGTCCAGTGTACAAATGAACAGAACTTGCTCTGTACCAAACAGAAGACAAAGTCTTAAACATAAGCCATTTAGACTTGACCCGCTCGCAAAAAAGAACCTCCTCAGAGGTACAACGGCTAGCTGACAAAACCGAGATGCCAGGTCATCAACCCCGAGCCTGATCATCCACATACATAATATAAATAGTGAGCAGAAACCTAGTGAATAGTAATAGAGTAAAGGGGTTCAATGAATGATGTCCGTCATAGATATAACTTTAAAATCCCTTATTGAACAGAAACAGAAACATAAACATATTCGTATCAGAAAACAGAGTCATAAACATATCTCTTTGGGCAAGCATATTAAGTTCTACATTGGAACCTCCAGTACAGGGTAATCTATCTCATACGTGGGCTACGGTATTGTTTTCCCTGGGCGAGGGCCTATGCCACGGTATTATTTTTCCCGGGAGAGGGCTTGGGCCACTGTATTATCTCCCCCGAGTGAGGGCCTCATGACCATAAGTCAGAGTATTATTTTCCCTGGGCGAGGGCCTCCGCTAAGGATACCACAAGAACATTTCAAAGAATCAGATCATCATTCATGTAATCACAAATAGCCGTTTGTATCATTCAAAAACAATTCATATCATATCATAATATTCAGAAAGTATTTCATATTAAACGTAGCTTTACTAAGTTATTACTCACAGATAACTTGATAGTAAACCAATGGACCAATAGCTCACGGCTCGTGACCTACACAAACATAATAGATACATATACTGAAACACACACTTGGATCGTACATAACTCATTTCATTTCATTCTTAGTGTGTTTCTAACCTTTATCATCATTATTATGTCTTAATCTTGGCCTAGGAATGCCTAGGATGCAATAGGGATGCTAAAATGCACTTAGAAACACTTAACGAAATTTGCTAAAAATAGGAGTCTCACTTGAGCTTAACTTCCTTCGCTCAAGTCGACATGCAAAATATGAGTGGTCGCTCGAGCGGCCTGTAAACTTTGCAAAAGTACTAGTTGTGTGGATTCTCTGTTCGACGGTCGCTCAAGCGTGAGACTGAGGTCCTCGCTCAAGCGCAACTCTTGTCACTCAAGCCGTCTACAAAAACATGAAACTTCTGGGAGCTTTCATTTCATACTTGAGCGAACTTCTGGTCACTCGAGTGGAAGTGCAAGATCATAGAGTGGTCACTCGAACACAGGATCTGCCGCTCGAGCGGATGGGTCAAATTCTGGAATTTCCAGATTCATTTCCAGCTGCAAAACTCGAATTCAATGCATCAAAACTCATATTTTTGGGCCAAAAACTTAAAGATACATGTATGAACTTGGAAAAAATCTTGAATTCAAAACATTTCGTAAAATAAAGCCCAATAACATGCCCATTGTTCAAAAGTCAACTTGAAACTTATGAATATGCCATGAACGTGACTTGCATGAATTACTATGAACTTAGACTTTCCAAAACATGATCTATTAAAGTCAAATCATAAGAAATGTGATGAATTCTTAAAACCCAGTCATGATAGATACATACATGTGAAATATGTTTGAAATTCAAACTAAAAAATGTGATGGAAGTGCGTGCATGCATGTATGGTATGACTCAATTTCTACACTTCTAGTTCAATTCTTAATTGACACAACTTAATTCTCTTTGATTCTTCAAGAAAATGAGCTTAAGGTTACATAACTGAGTTGAATTCTTGCCTAAGACTCAAATTATTCAAGAAAATGAGTTCAATCTCTTTGATTCTCTTCAATCTTCTCTCAACTCAAGCTTGAGCACAACCTCTTCTCACTCTCCCTCTCTCTCACGTTTGGTGTGTGTATAAGCTCAAAGATATGTTAAAACGAGAAAAAGGAATGAGTGGGGGCACATAAGGAGCCTTATATAGGCTTCATTAGTGGTGGCTAATTATAGCTAAGCAATAGAACATTAATTAATATAATTTAATCACTCAGAATCAAATTTTAATTAAACCTACCATAAAAATCTAAAAATTCCAAATAACACATACCGAAGTCAATTTTATAATTGTATGCCGATAATGCCTTCAATTCGCAAAACAAAACATAAACATGAACAGATCTTTCTACGATAAACAGATATGAATACAAATAATGCAATACACAGGCAATTCATGCAAAATTCCACTTTAATTACTTATTAAGCCTTCTTAATCATGGATTATACGTTAATCATGGGTCGAGGTTGTTACAGTTCATCTCCCATAAAAATAAAATTATTTTTGATTCAACCATCATTGGTTCTTGAGTATCTTCATCCCCAAATATATAAAATATAAAATAATTAAAAATAATATTTTATTAGAATAGAGAAATAATAGGGATTTTGTTAGGGGAAGTAGATGAAAAAGTGATTTCTAAAATAGGGAATGAATTTTTTAATGAGGAGTGATGGAGACCCTCTCCAATCACCACCCCACCACCTCCACACACATGTGGCAGGTGGTGATTGGAGGATAAGGGAAACAAAAAAAAAAAAAAAAGAAAAGAAAATCCAACCAACGAGAGAGAGAGAGGGGGTCAAAGGGGGTGGGAAAAAAAGGGGGTCTTAGACAATTTTGTTTTTTAATAATATTTTATGATAAAATATAAGTAGGCTGGTAAGGATGCTCTTAAATTAATTCTAGTTGGTTACAAAGGTAAAGGACATACGGATAAAAATGTAATAGTTTATTATAAGGGTAAATTCATAAAGAGTGATGCTATTAGCATCCCATGAATTATTTTGGACCCCCTATTTCTTTGGACCCCCACTTATAAATTTTGATACCCTTAAAATTTATTTTCCCTTCCAAATAATACCAAAATTATCATTGTGAAAACATTCCATCTTTTGGAATAGTTTGAAGAATCTCACATCCTTTTCCCTCCCAAACATAACACTCACAGTTTGAAATTATACATTTGCCCAAAGTTTATTAAGAAATTTTTGTACTTCTTTTGGAATAGTTTAAAGAATTTCACATCATTTTAGAATGGTTTGAAGAATCTCATATTTTTTTTGGAATATTATATGAGAGTGTTACGTTTGAAAAAAATACATTAATGAGTTTTTTGTGTTACATTGGAGTGTTACGTTTGGAAAAAGTGCACTATGGAGTTTTTTTTTAGTCTTACATTAGAGTGTGTTACGTTTGAGTATTACATTGAAGTGTTACAGTTTGAAATTATACATTTACCCAAAGTTTACTAAGAAGATTTTTTGAAATGTTTGAAGAATCTCACATTTCAAGTCATTCCAAATAAAAAATATTCTCATATAAAAATTCATTCTAAATTTGATTCCCATAGCTTGTGTATCTTACCTTTCTAGCACAAAAGAAAAGAAGAAGAAGAAAAAAAAAAAGAAACATAATAGAAATTGTTGGAACAATCTTCTGTGTAAATAAAATAACTTGAAATAATTCAAACAAAATAAATAAATAACATACCGAATTTATTTCGTTGAACCGAATAAATAATTTAAGACCAAGTCGAGTGTGCGACACTCTGTTCTTAAGATAGATTCGCCCCGCTACAGTGCTTACGGTTGAGTGGCGTCTATATCCCAGGATACAATGATCTTCACAAATTTGTAGAAACACTTCAAACAAATTTATTCGGCGAACCAAACCTGTGTTCTATACTCTCTTTATTATTTTCCTAAAAAACTAGAATGTAGGAAAATGCACAAAATAAAAGAAATAGACACAACAAAGTATTTTTTTTTCTGACTCATTTATTCCGAATATTATGCAGACTAATCTTTTAACCCTCGGATTGTAGGAAAATGGTCTATATATAGGCATTAGGTGACCAAACAAAATTTACCCGAACATGTAGAATTTGTAAATGAACAGGTACCAAAAGAAAACTGAATCACACCAATGTTTCTAGAACATATTTTCAAATAGATTGAAAATAGGACCGTTGACCGTTGGTGAAACAATTAACCTGTTGGAATTATAGGTTCATTTATTATTTAAATTATTTCAAATATATATATATATTAAACTAAATAAATATATATATATATTAAACTATTGAAATAGTTAAATAAATAAATAAAGAGGTACAAACTTTAGGAAACTTTTAAGGAACCTAAAATTTGAATTTAGAATTAAATTAAATTCTCACAATTACAAATTTTAAGAAACTACTTAGGAACCAAAAATTTGAATTTAGAATTAAATTAAATTCCCACAATAATTTTTATTGAAAAAATTCAAAAGAATTTTATCAATTGAAAAATTAATGTTAGACCCGAAAACGACGTCAACTTCCCATTCACTCATAAATGGTTTTGATGTTCCGTCTTCACCGTGTGACTTGCCACGCGGCAAGTGTAACGCCCTCAAAATTAAACCCATTAAATATAAAACAAGACATGCATTATTAAAAGAAAACATTATACTATTTCAATCATCAGAGTCTTAAGAAATAAAAACATCATAATGTTTGCCTTAAAGGCTTACATCTTGCCAAGTCAATGCTTGGACACAAAACATGAGTTCTAACTCAAAACAAATAAAGCCCTAGGCTTGAATTACATATAACTCAAATAAAGCAAATAAAGTAAAGCAAGTCCTCGAGAGTCCAAATCCTCACAGGCTAAGTCCTTGGAGGTAGTGAACCACCTGAACCTGAAAATGAAGTTCCCATATAGGGTGAGCCACAGCCCAGTGGAGAAATACTAAACCAAGCATAAGAATTAACTAAAGTATTAGCATCCGATACATGGTTAGCACAAGATAATAAATTCCCAATTTTAAGACACGAATGCCTACATTGTCTATGACACATGGTCTATGACACAATTCACTTCCCATTTAAACCGACATGGCTCAGAACCTGGCCAACAACTCAACAAAGATAACAAATCAGGTTAAACCTTTCTTACAACATAATACACACATGCTGGTGTTACATCAATCACAATCAACTTCACTTCCATACTTCCCAACTGATACACATGGTGGTGATGTATCATAACAACAACGAATAGAAATAATTCTATTACCAATAAGCACACACATAAGTGATGCTACTGGAGTCCATCCCCTTTCTCCTCCCAACAAATCTGATTTAGAGGTCCATCCCCTTTCTTCCCCTAAACTGGGGAGTTCATTCCCCATCTTCTCCCAACAAATCCGGTTTAGAGGTCCATCCCCTTTCTTCCTCTAAACCGGGGGAGTTCATCCCCTATCTTCTCCACTACCAAATGCATATGCAACATAATCAATACTTGCCATATACAACACATAATTAATACAAGTAATGTTCTGTATTAATTCAACAGTCAACATAAATGACTAAATTCCAGTTATACCTAAGCCACATGCAAGGTCTACAACAATCACTAGCTATCCTCCACCGATAGCCCAAAACAATTATTTCTAAGCCAGAAATAAATATCATAATATATATAATATCAATTTCACAGATGAGTGATTAAATATTCAACTACATCAACAAATCTCAATTTCCCCAAATCTCATGAATTTAATCAATACACAATTCCCCCTTAAATTAATTACATGAATTAATCTATGACAAACCCTAAGGTTTCTCCCAAAATTTCCAAACTACCCCCCTCCCACATACCAAAACACCAACACTTAGGATTAAAACGTATACAAGGAGTAGGAAATCCCTACCTTAAAGCGAAGAATCCAAAAGAGGAAGACGGAGAAGATACTCGGAACTCCAAAGTGCTCCAAATCAACAATTGCTCCGATTAAATGAAAGCCCTCACTCTCCTCTATCTTATTTGTAAAGGAACTAGGGTAGAAACACACCCTAACTAGATCAAACCTAGGGGAAAAGGTATTTAGAGAAGAAGAAAAGTCAGACTTTAGGGTTTGAGATAAAAAAGAATGAAAAACTGCCCTAAAAATCCCGCTGCTACCTTTAAATACTGGACAGGTCCGCTCGAGCGTACAACACACCGCTCGAGCGTAAAGAACAAAAACAATGTCCGCTCGAGCGCAAATATGCCCGCTCGAGCGTAGAATTCTCACCTGCAGAAGTTTTGCAGGAACCAAAAATTGCTGGAAGAGTGTAAACCCCGCTCGAGCGTAGGGATGTCCGCTCGAGCGTAAAGGCTAAAAACTGGGCAACCAACAGCTAGACCAAGGCTCAACCCAATTGTTCGAAACACGCTTAACACATCCTAAAACTCGACCAAATAGAATTAAAGGATGACAACAACAATATGACAATGGAATCCATGGAGCATAAGTCCGGATATAATAATCAAATGGGAAAAGACCGGGGTCGCTATAGCAAGGATCACGTCACCTCTTCGGACCCACCCCAAAAGACATTTGAGGCCCACTCAACTTGGGCTCAAAAATATGCCTATAATAAACCTTTTCTTTTTCCCAACAATCCCCCACATGAATGGAATTTGACGGAGAGAAAATGCAACAACATGATTTAATTAGAGAGTACAAAATAGAAAATATTCTGCAAAGGATAGGTAGCTTTTGGCTTTGAACCTTCCATTGTGAGACACTATCGGATTTACTAGCTAACCAGTGAACATGATGTCTTGAACTGTTCAGCCGTTTGTGTAAACCAAGACAATAGAACTCACACAGTATATTCCCAGACACAGTTTAGTTCTCACTATTGTGTTCATTTTGGCCCTGAACAACCTGGTCTTCATGAGTGCTCTAGAGAATTGTAGTCCTTCACAAATCTCACAGATTCGGCCCAGTTCACACTCACATAGGTGATTCTTATGAAGAGTATCCTGCCATACTGCACTAGGTTTACCTAGATATAAAAATCATTAAAAGTTTTACTTAACCTAAAACGTTGCTGTCATTACTATTTCATCATAGAAATGGGTAGGAGTTAGACTCCCCAGTGATCCTTCTGAGTCATTCACAACTCGGTTGTCCCTTTGAACCTAGATCTTGGGATCTCCAGTCAACTAGGTTGGGTTGCCGTTATGGTAATTCTTATTTAATAGGCTTAAGTCCCATTCCACTCGATGAATTCTCAACTAACTCTCTTGCTAACCCTTTGGTTAGTGGATCCGCTATGTTGTCTTTAGACTTAACATATTCTATGGAAATAATTCCATTAGAGGGTAGTTATCTTACGGTGTTATGTCGACGACGAATGTGTTGTGACTTACCGTTATACATATGACTCTATGCTCTACCAATTGCTGATTGACTATCATAATGTATGCATATAGCAGGCACCGGTTTTGGCCATATTGGAATATCTTCAAGGAAGTGGCGAAGCCATTCTGCCTCTTCCCCTGCTTTGTCTAAAGCTATGAATTCAGATTCCATAGTAGACCTAGCAATACAAGTCTGTTTGGAAGATTTCCAAGATACAGCCGCCCCACCAAGAGTAAAGACATACCCACTGGTGGACTTCTAGTCTCTAGTATCCGATATCCAATTTGCATCACAGTATCCTTCAAGTACTGCTGGATATCTTGTATAATTTAGCCCAATGTTACGAGTGAATCGGAGATATCTTAGAACCCTTATAATTGCTTTCTAGTGTTCTACTCTCGAATTACTTGTATATCTACTTAATTTACTTACTGCATAAGCTATATCTGGGCGAGTGCAGTTCATCAAATACATTAAGCTTCCAATAATTTGGGCATACTCCAATTGAGAAATACTTTCCTGTACATTCTTAGAAAGATACAAATTCACATCTACAGGTGTTCTAGCAAGATGATCATCATCTTTGCTGAATTTGTCAAGTATTTTTTCAATGTAATGAGATTGTGACAAAGCATATCCTTCTGAAGTTTTGGTAATTTTCACACCAAGAATTACATCAGTAATGCCCATGTCCTTCATGTCAAAATGTTTATTCAACATTTTCTTGGTAGTTTTAATCATGTTATTATTACTACCTATGATGAGCATATCATCTACATAAAGACATACAATGACATAACCTTTGTCTGTGTTTTTAATATAAACACATTTGTCACACTCATTAATTTTAAATCCATTTGACATCATTGCCTTGTCAAATTTCTCATGCCATTGCTTTGGCGCTTGTTTTAAACCATATAATGATTTAACCAATTTACACACTTTCTTTTCTTTCTCTGGAACAGAAAAACCTTCTGGTTGTTCCATGTAAATTTTTTCCTCTAACTCACCATTTAAGAAAGCGGTTTTAACATCCATTTGATGAATTTCTAGATTGTATAGAGATGCAATGGCAATTAGCATTCTAATGGATGTTATTCTAGTAACCGGTGAGTATGTGTCAAAGTAATCAAGACCTTCTTTTTGTCTAAATCCTTTGACCACAAGTCTTGCCTTGTACTTGTCAATTGATCCACCCGCTTTCATTTTCCTTTTGAAAATCCACTTGTATCTAAGAGGTTTACAACTTGGTGGCAAATCCACCAATTCTCAAGTGTGATTTTGCAAGATGGATTCAACTTCACTATTGACAGCTTCTTTCCATAAAGGAGCTTCAGGACTGGACATAGCCTCTTTAAAAGTTAAAGGCTCATTTTCTAACAAATATGTTAGAAAATCTGGACCAAAAGATTTTGAGGTTCTAGCACGTTTACTACGCCTAGGTTCCTCTTCCTCATTTTGATCTAACTCTTGTTCTTGATCATGTTCTTGATTATTACTAGTAATAGCATCAAAAGATCTCTTATTATTGCTAGTCTCTTGTCCAGTCTTATTTGGAAATACATGTTCAAAGAATGATGTATTCTTAGATTCAATAATAGTATTTACATGTATTTCGGAATGTTCTGATTTATGAATCAAAAACCGATATGCACTACTATTCTTGGCATAACCAATGAAAATGCAATCAATGGTCTTAGGACCTATCTTAGTCTTTTTAGGATTAGGAATAGCCACTTTTGCCAAACACCCCCACACTTTTAAGTATTTGTAGGATGATGCTCTACCATGGCACATTTCATAAGGTGTTTGATTCACTTTCTTTCGGGATACTTTATTTAAAATATAATTAGCAGAAAGTATTGCTTCCCCCCACAAATTCTGAGGTAATCCAGAACTGATTAACATGGCATTCATCATTTCTCTTAAAGTCTTATTTTTCCTTTCAGCAATTTCATTTTGCTGAGGTGAGTAAGGAGCGGTGGTTTGATGAATTATTCCATGGTCTTTACAAAACTCACCAAAAGGTTATTCAAATTCTCTACCTCTATCACTTCTTTTTTTCTTGATTTTCTTACCAAGTTGATTTTCAACTTCATTCTTATATTGAATGAAAGTTTCCAAAGCTTCATTCTTGGCTCGAATTAAATAAACATAACTATATCTAGTATAGTCATCTATAAAAGTGATAAAATATTTTTCCCACCTCTAGTTTGAATTGATTTAAAATCACAAATGTCACTATGAATTAATTCAAGTGGTTCCGTACTTCTTTCAATTGAATGAAAAGGAGTTTTAGATAATTTTGCCTCAACACAAATTTCACATTTATGATTTGAATCAATGTCAAATTTAGGTAAACATTCCATATTAATTAATCTACGCAAAGATCCACAATTAACATGTCCTAGTCTACCATGCCATAAATTTGAAGACTCAAGCAAGTAAGAAGAAGATGTAGTATTATTAATAAGTGAGGGTACAACGGTCATTACATTTAACTTGAAAAGGCCATCAGACATGTAACATTTTCCTACATACATCCCATTCTTAGTAAGTACAAATTTATCACTCTCAAATACTAGCCTAAACCCACAAATTTATCACTCTCAAATACTAGCCTAAACCCATTCTTACTCAACAAAGATCCGGAAACAAAATTCTTGCGAATGTCTGGTACATGCAGCACATTGTTGAGAGTGAGTTCCTTTCCTGATGTCATCTTGAGTACAATCTTTCCTTGTCCTTCAACTTTGGAAGTTGAGGAGTTGCCCATAAACAGTTGTTCACCATTGTCCACTGTAGAATAAGATGTGAACATCTTTTTGTCGGCACAAATATGGCGAGTAGCACCAGTGTTCACCCACCATTCTTTAGGATTTCCGACAATATTAGCCTCGGAAACAACTGCAGAAAGATTGATGTCATCGACACCATTGGAAATATTGTCCACTTCGGTCATATGGGCTTGAGCAGGCTTCTTGCTTGTTCTTCTTTTGCTTTTGCCTTTGCTACGGCAATCTTTGGCCCGATGTCCCTCTTTGTCATAGATGTAACATTTGCCATTAAACTTGTACTTTTTATTATCCCCCCCCTTTAGAGTCTTGTGATGAACTTTCTCCAGAAGACTTTCGTTTCTTGGTTTTTGAAGCATGTTCCACCACATTTGCCTTAGACTCCATAGGAAGTTTACGAGCCCGCTTTTCAGAATTGCGGTTGTCCTCCTCAATCCTCAAACGCACAATTAACTCGTCCATAGAAATTTCTTTGCGCTTGTGTTTGAGGTAGTTCTTGAATTCTTTCCAGCCTTTTGGTAATTTTTCAATTAAGGCTGCAACTTGAAAGGATTCACTGAGAGACATACCTTCTGCGTGAATGTATACAGAATGAGTTGGAAATCTTGAGTTTGGCTGATCACAGTTTTTAAATCAACCATTACAAAATCCAAGAATCTACCAACCACAAATTTCTTTGAGCCGGCATCTTCCGTTTTGTACTTTTTCTCTAACGATTCCCAAAGTTCCTTTGCTGTCTTGATTGGACTGTAGACGTTGTATAATGTGTTGTCAAGTCCGTTCAAGATGTAGTTCCAGCAAAGGAAATCGGCATGTTTCCAAGCATCAACCGCAGCAACCACTTGCCGGTCGGTTTTATCCTCTTTCAGGATAGGAGAATCTTCACGGAGGAAACGAGCCCGGTTCAGAGTTGTAAGATAGAACAACATTTTCTGTTGCCATCTTTTAAAGTCAGTTCCTAAGAACTTCTCTAGCTTTTCACCGTGATTTACCGGTACTGTCATCACAGGAGAGGGGATTGGTGCAATTGCAGCCACCACAGTAGTACTTGTTTGGGCATTTGTTTCAGTAGCCATAAATTCTAATTTATAAAACAAAATTATAATTAAAATTTACACTACGCAGAAAATTAAATCAAATTCACAGAATTAAATTCTGTAAAAATAAAAGAAACAAGAATGTAACTTATATTTTCTAATTAATTTGAAAATAAAATAACATTTTATTTAAACAAATTAATTCCACACAGAAAATTAGATTCTGTAAAATAAAAGAAATAAAAAACTATAACTTTTATTTTTCCAATTAATTTGAAAATGAAATAAAATTTTA
The DNA here is from genome assembly GCA_022316695.1 of Camellia oleifera. Classification (NCBI taxonomy): domain Eukaryota; kingdom Viridiplantae; phylum Streptophyta; class Magnoliopsida; order Ericales; family Theaceae; genus Camellia; species Camellia oleifera. The sequence continues at coordinate 71,943,962 of CM039310.1, read as the reverse complement.
TTTAACCAAAATAATTCCACACAGAAAATTAAATTCTATAAAATAAAAGAAATAAGAATACAACTTTTATTTTTCGATTAATTTGGAAATAAAATAAAACTTCATTTAACCAAATTAATTCCACACAAGAAATTAAATTCTGTAAAATAAAAGAAATAAAAACTATAACTTTTATTTTTCCAATTAATTTTGGAAATAAAATAAAATTTTATTTAACCAAATTAATTTCACACAGAACCTTAAATCTCTTGTAACACTCCAATAATTAAAATACTGAAACAGAATTTTAATTAATGAAAACTCAGAAAATAATTTCTAAAATCCAAAATTAATTTTCTGACAAAATTTCACAAAAATATATTCTGAATTGTTAATGACACCAGTATCGTACTACTAGTTGTTGTCAAAGAAAAGAGACAGTATATTACTATTATCTGTCAAATAGCATATAATCACTATTTATTTTTCCAACCAGAATATTATTTTGTAAATCCACAGAAAATAATTTTCTTCCGAAATTATTTACGAAGAATGAAAAAGGGAAACGAACGAAAAATTCTGTAAACAGAATAATTCGGCTCTGTCTTAAGATTGTTGAAACAATCTTTTGTGTAAATAAAATAACTTGAAATAATTCAAACAAAATAAATAAATAACATACCGAATTTATTTCGTTGAACCGAATAAATAATTTAAGACCAAGTCGAGTGTGCGACACTATGTCCTTAAGATAGATTCGCCCCGCTACGGTGCTTACGGTTGAGTGGCGTCTATATCCCAGGATACAATGATCTTCACAAATTTGTAGAAGCACTTCAAACAAATTTATTCGGCGAACCAAACCTGTGTTTTATACTCTCTTTATTATTTTCCTAAAAAACTAGAATGTAGGAAAATGCACAAAATAAAAGAAATAGACAGCAACAAAGTATTTTTTTTCTGACTCATTTATTCCGGATATTTTGCAGACTAATCTCTTAACCCTTGGACTGCAGGAAAAGGGTCTATATATAGGCACTAGGTGACCAAACAAACTTTACCCGAACAGGTAGAATTTGTAAATGAACAGGTACAAAAGAAAACTAATCACACCATTGTTTCTAGAACATATTTTCAAATAGTTTGAAAATAGGACCATTGACCGTTGGTGAAACAATTAACCTGTTGGAACTGTAGGTTCATTTATTATTTAAATTATTTCAAATATATATATATATATATTAAACTAAATAAATATATATATATATATTAAATTATTGAAATAGTTAAATAAATAAATAAAGAGGTACAAACTTTAGGAAACTTTTAAGGAATCTAAAATTTGAATTTAGAATTAAATTAAATTTTCACAATTACAAAATTTAAGAAATCACTTAGGAACAAAAAATTTGAATTTAGAATTAAATTAAATTCCCACAATAATTTTTATTGAAAAAATTCAAAAGAATTTTATCAATTGAAAAATTAATGTTAGACCCGAAAACGACGTCAACTTCCCATTCACTCATAAATGGTTTTGACGTTCCGTCTTCACCGTGTGACTTGCCACGCGGCAAGGACCACGTCACCTCTTCGGACCCACCCCAAAAGACGTTTGAGGCGCACTCAACTTGGGCTCAAAAATATGCCTATAATAAACCATTTTTTTTTTCCAACAACTTACTCTCTGAATTTTTATTTTAAAACTAAAATGAAGATTTATGCTCAAAACAAATACTGGACAGCAAAGAGACTAATTTCTGGATTGTCTAGACTGCTAGAAATGTATCTATATTGAGAGGGCAATTTATACGCAAAATTGGGCCGAGCTGGGTCTTGGGCCGAGGTAAGAGAGGCCGAGCGAATGGCCCTGTGGGAGTTACTCCGGTTTGGAGATATAGCTTCTACGTTAGACCGGTTGAATGTTAGTCCGGCCGCGTGAGGTTTACTTTTTACTCCGGCTTGGAAGTATGATGTTGGTAGTTCGGTTAAGACACATGATAACCGAGGTGTACCAAGTCCATGAGGGGACTTTGGTTTGAAGATAGTTCGGCTCAACTCTTTTATGGTTAGCTCGGTCCAAACATGGAAAACCGAGGTAAGAGACTCCTATGGTTAGCTCGGTTTAGGCATGGAAAACCGAGGTAGGAGGGAATAGTAAGTGTCTGATCTGGAGATGTTACTTCGGTCCTGAAGTAGTCCGGTCATAAGAAGAACCATCTCACTTGGTTTAGGTAGTGAGGGAAGGTGTTGGAGGATAAGCAATATCTTCCAAGAATATGAATTCTAGAAGGACTCTACGCATGGAGGAATGAGAGTCCTAAGAGGACTCTTCGCATGGAGAAGTTAGAGTCCTACCAGGACTGTGCCACGTGAAACCTATATAAAGCTCACCAATATCACCTTTGGGGAGGTAATACAATTTTGCTTCTTGAATACACAGAGCTTTTGCCTTCCTGTCTGGCTTACTGACTTAGGCATCGGAGAGGTTTCCGGCACACCCCCGCCGGCCAGCTCACGTTTGTGTTTTCAGGTGGTGGAACGACGACGTATAGAGGAACGCAGACTTGATCAACAGGATTATACGAGAAGGTGAATTTCTTTCCCGTACAATTGGCGCCGTCTGTGGGAATTAACAGACAAGAACAACCTCTTGATCAAGCTTTTTCTCGAACATCAATGGCGAACAACGAAGAACTGCCTCAGTCCGCCATTGACGGACAAACTCCAGAAGGAGGTGCAAGGCGTGAAGGCCTACCTTTGGTCCCTCCCATGGCGAACCTGGAACCACAAAGGCAGAATTCCAGGAGGGATGCGAGGGGACGAAGGAGGAATAGCAGTCCTCATCCCTCTCGCTCGCAAAGCCCAGAAAGACAAAGGCGCAGAGTTGATCCTCAAATTCTGGAGGATCGCGTCAGAGAGCAAGACGAATTGATCCGTAAGATGGCGGCGGACATGGAGTCACTGAAGCGCCAGATGAAAGGAAAAGAAGTGGCGACAGGAGAGGGGCGCAACAAGAAGACGCCCCCTCGCCGCTCAGAGGGTCGTGGTAGGAATTCTACACCCTCTCAACCAGAAGACAGAAGCCTCAGGACAGGCGACACGCGATCCGTAACTTCCAGGACTCGTCACTCCAGGTCTGAGAGGACGAGACCTGAGAGGTCATACACTGAGGGGAGTACCTATTGGCCTTCACATACACACCATACAAGGTCCAGACAGACGGAATTACCTAGGTCGTCCAACCTAAGGTCCATGTTAGAAGAAAAGGCACGATGGAAGGAGGATGCCAGGGCGCGCGATCCCCACAGGGTTCCTGCCTTGCAGCGATTGGCTCCTCGGACGCATGGAAGCGTCGAGGTTGGAATGCCAAGGCCACACTTGGCATATGAACCAGCGGATAAGGCATTGGCGAGGCTGCAGACCTCACCATTCGTCCCAAAGATTGAGAACGCACCCCTTCCGTCAGGCTTCCTACAACCCAAATTCACGACGTATGAAGGGAAGACGGACCCTTACACCCACTTTCGCCACTTTCGCCAGGTTATGGCTGTATACCGGCGGAATGAGGCGTTGATGTGTATCCTGTTCCCTTCAAGCCTTGGCGACCTAGGCTTGACTTGGTTTGAGAAGCTTCCCGAGGGCAGCATAGCCTCTTGGGCCCAATTGGCAGAAGCGTTTGTAACGCGGTTCAGAACGAACACAAAGACCCCGGTGGAGATCGACCAGTTACTCTCCATCGACATGGGCGACAAGGAGACTTTGAGGTCGTACAACAGTCGCTACTGGGAGACATTCAACCAGATTGGGGACTGCCCAACTAACCTCGCCATTGCGCAATACAAAAGAGGCCTTCCAGTCGGGAACAGACTGAAGGACTCTATCACCATGACCCCACCACTCACCATGGAGGCCCTGATGGAGAAAATGCATCAGCACATCAGGGTGGAAGAGGATGGCGCTCGTGCCAAGGCAAAAACTGGTGTGACCGCAACACCAGAGTAGAAGACCTCAGCAAAGGTCAATACGGTAGGTCGCCGAAACCAAAACAGACAAGGCAGACGAGACAATGATGAAGACCAGGACAAGAGATGGTTGAGAGTCCGAACTACCATAACCACGGTGTTCAAGAAACCGATCTACCGTATACTCAGTGAGATTCGAGACGAGCCTTTCGTCAAGTGGCCTGCCAAGTTAGGCGAGGCCCAGAAGGATTATGATGACAGATCCAGATGCACCTTCCACAAAGAAAAGGGGCACCGAACTGAAAACTGCACGCCGTTGAGGCAACATCTAGAAGAATTGGTGGCGGCAGGCCACTTGGATAAATACATAGAAGGAGGGGCGCAGCCAGCCCCCCAAGACCACAACCTCCCCAATGGAATGCCGATCGACGCCCCGCCACAAGGCACCATCAACGTAATCCATGGAGTCTTTGAACCAGAGCGAGTATGCGAGCTCAGAGGTTCAATCAAAAAGGCAGAGCACTTGAGAGAGGTGCTAAGTGCCCAACCAGTCGTCAAAAGGGGGAGGACAGAAGCCACAAATATCATGTCCTTTCCGGATAAAGACTTGGACAGAATATATTGCCCACACAACGATGCCTTGGTTGTCACTCTTCGAGTCAAGGATTTTGACGTCAAGCGGATTCTGATTGACCAAGGTAGCTCGTGCGAAATCATGTACTACGAAACTTTCATGCAACTCAAGTTGCAAGACAAGGACTTAGCCCCTGCCGTATCTCCTTTGATTGGATTCAATTCTATGCCAGAGTGGCCAGTCGGCAAAATCATTCTCCCAGTCAGAGCAGGGAGTGTGACGAAGCAAGTGGAATTCTGGGTGTTAAAGGTTCCCTCCACCTACAACATCATCCTAGGCAGAACATGGCTGCACGCCATGCGCTCGGTGGCATCCTCCTACCACCAAGTGATGAGGTTCCCCAACGACACCGGAGTAATAGAAGAGGTTTATGGGGACCAGATAATGTCCAAGCAGTGCTTCGTCGCGACAAATGGTAGCCGCGCTGCCAAAGGATATGTTCATTCGGTTGAAGAACCGGAGAGTAATGAACTATTCGCGGATGTTGTTAAAGCGGCTGATCAAAAAGCAGTGGAGGACCTGGTAGAAGTCAGAATAGATGAGAAGAACCCGGAAAAGTTCTTCCTACTTGGATCGTCGTTGTCCAGCACTGAGAGATTGGAAGTCTTGGAATTTCTGACCTCCAACATCGAAGTGTTCGCCTGGACCCCATACGACATGTCAGGCATTGATCCCAACTTCATCTGCCATCAACTCAATGTCCACCCAACTGCTAGACCGGTCATCCAACGCACGCGCAGATCGGCACTCCATCATGCCGAGATAGTGGCAGAAGAGGTGGGTAACTTGTTAGAAGCAGGCGCGATTAGAGAGGTGCACTACCCCAGGTGGATCTCTAACACAGTAGTAGTGCCCAAGAAGAATGGGAAGTGGCGCGTCTGCGTCGACTACAAGACGGTCAACAAAGCGTGCCCAAAGGATAGTTTCCCCCTACCAAGGATAGATCAATTGGTGGACCTAACAGCGGGACACAGCAGGCTTAGCTTCCTTGACGCATACAGAGGCTACCATCAGATAGCCATGCACGAACCAGATCAGGAAGTAACGTCCTTCACCACTCCAAGAGGGTTGTACTGCTACAAGGTCATGCCCTTCGGCCTGAAGAATGCAGGGGCGACGTTTCAGAGAATGGTCACCAAGATGTTTGAGCCATTGTTAGGCAGAACAATGGAGGCTTACATTGACGACATGGTGGTCAAAAGCAAGGATGCGGGTGACCATCTAAGGGACCTAGACGAGATGTTCCAGGTCCTGAAGCAACACAAGCTACGCCTTAACGCTTCCAAGTGCGCATTCGGTGTAGGGTCTGGCAAGTTTCTGGGTTTCCTGGTGACCAACCGGGGTATCGAGGCAGACCCCTCCCAAATCAAAGCAATTCAAGAGTTAGAGAGGCCTAACTCAGTGAAAGAAGTGCAGCACCTCACCGGCATGGCGGCAGCGCTTAACCGATTCATCAGCCGGTCTTCAGACAGATTGCGTCCATTCTTTCAGTCATTAAAAGCTAAGTTTGAGTGGGACGAAGAATGCGACCGAGCACTGGAGAGTTTGAAGGAATACATGTCTTCTCCACCACTACTTGTCACCCCAGTCCCTGGAGAAGAACTCTTCCTCTACTTAGCAGTCTCTCAGCACGCGGTAAGTGCAGTGTTGGTACGAGCAGAAGGAATCCAACATCTACCTATCTTCTACGTCAGCAAGACATTGCTGGGAGCTGAGACAAGGTACTTGCCTCTAGAGAAGCTAGCACTGGCCTTAATGATGGCCTCCAGGAAATTGGCGCACTACTTTCACGCCCACACCATTGTCGTCCTCACAGCCTTTCCACTAAAAGCTTTGTTTGAGAGGGCAAACTTTTCTGGGCGGATTTTGAAGTGGGCAGTGGAGTTGGGACAATATGATGTGAAGTTCCAACCCAGGACCGCAGTAAAGGCCCAATCTTTGGCAGACTTCGTCGCAGAGTTCACTCCTGGAAGCCACCAAGTCTGCCCAATCGATCTGATTGACACAACCAAACTAGGGATGGAGATTGACGCCGGAATAGCGCAACTCCTAGTCCAGGTTACTCAGCCGGAGCCTGAGGCAGACCATAATAGAGAAGGCAAGGAGAGAGCAGACCTTGCTACACCAAGTCAGAACTCGCGTATAACCAATGACTTGGTCCCAACGGAAGACAAGGGGCAGACTGCAACCATAGATCATGAAGAAAGCCCCAACGACATTCCAGACCCCACAACATCATCTGATCCCTCCACATGCTGGAAGTTGTTTGTTGGGGAGATGTGGAAGCTCTTTGTGGATGGAGCATCTAACCGACATGGCGCAGGACTTGGCATAGTCCTCATCTCTCCAGAAGGCCTGGTCGTGGAACAAGCTATCAATCTCGGCTTCCCAGCATCGAATAATGAAGCGGAGTACGAAGCGCTTCTTGCAGGACTCAAGTCAGCGGCCTACATGAAGGCCACCGAACTCATGGTCTACAGTGACTCACAGTTGGTGGTAAATCAAATTTCCGGTGACTACGAAGCAAAGGATGAAAGAATGGCTAAGTACCAAGACTTAGTCAGGACAGAGATCAAGAAGTTTGAAGTCGTCAGAATAGAACAGATTGGCAGGGAGGAGAATAGTAGAGCAGACGAACTAGCAGGCTTCGCCTCAATGGCAGATACCTCCATCCCACATCCACTATTGATCGACTACCTGCCTAGACCAAGTATTGAAGATCCAGAAGCTGAAGAGGTATGTTGTGCGGAGTTAGGTCCTTCTTGGATGGATCCCATCATACTGTTCCTGAAAGACGGCACTCTACCAGAAGAAAAGAAAGAAGCCAACAGAATTAGAGCCAAGTCGCAACGATTTTGGCTCTCTCCATCCTTAGCTTTATACAAGAAGTCGTTTTCAGGACCTTACTTAAAGTGTGTTCACCCCAGCAAGGTGGAAGCATTCTTGTTCGAAATACACGAAGGGGTTTGTGGCAGCCATCAAGGAGGAAGATCATTGGCATACCGAGCTATTTCACAAGGATATTGGTGGCCCTACATGCAAGCGGATTCAGAGAAGTATGTCAAAAAGTGCGAAAAGTGTTAGAAGTTTGCGCATCAAATTCACCAACCTGCAAGAGAACTCCTACCTCTCACTAGTCCATGGCCTTTCGCAATGTGGGGCTTGGACATAGTGGGACCACTCCCAACAGCACCAGGCAACAGGAAGTTCTTTCTTGCGGCAACAGACTACTTCACAAAATGGGTGGAAGCAGAAGCCTTGGCGTCAATCAAGGAAAAAGATGTGAAGAAGTTTGTCTGGCAGAATATCATTACTCGCTTTGGCATACCAAAAGCGTTGATTTCAGACAACGGCACTCAGTTTGATGGCAGAATATTCAGAAGCTTTTGTGAAGAGTATAAGATCGAGTTCTACAACTCCACACCAGCATATCCCCAAGCAAATGGACAAGCAGAAGCCTCAAACAAGGTAGTCCTGGATGGACTAAAGAAAAGGCTGGAGAAGGCCAAAGGCAAATGGGCAGAAGAGCTCCCACATGTTTTATGGGCTTACCGCACCACACCTCGACGTTCGACAGGAGAAACACCATTCTCCTTAGCATATGGCATGGAAGCGGTCATCCCCTTAGAAGTTGGCCTTCCTACAATTCGGAGCGAAAACTTTGATCCAGACTTAAACGCCGAAGCAATTGCATTAGAACTTGACCTCGCGGAAGAAAGAAGAGAAAAGGCATTAGTTCACATCGCTTCCTACCAGCAAGAATTGTCCAGGAAATACAACAAGAGTGTACATCCAAGACAGTTCAAGATCGGCGATTGGGTACTTCGCAAAGTTATGGGCAACACATTGGTCCCAGGAGATGGCAAGTTAGGGCCCAACTGGGAAGGTCCTTACAAAGTGGTCGGACTAGCGGGCAAAGGGGCATACCACTTGGAAGATAAGGACGGCAAGGCAATTCCTAGGCCATGGAATACTGCCAATCTCAAGATATTTTACTTTTAGCTTTTTTCTTTTTGAGCATGTGTAATTTTCTACTTTCTCAATAAAACAAGTCGATTCTTTTCAATATATTTGTTTTCCATAGAAAGTAGTTTTAGCAAGTTAGTAGCATTGTAAACGTAGTTGGCCGGAATAACCAACTATTAACCCTCCTAGGCCCAGGATCAGGATCCAGGCTGCAGGACGTTTGGTCGGAATAACCAAACATTCTATTCTAAGTTGGCTGGACAAACCAACTTAGAGGTTGGCTGGATTAAACCAACACTTAGCCAAAGTATGGGAATGGCTACCTAGAGGTTGGCTGGATTAAACCAACTCTTTGTACTCTTCAGCCGAAGTATGTTATATCGGCTGAAGAGTGGTTGGCTGGATTAAACCAACTCTTTGTACTCTTCAGCCGAAGTAAGTTATATCGGCTGAAGAGTGGTTGGCTGGATTAAACCAACTCTTTGAACTCTTCAGCCGAAGTAAGTTACATCGGCTAAAGCGTGGTTGGCTGGATTAAACCAACTCTTTGTACTCTTCAGCCGAAGTATGTTATATCGGTTGAAGAGTGGTTGGCTAGATTAAACCAACTCTTTGTACTCTTCAGCCGAAGTAAGTTATATCGGCTGAAGAGTGGTTGGCTGGATTAAACCAACTCTTTGTACTCTTCAGCCGAAGTAAGTTACATCGGCTAAAGAGTGGTTGGCTAGTGAGTTGTATAGTTAACCGAGATTACAGTTGTGTAAATAAGTGCATAGAAAGCGAGCATGCAAGCACAGAACCGGAATGAAAGTTCAAAATTTTTTATTAAAAACAAAAAGAAGTACAACTAGGCCGCCTGGGGTTTCTACCGAATGTCTGTACTTCCCCATTTATTCTATAAGTTATGAAATAATTTATCTCGGTTGAAAGAGCGTGCTCAGTAGTCCGGTCGGACGCGCAGAGGGAGTGCCTGGGCAGCCTAAGTCTGCAAAGTTGAAAAACATGGTGTCAAGCACAGATCAAAGACCGTGCTACAAAAATAAAGCAAGAAAAGGTTGGTTTTATTTCGGTTCTTCGGGTTGCTATGTTATCTGTATCGGCTTACATAGTGTTTTGTTATCTCGGTTTCACTTGTGGATTTTCCTACTTCGGTTAGGCCTTGAGGGGCAGCTTTCTGAGTTCGGTTTTGGAAACTCAAAAAGCTGGCTTAGCCCCCCAGGGCTTAGCTCGGTCGAGGGTCGGATTTTCTAGCTCAAAGCGTTTTTATTACGGCTAAGGTGAGTCAAGTGGCAACCTATTAAAACTATTACTGTGGGTTGTACAAGTGCTAGTTCGGTTCTAGTTCTCCTAGACAGCACTAACAGTCCCTAGTTCGGTTGGGTGCATTTTTGTGGATCAAATGATCGTTCTACCAGCACTTCATGATGTTCATAATGTTCTTGTGAAGTTATTCCCAGAAGCGAAGCTAAGTGTAGAAAGTGTTTAGCAAGCACGTAAGAAACATATAGCTATGAATCAAATGAAAGCCAAAACACATGGTATGAGCAACTATGGAGTAAAACGAAAGCACTGAAACAGAGAAAAGAGAAGCAGATTAGAAAAAGCTTACCAGGAAGGAAGAGAGGCTGGAGGTAGAAGCAGGCGTAGCAACAGCAATGGAAGGCACGGTCTCTTGAGACGCACGGATGAAGAGCAAAAGAGCAAGAGAAAGAGAGAACAGAGAAGATGAATAGTGCAGAGTAAGGGACAAAAATGATGAATGTGTTTTGTGTAAAAGGCGGGAAGGCGGGAACTGTTCAAAAGTTGCAAAATACGAGGGCGGCGTAACAGCTGTGAACGGCCATTAGGGGCTTGCCACGTGTCAAGGAAGGACAATCGATTCAGTTTCTGCAAATTGAAGAGACGTTTGAGCCGGACAGGTATAGCTCGGTGCGGGCTTAGCTCGGTTGGGAAAGATAAAAGGTCTTACCTCGGCTGGAAAGGCTTGGGGGTTTTTAGCTCGGCTGGAAAGGCTAACGGATTGTTAGCTCGGCTGGAGAGGTTAAAAACTCTAGCTTGGTTGGTAAACAAGTAATCCCTATCACGCTTTGCGGATGGAATTAAGGGGCAATTGAGAGGGCAATTTATACGCAAAATTGGGCCGAGTTGGGTCTTGGGCCGAGGTAAGAGAGGCCGAGCGAATGGCCCTGTGGGAGTTACTCCGGTTTGGAGATATAGCTTCTACGTTAGACCGGTTGAATGTTAGTCCGGCCGCGTGAGGTTTACTTTTTACTCCGGCTTGGAAGTATGATGTTGGTAGTTCGGTTAAGACACATGATAACCGAGGTGTACCAAGTCCATGAGGGGACTTTGGTTTGAAGATAGTTCGGCTCAACTCTTTTATGGTTAGCTCGGTCCAAACATGGAAAACCAAGGTAAGAGACTCCTATGGTTAGCTCGGTTTAGGCATGGAAAACCGAGGTAGGAGGGAATAGTAAGTGTCTGATCTGGAGATGTTACTTCGGTCCTGAAGTAATCCGGTCATAAGAAGAACCATCTCACTTGGTTTAGGTAGTGAGGGAGGGTGTTGGAGGATAAGCATTATCTTCCAAGAATATGAATTCTAGAAGGACTCTACGCATGGAGGAATGAGAGTCCTAGGAGGACTCTTCGCATGGAGAAGTTAGAGTCCTACCAGGACTGTGCCACGCGAAACCTATATAAAGCTCACCAATATCACCTTTGGGAAGGTAATACAATTTTGCTTCTTGAATACACAGAGCTTTTGCCTTCCTGTCTGGCTTACTGACTTAGGCATCGGAGAGGTTTCCGGCACACCCCCGCCGGCCAGCTCACGTTTGTGTTTTCAGGTGGTGGAACGACGACGTATAGAAGAACGCAGACTTGATCAACAGGATTATACGAGAAGGTGAATTTCTTTCTCGTACATATATTTATAGGCAAAAATTAAGACCCGAAAAGGTGCTTCCTTGAAGTGAACAGGTGCACAACACAATAAACAGGTTTAGTTCAATTTTTTGAACAAAACTGCAACCTGTTAAAAAAACAAACAATACCGGACCGTTTGCACAACCAACACCAATTATTCAAACTTTGAACCGTAGTGGACTAAGTCAACATGAAGGCACTTTAATTTATTTAAACTATTGAAATATATATATATATATATTAAACTATTTAAATATATATATACTAAACTATTTGAATATATATATAACTATTTGAATAGTTTAATCATTTTTAAGAAATCACTTAAGGAAACTAAAAAATAAATTTAGAATCAAATTAAATTCCCACAATATTTTTTATTGAAAAAATTCAAATGAATTTTATCTAAAAAAAAATTAATGTTAGACTCGAAAACGACGTCAACTTCCCATTCACTCATAAATGGTTTTGACGTTCCGTCTTCACCATGTGACTTGCCACGCGGCAAGGAACACTTCACCTCGTCGGACCCGCCCCAAAATACGTTCGGGGCCCACTCAAAATTGAGCTAAAAAAATATGCCTATAATAAATCTTTTTTTTTTTTCCCAACAGAAATAAGGGTATATAACCGTAAACTCAATTTTTAAATAATATATTAAATTTATCTTTCCAAAATAAAAGGGACTAATTGGTCTGTAAAAAAAATTTGAGACTAAACAGATCATCATTTCTCAAAATGAGATTTATACATAAAAATTCCTTAAAAAATGTATTTAAAATGTATATAATCAAAATAAAAAAACAAATTTTAAATTAAAATATAATGAAAATCTAACTAATTTGATTAGAATAGTCGTAATGCCATAGAAGGGAATTTGATCCAACAATTAAATCCTGCATTATATTTTTATTTAAATAATAAGAGTTAATATGAGGTTAGGGTATTAAAAAGTTTCATCCTATAACCAGCTTTCAAAATAAATATTCAAAAAATTTAAATCATAAATATTTAAATAATTTAAATAACATAAGAAATTTAAATAACCCGGATTCCTTTGAAATAGATAGGTTCAAACAAATTTAAAAAAAAAAAAATTTGTCTAACCGGTTGACCGGCCGGTAAACCTGCCAGTCAACCAACCGGTCACCCGTCTTCCATCTTCCTTGCAAATTACAGAATGCTGCATACTACAAAGGAAATAAAGGGATGTGAATGTAATCGTAGTATTAAAATAATGTGAATGTAATCGTAATATTAAAATAATCTAAAAAGTTTAATAAGTAAAAAATAAATATAAATATTTTTAAATTTTAAAATAAAAATTTCTTATTAAATAAAAATTTTAAATAAATATTCAAAAAATTTAAATCGTAAAAATTTAAAAACAATTCTACACTCAAATCGTAAATAATTTTTACTTATTAAATTTCTTAGGTTATTTAAATTATTTAAATATTTATGATTTAAATTTTTTGAATATTTATTTTGAAAAAAAAATATTTCCTTAGTAGTATTTTCAATTAAAAAATTGATTAATATTATTTTCTGTTAATAATAATTTTTTTTATGAGTTATAATAGTTTGGTTATGAGTGTTCCTCAAAATATTTTTTTTAAGTGAAAGTAGTATGTTTTGTTATGAGTTATAACAATTTGAATAAATAAATTTTCCATCCAAAAATCAAAACCAAATAAATTTTATACACTCAAATCGTAATTTCAAAACACACAAACTCAAAATACAACTCATATTATCAAATCATAAGTAAAAAGTCTTACCAAATGGAGCCATAAAGTTTCAATATATTTTTATGTATTTATTAATTTTAAAAAATATTTTTTCACAAATAATTTATTCTTTAGATATATCTAAATAAGATACATCTAAAAAAGTAAAAAAAATAAATTTAAAAATTTAAAAATATTCATTAAAAATAAAAAATACAAAAAAAATTAAGAAAGAAATTAATTCCATTCCATCCCCTTCCTCCTAGATGACGTGGACATATGAAGACCCTTAGATTATCTGCCAATTACGTGCCCCAATCCCCTTCATTTTGCTGGACGGAGCCGGATGGAAGACCGCAGGAGAGGAGGCGGACCCCTCATTTTTGTCTATGCTAATCACGAATTGATTATGACATCTTTTATATTTTTAGTAATTGTAAAAATTTAATTATAAATTAATGATAAATTGTATCAATTTTAATAATTAAAAACATAATTTTTTCATATGTTTGTAAATACTTTTTAATATTACACTGAATTTTAAATTTTCCTTTAGAATACTTGATGCCAAATGAAAAATAACTCCAAGCAAATAATTTATTTTCCTTTCTTTACTCCCTTGTTCCCCCAATTCTCTCCTCTTTTTCTTCTTTTTTTTCTTTATTTGAAAAAAAAATAAATTTGTGCCTATTTGTTGGTGATTTTGTTAGAAAGCAAATGAACAAGGGGGAATGGACACGAAATTTTAAATGGATGTTGAAGAAACGACAATGATATGTGATATAGCATTTGTAATATATAATTGAATCTAATTCACACGTATAATTTAATCATGACTTGTCATATAAGTTATATATTCGGCTTAAAATTCAAACCAAGAATCAATAATCTACCTAAAACAATATATCGGTTTTTGATTGTTTTTGTCTATTTGTTTTAGTTTTTGTTTTCGTTTTGTTTTTTATTTTTGTGTGTGTGGAGAAAGAGCAAGCTTATTTGTTGTATAGTTCAGGAAAGGAATTTTTTTTGGCAAGTAGTAGAAAGGTTTGGTTGAGAAATTAAAGGCCAACCGATCACAATCATGCTGCACCAGCTCTACAAACGCCATGGACCAAAATTGCCACAAGGAAATGGAGGACGATAACCGTATACAATCATTGGCAACAACTGCAAAATCAACTGGAAAACCGTCTGTTCCTCTCTGTTTAATGCCTGAATTATCACTTTATTTTTTTTTTTTTTGAACGAACTGAATTATCACTTGATGCATGGCATTATTGGCACTACCAATGACAGTAGGGTGGCTGTGCGGGACAGGTGGTGGTGATGGTAGTAATATAGCTCTAGCGGTGGTGGTGATGGTAGTAGTAGTATAGCAATAATGGGGTAGTGATGATAGGAGCGATAGTAATGATTATATAACAGCATTGGTACAATAGTTCGAAAAATATTTTTTGCCCAAATCAACTCATTTAACATTAACCACAACAGGAACATTTTTTGTTCATTTTCATTTCCCATTATACCAAAATCCAAAAAATGCAAAAACACTTTTTTTCCCCATAAAAACAAAGTGTTAGTAGAAACAAGCTTTTCTTTTATTAAACTATAAATTTCGGTTGAACCAGTGCTCAACATATCCTAGAAAATTCCCGGACAAAATTCTCTTTTAACCTCGAATTACAATAATAATAGTAGTACAAAATAAGTTCTAAGTTTTGTATATATATCTAAACAACCGAAGTGCCCCTATTTCTAAGTGCAACGATGATTCGTAGCTCGAATTTGAGGCTCGAATTTGGCTCGAATTCGTCGGAGGAGGAGGAGGAGGAGGAGGAGGAGGAGGAGGGAGGAGGAAGGAGGGAGGAGGAGGAGGAGGAGGGAGGGAGGGGAGGGGGCCATAAAAATGGCTGGAGGAGGAGTCGGGGCCGGAGGCGGAGCTGCGGCGTGCTGCGACGATCGGAGCTTCTGCGACGATCGGCGGCGTGCTGGTTGCTAGTTCAACGTCGGAGCTTCTGCGACCTTGCCGGGCCCTTCTCTCCTCTCCTCTCCTCTCCTCTCTCCTCTCTCTCTCGCCTGTGCTGCTGGTTCAACGTCGAAGAAGAAGAAGAAAAGAAAGAAAGAAGAAGAGAAAGAAAAAGAAGAAAAAAAAAAAAAAAAATTCGAGACCCAAAACGACGCCGTTTTCGTTTTGGGTCTCGAGCCACTTCTCGAGCCACTATTTCGAGCTACCAGGAATTATTCTTCTAAGTGTTCAGTTCTAAGAAAGGTAGAGAATCTCAATACTGTACACTCTGACTATGCAGTAACTCAACCACAGCAGCAACCACTCCCTTTCCCTTAACAGAGACATCCAGCCCCGGTTCCTCGATCTTCCTATTCAGAAGCTTGTCAAGCTCCCCTCGCAATTTCTGCAAAAAAACCATCCCCCCATTTAACAACTCAAATTTTCACCATTTTCAAAATTCAAACAGGGAAAAGAAAAGAAAAGAAATAAAGGAATGGTAAGAGTAGGACCGCAAATGAACCACGCTGCTTGCGAGCTTGGCTCTGTAGGGGTTCGGCTAAGCTTTGTTCGCTACGTATATAAACAAGCTCAAGCAAGTTTTTAAGCTCGTTTAATAAACGAACCAAGCTCGAGCTAGAATAAGTTCATATTGTTTATTATTTACTTAAATAATAAGATGTTAAATAATATACAACGTGTTATATATGTATATTTAATATACAATAATATTTAACAAGCCAACCAAACTTGATTATCGAGGTTTGACCTGAGCTCGAGCATGACTAGTATAAATGAGTCAAGCTGAGCTTGAGCTTGATAAACAAACGGGCCAAGCTCCAGCCCTGCAAAGTTTAGCTCAACTCAGCTCGTTTGCAGCCCTTGGTAGGAAAAGGGCAAAAGAGAGAAGAGGGGCAAATAGAGAGAGACTCCCAAAAGGAAACATCACCCGTATCAACTCCAACACGCTCTTTGAAGCGGAGAAATGAAGGTACCCTCCAAGCATTTCAATACCTTCACCGGTTTTGCTAGGAATGAGATTACCACCGAACATAAGTAGAGCATAGTCTGATATATTTGTGGAATCTCTTATATATATGCTGGTTGTCTTCACCTTTTCGCTATAAACCATGTAAGGAAGAGGGAAAAGATGAACACCAGCATTTACAGATGCAGGATGGATGTCAACTTTCCCGACTTCTTTAGTGTAGAACGCGGTCCGCTTTCCTCTTCTTTTACACTGCACAACATTCGGGTAGAGCCCAGCACAAAGGATTGCAGATACCATCTCCAAATCATTACTATATTGGTTATAAGCCTGCAAAAAATGGATACGAGTCTATTAACCATGTGTCTCAACTGGTTTAGGTAGTTTTGAACAATCATTCCATATCCATGTTTATCCTAAATGTTTCAGAATCAATAACATTATTTGGTTGAGTTTTCAAAACTAGTTTTCTGAATTTTTTTTGAAAAATTATAAACTAGCTGGACAAAAATAACCACAAAAAATGATTTTTTAAATTTTTTAAAAATTATTTCCTCCTCAAAAAAAGAGAATCATATGAAAATAATGTGTTTTTTATTTTTCATTTTTTTCATGAATATAATATTCATTTATTTTTCAGAAAATGGATTCTGAAAACTCAACCAAACAAATTCATCTCCTAAGCAATCAGAAGGGCAACTATTAGTTAACCATGAGTAGGCATAGGCAAACGATTACTGGCAGACATTTATGGAATTTTACTTTAGAGCTTACATTAGGACCTCTGGATTTATCTACAAAGCCAATGCCTGACAATAGATCCAGAAACTGGTTTCTCATATCCTCCATCATCTGTAATGTTACAGGAGATAGAAAATTTTCCCAACAGAAGGCTTTTTCCTTTCCATAACGTTTTGCATCCTTCCATTCGTCAAATGCTTTGAGAAGCGCAATGTGATCGCTGCATTAGAAAGGGGTGAAATATTTTATAAAAAAAATAAAAAGAAAACAGTATGGCTTTAGTAAATAACCAAACCTGCAAGAATCACCAGCAAAGGATCTCTTTGCATCATCAGCTTCCTCTTTCCTATTTATTGGGAGGACAAATGGATCACGGTGTGCCAGAGCAGAAGCAATTGTTAATGCAGGATTAAGGCATTGAAATATTGAACCCATGAGAAGCATCTTTCCAATATTTGGGTCCACAGGCAGAGTGCACAGGTGGCGCCCTGTCAAGTAAAATTAATCAGAGGATTTTCTAAATCTATAAATTGATAGGGACTTCACGGGCATATGAGATTACATACCAAGTGGAGTGAGCTCTTCATTATCATCTAGAGCCCCAATTGTTTTAAGAAGTTCAATCGCATTTTGAACAGAGAGGGCATCTGGAGGCTGAAGTGCCTTCGCTAAAAATGATCCAATGACTCCAAGCTGCAAACTTTTAATATGCAGGCATAGCTCTTGCAAAGGTGTTCGAAGAATTTCAGGCAGTTGATACTGGGGCATCGCATCGTGGATCAATTTTGGATACAATCTATAACAAACTCCAGGTTGCACACGACCCGCACGACCACGTCTCTGCAATTGTCTCAAACATAAAACATGAAGTAAAAATGCGAGTAAGCACTCATGAAATTTAGTTCCAATAATTTTAAGAGTATGCTGGATAATTTTTTTTTCGATATCCGAGTGACCGAGCCAACTTTCGAGCACCTCGACTAATCTCAAGGCCCTGAAGTTAACGACCAGGCAATCCTCCAGTGGCCCTAAGGTGTGACTTTGGATAATTTATACAGACTTACATTTAGAATAGAGATACAATTTGTAGGTAGTAGTGAACCTGATGTGCTGAGGCCTTTGAGATCCATGATGGCAACAGACAAGCCAGCTTGTTTAGAGCATCATAACTAGTCTCCTTTGCCTTTCCACAATCTATGACGTATATAACATCATCTATGGTTATACTACTCTCAGCAATGTTTGTCGCTAGCACAATTTTTCTGCAAAACACATAAAATACACCTAAGATTTTGGAAATAAACAAGAATTTTGAAAGATTTCAGATTAGCAAAACTATCTATTGCAACACTACTATAAAAATATAAACATACAAATCAATATATTCAGAAAATTCATATCATCATATATTGAATGCTAGGGTGATGTGAACCCTTCAATCAGTACAAACCTTGAAGAACGGCTCCACCAAACAGTTTCCCAAGAGAGTCTAGATTTTCTCAAATAGAGAACAAAGTGAGAGTACAGCAACACAAAATATTGTTATATCATTGAATAAGATTAAAGTTAGCTGAGACGGGCAAGGAAATTGATACCATCAGCCATTCAATCTACACAGTAAAAGGGAACAAGGGATGAAGGAGCACAACACCTTTAAAAACCAAGATGCTCACTAGGACAAATATAATTCATTACTACAGACCATGGAACAGCTCAATACAATTAGATTTCTGTCATCAGACAGTATCCAAGTTTATGCCCACTAGAACAGATTCAACATGAATGACACAGATGGTTTAAATAGAGAACTAAGAAAATATGTAATGCTGTCACTCGACAAAGTTTAAGTAATTCTGAATAGTGACCATGACCATGATTTAACTTATGTTGTCTTCTGTATATTTGCACACCAATACCAATCAGTGAAAAGAAGAAGAAAACAAAAAAGAATAAACAAAAAACTATCCTTGATTACTAATGAAATGGCCTTTGATAGGGCCGTGTGGAGAAGAAGGATTCATGTAACCGACCCCATTTGATGGGACTTAAGGCTTGGTTTGGTTTGGTTTGGTAAAAAACCATCCTTGATGATGAATCACCTTAAGTTTGAGTACACAACTAAGCAATTGAAGAGACAAGAAAAAATACATGACTTTGGAAAAAATCCAAATGCTAAAAATAAATTTAATTCATTCACTAAGGATAAAAAAAAAAAAAAAGTACCATAAATCTTTACCAAAAGATAGAACCTCAACAAGAAAGATGGATACCTCACATTGGCAGGTGGGCGATCAAATATTTCACGTTGATTGATGGTAGGCATTGAACCATGAAGAGGAAGAACAAGAAACTTGCTGGGATCTCTAAGTAAACTGTTTGCTTTAATTTTTTTAAGCAGCTTAGAAATGTCATCCCAACCAGTGAGGAATACAAGAATGGCTCCATCACCTTCACGACGACAGATGTGTTCTATTGTTGATTCCACCTACAAGAGATTAATGTATCTTTTAGGCAAAGAAGCATTTTCAAGGTAAGAATTAACACCAATATGACTTGTGAGAACCTTCTAATATGTTCCAAAGAGCTTTACAAGTATGTTCAACAAATAAATGAAAATGCTACTAGCATAAAATTGTTCAATGATGCAGTTCAAACCTTATACCTTCTTCTTTTTTTCTAACAAATAAATTTGTACTTCAAACTCATCTGAGGAATTTTAAACGCAACATATCGAATTAATAATAATAACAGCACCATGATGCCCAAAGTTCCAACATCATATTTCTCTTAGTTTCCCACAAATAAAAAAGGGCTGTACTCAATTCATAAGGCTCCCCGCTCACAACAAGGTCTAGGACAGGAATAAGCGGGCAACCTTTCCCCAAACTATTTGTAGAGAGATCGATTCCAGGATTCAAACCCACTCCACAACGCTGGGAGCAGATAGCATTTGTCATTGCTCCAGATCATGACCTCTAGACTTCTTTCCTCATCACCCATCAAGAAGAAAGAGCTTACCCTGTGTCACCTTCAGCAAACAAGATCAGGTTCAAGAAGGGAATCCTAGACACCCCTCAAACTTGTTTAAATTAAAGGAGTAGCCTTATTATAAATATTTGTCCAGCTCCAAAGTGTCACTCCAATATCTTCCTCAAGTAACAATCTATTTGACAATTCAAATGTAAATGCTCAAATGTCCAGTATCTAGGTAGTTGGCTGGTGTGCCACACCACAAACTTCCCTCTTACATGGGAGCTTCTAATTCCACACACAACTCTCTCAGTTCACACACCGTTTTAGGTTCGAAAGTTGTTTTCCAACAAAATTAAATGGTTTGGAAATCAACTTCGGAACCAAAGGTATAGCCTAATCATAAGGTTTCGTTTGAAAGTTGATTTTCAAACCATGCAATTTTGTTCGGAAGTTGATATCCAAACCAAAAAAGTGTGTGAATTGAGACAATGTGGTGTGTGGAAATAAAGGGCCTGTTTGGTAGAGCTGTGGGAAGCTGCTTATAGCTTATGCCAAACAGCTTATAGCTTATAACTTTCAGCTTAAGCTGATTTCCAGCTTATTCTCTAAGCATATCCAGCCCAGCTCACAGAATAAGCTGATTTCCAACTTCCACAAAGCTATAAGCTATAAGCATAAGCTAAACCAAACATATCAAAACAGCTTAAATTAAGCTATAAGCTGATTTTAAGCCCTGCCAAACAGGGCTAAAAGCTCCCCTCTTACATCTAGTGGAGTAACCCTATACCACCAAGTTTCATGGACGACCTTTGTACCATTTTATAGTCAAGCTTTTTCTATGAAACTGCATAACTAAAAGCTAAATTCCTTTTTTTTTTTTTTTTTGTTTGATCAGCAACAAAAGAATAATTTTATTAAAATGGAGAGAAGAGATACAATGGAGAACAAGAAGTCCTCAAAAGTGAAAACCAAAAGCTAAATTCATTTTCGCGTTAGTATGCATTTGGAAATTGAATAATCCTTCTAACCTCAAGCAAGCACAATCTAGAAAAATATCGCAGACAAAATAACATTAATCTCATTTTTTCCAGGTCCGTAAGGATTCTAACTAAGGGTTTAACTACAAGAGAAAACAATATTCGTGTGTTTGTGTGTGTAACTGGCAACGATTGACATTGGTACTGCCATAACACTATGGTTGCTTCCTAAGACTATACAAGAGAACTTCATGTCAACGGTAAAACAGGTGCTTCAAAAGGGTTGAAACTTGAAAGAATCATGAAGATACATACAAGACCCAAATCAAGTTGTGAGCCCGACCAAGCTTCAAGAGATTGTCTAGTAGTCGTGTTGCAGCTTTTGTAGTGAGAATCAATGTCAACATCCTAGAGAGAGAGAGAGAATCAAATAAGTATTTCATATAAGAACAGAAGAATATTCTGAAAGACAAAACAATCATAGCATGATATATTCTCTTGGAAAATAAAATGTTCAATTAAATGCAAGTAAAGCTGCAAAACTGACTGTTAATTACTTGAAAAGTTAAAATCAGTCAATATTGAATGTTGACCAAACTAAGTATTAGAACGAATCCTTCTATAGTATCAACTACACAATTTATGTAGAGCAGGACATGCTTCTTAACTCCAATGGTTGCATCTATGCATACAATTGGGCTGTTTGACTGCTGGAAGATTAACTACTTGGTTGAAAATGCACGCGGCATATCATATAAAACTATATGAAGATGAAATTAAAAAGTTAAAACAGTCCAATTATAACACACACACACACACACAACAAAAAAGAAAGAAAGAAAGAAACAGCAGGGAAAGGTTAAGCAACTTATAATGGTGAAAGACAAAATTAGAAAATTACTCACAAAATTTTACTGGACACATGAATTATGATAGGAGTCCAAGTTAAACCAACAATCAAGGCTTGATTAGTATTGTCTTGCTTTTATAATGCAACGCAAAAATTATAATGTTCGTTACTGCAGCACTCATTCACCCCTTCGAGGTTTGTTTCAAATACATTCTACTATGCTGATACAAAATTACTTCTTAAAAACATGAAATCAAAATCTTCATAATTATCATAATAATTAATTCATTCAAGTACAGGTGAACATTAGTTACGTGATACTTGGGCTAATTGGATCTTAGAAGAGTTCAATGTTATTATACGCTGAATGAAGGCCATGATTCACTAATGATTTTTGGCTCTCAAGATTTTTCTTAATGATTGTATTCTCATTAAGGAGGAGGAGGAGGAGGAGGAGGAGGAGGAGGAGAAGAAAATTCTAAGAATCTCTGCCGAAGATCCCTTTAAAACATCCATATAGGTTAAAGGGTTGCACCAAACAACCACTCAAAAATCTTAGATGTTGCCAAGTTCTCTGAAGTGAACATTCATTGATGTTGGGGCACATAAATTTCTATGGGCTACCAATGCTCCTACCACTTTGACCAAGACTCCCAAATCTTTTTAAAACTCGTACCAATAGACTGAATTAATCTACTCAAGGCGATGGCAATGTTACCAAAAAATGTTATTACCCAAGCGATTTACGTTTTGCAACACACCATTCTGAAACATGGTATACTTCAAACCCAAAATGTAGAATTCAGTGGTCCAAAGTGATCCCAAAATTTTTGCCTATTTTTTCTCTTAAAGGTTTCTGTAGGAATAAATTTTTTTTTTTTTTTTTTTTGTAAGTAGGAGAAAAAAGAATCATATACAATGAACTAAAAGCTAGGAGAGTAGAGCTTTGGCAGGATAAGATATAAAAATAGGCCATAATCCTCTAGAAATGTATGATTACATAATTAATTTAAAGTACCTTAAATTCTAAAAGTGTAATCTACACAAGCTTACCCCTATCACATCATATTTTAGATCATGTGTCATTTCACATTCCCATTCTATGTACAGGAACTATCTGCATTCCAGGTAACATTGGGCCACGTACAAGGACCCATAAAAGCGCCCTATTCATCTCATTATATAATTTTGTGTTGTAAATAACTACTACAGGGGTATTTTAGATAGATATGTTAAAAACAATAATCATGCCTCAAACAATTCAGTCATAGGATCTTTCTTAGACTCTTGTTGTCTCCTCCTCCTTGAACTCCCTTGAAAGTTGTCAAATTCTGATTTGATACTGTAACGAGTTTTCTCCAACACGTCTTCAAGAAACAACTCTGCCACAGGGAACGTGAGGCCCTGCCAAAAAATCATAGGAATATCATACCATGCGTAAAATAAAAATGCATTTTACAAATTCCAGAATACATGTTCTACAACCATGATGAAACCAAAAACAATACCGGGATATGAATAGTCGGGGCATTTCCAAAGTATTTGGAGAATAATTCAGCATTAATGGTCGCACTCATTAGAATAAGACGGAGATCTGGACGACGAGGAAGAAGGTCACGCAAAATTATTAAGAGAAAGTCCTCATTCATGCCTCTTTCATGGATTTCATCCACTAGCAAATGGCTAACTCCAGTTAAAACAGGGTCCTGAACCTGTAGTTTAACATGACAAAAAAGAATAAAATGTCAATATGCATTTCATAAGAAGCATAACCACAATAAGAACTTATGAACTCCCCCATAAGCTAATTGCAATAATTCATTATTGAAACCATGTACACTACATAGAAGCATAAATGCACTTCACGCTTTAAATTGTACATTTCCAAAATTACCCCTATAAGTCTAATCAATTTATAATTTAATCAAATTTCAATTCCCTAACAGCCTCAGCTTTTTTCCCCCCATTTGATGAAGAAGCTGCAACCTACCCTATTAAGAAAACTTTTATTTGTTGAAAACTGCTATTTTGGCAGACTCGATCTTTATGAGCCCTACATTTCTCACTGCTTTTGCTAAACTCCACTCCTCTTAGTCTTTAACAACTCATTACTCCTGAAACTTTATTTTTAAGATTTCCAGAGTGGATTTTATATGTGTGAACATTTGTATTCATGCTCCTAGTATTTGCAGGACTTAACACACACACACACACACACACACACACACACACATAAATAGCATAGTTTAAAGAATTGAGATGATAAAAAAAAAAAAGATTTTAAAGGATTGATTTTTGCCAAAGGAATCGAAGTTGCTGAGGTGGAAGTGGTGAGCTTAGCTTACTCAAGGCTTCTTATCTTCAACAGAATTCAGTCTGTTTTGAATGTGATGCTTATCTCATGCTTAGCACAGTTTTTAGAAGTACTCCTATCTTCCTTGGCTTCTAACTTCCCCTCTTAGTGATACAATAATATCGCTCAGAAAATTCAAGACATTGACTTTTCAAATATTCCTAAAGATTTCATGATCCAGACCATGGCTTGGCAGAAGGGAAGGGTACTTTAGAAATCCAGTCATGGTCCTTCAAACTAAAAAACTATGTGCCTTGGCACAATGGCCTTTTTTTTTTTTTTTTGAGATTGGTAAATAAACTCACTAAAAGTGCCAAAAGAGGAGTGCAACTTTTGCGCAAAGGGGTATACAGAAGCCAACTATACAGCATCTACAAAAGATAACTCCCTATAAAGCCAACAAAAGATAAAGAAGATTCATGAAATTCCCTTTCTAGCCAAAATTTGAAAGTGTAAAAGATGTATCTTAAGTGCATGTATAACCATTTTTACTTCCTTAAAGGTACACTATTTTAGCTCTCTCCAAATACACTGCATCAAAAACAATGTTGCCACTTTCCATGCTTTCTTCACCTCTTTACCAGCTCTCATAGAAGAGATTATCGAAGCCAGCATAACCCAAACAGTCCATACATAGAAAATAGCATGCTCCACCACTCTCTCACCACATCACAACATAATAGAAGGTAATTAACTGACCCTCAGCCTTCCTACACATGCAACACCACTTGGGGAGCGTTTTACCAACCTTCTTCAAGTATATAAAGTCAGAATAGAATCTAATCTGCAGTCCACAGCAAAAAAACAGAACATACTGGGAACCCCAACCTTTCAAATACATGTCCAAGAAAATAACCACTTACATTCCCACTCATCAAAAGACTAAAGGATTTGACAGCAAATTTCCCAAATGCCTACCGTTGGCTTCTGAAGACATTTACTCTATGTAAGGATGGAAGAATTCTGATCTTACTGTGAAAGGAACACAAGAGTTAGGGTTTTCTCTTACTAAAAGGGATCAAGGTTGTGCAGACCAGTGAATTTAGACCTCAAATGGGTTTGTGTGGCTGCAGCTTCGAAGAGTAGACTTAGTGAGAAATTTCTCATAAAATTTAGTGGAAATGTTATAGGGTGAAGTTTCTAAGTCTATCTAATAGGGGGGAGGTATGTTAAGGTGGAAGTGTAGGATGGAGGTAATAGGGGCGGTGTTCATACCAGCCATGGAGGGTAGTGAAGGAAGGCTTGACGTGGTTGGAGGAGTTTTGAATGTCATTTTGTTCAATCAGGGGGCAGAAGCCAAGGAGGCGCATGAAGGATGGTTTGATGTGGCTAGAGACTTTTAAGAAGTTTTGGATGCCATTTGGTTCAATCAGATCAGGGGGCAGAAATCTATTTGAGCCATCAGCTAGCCCCAAGGTTATTTTGGACTGAAAGATAGCTCATGTAAAAATCATTTATAGCTTCAAATAGGTATAGGTTGCCAAAATGTAAATAACCTCGTGTTATTTTTAACATGTTGAAGCACTAGTTTTGCAATGGACCTGCTCCGTGCCAAGCACAAAAATTGGGTGCTTCTGAGGCATTGCATAATTCAAACCCACCCATCATTATAGTAGCATTTCTGACTGGGGTTTTTGGTGACAAGTCCCATGGATAGGATTTGTAGTAGATTACATCCCATGACTTTTTAGTTAACACAAAAGTTCCCATTGATTTTAGTCTTCAACAAGTTAAGCCTCGTTTTTAAATTTTAAGCAAAGATTTGGATATTATTTCCCTTACTGCAGCACATCTTACAACGCCACTTGTGTTGCTTACCTGTCAAGTTAGTGTTTTCTATTTTTTTCCTCTTCTTTTCAAACTTAAAAAGTCATAACTTTCATTGTACACATCCATTTTTAATAAAATTTGTATGCTTGAAATCCACTCGTCGAGATCCATCAAAACAAGATTGATATTGGATTTAAAATTATGTAGGAAAAAAAAGAACTGAAATTTTTTGCCCTTTTCATGTTTGAGTAGCTGAGAAATTTTGCAGTTAAATAGTAGGGAAAATTCTCAGTAAACAGTAAAATTTTATGTAACAGTGAAATTTCTCAGTTAACAATGAAATTTCTCAGTTTTTTTTTTTTTCTTCAAAGTTTTTAATATACAATATAAATCTTGTTTAATAGATCTCCTCAAATAGGTTCCAAAAATATAATTTTGTGAAAAAACAGATCTGTAGAACTAAAGTTACGAAATTTTAACGTTTTAGATTAAAAAAAAAAAAGTATACTTGCCTCCAAGTTGTTTATGTCCACCTCACATTTTAATAACATAAGAGTATTTTGGTCAAGCGATGATGCGTGGAACTTAGTGGGTTAACAAAAAAATCATGTGACTTAATTAATCTATTAAAACTGTAGATTATTATGGGACCTATACAAAATTTACCCTATCTTAGTTTAGGTAATTTAACCAATGGAGACTTAGAAACTTTGCAGGATCCTTATGCATAAGTTCCAAAACTTGATATGAGGGCAACATGAAAATCAAGCACCACAGTAAACAAATTCCTACACAATAAGAAATTTAAAAAAAAAGGAAAAGAAAAAGGATGCACAATATATATTTGAAAATGCATAATATAATCCAAATAACTTTAGGAGCCTCTAACAGAAAAAATAACATGTGTGAGAGGAATCACATTACCAGCTTTCGAAGCAACACTCCAGTGGTGCAAAATAGCAACCGTGTTTGAGCTGAGCATTTTGATTCCAGGCGGATCTGGTAACCAACACTTTCACCAAGACTCTCTCCCCTTTCAGAGGATATTCGAGCTGCAACAGAAATTGCTGATATACGACGAGGTTGAGTGCATATTATGTTGCAATTGGCACCACGAAGAGATGAAATCTCATCCTCAAGAATGAATTGAGGGAGTTGTGTAGTTTTGCCACAGCCTGTCTCTCCAGAAACTACCAATACCTACATTGCCAATCAAAACTTGTAAGAATGAATGGCAACCAAGTAAAGAGTTTTAACTGTAGTAACTCACATTAGTACAGGAAAATCATGTACAATGCAATGAACATAGTAATTAGTTGATAATCCAAGAAATTCATTGGTATGAAGCTGATGCCAAACAATTCATAAAATACATGTTTCGGGGACACAAACTGCAATATATGACTAATTAAAAAAGAAGAAGAAAAGATATCAACCACCCACATGTACAGACCTAATGCCAATTGAATGCATTTTTCCATATAGCCCAATACTATACACCTTTTTAAACATATTTCTAACTATAAAATAAAAATAATAATAGAAAGAGAAACATTTTATACGTGAAATCCACAAAAAAGAAGAAAAAGAAGAAAGAGATTAATAGAGCTTTGTTGGTTGAGTATAACATACATGGTGCCTTACTCTCAACCCAATGCATGTACAAGCAATCTCCAAGGAACATCTTAAGCACTCTGTCCTAGCTCGTCCATCTCCACTCATGGCAATACATTCGAACTTCTCTCAATCAACCTAGCCAAGCAGATTCTCCACTCAAACCTAATTTTCCTATAATCTACACTTCATACTTCATTCTTCAAAGGCACCACAATATACCTATTCTAGCCTAGGTCTAGAGTAGATCCTAGAAACCCCCTTAGCATTGTTGTAGATTATGGGGCGCTCAAATAACCACATGACCTCCCACGAAACCACCAAGATCTTGTGACTTAGTGGCCAAAGTTGAGCACTAATCAAGGTACCAATCTCCCTCAAGGGACTTACACTTGACCGGTCTTATAGCGAGAGAAAGAGAATAGGGGAATCTCTATTAGAAGATAGTCCCAAACCATTAACAAGAAACATAATTACAACTGCCAAAGCGTATGAAGATTTTGGTGCTAATACCCAATAGTGACTATTGACTACAATTTATCGAGCCAAGAAAAGGAGGCCATTTGTCCTCTTGCCCTCGCTCGGGCACTTGACCAAGTGTACTAGATTTCATGGCCTGATTCTCCTATATCTAGAGCCTCCATCCCCATCCACAAAGACATCCACTCATCTCCATCCCCAACCATGGAGGCTCCGATTCTTTATCTCCTAACCTCCATTGTTCTCTCTCTCTCTCTCTCTCTCTCTCTCTCTCTTTCCAGCTCTGAAGATCGACTCTGCTCTCATCCCATCCACCCTTCGACGACTCAGCACCATCTCAACACCAGCCATAATTCCCAAAAGGCTCCCTCCACAAATCTTGCGTAGCATCCATCACCCATACATTCAAAAGAGAATATGAATGCTATCAAAATATTAAACAAAGCGGGCTATGGAACAAAAAGGAATTGGGTGACGAACAATTGAAGATTAGAAATACTAGTTTATTTAGGAACCTTAATTTCATTAGGATTATAGTTTTATTTTTGTTTCCTGATTGGATAATGCTTATGGGCCATATATATGAGGATGAGTTGTATTGAACAGCTACATTATTTTGGTGTAAGATTGAGAATTATTCGAATTTCCTCTGTTTCTCTCCCTCTCTGTATAATTCTATCTTTGTTATTTCTTGTTCTTTTGATAGTTCTCATTATTTCTCCTACAGGTGTTAGATGAAAGACATTTATTTATGAATTATGGGGGGATTGCTCAGACGGCTAGTTTTCTCACTAATGTTTGATGACTACCCAGATGATGTTGTAGAATGCAATGCAAGTTCCTATTAATTAGTCTTTAGTTTTTTTTTTTTTTTCTTAATGCAAAATGATTCATTCATAGCAGTGAAATCGAATTTGAACTTATATGACAAAACAAAAAAATAAAACACATAGCACACAAAGTATTTCCACACCCAAAAAAAAAAAAATGAGGGTACGATTGTCTACCATGTCCCCCTCGTGAGAGCAGGGAGCCTTCTGCATTGGATACGACCTTTTTTACTACACAAAGTACTAAAATTGAAAGTTGACCAGATACAAAATTTGACAAACTTGATTACTTGAGTGAGTCTCAACGATAGAGTACACACTAATATGTCAACAAATGCAAGCATCTATTAAAAATTCAACCTGATTTGCGGCAACAGCTTTTAAAAACTCAGATTTCACTTTGAATGCAGGCAGCCTTTCTCTGAACGAGCGCATTGCCTTTCCGCTGTCACGGGCCTGCAAGCAATAACTAACTTAGAGATACCAAGAGGACTCTTGCATTAATGTCGAATGCTCCAGGTTTTACAGCATACATAACAGCTAGAAATATCATGTTATGTACCTTCATTTTCTCTTGTCTTTCTTTGAGTTCAACACTAAGTCTCTCGTTGCCAGTATCAATCTCCAACACAGAGACTGGTTGTAAAATATCTACATCAGGCACCGACTGTTTGGCAATCTGAGAGGATGCACCAGGGACATTATCTACAGAAACTGTCCCTTTTGAGCTATCCAATAGATTCCCAACTTTTCTCTCAATTTCTGTAGACATTCGTATCTGCAAAATGGTAGAAAATGAAGACTAAATACAAATCTTAAGCAACAATACAACATTTTGTGGCATGCATCATTCGCACCTCTTTCTGTGTGGATCCATGACGTTCATCAAGATCTGCACGGTAATTCGGCAATGGAACTTTGCTCACAACAAGTGTCTGCCCTTTGTTATACGCATGGCTTTCTTTCCACAAATACAAAACCATGAAAAAGGAATCATAAAGAAAGCTTTTTTCCCATGTTTTGATAAGTAGGATCATAAAGTAAGCTTACTTGCAGTTGCTAAATTAAAAGACTATTTCTTCAAATCAGAGCATGTGATTAATCAGCACTCCCATTGAAAATAGAAGTTCATGCACGGCATTTTACATATTGACACGTGGACAGCAGAACTGTCTTAGTAGAGTTAAGCATAGGGGCGGCACAATAATCTTGGGAGCCTTAGGAAAAATCTCAAATGAGGCTTTTTTATATTTAAATAATATTTTTTAAATTTTATATTGAAAAAAAATAATATTCTAGCATTTATTTCTTCAAATCAGAGCACATGATTAATCAGCACTCCCATTGAAAATAGAAGTTCATGCACAGCATTTTACATATCGACACAAGAGGACAGCAAAACTGTCTTAGTAGAGTTAAACATGGGGCGGCACAATAATCTTGGGAGCCTTAAGAAAAATCTCAAATGAGGCTTTTTTATATTTAAATAATATTTTTAACATTTTATATTGAAAAAAAAATATTCTTGCATTTATTTTCTTTGCATATGTATTGTAACAATTAGGATGGGTTTTTTTGGGTCTATAGTAAGATGGGATGTACTTCCTTTGGTACTGGGGGACCTTTGTATAAGAAGGTTTTTATTTTGTTGAACCTTTAGGGCATATTTGATTACAAGAATTATAGCATATGATTGGGATTACTAGTCCATAAACTTACAATCACATGTTTGATTGTAAATTTTATTCACCGGATTATATGTACGGTGAATATTCAATCCGACAAAATTAACAAATTTTTAATATTGAGAGAGGCTAAGAATCATAATTTCAAGTATGAATGAAAAAAAAAACAAAATGAACACATAATAAATGGTTATCTCACTAATTTAATTGGATAACTAATCCTACACTAATTCATGAGATTATTAATCATTTCACTATTAATCATGTTAATCAAACAAGCCCTTAGGTAATAAGTTTTACCCTTTTTGTAGGGCCATTTGAACAATAAGTGTTATATTCAACTTTTATTATTGGCAGCCATGAACAAAAAGATTTTTGATTTTGTTGGCCTTTAGATGAAGACATTTTTTACAGATCATTGGATAAAGAGCTGTTTAGACAGGGCTTTTATTTTGAAGGACCTTCAGACAATAAGTTTTTTTTCCTAGAACCTTCTGAGACAAAAATCAAAGAGTAAAATTTTGGGACCTTCACAAATTGGGGCCTATGAGAGCACCTAACTTGCCTAAGGGATAGGCCAGAGGCAGCTACCTATCATGCGACTCCCAGCCACTAAATTTTTTACACAAATTTGAAAGGGGAAATTACAATTCAGCGTATGCTTTCAGGGAAAAAAAAAAAAAATCAAATTAGTGAACTTTAATAATTACTTATAAACTTTTCCATGAATTTGTAAATATTTTATGAAGATACCACTTACTTGCAATTTTCCCAATTTATAATTCCTAATACCAAATACCAACTTTTGAATACGATTTTGCTAATATTTCATTTTACTCATTCTTTCTGTATACTTGTTTCATATAATCACAAATGTACATCATAAAAGAACCAAAAAAATAAAAATAAAAAATAAAAAAGAACAAGAAGAATAAGATCACTAATCTATAAACTGGATGGCAATTTAGAACAGTAATGGTCAAAAATATTATATTATCGAAAAGATCTGAATTTTGATACAAACTTACAAGTAAAGCCCTAATTCGTAAGCCATATCAGACAAAATTTGCTGGTCCCCTCGACTGTAATTACGCTTGATTATCATCTCCTGTTCTCCGCCTCTCTTCATCTGCTCCATTTTACCCCACCACTCATTCTTATCCATAACCTCCATCTGACAAAACCACCACCGCCATTAAAACCAAAATCACAAACACACACACACACAAATATATACAAACCATGCAATTGAGATTTGTACCTCAGCTGCTTTTTGGCCCAGACGCTGGGCTCGCCAGACAGGGTCCCACCACCGCTGCTCGCCGCGTCCTCGTCCTCCTCCGCCACCACCACGGCGGCCTCCACCGCCGCGACCGGCGGGGCCTCCGCCGCGACGGCCGCCTTGGAAGTTGGGCCTGTAAGACATGGAGGTTGTGGAGATCAGAATACGAAACCTACTAGTGGAGAGAGTCTTGTAGAGGAAAGCGCAGTGTGTGGGAGTGCTGAGAAAATGAAGAGACATTAAACACACGTGTGGGGGGCATTTGGGGCAGTGCCTCATAACATGACCATAAGATGTTGGGAGTTTCTATATACACACACCTAATCCCCTTTTTGCACACCATTTTCACTACACACACTAAAAAAATTAATTCCTAATTAGTTTCCTCACTACACACAGGGTGAGTTCCAAATGTACCCTCATACACACACACACACACCCGACCCCAAATACACACACCTATTGAATCTGAAGCACATCTTCAACCTTGAAGCATTCCATCACATACAAGCTGAAACACCTATTGAAATAGAAGCACATCTTCAATCGTGTGCAAATACATTGAAGCATTCCATCTCATTACCGTGTGCAACCCAGGTGTGCAAATACATTGAAGTATTTCATCTACGAAGCTGCATCGCATTGAAGCATTCCATCAGATTTTCAATCCTTATTAGGTGAGTTTACTTTTGAATCATCATTCCTATTCAATCCTCATTTTCATCTGTAATGTAGAGTTTTTCACTTGGAATATAAAGTTTTTGATTTGGAACCGTCGTTCGGAACGGGTTAACTGAAATATAACAATGTGTTCGGACGTAGGAATTCGAAAATAATCAATAATTTCATCAGTAGATTTCCGAAAATGTTACATTGTTTCGATAGTCAACTTCCGAACAAATTGAATTTGGACAACACTCAACTTCCGAAATTATGTTTTTGTTTCGGATTTCAACTTCTGAACAGAATATGTATTTTCGGTTGTGAACTTCCGAACAAGTTTTTTTTTTTTTTTTTTTCCCTTCTTAATTAAAACACTTAATTATAACACTTAATTAAAACACTTATTATAATTTAAAACACTTATTATAATTAACACACATACACACACTCTCATTGATTTTACACACACTCTATTTATTTACACACACTCTCTTTATTTACACACACACACTCATTACACACACTTATTATTTTTTGCAGATAATATAGATTCTGAATATCAACAGCGTGTCCCACTTACTGTTTCAAATAGATGACGTCGTGAATTGGATGTAGACCATGAACGGGGACGAGGGCGTGGGCGAGGACGAGGTCAAGGTCGTAGATGAGGTCGTGATCCAGTTTCGGTAGAATATGATATTCCCAGTGCCAGTCAAAGTCGGAACCGAAGCCAAAGACGAGTTGAAGGTTATGATATGCCTGACATTGTTGTGGAGGATACCTCTTTACCTGATTCTCCTCTTGTCCAGGAAGAGTACCTTACTCATGCTTTTCTAGGTGGACCGACTGATCCATCAATACTGCGGAGTTTCAATAATTATGTGGCTGCAGCTATTTGGCACGGGGAGGTAAACATTCCTCAATAAAAGTGAAATTCATTTGTATATGAGTTTTTTTTTTTTTTTTGTGTGTTGTATGGTAGTTTGTAATGAGATATTATTTGTGTTGTAGGAACGAGGGCCCCTAAAGTGTCATAATCACTCTTCCAAGATCCTTGCATGGCCATGGTGGTTAGTAGAGAATAACACCAGATTCAAAGCCATTATTGAGCAGTCTGGACTGTCACAGTTAGCTCGTTGCACTTATCGGTTCATCAACAAGCTTCTAATCTCCAGTTTTGTTGAGAGATGGCAACTTGAGACGAACACATTTCACATAACAGTTGGTGAGATGACCTTGACCCTGGATGATGTTGGCACTATTCTTGGCCTTCCCATTGTAGGCAAATCAGTCAGCATACCAGATGTGACAAATCATCATGGAGTTACATTACTCGTTTATGGCTTGGGGATTAATGAACGTGCAGCACATGAAGAGGTTTCTTCTGCTGGTGGCAATTCAGTCAGGCTTGAATGGTTGCGAAGTCAGTTTGCTGGTGTCACAGATTCAGACCCCGATGAGGCTATACAGTGCGCTGCTAGAGCTTATTTGTTGTTTCTGTTGGGATGTACACTCTTCAGTGACAAGAGTGGCGGCAGGGTTCTCGTTGTTTACCTTGGCTTATTGATGGATTTGGGATCCATACATATTTACGCCTAGGGTGCTGCTGCATTAGCATTTTTATACAGACAGTTGGGGTATGCTAGCCGGTTTGGGGTTAAGCAGATGGGTGGTTATATGACTCTTTTGGAGGCGTGGATTTATGAGCACTTCCGAGCATTCCGACCTCATTAGAACATGGGCTACAATGAAGACATGCCACACGTGTACCATTGGGCATCTAGGAGAGAGGCGGGTTCCTCCATTGAGCATTTGAAATCTTTTCGAGCCAAGCTTGACAGTTTGGTAGCTACTGATGTAAGTTTACTCATCCTGCGATAATTTTAACACTTCCATTTATCTTACCCTTTATGTACTTTAATTCAAAAACACTTTATGTTTACAGGTTATTTGGGATCCATACCACAGCTGCAGAGACCGGCATCCATATAACCCGGTTACATTCTACCATGGATGCTTAAAGTGCTTAGACGTTGTCGAACCCTATCATCCAGATAGAGTTTTGAGGCAGTTTGGCAGGGTTCAAACCATTTCAGATGCACCGCTAGCTCCCAGTTGTGGTGCGCGAGGCAACATATCTGCACGATATACAGTCATGTACAGATACTTGGATAGGATCTGGGAGGCTTGGGATAACCACTTGTTATCTGAGCAACGGAGGAGCACACCAGTTCGTCAGCCTTGGCAATGTGTACTGGGTTACATAGATTGGTATAAGAATATCATGCACCTATATGTCGAGCACACTGATGAACTGCGTGTCCATGACCATCAGGATTTCAGCGAACATGCGGATGTAATCTATTATCCTCTCTTATGCATATGTAACTTACTCTTTTTTTTTTTTTTTTTTTTTTTTTCTCTGATATGTTCCCTAAAATGTGATATTCTTTGCAAATGCAGCGTATTGCATATGCACTGCAGATTTCACATCCTATTATTGACGCTGGTTATCAGGAGGGGATTCGACATCCTTATCGACTTTACCAGGCTATCGAGAGTATGATGCATGTCCTTGAAGGTCAGCACATTGACGAAGCTGGACTTAGTTCTGCTGGACCTAGTTCTGCTGGAGGTCGCTTTCCATCTTCGACATTGACATACAGTCGTAGGCCTAGGCGTAGGCATACAGCTGATTCGTGACATGTTATTTTGTTAGTTGGTTCATTTTTTTGGGTGTTTTTTGTAAGATGACATTGTTGTAATGGTAACAGTAGTTAATATTTTCTTATTAGAATGGAATGGCAACAATGGTATTGTAATGACATTTTATTATTATAATGGAATGGTAACAATGGTCGTTGATTTTGTAAATTATATTTTCTTATTACAATGGAATGGTAACAATGGTCGATAACATTCAATCCACATTGCAAAACATAACACATCAACATCAAAACATAACACAATGGTCGATATCTGTTGGTTTTATATGTGCAATCCATAATTAATATACGTGGGAAAGACCGAAATAAGTCCAAACTGGTAGGATGTGCCCAAAACAAGTCTGTCACAGTCATCGTGGACTCTTCAGACCGATGGCGCTCAATGTAATTATACTTGGCCAATTCACCAAATAAGTGTTGCATCTGTGATCTTCCAGCTCTCTGTACCACCCTGTTTCGATGGCGTACATTGTAAATGGTTTTAAGTATGCTTACATTGAGGGTATCTCGCTGTTTCAAGGTTACTAGGATTTCTTTTGGCCGAACCATGCTCTTTAACATATCCATTAACAATGCTTTCTCATCCTTTGATAGCCTCCCCGCATATGAATGTCCCTCGAGGTGCTCTGCAGGTGGATGATTATGCAATCCGCATACTACGGTCAATGTCCATTGAACATGTGTGGTAAACCTGTGAGCCCTCATATCAAAAGGACAACCACACTTCTTCGTACCGATTATTCTCGATGTATCGTTGCCATCATGTTTTAACTTCTTTGTTGCTCTATATTGGCCACTCCTCTCACAAGCAAGATACATCCTGGGTCACCATAGTCTGATGTTTTGATTACAATGACCAAACCATTTCTCTTTCCAACTTCACGTACCCAGTTGAGCAATTCATCCTTACTTTTGAATACCTACAAAGTTAAATAAATATTATCAAACATTTACATTTGGTAAGCAATTCGAAACATAATCGTTATAATTTCGTAGAGTGAACCTGTTCAGTTGTGAATTGAGTGGTGTAATCTAACACAAAATCTGCGCAAACCTGACTTCCTTGAGTTGACACATATTCCTGCATGTTTTGTATAACATTACAAATTTTTAATGGCATTATAAAGATTAATTTGCAATTTGAAACTGTAAATTTGGTATGCAGTTTGCAAATTTGGAATATAAAATGGGAAAAATTTTTTTTACTTCATTCGGAAGTAGTTGTCCGAATTTATTTTCAAATTTCGGAAGTTGAATGTTGTAAAAGTTAACTTTGTTCGGACAACAACTTCCGAATTTAAATACCTTGTTCGAATAACAACTTCTGAAATTTATTACTTTGTTCGAACAATAACTTCCGAAAATAAATAATTATTTCAGTAGTAGATTTCCGAACCAAATAACACAATTCAGCTCTGGTTATCCGAACGACGCTGGGAAAAAAAAAAATTAAATTCACATTTCCTTCGCTCTGTTTCATATGAACACTTATTTGCTGATTTTCAGAAGGCAAATCCTCCATAACAATGATGTTTTCCTTACGAATGATGAAAGTTGATGAATGAGTGCATTGAGAAGCTGCAGTGCATGTGCAATACGAAAATGCCAAAGCCCTTTGGTTTCACTTCTAACTCAATGAACTTCGAAGAAGCTATGAATGACTCTGCTTTCACTTCTAGCTCAATGAAGCTACAAACACGATGCAACAGATGTGAACTCTAGAGGAAGGTGTGCATTGAGATGTTTTGAATTAACAATGGTGTCTAAAATAGTAATTTCACTTAGGGATACAATTGTAATAAAATTAAATATCATTAAATGTGTGCAAAGAGGGTATTTGGTGTGTGTAGATAGAAGCTCCCTAAGATGTTGGTGCCAACGCTTGGCTTTACTGTGATTAGAGCAACAAACGAACTTAGCTGAATAGTATTAACTCGGTTTGTTTAGCTGGTTTGAAAATTTGATTGTTTTAATTAATTTTTTGGTTTTTTTAATTATTTTAATTTGATTAAACAAAATTATATTTGAAAATATAATCATTCTGTTTGGTTTCAGTTTTCAGAATTCACTTTTCAAGAAATTCCTATTTTTTCGTTTTTCGTATTTTTTTTTGTTTTACTGAATTTTTTTAAAAATATTTTAAGCATTTTTTTTTAATTTTTAAATATACCTAACATTAATACACTTAAAAAATATAATATTTATGATTTTAAAAAAAAAAACTCACTAGATATAAAAAATACAAAAATCGGTACATTTTTCATATTTTTTTTGTGTTTATTAATTTTTTAAAATATTTTTTCACAAATATTTTATTATTTAGATTCGTCTAAGTAAGGTGCATCTAAAAAATAAAAAATAAAAATTTGTTTAAAATTTTAAAACTATTCACTAAAAATAAAAAAAACACAAAAAATAAAAAACTCAATTTCTAGAAAACTGAATTCAGAAAACTGAAACCAAATACACTGATTAGTTTTTTTTTTTAGTTAATTTAATGGTTGTAAGATAAAAATTCAAAAGTTTGGATGTGTGATATTTTTTATCTTATTAATTATTTTAACTTATTTTATTTTTATTAACTATTTTAGCCCAAGACTTTCTTCCCAAACATGGGCTGATTCTTTTCTAGTCTCTCTCATCCGACAACACTAAATTTATATCAGTTTTTTTTTTTTTTTTTGTAAAGTGTACACTGATTTATCAGCAATGGTAAAAACATAAAAGTTACCCTTGTCTGTGGGATGCAAGTGTTGAAGGACCAATGATGTTGCCAATTTCCACATTTCAAGTATGCATACACCGTGACAATTTAAATAAAGGAACAAATACAAGGTCATCCTAGTGAAATGAAAACATAACTCCTTGGTGGTTTGGATAGGCAAGTGCACAAGTAGGAATGAATGGGTAAAGTGAAAGTGAAATATTGACATTATAATAGCCGACCTGAATTTTTTGAGAAAAAAAAAAATAGTTGTTTGAATGAAATGATTGGATGGAAAGTGAGAATGGACAAGATTAAAGGGGTGCAAGTGAAGTCTGTGTATGATGCAAGTGAAGTATGTGTGGAGGTGCAAATGTAATGTGTGTGGGATACAAGTGTTGGAGAACCTAAGCATTTGAAAAAGTTTGTATATCCATTGTCACTTTTCAAATATGTTCCTTTTTCAAATTGTTGTTAGGTAGAAACACCTACACCTTTTTAAATGTTGTAGACATTGGTAGATATTATCAATGTTTTTACCTGTTTCGACTTAAATGTATCACCTACCACTCATATTTGATACGTTGAACATGAAAAGGGGAAGGGTGTATAAAAGGGTAATAGATGGGAAAATTGTGGCAAATTTTTTTTTTTTGAAGCATCAGGAGTGTGTAAGCTAAAGGTGACGGAGTGGCACGGAGTCACACATGAGAGGTGAGGGAGATGATGTATTCTCTATAAGAACAAAGTGCCCATTCCTTGCAATCATTGTGGTCATGCAGTCAACCGACACACACTGTTCACCGAGTGTAAAAAATGAAGTCTTTATTTATTCTATAGACGTGTTGCTTTGGCCATTGAGTGTAAAAAAAATAGAGAAAAGTTAGGGATCATAAAAATTTTGTCATGAAAATGATCATGAAAAATTTATGATCCTTGGATTACCTTGATTAGTGTGTGGTGTTTTATTCTAAGTGTAATCCAAAGATCACAAAGCTTTCATGATTATTTTCATGAAAAATTTTTCATGATACCTAGCATTGCTAAAAAAAAATAACTCCTTATTTATTCTATCAACGTTTTGCTTTGACCACCAAGTGTAAAAAAAATAACTCCTTATTTATTCTATCAACATTTTGTTTCGACCACCGAGTGTAAAAAACAACACATCAGTGGGGGAAGACAGCACAACCATCGTGAGGCAAGAACTAGGAACTCTCGTTGTTCCAAAGATTGCTTCTCCTTCTCTCTCATGCTTGGCTTTGTTCCCCCCGTGTCCTTTCCCTTTCACAGTTTTGCCATTTCAATTTTTTTTTAATCTCCCGAAATATCCAAACAATCCCTCCATCCATGAATTGCATGACATCCTAATGATTCCATTGATTAGGGACGGCATTTGTATTTCCATTGTACAAGGGACGAGATTCCAACGATCTTAGTGGTCATTATATGAAACAGACGTAATGAAAATTTAAATGTACCATGGGACTCTTTATTTGTAGGTATACACAAACACCATGTAAAGTAGTGACATAAAGTAATGAAAGAAGATAATGTAATATCTTTAAAGGAGAAGCTGCATCACACTGGAAAGATAATGTAATATATTTTTTTGAGGGAGTTGCATCACAGTGGGACGATAATGTAATTTTTTTTTTAAAAGCACAGAATGTAATTGCACCATGTAGATATTAAAATAAAGTTTTTTCTCCTATGGTAGCACCATGAATAACGCGTAGGGGATCCATTTTCAAAAGTTCTTCTTCCTCTTCTATTTTTTCCCATCTTATTATGTGAGTTGCAGCTGAGACATCAGTTGATGCACACTTCTTGCCCATATTCAAGAAGGGTAGGCGAGAAGAACATATTGAAGAAAACCTTTTTCTCTCAATTATAGCTTTTAATTTCATTCAATGAAATTGCAAAAAGAAAATCTTGTTGTCCATATTGAAAAAAATATTAGCTCATTTACACTTTTTCTCTCAATTATAACTTGTGATTTCATTCAATGAAATTGCAAAAGAAAACCTTGTTGTCCATATTGGAAAAGGGTATGTGAGAAGAATATCAACTTATGCACACTTTTTTCTCTCAATTATAACTTGTGAAATTGCAAAAGAAAGCCTTGTTGTCCATATTGAAGAAGGATAGGTGAGAAGAACATCAGCTCATGCACACTTCGAAATTTGAGCAAACTTCGACATAATATTTATTTTAAACTTTGTTATATAACAATATGCCATCATGGAGAATCTTACATATTTTATCACACGTTAAAGACTCTTAATTCGCACTCAAATCAACAGCCTCAAAGTCTAAGTAATCTGAAAGCTCAAGGACAAGTGTAAGGTCCTCCATAATAGCCTTGATAGCATATGCAGGGTTT
This sequence comes from Camellia oleifera, assembly GCA_022316695.1. Lineage (NCBI taxonomy): Eukaryota > Viridiplantae > Streptophyta > Magnoliopsida > Ericales > Theaceae > Camellia > Camellia oleifera. The sequence continues at coordinate 71,903,733 of CM039310.1, read as the reverse complement.
GATCCATTTATCTTTGATTTTGCCTTTGCCTCTGCCATGCGTGAGTGCATATTGAGTCGATGAGTCATTGATCAATTTCACTTTGCAAACGTTAACTGACTTGGGACTTGTTGACCTTAGGGTACTGTCGTTGTATTTCAACCAATCGTGCTTTAGTCACCTTAAAAAAAAATGTCAGTAGTGGTGTTCACACTGAACTCATTTGACAACCAATGAAATTGAAATTCCAAAATATTTGCCTAGGCTTGGATATTTGCAAGGGGTGCAATTGTAACCCCGTAGAGGTTCTAAACTCCACAACGGGAACCCATCAATGTTGAAACGTCAATCACCAAAGGAATCGATATACCCATCTTTATAATCAATTTCTGGTGACTTTGGTCGAGAGCTCTCACTCGTTCCAAATGGTTTGCTATGACCTCGGTTAGTGTGCTTTGCTGCCATACGTATGTCACTTAGATTGAGTACAACTGTATTTTGTATGTCAACCATTCATATATCATAAAAAAATAGTGTTCATGCATGAAATATGAGGAAGAATTAATGGGGGGTCAATAACCCTTCTTGTCCACATTGAAGAATGACAGGTGAGAAGAAGTTTCATAGTTTGCAAAGTAAACAAATTTTGGCTGCAAAATTGGTGTATTAGTTGGTTGTAAATGTGAAGCAATCACCCCTTTTCATTCATACTTTGGTGCTAGGTGGAAACACTTACCAATTGTTGTATTACAAACATGTTCACTTTTGAAATTGTTGTTTGGTGGAAACATCTACCCATAGTCAATAAAAAATTTATGATACTGATGGTTATGTTCATAAAGACGTCACAAGAAAATCACATGTGTTAAAAATTGCACATAAAACTAGCTATTATAATAGTAGCCCAATCAAAATTCTTTAATGCCAGTTACATTTGACGAGTATTATGATGCTCATTAAAATTCAATGTCTTTTTAGCAATCAGAAGAACACGACTTCCAAAATGTTGTGCCTCTCCCTTCAAACTTCATTTTGTGAATGAATGAATGAAGAACTTTTTGGTGTATATGTTTTGGAAATAAGTGCACAAATAAAAATGAATAATGAGTGAATGAATGAATGAATGTGTGTATGGAAATCAATGATTGTGGAAAAGGTAGTGATGTAAGATACAACACATGATAACTTTTAAAATTCAATATTTGTTTAGCAATCAGAAGAACACAACTTCGACTTCCAAAATGTTGTGCCGCCCCCCTTACCATATTTTATGAATGAATGAATGAATAACTTATTGGTGTATATGTTTTGGAAATGTGTGTGTTTTGAAAATGAAGAATAATGAATGAATGAATGCGTGTGTTGAATTCAATGATTGTGGAACAATTAGAGAAATGTAAGTTACAATGCATGACAACTTTTAAAATTCAATGTGTTATGTGTTGATCTTATAAGTAGTGGGGAAAAAGAATTCGAAATTATTACTTTGTACAATTCCACAAAAGAAAATAAGAAAATAAAACGAACACAATGTATGATTCGTAAAAGATTGATTCTATTGTTCAAAGTCAAGTGGCTCTTGTCTTACAAAAGTTGGAAGTTATTTACGAAAGATTGAATGAACTGGAGAGACATTTATCAAGTTTGGAGAGCCAAGTCTGTGCTCTGAAGAACAATGTTGACTGGCTTACTGATGAGAAATTGGTGGAGGAGGAAGACAAGTTTGATAGGGTAATGGATGATGCTAGTCAAGCGTCTTCAAGTGGTGAGAGTAAGGATTATTCTTCAGAAGATAGTGCTTATGATGTTTCTGATGTGTAGATTTTTGTTTGAACATATAAATGTAATTTTTTTTGTGTGGGCCTACAGACACCCCATTTTTGACCGTTCTAAAGACTTGGACGTCATCGATGGAGCGCTCGATGATTACACATGTTTGCTCTCATTTGGAGTCCCCAGGTTTTCGGTTGCGTGCCTTGTCTCTGAGTCTCTGAACTCTCTTGGTTTTGTGCTTGTTTTAAGCTAAACCTTGGTGCCTCCTTTTGCCTGGAGGGAGAAGTAGGGGTGTAGACCACTTTTCTTCCCTGTCAGCCAGTTTTCTCCTCTGTAGACCACTTTTGGTGGTCGGTCAGCTAGGGTGGGTGGTCGTTCGACTAGCCTAAGTGGTTTGCAGCCTGCCACCACATTCTCCTCTCTTTGTAGACCTTTTTTCTCCCCTGCCAGCCAGTTTTTTTCCCTGTTGACCACTTGAGGTGGTCGGTCGACTGGAGGGGTGGTCGGTCGACCACTTTAAGTGGTCTACGGTTTTTTTTTTCTTCTGCTTTTGCAGATATTTTTGGTGCCAGCTGTGCCAGCTATCGGGCACAGAATGCATCCTCCCTACACGTGTAGGAAGGGATTCAAGCAAGCTTTGGCTTGCATATTTTATATAATGAGAGGTGTTTCCCCCTTAGAGAGGGTTCAGAATTTTGAGAGCAAATTTTCCCCTCTCTCTCTCTCTAGAATCCTCTCTCTCTTCTCTTTTAGTGTTAGAAAGTGAGCTTTCTTCACACTTTTGCAAGGAGACTCCTAGCCAAACACCACCATCTTTGCTGCTGAGGTTCTTGGAGGGTGTATTTGAGTTCTAAGAGCTAGTTTTGGGCTCAAGAAGTTGTTGTTCTTGTTGTTCTTCAAGGGTGAGTACGTTTCCCTCTTTAAAGCTTTGTTTTGGTTGCATATTTGGCCACCTTTGCATGCTCTTTTAGGCCTTGCTTTCAACTACAAAAACCTTTGTTTTGAAGTGTTTAAAAAGGTTGTTTGAGGCCTTGTTTGAGTTAGGGGTGTCTCTCACCCTTTTGTGCCTTATTTGCTTAGCTTCGTGCTATCTTTTAAAAGCTTTTGGGACCATCACTATTTGGACTATTTGGTGATTTATTAGTATTACATTACACTTTGTGAGATTAGATTCAGAGTCGTGATAGGAGTCCGAACTGTAAGACCAATTCGAGCTCTCCGAAAGGGGGCACGGAAAAGTCAAGCTACAGGGCCCTTTGTAAGGAAGTTAATTAGGGTTTCAAAATTCTTTTCAATTGTTAAAAATATTTTATTAAATTATGCACTTTATGTAGTACGTATTGACAAATTCCAATTATCACGTATTTTTCATTGAACATAATGTATATTATGTTTTTAGTTGAACGTAATGTATTTTTTTTTTTGTCTATTATTTGAGTTAATCTAGTAAAAAAATATAAAAGATTGGTTTCATTAAATTTAAGATGTGAAAAAATTTGCAAAAGTTTTTCATACATTTTATATTAAGTCTTAACATGTTTGATATGTGCGGTTGGAGTTGATGTATTATTATTTATGACTTGTAAGTTGTGGTTGGTATATTAATATATCAAAAAAATAATTATTGGTAAAGGGTATAGATAATGGACCATCAATAAGGGACCCGTACTTTTTGGGGTACGTGTGAAGCAATTGTACACAATTTGGTGTATATGGGGGTAGGTGTGTCTACGTAGGTGTTGGTGTTGCACAAACACCTTGCAAATTAAATAAGTAGATGTGTCACATTAGTACTAGTAGTAAAAAATTAATCTAGAAAAAAAAAAATGTAACAATAAAATGTAATTTTTATGAATTTAGAAAATAAACTTAAGTTGAAATAAATAAATAAATAAAATTCATAAATAATGTCATTTAATAGAGATTGATTTCTTTAAATTTAAGTTGTGAAGAAATTTATAAAAAAAAATTCATATATTTGATATTAATTTTTAATACGCTTGATATGTGTAGTTGGAGTTGATGTATTATTGTTTGACTTGTAGTTGGTATATTAATGTATCTAAAAAATCATTGTTGATAAGGGGTATGGATGAGGAACCATTAATATCTCGCACCACTAGCTAATTGGGTAGGTGTAGAACAAAAGTTAGCAGGTGTATGAACATATATATCAAAAAGGGGTATGACTGGGGAACAGTAGGGCAAAAAAAAAGTATGTAAAATACGACTTTTAGTTTAATATAGGTTTCGTTTTTGCTTTTAATTGGACGAAATGTATTTTTTGTTTATTATTTGAGCTAATCTAGAAAACAAAATATACTATTAAAATATAAGTTTTTTTTTTAAGTTCAAAAAATACACTTTAGTTCAAACCAAAAAATTTTATCGATAATTTCATTGATTCCATAGATTAGTTTCTCTTGGAAATTGGGATGGGTATTGGACCTGGATTTGGGCGCCCATATGGCATGACCCATGGCCCATTCAAATTGCTCATGTAATTTGAATTTTTATTTATCCTATTAGGATAACTCATTATCTCCATCTAATCTATCATATCCTATTAGGAGATAGAGATGAGAGATTATATATCTGATCTATGGATGATATATTAGATACGTTATGTGCAATTTACCCATAACAATTTTTTCCATACTTTCTCTCTAACTCTCTCCCACATGTAAAACGATCAAGTCTTTGCACTGTGATTAGAGAGGGTGATACTCATACTGTGGTATTACTCTATTGCTGGGAGTTCATAATTCGTGGTTGTCAAGCACGTGATTTACCCACAAGGTTCTTCATTTCGGATTCTTTTACACAAGATGTGATATCCCTGTTCCGTAATATGTTAATTGGTCCTTTGATTATGTGTTTAATACGATTTTGTGTGCCATTATGTGAAAATATGTGATTTTGAATTTCTATCTGTTCACTGTAGGAATATCTGTTTGATTATCTGCTTTGGAAATTAAATTGAAGGCCTTATCGGCCACAGAACCCGAAATTAATTACGCCATTGTGATTAGCGTAATTTTTGGAGCCTACGGTGAAATTTAATTGGAAATTGATTCAGATCAGATTAAATTGATTAAATTATTGAATTAGTGCCCAATTATTTATTATTATTAAATTGATGCTAGTGGGAGCTTATGTAAAGAGGCACTATACACTTAATTGTTACACTTGAGCTCAAAAATAAGATTTTGTGCCTTGAGAGAGAGAGAGGGCCAGCTTTAGAGAGAGAAAGGGAGAGAATTGTGTAATTTTGGCTCAAGGCTGGGGAATTTGAAGATTAAACTCAAGAAATTGCTATAGTTTGGAAGATTGAGCTCCTAGGTAAGGGAATTCATGAGTTTAATGTTGTAATTTGTGAATTCAAGTTTGATTAATGGTCAAGAACATGAGTTAGATTGATTATGATGAAATTGAGTTGGTTTTGTTGAAATTGAAGTCTTATAACACATGCATGTAAGAATTTGCCATAGATTTCCATATTTGAGCACAATGTGTATGATCCATGTTGAGTTTTGATTAATGACCATGTATTTGATTATCTCTTCACCAATTTAGTTGAGGATATTGTGTATATTTCACATGCAAGTGCAAATCATGGGAGTTTGAGTCTTGCATGTTTGAATTTAGTGAGTTAGTGATGAGTTTGAGTTAATTTGAGACATGCATGTGATTAAATTGTGAAATTGAGCTTCATTGTGTTGTAATTTGGTGTTTATACCATGTTAGAATATGTATATGTGAAGTTTGAGCCAAAATCATGCATTTGGAACCTTTGAACATCAAATTGAAGCTCAAGAACATGTTTTGGAAAACCTAGAAAATTTGATGTCCGCTCGAGCGGGAAAACTGCCGCTCGAGCGTGAATTTCGTGCTCCCAGTATTTTTGCAGACTTGGATGTCTGCTCGAGCGGGGAAGTTCACGCTCAAGCGGGGAGCCATGTAGAAAGGCCTTCCGCTCGAGTGCCAGAGTGCACGATCGAGCGTAAATTCGACATAACCAGTACTTTTGCAGGCCTCAAGGGTCCGCTCGAGTGGGGAAGTCCACGCTCGAGCGAGGACCCTGTTTTCTGAAATTTTGAAAAGACATTCTGTGTTTCATTTTCTGTTCTCTTTCACTTCTAAGTACTCTTAGGCATGCATTGAGCATTGTAATTGAGTTAAAGAGATAAGAATGAAGTCTGAAGAGGAATATGTGAATTTAGAACGGATCGAATTGTTTGTGACCCTTTTGTGTTCATGGAATGTGTAGGGTCGAGCTCCAGGGCAAACCAACCAACCGATCACTGTGAGTAATATCGATATTTTAAAGCTTGTCATTTGTCCAACTGCTTATTTCCTTATAAGCCTTATAAGTTTGCTAGTTTGAATTATGGACAAATGTTTGACATGAATAAATAGGCCAGAGGCCAGTTTGACATGAATAAATGGGCCAGAGACTAGTCTGACATGAATAAAAGTTTGAATGGGCCAAAGGCCAGTTTGACATGAAAGTTTGAATGGGCCAAAGGCCGGTTTGACGAATGGAAGATAAATAGGCCAAAGGCCAGTATGTTCGGAACCACAGTCACTTGACTTAAATTGCGTATATATATGTTAAATAGAAATATGAATTGGGCCCAAGGCCGTTTGAAGCATGTTGTTCTACATATCGTTTGTATAACTTCTTTATTTGATATTGTTCACTGGGCTATCGCTCACGTTCATTCATGTGTTTGTAGGTGAGCCAAGAGAAGTCCAAACCCAGCCCTAGTGAAGTCTGTGAGAAACAACAAAGGTTTTGAAGAATCATCCCTTGCGTCTCACGCACGAGACCCATCTTCGCCTTTTTGTCATTCTGTTTTATTTTGTCATATGGGCGAAGTCTTTGAATATGTTGTATATAGTTTTGTTCGGCTGACTTAGACCTATATGATCCTGTATGTACAGAGCTTTGTGTAGTACATATTTTGATGTGAGTTGTTAATGTACATATGTATGGTTTGTTATGATGTGCCATGTAAGCACAGTTCTATGGACAAAGTTTTAAATTGCTTCCGTTTGGCCCCCGTTAACTCTGTTAAAATACGTTTGGTTTGGTTTGAGGCCGTAGGTAATCTCATGATTACTAGCCGGTTATGCCCTTAACCCACGGGGGCGGGTTCGGGTTATGACACAAGGTATGATTTGAATCCTTTTACCTGCTGCGTTATCTGTATCTTACAGTTTCATTAAATTTGACTTGTGAAGAAATTTGAAAAAATTTATCATACATTTGATATGTGTGGTTGGAGTTACTATATTATTGTTTATGACTTGTAATTGGTATATGAATCTATCATTAAAATTATTGTTCATAAATGAAATATGATGAACCAATAATAGGGGGCCCGTATGTGAGTTTGTATAATTTTGGGGGTAGGTGTGAAGCAATTGCACATAAAGCAAGTCAAAGATGGGATATGTGTGTCTACATGTATATAGGTGTCGGTGTTGCACAAAACCCTACAAATTAAACGAGTAGTTGTGTCACATTAGTACCACTACCTAATTGAGTTGTTATAGAACAATAGTTGGCAGGTGTATGAACACATTTATAAAAAGGGTATGGATGGGGAACATTAGGGCAACAAAAAAAGGGAGACCTACATCCATTTACACGAATAAATTTTATTTACAAAAACACGGAGGGGTGCAAGTCACACTTGCACCCCCATAACTGTTCACTTGCACCCCACATGTTTTTCTGATTTTTATTCTATGTCTCACTGTGTTAAATTCTTCAAAAAGAAATATATAAGCAAAATAAGTGTGCAACATGAAGTGTCGACGCACTCATCTTGTGATGTCAAGTAACATATTTCAAAAATATGGGATTGAAGGTACAAAAATTATAAAATTAATTATAAATCAAATTACATAATTTGTAACATATTCTTTATTTTTAATTATTTTTATAGGATAATGGAATCAACATGATGAAATGTTATATTGCTTCATACAACTGTATATATACATTTATAGTTTATGTACCTTCATATGACCAAAATTGTGCTCTAGTTGTGACATTTGTGCTGAACGTTGACTAGTCTGAAGAATGTCTATGTCTTTGAAAAGTAAAAAAATACTATTAATAGAATATTTAAATATTTGTTTACTATTATTTAATTTTTTTAATATAATGTCCTGAAATTTGTTATTAGTGATTGTTGTATTAGCAGGGATGTTGACAGAAGATAAATTATCGTTTTAAAGAGATGATGAAGATTTTATTTGTTTTAAATTTTAAGAAATTTTATTAATCTTTTTTTTTGTTCTTATATATTGTTTGTAGGTTTTGCAATTCACAATCTCGAGTTTTCTCTACGAATTCATAATGTTCAATTTTTTTTAAGATTAGTAAATATTGTATTATATTTTTTATTTAAAGATTAATAAATATTGTGTGTGAATCTCATATCATAATTTCAAGTATAGATTTCTGCCACTTGCCAGTAATTAGGCTTTCAATCTATTAACTAAAGTACGTCCGTTTATTAAAATAACGTAAAATTTTACTTTAATATTTGTACAACAAAGAAAAACAATAACATTTTTTTTTTATGTATCTTATATATTGTTTGCAATATTTGTAATTCCCAATCTTATGTCACTGTCAAATTGAGATGTTTTATGAATTCATAATATATAGTTTTTTTTTTTGGTGCAAATTAGTAAATAATGTATTTTTATTAAGATATATATATATATTATGTTGTACATATTTTATTTATGAAATATATATTAAAATCAAATGTCATATTGCACACAGTTATAAATGTTTAACCTACATAGTATTATGCTAATGATATATATGTATATTTTTAAAGAAAATATGAATAAAATACTATAACCTTTTTCTCAATTTGCACGCGCATTATGTATGCCTTGGCCGCTGGTAACACTAGGTGATTATGGGATTCTAGACTAGTAGTAGCTGGGTAATTATTTGTTTTTGTAGATTGCTTTAACCACTCCTCTCTCATCTTTTACGTTTCTAGTTTTACTTTTCTTCTCTTATTTTCTCATTTTCTTCATAATAATTTTTTCTTCATTTTCAAATGGAATTCAAAACTCTTATCTTCACATTTGGATACAAGGAGTTGATATTCTGGAGAGAGCCTTACTGACGTGGCTTTCTACATTTTCCGATGTTATATATTTATTATTTGTTATTTTTTCTTCACCTTGTGTTGGTGTTTTCTATAATTTTTCTCTTTGCTTTCAAATCGAACTTGCAACTTCATTTTCAAAATTGATTCCACCTAATGGATCTTGTATAGAATTTTTTTTAGAGACCCCTGAAGAAAATTAGGGTTTTACTCTTCTCTTCAGGTTCTATGCATTATTTTGTTTTTTTCTATAAAAAATAAGGTTTGATTTTTTCTTTTGTTGTTTCACTTTTGAAGGGTTGTGTTTGATTTGTCTTATTTGTTTCATCACGAAGCCCTATCGTTTTGCTTCTATTCAAGTAATTTTTTTTTTCACTTCTATTTACATATGTTATTTGGTGTAAACTTTTTTATTACTTTCTAAGGTTTTTGCTTTTGATTTTTTTATAATAAATTTTTTTTTGAATTCATCATGTTTGGTTTTAGTTTTTTGAGTTATTTTAAAAAAAAGTGATTTGAAAACTATGTTTTGAAAATGGATATGTGTTTGGTTTCCAAAAATTTCATTATTGCAAATTCAAATTTGTCACACCCCCAAATTTTAATTACTCGGAAACATTACCAAAAGCCTGGAAATTAGGTTCAATTTTTTTTTTTTTTTTTTTACAAATATCTATTACCCTTGAGTAATAGAAACATTATAATACATATTCTCTCTCTCAATGAATACAACAATAACAATAATAAATGCCAAGCTTCCACTGCGGAGCTACAAATCAATAATTACAAACATCAATGTACAATATTCATTTCTTTCACATCTACAATGAAATTATACATAAAAGATACGTAGACTCCATAACTCTTCAACTAATCAATCCGAATTTCTGTTCCTGAAAAAGAATGAAACAATGAGGGGTGAGCACTAATGCCCAGTAGGAATCTTATAGTTCTATAACAATAGCTAACACATAGATAGAAATGATCATGCATACAGAGTGATACCATATAGTAAGGTGACATTTTGTAAGTTCAAAATATTATACGAAGAGTATCATTTTCTTAAAATTTCACTTGAACCTTTAAGAAAACTCCCTACCATAAATGTTATCTCTCATCATTAGGAAGCCATAAATTCTCTTTGAAAACAAGTACACTAAGAAAGGACATCATCTTAAATTTATTAACTTGATTCCAAATGATTACTCATTTCATTCCATTTTAATATTCCTCATTTCATTTCCGTTTTTCCTTTATACTACTTCTAATTACCATATTCCATAACATCAAAATCCAAGGGATTGGAGTTCAAACATAACACAAGAATAACAAACCATTTTTAATTAATTTCTCAATTATTTACAGAACAAAACTCACAATCTTCCCTTATAGTCACAAGTAATTCATTGAGTTCATCATCACTAACCCCTAATCCAATTACCATTTAATTTTCCATTCTTTCAATTAATTTCATATCCAATATCGGATCCATCATTTCCATGAGTCATACGCTTTACTGGTCACAAGCCTGAAGGAATGCGGAACCTCATGCTTTACCAGTTACAAGCCGGAAGGAATGCGAAACCTCACGCTTTACCGGTCTCAAGGCAGAAGGAACGTGAAACCTCAACATATCACACGCTTTACTGGGCGTTACTCCAGAAGGAAGGCGGAACCTATTTCAAGCACTACGCTTTTCCGACTCAAAATACAGCGGGAAACGGACCCTAAGGTAACATCACAATCCATCATTGTAATTAGTGGGTAATCCCAACACATCTTCCATTAATTCTGTAACATATTAGTTCAGTACACATCCACCATATATTAAAATTCCATTCACATAACAAGTACACAATATGTTCCATCACCTTATCTATTATCCATCAAATCATTCATTGTTTTTGTTATAAAAATATAACAACACATCTATAGAGGCATAAAGATTCATCTTTAAAGGAGTTCAAAACTCTTGGGTTCAAACTATTTATTTACTTTTCCATATTATTATCAAATCTTCAAATTCAATTTTTATAACACATTGATTATCAATTACTACCCAAGGTTATAAATTAAATCTCCAACATTAATTTCTTTGATACAACTCCTTCATATAACACCATCATATTTCACAATCTCCCATTTATTATTACTCACACTCATCTTAACCCAACCTAGACTTAACACAATTTTAACATAACTCAATGCAATTCAATATAACACAATAAAATTCTTAAATATTCACTTCATCATTTTATCCCAAATCTCATGTCATCCATACCATTAACAAATTTATTTACCCAAATTTAGTTTCATGTTATTACATAATTTAAAAGGTCAATAATAAGAGTTCAATCGCAACTTTTACATAAATTTTCAACCACTTCCAAAATGCAATTAAACTTGTATATGCACAATTTAACACCCCAATTTCATAATACTACTTTTAATTTAAGCAAAACCATCTTCTATTTTCATGAATCAAACTAGGGTTTTAAGAGAAATTAAGCTTTTCACCCAAACGCTTTTTATTCCAACTTTTCTATTAATTATATGCCCAATTTCATAAGCCCATAATCATAACCCAACAATTAAACCCCAATATTTCAAACCCTAAACCCGCAATCTCATGATTTACCACAATATGCTTAAAAATATAAATTTTGTGTTTATATAAAGAAAATACCACAAATCTATCTATAAATGAGAGTATTGAAAGAGAACTAGAAACCCCTACCTCAAGGATCAAGCAAGAAAGCAAAGCTTCAAGAAAAATCCTTCGTAAATCCAAACTTCAATCAGTAGAAGAGTAAGATCTTTAAGCCTTCTTCACTTTTTAGTAAGAGATCTTGGCCAGATCTTTGAAAAATAGAAGCTATTTGGGTTAAGAAATCAACGGTTTTCGGACTTAGGATGAGGGGAAGGAAGACAGAAAAGAAACGTGGAGAGAATGATCTAAAAAAGCACTTTTTAAGTTGCTGAATTTGCTTAGTTCGCTCGAGCGCCACTTTCTGCACTCAAGCGCACTTGCTTCTAGCACATATACTAAAATTTCAAATGGGCATAACTCTCTTATCCGAACTCCGTTTTAGGTTGTTCTTATGTCCAAATCGAAGCCTCGAAAACAAGCTTTCCAATGGTTTTAGCCTCGCATCCAAATTCAAAGTGTGGAAAAAGAAAAGGGTAAAAGAGTGATGGTTGTTCATAGGAAAATTATCCGAATCAAGATTCTTGGTTCACTCTTACTTTACCATTATGTTACCACTTCGATCAACATCCCAAAATGGAACAAGGAGACTCCAAATACACTAATAAAAATATCAAGGGCAATCTCACTTTCTACGATCGAGCGACACTTCCTGCGCTCAAGCGGCCTACCTGCAAACACGAGAGATATTGGAAGCAACAATTCTATGCTTGAGCGCCACTTCTTGCGCTCGAACAGTCACTTGGACAGATTGTCACAATCTCTCCCCCTTAAAGAATTTCGTCCCTAAAATAGCATCCGTTCTCAAAACAATAACAAAACATAGCAACAACCCCCAATCTAATAATAAGGCATGACAACAACAATATATATATCTATCAATCCTTAACAACATTCAATTACACCTCATATCAATTTTAAACCCAAAAGTACAAAGTGTTACAAAATTTCCCTCCACAAGTGGAGAGAGAGGCAGCCTAAAGGATGTATTCAACAATTAATATATATATATATATATATATTGTCACATCAAAACTACCACTATGTTTTTTTTATGTATATATGTACATACTATATATGTATCAAAACATAAAAGAGGAACCAAACAGAGATTTTGAAAAAAGAATCCAAAGAACAAATTTTGAAAACTTTTTTAGATTTTCTAAATAACCAAACAAAAACTCTACAATTTTCAAAAAATTAAGTCTAGAAAAGAGGAACCAAACAAAGTGATTATGTTCTATATTTTTGTTTATTTTTTGTTTTTTTAATGTTTTTATAAAAAAAAATTAAACTATGTTACTCATTTGTAGAAGTGTTTAATTTTGTATAATTTATATGTTTCTTGTTTTTCATTTTCTTTGTTCTTTCGATACAATTCATCTTATACGAAAGTTTTGTGAGAGCTCGGCAAACAAAATTAGGCCTTTTATGTTTTATTGAGAAACTAATTTTCTTTCTGTTGAAGTCAGTTGTTTTTTCTTTTTAATCATCTAACACTTCGTATTCCTTGGACTAGTGGGATTGCTCTTGATACTCTTATTATTGTATTTGGAGTTGCTTTGATTCATTTTAGAGTATTGATTGGGGTGGTATCATAATGGTAAGTAAGATCAAACCAAAAACATTAACTCCGATAATTGTCCTATGAGCAATTTTCACTCTTTTACCTTTTTCTCTTTTCACACTTTGAATCTAAATAAAAGGCTAGAACCATTGGAAAGCTTGTTTCTGAGGCTTCGATTTAAACACAAGAACGACCCAAATGAAGTCCAGACAAGGGAGTTATGTCTATTTGAAATTTGAGTACTTGTGTTAGAAGCAAGTCCGCTCAAACAAACTTTTACGTATTTTTGATCACTCGATCTGTTTGTTTGAAGTAAGTCACTTTAAAGTCACTTTTTGGTCAAAACTTTTTATTCTTTCTTCCTTTTTTCTCTCTCTTTCCTCCATACCCCAAAACCCTAGACCTCTATACCTTGATTTCATCTATTTTTCACCAAGAATCCACTATAGATCTTGCATTAAAGGTGAAGAACAAATGAAGATCAATATTTTGACCGATTGGATTGCGATTTCTTTGAAACTCTCTTTGGATTTTCATTTTCTTGCCTCCATCCTTTTGGTAGGGGTATGTCACGACCCGAACTTGCCCCTATGAGTTTAGCGTCGTAACCGGCCAGTAATCCTTGGATTACCAAAGGCCTTTGAACAGAATAACATAAGATAAGGGCTGCGGAAGCAAATATACTAAATTAACATAGTCAATAGAGCTATGCAGATATACATGGGACATAAATTTTCAAAAACAAACTTATATATATATATAGATGTGATGTCAAAAATACAACAGTCTTACGTCACTTAGTTACACCGATAAAGTCAAAGGGTACTTAGCCCAAGTACAGATATACAAAACAAGCTCAACTAAAGCCTTAACATAAACCTCTCAAAAGGAACCTCCTCAGGAGGCATGGTAGTTGGCTGACAAAATAGAAACATGGGCCGTCAACTCTAGGCCTGGTCACGTGCTTGCTCACCTACATACATAACATAACTAATGAGCTGGAGCCCAGTGAATAATAGCAGAGTAAAGAGGTTTAATGAATGTTATCCATAACAGTTACAGAAAACAGATTTCAATAGTTGTCAGAAACGAATTCGTAATTATATTAAAAAATCATAGTACATAACAGATACATTTTCAGAGTTATGATCATAATTAGAACTTGCAATTAATCATATGTGGCACATTCATTAGCACTAACAAAAATAGTTAGCCTAGAAAGGGACGACCATAAAGGCATACAGTTGAACCATAAAGGGACAACCATAAAGGCATATAGTTGACCCATAAAGGGACGACCATAAAGGCGTACAGTTGACTCTTATACACGAAGACGGTACAGTTGGCTCATGTGACGTACAGTTGGCCCATAAATGGACGTATACATAAGGATCCATAACAGTTGGCTCATGAGACGTACAATTGACCCATAATTGGGACGTATCAGAACAAATAACAGATGTCATTTGGAGCTAAGAATGCCACGAATACATTTCAGAAAACATTGGATAACCATTCATTCATGCAGAAAATAATATTTCAGAAAACAGATCATCTTATATCATTTAGAAAATACTTATAATTGAACATAGCTGTAATAACCCCGACCCGTAATTAGCTACTAATCAGTAATTAAGGATGTTAATTAAGTGAATAAAATAAATTACGGGATTATTATGTAAATTGCATGAGGTTTGGCTTTCTATCTGTCACTTGTAGAAATATCTGTTTAGAATTCCGCTTTGATATGTAAATCGAAAGCCTTATCGGCATCCGAAATCGAAATTGACTACATCGATATGTTATTTGGAATTTTTAGAACCTTATGGCAAATTTTATTAAAAATTGATTAAGTCTGATTCGTTAAGTCGCGTTTGGCAAGCCTTATGTTCGAATTAATGTGTTTTAGCACCATAAGCCTATATGCAACCCTTAAGCTCATTTGTGATCTCATTTTCTTTCATCCCTTAAGTGGAAAAATCTGGTGAGACATTTTAGAGAGAGAGGGAGCACAATTCTAGAGAGAGAGAATGAGAGATTGAAGAAGAATTGAAGGCTATAGCTTGAATTGATCAAAGATTGTGCAAGTACCTAGCTAATTGAAGACTCTAGATAAGGATTTAAGACTTAATTATGACTTTTAACCATCAAGTAGATCATTTCAAGAAGAATTTGTGATTATGTACAAGAATTGGACCAAAGATGTTGAATTTAGAGTTAATTCATGTATGCACGTATATTTTCTTACAAATTAAGCATGATTTCCATGAAACCTCTCTTGCATGTTTGAAATTCATCTTCATTTAGCGAAATCATCAAGTTTCAAGTTGTTTTGTGGTGTTTGATCATGTTTGAGAAGTTTGATATAACAAAAATTCATGTATGTTATGTTCATAAACATTCTTGAAGTTTAAGTTGAAATCGGAAACTTTTGGCAAACCCTTAGGCCATGATTTTATGAAATGATCCTAAATTCTTCATGTTTTACAAGTTTACTATGTTATATCTAGTTTTGAGGCCCAAGAGATGTGTTTTGGATGGTTAAATTCGAGTTTTAAGTTTGGAAGGTCAATCTGGATTTTCCAGAAATTTGACCCATGCTCGAGCGGGGACTTTCACGCTCGAGCGTGAACCCTGAATTCATGCACCACGCTCGAGCGTGGGTCGAGCGCCCGTCGAGCATGAAAATCTTGCATCCAGTACTTTTTAGAGTTTACAGTCCGCTCGAGCGGAGAATGGCACGCTCGAGCGGAGCTTTATTGTCTGCATGTCCGCTCGAGCGAGGAAACCCACGCTCGAGAGGGGAAACCCACGCTCGAACGTAGACCTCATTTTCAGAAATTTTGCCTAAGTGTTCCAAGGCATGTTTTGGCATCCTCATTGCATCTTAGGCATTCCTAAGCCTTAATTAAGCCATAGTAATGAGGTTATGGATTAGAAACACACTAAGGAACAAATGTATTAAGTCAAGGATTTGCAAGTGTGTGTGTGTTTCAGCATTGTGATAAAAAAGAATAAGAACCAACGTAATGAAAGCTAAGCCGTGTTGGCCACATGAATGTGTAATGATAAGACATGTTTGTGCTATGTATTTTGTGATTTTAGGTCAAGACTCGAGGATTGATTGACCACTTACTGGAACCATTATGAGTAACGTTATCGTAAAGATACGTTCATATGAATTATGTTCCAAATGAAATATGATAAGTTCTGATTTCTGAAATGATATCTGTTTTCGTGAACGAATATTCCATGTTTGAAATCTATTATGGCATCCATAGACAGTTCCAAGTCATGGGGGATGGCATGAAAAATGCAGGTCCATGACATACAAGTTTACGAGATCTCGTTAGCCACTTCATTGTGGTGATATGTGTTTAATCGGTATCGGAAGACGTTCTGTGATGTGTTCTATGGGATGTACCATTATTATGTTCTGATATGAAAATGATTATGCTCTGGTCTGTTTTCTGCTTATGATATATTCAGATTTCGTTCACTAAACCCTTTACCTTAATGTTATTCATTGGGCTTTAGCTCATTGTGTGTATATATATGTATAGGTGAGCATTCTGGAGCTCGAGCCTGAAAGCTTTTGTCTGGATTTGTGTTTTGTTGTCAGCCAACCATTATGCCTCACGTGGAGGTTCCCGAAGCGTCCTGTGTTTAAGTTCAGTGGTTTCTGTTTATTTAAGACTTGATTTGTTGTCGTTAGCTGTACTTAAAATACTGTAATGTGTGTGGGTATAATGTATGACTACCGGTTATGTATATAAAGTTTTAAATATTCTGTTTCATCTAAGTCAGCACAGCTCATTGGACAACTATAATTATGTATTTGCTTCCGCTAGCCCCTTAATTTTGTTAATCTGTTTAGAGGCCTTCGGTAGTCCAAGGATTACTGGCCGGTTACGATGCTAAACCTATAGGGGCGGGTTTGGGTCGTGACAATAGCTTTACAAAGTTATTACTTATAGATAATCGAGGCTCCAAGGACAACAGACAGAATAAGCAAATCAGATGGAATGAGAACGCAAAAATGTACTTGAAAACATTTTTCAAAACTTACTGAAAACAAGGTCTACGCTCGAGCGTGGCTTTCCTCGCTCGAGCGGACATACAAAGCGAGAAGGTTCGGTTGAGTGTAACTTTCTTTGCTCAAGCGGTCTGCAAACTTTGACAAAAGTACTTGTTACTTGATTTTCACCCTCGACAGACGCTTGATAGGGGTGAGCACGGTCTAAATTGAACCGGATTGGGGTAAAACCAGGACCAATCTGTTATCTACGGTTCCTGCAAAATTGGAACCAATCCAATCCGTTTAAAACATGGAACCAATCCGAACCAATCCATTTAAACACGGATTGGATTGGTTTAGGACAACGGATTCACATAGTTAAATAACAAATATATATATATATAACACTTTAATTTTGTAAAAACATAAACATAGCGCTATATTAGTTCTACAATAGCAACATGTTTTTTTTATAATAGCGACATACTGTTCTAGAATTTAAACAACGATAAGAAAACTGGTTTCACCATAAGAATTTAGACTATTATAAATTAAAACTAAAAACTAACAAACAAAAGTAATAAAAGAAGACATAATACGGGTTTAGGTTTTATATAGAATAAGAGAAGATACTATGAGGAAGGATGTGTAATAAAAATATAGATTATTTGCATACAGTCCGGATCGGTTCCAATCCAGAACCGTGGAGTTCAATCTGGAACCAATTCGTGGATTACGGATTTTTAATTCTTCAATCCAGAACCAAACCACGGATTCAAAAAACCAATCCAAACCTATCGGATTGGACTGGACTAGATTGGATTACGGATTTCACGGATTCCTTGCTCAGCCTTAACGCTTGATCCCCGCTCGAGCGTGAGACTCAGACCTTCGCTCAAGCGTGACTATTGTTGCTCAAGCGATCTACAAAACATATGAACTTCTAGGAGCATGCATTTCATGCTCGAGCGGGCTTTAGGTTGCTCAAGCGGAAGTGCAAGCACTTAGAGTGGTCACTCGAGCGTGAAATCCTACGCTTGAGTATAGATGCAAATTCTGAAATTTCCAAATTTGTTTTCCAAGTTCAAAACTCAATCTTTAAGCTTCAAAACTTGATTTTTCTGGGCCAAAACTTGAGGAATGCTTAGAAACTCATAATACATCATGAATTAAGGATCTTTTCAAGAAATCATGGCCAAATAGCTTGCTAATTGTGCAAAAATTCAACTTGAAATTTATATATATTCCATGAACAAGACATGCATGAATTTCTCTGAACTTAAGCTTCTCAAAACAAGATCAAATGCTACAAAACAACATGAACCTTGATCATTTCCTAAAATAAAGGTGAATTCAAGACATGTATGATGGAAATCTTGAAAATTAAACTCAAAATGTGAGAAAATATGCATGCATGCATGGTATGACTTAGTTTTCTTCAATTCTAGCCCAATTCCTACTTGAATTCACTTGTTTTCATACATTAATCAACTACATTACAAGATCAAAGGCTAATCCTCTTACCTAAAGTTTGAATTGCACAAGTGAGGGAGCTTCAATTCCCAAATTCTTGGCAAATCTCCATTACTTCTTGGCAATTCACTCATATCCCAACTTTTGATCTCAATTGCCTTCTCTCTCTATCACTCTCTTACGTTTTGCTTGAATGAAGGAGTTCAAATTAATCTAATTTATTCGTTTCGAGTCGAATTTCAATTGAACCTACCATAAAATTCTAAAAATTCTAATTAACACATAAATCAAGTCAATTTTTGATTCGGATGTTGATGAGGCTTTCTATTCACAAACCAAAACGAAAACACAAACAGATATTTCTACGTTAAATAGAGATAATCACAAAATAATGCAGCATACATGTAATTAATTCAGAATTTGAACTCAAGAACTTATTAGGCATATTAAGCATGAATTAACATTAATCATGGGTCAGAGTTGTTACAGGGTACCTTTAACTTGATATATCTATGATTTGGGGTATATGTGTAGTATTTTCCTAGATATAATTATGTATGAGTTGATTTTTGTGAATTAAAGTGGGTTTGATGAATAAAATGTGGCTTATACTCCATGTTTTCAAAAAATCATCATATATTATAGTTGATTATTGTTATTGATGATATGAATTAACTTTTTAAGTGCAAAAGAATGGAAAACCTCAATTTTTTTCAAAAAAATCCTAATTTTTAAATTTGATTTAATAATGGGTTTGGACAAATTAACTCGTAAATCTTGAAATTTGGTGAATGATTATGACAATGGTGTTGAGATACAAGGTTTTTAAACTTTCTTGGATATATGTATTGAGATTGGTAGATGTTAAGATTGTGGAAATTGTGAGATTGGAGAAATTCTTTAGTTGTTGATATTATTAAATGTTGTTGTGAATTGAACAAACCTTAGAGAAATTGGGATTGAAAACTCATGCATCTTGTGCATTATTATTTTCTCTTGTCATCTTACAGTCTTGTGGATATGTCAAAAAAAGTTGAAAGGGGGTAAATAGCGTATGAGTCTGGGTAGTTGAGTCAAATTTTGGGAAATGGTTGTGTATTGCGTTGGTACCCGCGTCGGGAGTTAAAGGTGCCCTGCCCTATCTTGAGTTTATTGCCAGAGAAATGTGGAAAAGTGTTTCTGGGTGTCCACTAGACCTATCTTATAGTAGTCAGTAAAAATGAAAAACAAATGATTTTGGGTGCCCATTCTTTGACGTATTAATAGCCGAAAAATGTGGGGTATTTTATGTATATAAATATATGTATATAAGTATGGTTTTGTGACACTTACTTGGGATGTCATAGCGTATTTACCACCCCATGGTTGTAAATGAGACTTTGAATGGAAATCATACATTGAACATTTTATTATTTTTTTTTAAAGAGAAAATATAGATTTTGTAACAAGTGCATGGCATGATTATATGTATCTTGATTATTTATATATCTTGTTAATAGTATTTCCTACTAGGTAATAGCTCATCCCAAACTAACAACATTTAGGAAATGATGGTGTGATTCTGCTGAAGTGACTTGGCAATGGATGTGTTTTGATTGGAGCACGAAGGTTCCCTGGATGTTACTTGTTGAAGTTTCGAAACTAACTTGTGGTTTGGGACTGAATGTCTATTTTTGTGTAATCAATGACTATCCTTGAAAATGTGTATTCCATTATGGCGCTTTATTTTTGTATTCTCATACCTTCTAAATGGTTATTATTCATGATTGTATGTTAATGAACAATGATGTATATATTTCACTTGAAATAGTACAATAATAAAGAGATTATTTTGGGTAAAAGACTTGTTCTTTAATGGTATTCATTGCAATGGTTGGAAAGTATTTAATGGATTTAATTATAAAATAGTTGATAAATTTTGGGGCGGTATAGATCACTTTTTCTTTTCTATTTTCAAGTCTTACTTGAAAAGTTAAAAGGTGTACAAAACAAAGTAAGAGTTTGAACTTTTGGAGAACTAAATATCTTTCTTTCATTTTTCTTGTTTTTATCTATTTACGTTTTTTTGGGTTCACTATAATGATTTGGTGTTTGTTTTGGGGTATTCTTCGCTTTCCACTCCTACTTGAACTATATTATAAAAAAACCTATTCCGTTTTCATTTAATTTTTATGGATTTCCCATGCTATTAGGCTTATAGGTTTTGTGTGGAGAAATAATCAATAACTCAATTTGTGTGATTCAGGGAAAACGTGGTTGCATCATTTTATCGAATGTGAGAATTTTTATATCTTCCATTATAGTGATTAAAACTCATTTCAGCTTGCCTTTTAGGCTATAATTAGGTTCCTCAAACAAGATATTATGAGGTTATGATTTAATGAATATTAATATGCTACATTGCTACTACACTTAAATTTGAGTTTAAACTCAAAGGTTTTATTTTAAAAATTTAAAGTTATTGATAGATTTTAAAAATACAGGCACAGAGCAGTTCAGATAAAAATTGGACTGTTGACTTCGCTTGCTTATCAGGCATCTTTCATCAACATATTCTATCAATCCACTAGTCAGCATACATTTCCTCATTCATCTTTGCTATATGTTTTATCTGCAGGTTGAAGCTATACTCGATATCCACAAGACATCATTTATCTTGTGCGTTGGTATTTTTGTGATGCACCGGTTGAGTCTTTTACCACCATATTCACATCATACCCTTTTTTTTAAATAAACAATACAAATAAAAATTAATATTATTATATTATATTCTTTTGATTATTAATCAAAAGATAAATACCTCATTATAGTTTCAACATTATGACGTTTGCAATGATGAAAAATATTTTGACCATAATAATCTTCAACCTTCATATTACAAGTCTTGCATAAATCAACCCACAAATTATCAATATTTATTTCTTCAATAAATCCAAGAATACAAAAATGTTGGACCTGTACACAATTTTAAATTAAATAAACATTGAATATATTATATATCAATATTTTTATAATTTTTATTGTTAAAGATTAAGAAATCTTACATGAGGCATAGGTGCAAAATTTCGTATTTAAATTCTTTTAGCATTTGATATTTAATAATGGCTGTGAAATTGAGAATCCATTCCCCCGATTCCAAGAGACCACTTTTTCGTGCATGTTCTTCCGCAGTAAACATTTTATTTTTTTGTAACTCATATATTTTATACCAAAAAATTAGATGTTACAATGAAGTTCATTACGGCCTCGTTTGGCGACGGACTATTTTATCCAAAAAGTCAAAAAGTCACTAAAAAAGCCAAAAAGCCTACATAACTAACAGGCAACGCACCCTTCACAAAAGGAAACAATCCTAACTACTAACTCACAACATAATCTACTAAATAGATTTAAATAAGTTTAGAGAGCTAGGCTAAAACAATACAACACATTGAAAAAATAAATTTTAAATAAAGTTCTGTCCAATCAATATTATTAGGACAAGAAAACCAACCAAGGCTTTTAAACCAGCCCATGATTTGAGGCAAATCAGCTCATGGTTTTCACCAAACCCAGCCCATGGTTTAAACAAAACCACCCATGGGTTTTGGAACAAACCCAGCATGGATTTGAACAAACCAACGGCAACAACAACACTACAGTAACTCTTCAGTAATTCAACAGCAGCAATGACAGGCACACATGATGATTGGTCGGCCAAAACTCTGGCTGTGCTGGAACAAAAAATATTATCTCCAACATATATAAACATCTTATGGGAGCCCACAAATGCAAGGATTTTTTTATGTCACTCTTAATGGAAAATCAAGGATTTTAGAAAAACACAAGGAAATTTACCCATCAACAAAAACCATCACAAGATCTTGCATACACAAACAAGAATCTAGAAAGCGAAGGGAAATTTCATAGCAAATTTGGATAACTGAAGTGGGTTTAGTTCTCACCATGAAAGCTTGCACACAAAAAATGAAGAACACCAGAAAACACCCCATCCATCATGTAGAAGCAAATCTTGAAGCAAGAAAAGGGATATTACCCAACAGATTAGACTCTATAGCATAGAGGAGATATCTCAAAAACACAAATCTCCTAAAAAAAACAAAAATCCAATATAGCCCAGGGGAGGCATCAGGGTTCTTAGGGGAGGAGATGGGAAACAACTCCATTTCCATGGCTGTGAAAAGCCATAAAAAATCTCTAGAGAGAGAAGCTCTTAACTCTAGAGAGAGGAACCCTCAGCAAGCATTTTTTCACATAATAAATATCATGAATAGATTGTTCTATGTTAGTGGAGAAGAACATGCAAGTTTTACATACCATTTACGAATACATTTTGCATAAGGTAGAGAATGATTAAAATATAACTGGTGTAGGGAACCCATTTTTGACCGCCCTTAAGACTTGAGGGTCTCAGGTTGATCACTCGATGATGAAATTTATAATATACAAACGTTCGATTTTTTCAGCAAGAAGAGCTTTTAAATCCCAACCTTACACTCCATTTTAGACCAAAACTATTTTAGACCTTAAAACCCTCTTTTAAAAAAAAAAAAAATTTCCAAATATTTTTATGATGTTCCGAGGCTCACATTTCGTTTAAAATGTTGCACTTTTCGGTAAACCGAGTAAGGACAAAGTGGAAATAAATAAAAAGGAGGTAAACTCTTTGAAAAAATCTTTAAAACATCTTATTTAGAGGTTTGGAGTCAAAGAAAATAGGGGAGGGAAGAAAACTAGTAGGGGAAGAAGTTGGGCATCAATCCGTTAGGATAGAAATGAACATCCTTCACTAAAATAGGCATGTCTCTTTGTATACTTATAATTTAGATATGAGGCCACCACCATTGGAAAGTAAAGTTCTGGGGCTTCAATTTAGACTCAAGAATGACCTAAAACTGAGTCCGGATGAGAGAGATATGCCCATTTAAAATTGGGCTTCAAAATATATTTTTGTCTGGCTGGCCACTAGTGGCCTACCGCCCCTTTTTAGTGGCTTGTTGGCCACTAGTGTAAAACGCAGATATTTTTGCCAGCTGTCCCCCACAGGTACATACACTACACCAGCTGTCTCTATATGGATATTTTCAAGATATCAACCTATGTTTCTATATATACTTGACCTTCCCTCATGTTTTTAAGGTTAGAAAAAAATTCCTCAAACTCCAAAACTTGCATAGCACTCTCTCTCTCTATCTTGCAATCTACACATTCTCTCTCTACACTTCCTAAACCAAAAATTTAGCTCTTCTTGCTGAGGTTCTTGAGCTCAAATCTCAACAATGAGAGTGAGAACTTGTGGGCAAGAATGGCAATGGGATGGGGTGGGGCCAGGGATCACACTCCCCTTCCCTGATCCCCGATGGTGAAAATTGCCCCGTCCCCGGCCTTGATCCTCGGCGGGGAACCTATCACCGTCCCCGTTCTCGCCCCCAAACGGAGATCAGGTTTCCCTGACCCAGAAAATTTCCCGATCTAAATTTGTTTCAACATCATCAACAACAACATCACACATGTAGAGATACACACACAAAATCATCAACATTATCAAACAAATCAACAACATACACACATACATTTTCAATATCAACATCATCAACAAAATCATTAACAATAGATCAACTACCACAAAAAAAGGACAGATAGAGACACACAAGTATACATGAGATCTGAGTGTGCTGCGTTCATCATCAACACAGATCTGAGAGGATAACGGAGGAGATCGGCCGCGATGGACGACGGAGGCGATGGTGACTGCGACGATGGAGGAGGACGACGAAGATGAGAGGAGGGGACAGAAGAGGTGGCGACGACTAGAAAAGAGAGAGGGTCGCAACGGAAGTGGAGCGAATAGTAACGGTGTTGCCTCCTAGAGGAGAGGTGCGAGAGAGAGAGAGAGAGAGAGAGAGAGAGAGAGAGAGACAAACAGACAGACAGAGGGGTCATAATTATTAAAGGGGTATACATAGTCGGGGGGAAACGGGGACGGGGTTGGGGTTAGAAATATATCACCATTCCCGGCTTGAAAATCACCGGGGATTCATTTTTGAATACCATCTCCCGACCTATCAGGGGTATTTTACGAGAAAAAACAGCTATAATCGGGGTCGGGGGAGCAGGTCCACGTTGGGCCAGGTTCAAATTGCCATTGCTACTTGTGGGTTTGTTAACAAAAGAGTTACCTTGCTTCAAGAGGTATAATTTTGGGCATCTCTACACTACTTATTACTTCTCTTTTCCTACTATGTTTGGGCTATTTTTACACTATTTGTTTGGGCTGAAACTGTGGTTTAAAGCTACCAAAGGTGGAGGGGTTAATCACTTTTCTTTGAACCTTGTCTCCTAATCTTTTGCCCTTTCTTTTCCCATCTCTTCATCAACTTTTTTTTTTTAACTTTTTACCAACGGCATGACATCTCTCTCATGCCTAAAACAACCCTTTGTTTGACACTTCTTTCCATTAGTGGACTTAATGCTCATTTTGGTCTAAAATGATTAAGGAATGGAGAGGTAATTAAAAAAGTGTGTTAAAATTGGAATAAAATGGAGTAAGATAATAAAATGGTTTAGGGTTCCATCGTTAATTGAACCCATTGAGTCTTGAGTCGTTTCATACTTGTTAGTGATGAAAACGGTTCAAGAGTTGATGTCAACCGCTTCCCTTGATCAATATCATGATAGGGAGGGGGTTCGTGAGTCTTTATTTGTGCATTCATTAAAATTGTGTTCGTTGGTTCATAAGTCATCACACAATGAATTTGCGCCGATTGATGGCTTGCAAATCGAGCTTACCACTCCTTTGAGCTGTTCGATGATAAGGAGGGGTATGGTGGACAAACATCCCCTAAGGATGCTCTGTTTGTGCTTTGTTTGTTTTCTGTTATAGTAGAAAAAAACCCAACATTAGTGGCCGGCAGGCCACCTTAATTGGGCGGCAAGCCACTATTAGTGGGCGACCGGCTACCATTTTTGGCCTGCCGGCCAGTTTTGCATTAGTTAGGATCATGCATTAGGCATATTGTATTAGTTAGGATCATGTATTTTTCTAACTGTTTTATCTCTTTTGGCTTGCCTTAGGAATTGGGGTAAGCTTTATTGCTTTAGCATATTGCATGAGTGTGATTGTTGCCATGTCAAGCATAATTATTATGAGGCTAAGTGCTTAAGTGATATAATTCTTGAATGCCTATGGATGAAGGATAATTGCTTAAATTGGGATAATTTGAGTAATGTACATATGAGATCACTTTTTTAAGTGGTACATATTCGAAATTTTTTTCAAACAAACATGAAATCAAAGTATTCCAACTTTTGCAATTTAGTCTATACTTGTGTGCAACACATAGTAAATTAGTCTAATAATCGGAACAAGAGCATATAATGTAAATAAGAATCACATCATGATTAGTAGAAGCCAATATTTGATTGGGTGAGTGGGGTGCTCAATTCATGACATTCCCCTATTGTACCTAAGTTCCTGAGCCGAGACACTCTTGGTGATGACGGACACGTGGCCTTTGGCACAAGTCATGGGTTTCCTAAATTTTTCAAAAATATTTAGGTGGTGACTTTATATCTGGCAAAGCAGTTCGTTTTTGACATTTTGATTCAAAATTGATTTTCCAAAAGATTTATTGGATTTGGCCTCTTTTGTGTTTATCTATTTCACATTGCACTTGTGAAATCAGATTCAGAACCACGGGAGTCTGAACTGTCAGGCTAGTCATATTCGAAAGGAGCATAAAAAGCAAGCTATAGTTTCTGGCAACTCTACTGGGGAATTTATAAAACTTGACTCGAACTTCATGATTTGAAATTTTATCTACACTTATATGCTCTTTGCATTGCATTTGCATTGGTGTGCTTAAGTCACTGTGTTTGCCATCCGCTATTCCTGGACAGTTTGTCGGAGGCTTGCCCAAAAGTTTTCCAAAAGGCTTACCGGTCATGGGCTCTGCCTTGTTTGGAACACAACCCTTGGATCTGGATTACCGCTGTACCGTTTGATCCTCCTTTCACTTCTCAATGTTAGGTGTGAGATGTATATTAGATAGTCTTGTTGAGGTACCCTTTTTGACCATTTGGCCTAGCTGTATATAGTAAAGCCATAGTGATTGTTCCAAACTAGGACATGATGCTCACCCATATGCAGGATTGCGTGAAACCGCTTGATTGAAATAGTGAAACCCTAGTTCATGCCAAACCTAGGATAGGGTAACCCTACCCCCCTCATAGGGGGTGTTTTGGCTCTCTCTTAACTGGTATGTGCTTTACAGTAGAAACTGTACAGGAATGTACATATCAGTTGCAAGGTTGGTATCTATTTTGGGGGAGAATTCAGTGTGGAGTACAGTCACTCAGTTGTGATCATATCTGTTCTAGTGAAATTGGGCTGAGGTGCTATCTGTTTTTCTCTTTTTCTAGGTAGTCTTGGAACCATAGCTTCAGAAGGCTCCGATATCCCTCGGGTACTCTGAACTTGTGTTGATAGACTTTGTAAGGTCGAGGACCAAGTTTAGGGGCAACCAGTGTTTGCTTCACTGCCACCGGTTACAAGGCGAAGAAGGATTAGATAAAATTCACCAGTCCAGTTCCTACAGCAGTCACCCCTCAGCTCACTTGTGTCCAATCCAGTTCAAGAATAATCATCTACTTCCAACCCAGCACAAGACTAGTCACCTATTGCAATGTCACAGTATCCCCTGGCCAGTATGGAGGAACTAATACATCATTTGCCACAGACAGTTGAGACACTACAGCATAACGTAATCCGTCAAGCCGAGGTTATGGCCTGTCAGACCGAGGTTATAACCAGGCTACAGCAACAACAACCGCAGCCAATAGCGGCCTCTGCATCACATGTACCCACCGCAGCTATCCCTATGCCCGATGCCACTACTAGTACTGCTAATGTCCAAGAAAACCAGGGCAATCCAATAGAGCCATCCCAACACAAGCTTCCAAAGCACCAATTTATCAGACCGAGGCACCATTTGAATTCGAAGTCAATCCAACTGTGCTCAAAGTCAACAAATTAGAGAAGTTGCTCAAGAGAGCACAAGGGGTTAAACCTATCCCAGACATAGAGGATGGATACACTGATTCTGCAGTTACATTACCGGATCGGTTTAAGATGCTACACATTGATCGTTTTGACAGCTCCGGGGATCCGATGGTCCACTTGCGATTGTTTTTTGATATCTTGCGGCCCATGGGCTTAACTAGACCACAAAAGCTATCTCTTTTTGGTCACACCATGCCGGGTATAGCAGCCATTTGGTATGCTAAGTTAGAAGATTCCGTCAAACAGAATTGGGAGGAGATGGCCGAAGCCTTCATTGCTCATTACTCTTACAATACATAGATTAAGGTCGCAACTCGTGATCCCAAGGCAACACGACAAGTGCCGAAGGAGGGTTTCTCTGAGTTTGTGACAAGATGGAGGGCCAAAGCCTCGATGATGACCACGAGACCTTCCAAGAAGGATCAGATAAGAACGGTTGTTCGAAATCTGCATGGCAAGTTGCTGTAGAAGATAATTGTTAAACCTCTATTTACCTTTATAGAGCTTCATGAAATGGGGGTTCAAATTGAGGATGTCATCAAAGAAGGGATCATCATGGAAAATAATGAGCCTTTGAAGAAGAATGTTGTTCACAGTTCCAATGCTACTACCAGTGGTAGCACAGCTGTGAACTGCTCAGAAGTAAACACTGTAACCATTCCTATCAAAAACCATTTTCTTGATAATAGCCAAAAACTAACCACTTAAACTCAGCCCCAAGCCCGAAATTTCCATCATATTTACATGAGTCTTTCTCAAGCCTTGAAAACACTGCTAGAAAAAGGGCACCTAGAGCTTCTAGAACCCCGACCCCTTCCAAATCCTCTTCCACCAAGACATGACCCCGCTAAATACTGTACCTATCATCAACAACACGGTCATGATACAAACCGTTGCATCCGTCTCCGTCATAAGATTCAGAATCTTATTGACGAAGAAATCATAGCTCCACCAAAAAGACCTCATACTACCACTAACCCATCACATCCTCACCTCAACCTAATCTATTCATTGCCATCCACCTACAACCCCAGCAGATACATCACCCCGACCCATTTACCCAAGCCTAAGGTGTTCATTCCAGAAAGCATGGACTTGTGTATGATGGATGCACTTGAACCCCAATCATCTCAAACCTATGAACCCATTGCTTCTAAGCTAATGAGCATGATTAAAGATCATTAGAGAACTGTGGCAGATCTAGCCTTGGGGATATTGGCTCCATCATCGACCACATTACATACCAGAAATTTCATGTCAAAAGGCTCCCCAATCTTGGGACGGGTTGCATTGAAGAAGGCTAACCCGAAGCTGTTTCAAGTCTAGGTGATGACATGTCAACAACAACTGGGCCTCGCCTCAATATAGTCACTCAATCCCTTGGCAAAGCTGAAGCAAGTCGCAAGAACAAGGCCGAGGAAAGTATTGATCCTTATGAACATCTTCAATGGGCTATTAGGGTTTTGAAGGTTAAAAGGTTGAACAAACTGTAAGTGCTTGCAGATGTTGCAAAAACTGTGGATGACACTTTTGTCGTTCAGGTTGGGGGCATTTTGAATCTAGGGATAAACCATGAAAAAGTCTGTTGTACCAGAATGTCACGACCCAAACCCGCCCCTATAGGTTTAGCATCGTAACCGGCCAGTAATCCGTGGATTACGAAAGGCCTCTGAACAGATAAGCACAAGATAAGAGGCTGCGGAAGCAATTATATAAAATATATAGGGTCCAATGAGCTGTGATGACATACGTGGGACAGATAATTTCAAAACTTATATATATATATATATATGCACAAGCGTGTCGGTCGGAGGACCTCAATATTTACAAAACATTTACATAAGTGGAGTTCCTAAGACTTGACTTTATAAACATTCAGAAACTAGTATAAGCACAAAAACAGCCATGCAACTAAACTTCAATCGGAACCTTCTCGGGAGGCACAACGGTTCGCTGACAAAATCGGACAAAAGGCCGTCAACTCTGGCCCTGGTCACACGCCGGCTCACCTACATACATAATATAAACTGTGAGCTAAAGCCAAATGAATAATAGCAGAGTAAAGGATTTAATGAATGATGTCCATCATAGAGTTAAAAATCAAATTCTTATCAGAAATAGATTCATATACATAATCATAATCATTTCCATATTCAAATTTTGCATATAATCATACGTGGCACATCCATTAGCGTTAACAAATCTGATGACCCATAAAGGGACAGCCTTGAAGGCATTCTGATGACTCATGTGCACAGAGACGTTTCTGATGACCCAAAAAGGGACCTAATGACCCATGAAGGGACCTGATGACCCATGAAGGGACGCATATCATATGAAGCTAAAGATGCCGCGAATAACTTTCAGAATCTTAGACAATCATTCATTCATTCGAAACATAGCGTAGCATTTCAGAAAACTAATCATTTTATGTCATAATGTGCATGAAATATTTAACATTGAACATAACTTTACAAAGTTATTACTCACAGATGATTGGTAGCCTTAACTAGATGGTAAGGCGGCCCTTCACTTGTTCTGAGGCGCGTGACCTACATGAACACACATACGAACACACACTTGAAACACACGTTAGAATTATACATAATTTATGTCGTTTGTTCTTAGTGTGTTTCTAACCCTTACCCTCATTATGGAGTCTTAAACATGGCTTAGAAATGCCTAGGGTGGAATGAGGATGCAAAAATGCATTGAAAACCATTTCTCAAATTTTGCTGAAGATAAGGTCCATCCTCGAGCGTGGCTTTCCCCGCTCGAGCGGACATGTAGACAATGAATCTCCGCTCGAGCGTGGACTTCCCCGTTCGAACGGACTATAAACTCATGAAAAAGTGCTAGATGCATGAAATTTACGCTCGACGGGCGCTCTACCCACGCTTGAGCGTGTGACACAGACCCTCGCTCGGGCGTGGCTTCCCCCCACTCAAGCGGACTGCAAAACACACAAACTTCTGGGTATACGCATTTCGCGCTTGAGCGTGAATCTCGCCCTTGAGCGGAAGTGCATGTACTCAGGCTTCACGCTCGAGCGTGAAAGTCCCCGCTCGAGCATGGGTCAAATTTCTGGAAAATCCAGATTAACCTCCAAGCATGAAATTCAACATTTTACCATCCAAAACTCAATTTCCTGAGCCAAAACTTTGGAAAACACTTGGTAACCCATAAAACAACATGTTTAAAGCTTCAATTCAAGAAATCATGGCCCAAGAGTAAACCAATTTGTGCAAAATCAACATGAACTTTATGAATATGCTATTAATTCAACATGCAAGAACCCCTTTGAATTCAAACCTTTCAAAACATAACCAAACTTAATAATTTGATGGAAAAATAAGTTGAATGGCTATAATATGAGTGAAATTGACACATGCATGGAAGAAACCTTTGAAATCATGCTCAATTTGCAAGAAAATGTACATGTATGCATGGTATGGCCTATTTCTAGTACAATTCCCATATGAATTCACTTAGTTCACTAATGATCTAGATGAATCTAACTCAATTACTCAAAGGAGAGTTTAGTTTCTTACCTACAGGCTCCAATCTACAAAATTAAGGCTGAGGCTCTACAAATCTTCTTCAATTGTTAACAATCCTTAGCACCTCCTTGAATTTGAGCTAAATCTCTAAATCTTGGACCAATTTTTCTACTCTCACGTTTTTTGGGTCTAAGAGGACTCAAGAGTGTATGTAAAATGAAGAAAGGAGTGAGTGGAGGGTGTTATTGTGCTCAAAAGGGCCACTAAGGCTCTAATTAGGCCATTAAACAAAATGTGCTTAGCAAGGTTGATTAGTGGCATTAATTTAATCAAATTTAATCGTTTCGAAATGAATTTTAATTAAACCTACCATAAAATTTTATAAATCCTAACTAGTACAATATCAAGTCAATTTCAAAATCGGGCGCCGATAAGGCTTTCAATTCGCAATTCAAAATTAAAACATGAACAGATGTTTCTACGCCTAACAGATATAAACACAAAAATAATGCAATACTCATGCAAATTAGTTCCAAATCCTTCCCAGATTATTGTTAGGCTTAACTAAGCACGAATTAACGTTAATCTGGGGTCGGGGTTATTACACATAAACACCCATTTCAACTCCAATCCTAACCCGTCGGAGATCTCCAAACCTAGACAACACCTACTAAGCGCTCCGTCAATCTTGTTAGGATTGGTAACTGTACCTTCAATCCCCTTTTCATGACCTTATCCAAAGCTCTCCAAATCCTCATAGGATAAGGCCATCTCAAACCCCTTGACCCTCAGCCTCTCCCTAATCTTTTTCCAGCCAAGTATAATACTGTCAAGTACTGCGCCTTCCATCAATAAATTGACCATGACACTGATTGCTGTTTTCACCTTCGCCATGAAATACAAGATCTGATTAACAACAAGGTCATTGCCTCACCGGGTCCTACAAAGTCTATCGGCGCTGGATTGATGCACTTGGGGGATAATGTGACTATGTGATCGGGGATGAACCACCTGCTGATGGCACTCATTTTACTTCAGATATAGTGGATGGCACGCACTATTTTAGCATTTTGAAAATGCTGTTTATTTTACTTTCGGTCTTTGGTATTGAGTCAGTCTTGTTGTGTTAAGGTTCGGTGATTTTAGGGGTGTTAACTCCGGCATCACCTGTGACAACCCTCACCTCCGATTAGTGCTAATCTGTGATTAAGCATGATAAGTAACTGAAAAGAATGAATTCCTGAACTGATTGCATGAGTGTATTGTTTTGGATGCATTTCTATTTGTTTGTCATTTATCGACCTGTTTGTGTTTTTATTTCGAACTACGAATTGAAGGTCTTATCGGTGACCGAATCAGAAATTGATTAGTATTTTATGCTAATTAAGATTTATGTGATTTTATGGTAGGTTTAATTGAAATTTGATTTGGAATGATTAAATTAGATTAAATAATGTTAAACTATTGAATCAAAGTTAATTACACTTTTGCCATACTTGTGGGCCACTTTGTTAATACATGTTTGGAGCTTAATTCATTTTTGTTACACCATCTTCTCCATTTGAGACCAAAGCCGAATGAGAGAGGGAGAGTAGGAGAATTGATTTCAACAAGACTTTTAGCTTGGAGACTTGGAGAAATTGTAAAAGATTTGCAAAATTGAGCTTCCATACCTAGAATTCAAGACTTAAGGTAGGGAAATCATCTTCTTAATTGTGAATTCAAGTTGTATCTTGCATGGATCATGGAATTTGGTGATTAGAGTCAAGAATTGACTTGAAGAGTTGATTTGAGTAGCTAATTTATGCACATGCATGTGCATATTCTTGAATTTTAAGGTTGTTTTTATGAGAATTTCCTTTTGCATGTTCATATTTTGGTAGAGGTCCATGAATTCACCATGTTCTTGAGATAAATCTTACATTTGATCATGTTTTGGAACATTAGAGTTCTTGGGAACTCATGCATGTGTAATTTTTGCATTGTTCATCATGTTACATTTGTTTCGGAGTTCAATTGGCTTCCTCTTGGGCTTGATTTCATAAATTGATCTTTGAAACATGTTGTAATATGAGTGTTCAAGTGTTTTCCAGAAAATTAGCCCAAAGGAATCGAGTTTGAAGCTATAGAAGTTAAGTTTTGTGCTTGTGGATCAATTTGGAAATTCTAGATTTTAGATCCACGCTTGAGCGAAGGACTTCACGCTCAAACGTACACTTTGAGTACATGCACTTCCGCTCGAGCATAGGAATTTATGCTTGAGCATGAAATGCATATGCCCAGAAGTTCATGTGTTTTGCAGTCTGCTCGAGCAAGAGAATTCACGCTCGAGCGAGGACCTGAGTCTCACGCTCGAGCGAGGACTTGAGTCTCACGCTCGAGCGGAGGTCGCGCGTTCGTCAAGCGTGAAAATCGTACATCCAGTACTTTTTCATGGGTTTGTAGTCCACTTGAGCGATGTAAGTCACGCTCGAGCGGAGCTCCTTTGTCTGCATGTCCGCTCAAGCGTAGAAAGCCATGCTCGAGCGAGACCTCTGTTTCAGCAGAAATTTGAAAAGTGTTTTAAAGTGCATTTTTGCATCCTCATTCCATCCTAGGCATTTCTATGCCATGTTTAAGGCATCTTAATGAGGATAATGTTATAGAACCACACCAGTATAATTAGGGCCTAAGTTATTAATCCCGAGTGTGTGTTCGTTCTGCAACTGTAGGGTTGGCATCCGAGGACGCTCGTTAGCTTGTCTATAGCCCAGTGCTCTATGAGTAACAATGTTGTAAAGATATGTTCAATTATGATTATTTTCTGAATGATTAACTGTTCTGCTTACTGAAACGTTATTGTTTAGTGAATGAATGTTTGTCCTATTTGTAAATTGTATTCGTGGCTTCCATAGCAATTTACTGTTACTGTTACTGTACTGTTACTGCTACTGTCACAGAGATCTCTGTCGGTTCCCATGTTTGGAACTACTACTGTTTACTGTTATGATGGCCATCAACTGACTGTTCGGTCTGTTAAGACCTACTGTTTACTGTACTGTTATGCTATTGGATGTACCACATATGACCACTATGGTTTCTAAATGACTACTTTAAATACTGAAAAGACATTCATTCTTAACCTCTTTATGCATATGTTATTCATTGGGCTTTAGCTCACTGTTTATATTTATATATAGGTGTCCAAGCACTGGACCGGAGCTAGATGTGTCGGGTTAGCTACTGTTTTGTCAAGCCACCACTGTGTCTCACCTCGAGGTTCCAAGTCTGTTCAAGCTACGGCTGTTTTGGGGTGTTCGGATTCACCCTTCTGTTTCTGTTTTGTAATAGATGTTATAGACTCCTACTGTACAGTCATGGCATAGGGATTGAATCCCTAACTTGTATGTATGTATATCTGATATGTAAATGTGTTTTGGTTACGAATGTGACTTGTTCGTAAAAGTCTTTTTGCATTCAAACTGTCACAGCTCATTAGACATCTTTTATTTACTGTTTTGGCTTTCGCCAGCCCCTTTACTCTGTATTACTATCATTATTGTTAAGCAGGCCTTCGGTAATCTCGGATTACTGGCCGGTTACGGTGCTAAACCCATAGGGGCAGGTTTGGGTCGTGACATCACCTCTCTGTTTGTGTTTGTTTATCTTTTCACTATTTCTTTTGCGTCTGTTTCTACCATTGAGCCAGTTGAGCTAGAAGATCTGAATGAAATGGTAGTAATTTCCACCTACTTCTCTGTGCCTTTAATTATTGCATTGACCCAAGTTTTACAAAACTGTTTCCAAAATTGTGGTGAAAACAAAGAGGAATGAATTCCTCGGGATTTGTAAAAATTTGATCGACTGAGAGAAAGAGAGGCCTGCTAAGCCCTTAATGAATGAGATCATGTCTGTTAATGTGAGTACTGACAAAGATCCTGGCTTGGTCTAGATTGGTTTTGCATTGTCTTCAGAAGAGCATGAGCGACTAGTCGCTTTATTAAAAGATTTCAAAAAATGTTTTGCGTGGTCCTACGAAGACATGCCTGGAATTGATCTTGAGATTGTACAACATAGGATTATTCTCAACCTCGAGACTCAACCCTTTTGCTTTCAAACCTTGAACCTTAATTCACAATGTTCGACAATCAATCACAATATGAGGCTTGCGTGGCCGACTTGGAAGCAACCTTTGAACAAGGGGCAATAAGGTCATATGTCATCAAAGGAAGCTTACATAGCTGGATTAGAAGCTGCCCTTGAACTAGGGGCAAAAAAGGTTAGATACCCTTTAAGATTCAAAAATAGGTCATTTCTCAAGTAAATGGAGATCAGCAAGAAAGCCAAATCCTAGAATTTGAGAGAAGAAAGTTTTGCTGAAGGATAATCGAGTTCCTATCCGTGACACTAGGGGCAAATTTAGACCCAATTAGATGGGCTCTTACATCATCAAGACTATTTAGTCAGGAATAGTAAGCATTCTCGTGGATTCAGATGGCTTAGAGATTTGACGACCAATCAACATGGACAAGTTAAACTTTTTTATCCTTGAGAGGCTTGCTGGGTCGAAAACCCGGAAGGACAACCCAGGTAAAAGTTAAAGCAAGAAAAAGAAAAAAGAACAAAAATGCAAAAATAAAAATAGAGAAGAAAGAAAAGAAAGAAAAGAAAGAAAAGAAAAAAAAGAAATAAGAGGAAAAATAAAAAGAAAAGAAAAAAGAAAAAAGAAGAAAAACGAAAAATGAAAGGAAAAATAGAGCTCACAAGGTTGAAAACCTAAAAGGGCGGCTTTGGCAAAAGTTAGAGCACAAAAGGAGAGTGTTAATACCTAAGTACACCTGTAACAACCCTCGTACCGATTACCGATAAATTACCGATTAATTACTGATTACTGTTAACTGAGATGGAATATGACTGAAATTAAACCTGAATTGATGGTGTACATCTATTGTATTGCATATTCTATCTGTTTGATTGCTTACTTATCTGTTCGTGTTTTATGTTTAGACTACTAATTGAAGGCCTTATCAGCGGTCGAACCGTAAATAGATTGATGTTTTAGGATCACCATAATTTATGTGATTTAATGGTATAATTATCTAAAAACTGATTAGGTACGATTAAATTAGATTAAAATAAGCTAAATTGAACAAGTTGGCCTTATTTACCACATTAGCCCTTAGTGGGCCACTACCTCACACACAATTGAGCATTGTGAGACACTTATCAACACATTCATCAGCTCATTTTGGAGCTCACCACCGACTAGTGAGAGAAAGATAAGGGAGAGAATTGGTTTTATCTCATTGTGCTTGATTTGGCTTGGAAATTGAAGGAAATTGAAGTGTAGTTGCCAATTGAGCTCCTTAACCTTGAATACAAGACTTAGGTAAGAGAATTCATCCCTCTAATTGTGAGTTTAAGCTAAGTCTTGCATGTTTCATGCTTCATTGTAGAGCTAAGTCATGTTTTGGGTCATATATGTTGGATTATGTTAGAATTCATGCATGCATGGTTGTATTGTTGAATTTGGAGTTGATTCCATGGCAAATTGTCACATGCATGTTCAAAATTAAGTTTAAGTCCATGTTTTCAACTTGTTTTGGGAAGAATGAGCTCATTAGAGCATGAAATGGAAGCTTTGATTTGATCTAAACTCATGCATGTCACTTTGTAGCATGTTCATGCATGTTCATGTAAATTGGGTTTGAAGATGAGTTTAATTGGAGCATCCTTGGGCCTTGATTTCTTAAATTGACCTTTGAAACATGATGTTCTATGAGTTACAAATGTTTTTCTAGAAAATGGGCCCAAGAGGATCGAATTTGGAGCATCTAAACTTGGTTTTGAACTTGGAGTTCGAATATGGGTTTTCCAGATTTTGGTCGTCCGCTCGAGCGGGGAAATCAAGCTCCCAGTATTTTTTTTTTTTGACCTGTGTTGCAGTCCGCTCGAGCGGAGAGATTCACGCTCGAGCGGAGAAATCGAGCATCTAGCATCTTGCACTGTTCATCAGTCCGCTCAAGCGGAGGAATGTACGCTCGAGCGGAGGATTGTGTGACACGCTCGAGTGGGGAAGTTGACGCTCGAGCGGGGACCTTTGTTTGCTTGTCCGCTCGAGCGGGGAAACCTGCGCTCGAGCGGAGGCCCTGTTTCACTGAAAATTCTGAAACTGATTTCTGTGCACATCTTTGCATCCGCATTCCATCCTAGGCATTCTTAGGCCTAGTTTAAGACATCTTAATGAGGATATAGATGTAGAACACACCGAAGCATAATAGGGAGTTAATTATTCCACTTCCCAACTGTGAAACTCAGAGTGTGTTCAATCTGTTAACTGTTTAGGGTTGGCATTTCGAGGAGACGCTCTAGCTACTGATAGCCTAGAACACTGTGAGTAACGATTGTGTAAAGATATGTTTAAAATGTTTATCTTTTGAATACTGAACTGAACTGTTTACTGAATTGATATTGTTTAGTGAATGAATGTATGTCCTATATTCTGAACTGTACTGTGGCATCCTTAGCACTTACTGTTTACTGTTACTGTTACAGAGATCTCTGTCGGTTCCCTCGTGGAACCACTACTGTTTACTGAATGATTGGCCATCATTATTGTTCGGTCTTTTAAGACCTACTGATACTGTTATGCTAATGGATGTACCACATATGACTATTTACTGTACTGAACAACTGATATACTGTTTTAATCGAACTATTTTCATTACTGTAAGGGCATTCATTCTAAACCTCTTTACGCATTAGGTTATTCACTGGGCTTTAGCTCACTGCTCATATATATATGTAGGTGTACAGGCACCGGACCAAAGCTAGAAGCGTCGGGGTATCTCCAGTTTTGTCAAGCCAACCTATGTGCCTCACCACGAGGTTCCGAGCCTGCTATGCTAAGGCTTAGGGGTGTTTTAGCTTTTCCCCTTCTACACTGTTTTGTCTACTGTATCAACTGTTAGCACTGTTGTACTATTAAACAGGGATTAAGTCCCTGTACTGAACGGTTGTATGTAATGTATATACTATTTTGTCTCTGACTGCATGTATGTATGAAAAATATTTTGGCATACAGACTGGCACAGCTCATTGGACAATGTTTATCTACTGTAATGGCTTCCGCCATGCCCCTGTACTCTGTTTTACTGTATTACTGTTAAGCAGGCCTTCGGTAATCTCGGATTACTGGCCGGTTACGGTGCTAAACCCATAGGGGCGGGTTTGGGTCGTGACAACACCTTAACCCGGGAACTACGTACGGCCTGATTCCCATCTTTGGGATACATAGGCAACTTCATCCTGAAGTTCGGCCCTAACCATTTTCAGCCTGTTTGTCTCATCCATGTTGGTTGGCTTATCCTTATTCAAACTCGGCTACCCTATCCACGTGCAAATTGGCTTATCTTCGTGTTCATCTTCGTTCAAAATCAATTGTCCTATTCCGTTAGAAGATTCAGCTACAAGACAAATCAAGTTAAAAGTTGAGGTTGTGCATCTCAAGAGTTAATTCCTCGTTGGTCGAGTAGCGGCCATTTGCAAAAACAGTTTTGAGAATTTTTAATGAAGTTGACTAATTCTCTTGGAAATTATTCCATTTTTTCCAAAACTGGACAATTTCTTGGACCAAAAAAAAAGGAAATTTTTTTTTAGTGCTCATGGCCTGACTTACACGATTTTAAAGCAGAAAGTTGAACAAGCATGTTAATCTAACTCTTATGGTCAAAATTGTTTTAGCAGAAACCAAAAAAACAAAAATGGTCAAAGTGATGAATTAGAGGCACATTGAGTTCGGTTTTTTGTGTTTTTCCCATTGTTAACGTACTTGCCAGAAAGGGCACAACTAAAGCTAACCGCAGGCACCAAAAGCTCTATCATCCTCCAAGCAACGAGGTATCGAGCCAAGTGCGAAGCACGAACTAGAAATGAAGCAGAATATTCAATCCCCTTCATAAGGTCCACAACTTCCAGCTTATCCATCAACCACACTAGGGAAGGGATAAAAAAAAAAAAGAGAGATTAAAGAATAAAGAGATATGTGCTGAGAGAAAAAGTAAGGAAATGGCTTTTCAGAGAAAATAGAGATTGTGCCAAGGTGATGTGAGAATCACAAATGAGAAATGGTAGGAAACAATACCTGGAGAAGCAGTGGGCTCCCCGTGAACTGAGAGGTCTCCCACTAGTGGTAAACATCTAAGTGTTGTGTTTGTTGTTTTTGTTTGTCTTGATTCTTGTTTTGAGTCATTGTGATTGTAAATAGACATGTTTAGATTGTTTTTATTTTGTTTTTCCTTTGTTGAGTCGTAGTGTACTGTGGTCAGTCGCAGACTCAATACTCGGTTAAGAACTCATTCTTGGTTTCAATTGCAAAAATAAATTGTTTTGTGCTTAGAGTGCTGTGTCATTCCCAATATGATGAGCAAAATAGGATTCTTTCTTTTACAAACTGCAGGGTCCAATCCCGATCAAAAAAGGGAGCAACAGAACAAAGACCTATCTGAAGCTACATAGGTTCCGGACTGCGAAAGCAAAAGAGCGAGAAAGAAAATTGGAGCATCTGAGTTTGTTTCAACTTCTGAAAATTCTGAGGTTGCATTCAGGATGCACCTTCTCGGGCCTTGTCATTTCTCTGAAGTATGAGTGTACCTCGACCTCAAGTTCAAAACCTGTTTTAAGTTAGAATGGTGATCAAAATGCTCTCCCTAAACACCATTCCCTACTAGAGACATCTTGACTATTTTTGCAACGAGTTCCTAGGAGACCAACTGTGACGGTGGAAACTAGAGTTCGAATGGCGATGCCTAGAATACAAAGGTTTGGAATTTCCGAGACTAAAGTCAAGTTTAAATACCCAAGGGTGTATCCTCCGCTTGAAATCTGTATGGTAGCCCTATAGGTTAAGGTAGCGTATATGTGCCTCAATTCTGGATACTGAGCCAACTAAGTTTGTCACCCTGTTAAAGAATAGGGAAATTTGTGAATGTGATTAGGAATAAAAGTGACATCCATGGCTTCTACATGCAGAGGTTACCCCTTGTCAGCAGTTGAGGGCCTTTGAAATTTGAGTTGAAGGTAAGAGTTCGAAGAACACAAGGGGGAGATCCCCGTCAGAGTAGAGCGGTTCATCGCCACTCGCCCCATGAGGTGTTTTCAAAAGCACCGCTTTGATTATTTGCTACATTTTCTCAGCATCATCCATTACATTGCTTGTCACACATATCATGTGTATCTATCGCACAAACTCATCATACTCTGTGCATCTATCGCATCATTGTAGGACCTCTTCTCACGATTTCAGCGAGGTTTGAGTATTCCTTTCCTCACACGATTTCAGTGTGTTTGGAATTTATCTCAGGACGTGTGGAATGCGACCCTTAACGGTTTTCTCAAAACCTTTTCTCACAATTTTAGCGTGGTTTGAGTGTTCCGTTCCTCACACGATTTCAGCGTGTTTGGAATTTATCTCAAAATGCGTGGAACACGACCTTAAACGGTTTTCTCAGGACCTCTTCTCACGATTTCAGCGTGGTTTGAGTGTTCCATTCCTCACACGATTTCGGCATGTTTGAAATTTATCTCAGGAGGCACGGAACGCGACCCCGAGCGGTTTTCTTAGGACCTCTTCTCATAATTTCAGCGTGGTTTGAGTGTTCCATTCCTAACACAATTTCAACGTTTTTGGAATTGATCTCAGGACGCATGGAATGCGACCCTGAGTAGTTTTCTCGGGGACCTCTTTTCACGATTTCAGCGTGATTTGAGTGTTCCTTTCCTCGCACGATTTCAACATGTTTGGAATGCATCTCAGGGCGCGTGAGGCACGACCCTAAGCGGATTTTTCAAAACCTCTTCTTACGATTTCAGCGTGGTTTGAGTGTTCTCTCCCTCACATGATTTTAGCGTGTTTATCTCAGGACATGTGAGGCGCAACCTTGAGCGGTATGGCCTCTTTTCACGATTTTAGTGTAGTTTGAGTGTTCTCCCACTCACAAAATTTTAGCGTGTTTACGATTTGTTATTCCTTCTCTCACGATTCCAACGTGGTTGGAGTATGTCACCTTATTCATCTACTACATTATCCATCGTATCCATTACATCATACCATTTTATTACCTGCATCCTTTTCATATTAAGCTTAGTTCGGCATGTGCTTATACCTTTCCCTTGTTGAAACATAATTCTATCATGTGTAAGTACCCACGCTGCGTTGAGGCCAGTATTGAGAGTGTCAACACCTTTTCTGTGTTAGACGTGGTTTGTTTTGTGTCTAGGCCTTTTCTAG
Source organism: Camellia oleifera (assembly GCA_022316695.1). NCBI lineage: Eukaryota > Viridiplantae > Streptophyta > Magnoliopsida > Ericales > Theaceae > Camellia > Camellia oleifera. The sequence continues at coordinate 71,862,240 of CM039310.1, read as the reverse complement.
ATAAGATGTAGTTCAGTCTGCGCCCCTTATTCGCTGCATCCATTGCATTTTACTTTGTCTGGTTGCATTCAGCTTTTAGGATCATTATCTTTCTCTAGTAGATCATTCCTCACTTATATCATACCACCCAATTACTTGTACTCTTTCTCTTTCTACGAAAAATACAGTTCTGTATGTGCCCGCACCCTTTTCACGTTAAAACATGATTCTGTTATGTGTAAGCAGCCATGCTGCGCTGAGGTCAGTATTGAGGATGTAGGCACTTAGCTTGTGTTAGGTGTCGTTTGGCTGTGCCCACTTCTTTTCTATATAAAACATAGTTTGATTTGTATCTCCATTCCTTTATGGTATTCGTGTGTTTTGCACTGCTTGTGATTTGATTATTTCGTTGCACTGTGTATCATTTTGCATTCTGCTCCTGAACTACACCAATTTGATTCCTTACAAAGGGATACGTAGGCAACCCTTGGGTTCAACCAACTGTATCTGCATTTTGTTTTTTTCGCAAGTCTTATGGCCTTGTCAAAATGGGTCGTCTTTGGACTTTGACATTCACTCACGTCATTTCATGATTTTGAGCTTTGTCAAAGAGGAGCAACTGTTGACACCCCATTTTTGATCGCCCTTAAGACTTGGGCGCCTTAGGTTGATCACTCAATGATGAAAGTTATGTTATATAAACGTTTGATTTCTTCAAAAAAAAGAGCTTCTAAATCAAAACCTTACATCCTATTTTAGACCAAAACTATTTTAAACCTTAAAACCCTTTTCTTTTTTTTCAAAATATTTTTTCAAATGTTTCTATGATGTTCTGAGGCTTGTATTTCGTTTGAAATGTTGCACTTTTTGGTAAACCGAGTAAAGACAAAGTGGAAATAAATGAAAGAGAGGTGAACTATATGAAAAAAATCTTTAAAACATCTTATTTAGAGGTTTGGAGTTGAAGAAAATAGGAGGGGAGGGAAGAAAACTAGTTGGGGAAGAAATTGGACATCAATCCGTTACGATAGAAATGAGCAGCTTTCACTAAAATAAGCATATCTCTTTGCACACTTAGCATTTAAATGTGAAGCAAACACCATTTGAAAGTGGACTTCCGGGGTTTCAATTTAGACTCAAGAATGACCTAAACCAAGTTTGGATGAGGGAGATATGCCCGTTTGAAGTCGGGCTTAAAAATAGATTTTTGTCTTGCCAGCCACTATTAGTGGCCTGCCACCCCTTTTTAGTGGTCTGCCGCTCACTTGTCCAAAACGCAAGTATTTTTGCCAACTGTCCCCCACAGGCGCATGCACTGTACTAACTGTCTCTATATGGATATTTCCGAGATATCAACCTATGTTTCTATATATACTTAACCACCCCTCATGTTTTTAAGGTTAGAAAAAATTCCTTAAACTCCAAAACTTGCATAGCACTCTCTCTTTCTATCTTGCAACCTACACACTCTCTCTTTACACTTCCTAAACAAAAAATTTAGCTCTCTTGCTGAGGTTCTTGAGCTCAAATCTCACCCCTTGAGAGTGAGAACTTGTGGGTTTGTTAACAAAATAGTTACATTGCTTCAAGAGGTATAATTTTGGGCATCTCTACACTACTTCTTCTATTTTCTTACTATTTTTGGGCTATTTTTACACTGTTTTTATGGGCTGAAACTTGTGGTTTAAAGCTACCAAAGGTTGAGGGGTTAATCACCTTTTTTTGAACCTTGTCTCCTAAGCTTTTGCCCTTGTGTTTCCCATCTATTCATCAACTTTTTTTCAACTTTTTACCATTGATTTTCATAGGTTTTCAAAGGTTAAAAATGTGGTTTTGAAGTCCTAAAAATGAAGGGATTAGCCACCCTTCCTTTGCTTATTTACTAGCATAAATTATCCATCATTTTAGCTTACTCATTTAGCCGTTTTTACCTCAATTCCAGCACTGTTTTAGCTTAATTTAGGACTGTTTTTATGTGTTAGTTTCATTTATGCTTTGTATAGTATGCTTGTAATGTAATGGTCCCTATAGGTTTGGTGGTTTAGGCTTTAGCCACTAACCTATTTGAGTTGATAGCATTTATTTCAAGCTTTTCATACTTGTGTTCATCTCTAATCATCTTTGTACTTCTCTCATTTCTTGGCTTCTTTCTTGCTTTGAGAGTCATTTCAAACCAATTGTTTGTTTAAGTTTGAGATAGAGATCATTGTGCTTAATGATTTAATCTCTTTGGAGGTTCATTACCAACGACATGACGTCTCTCTGATGCCCAAAATAACCCTTTGTTTGACACTTCTTTCCATTAGTGGACTTAATGATCGTTTTGGACTAAAATGATTAAGGAATGGAAAGGTAATTAAAGGAGGTGTTAAAATTAGAATAAATGGAGTAAGATAATAAAATGGTTTGGGGTTCCATCAAACATTAATTGAACCCATTGAGTCTTGAGTCGTTTCATATTTGTTTGTGATGAAAACGGTTCAAGAGTTGATGTCAACAGCTTCCCTTGATCAATATTATGATAGGGAGGGAGTTCATGAGTATTTAATTGTGCATTTATTGAAATTGTGTCCCTTGGTTCATAAGTCATCATGCAATGAATTTGTGTTGATTGATGGCTTACGAATCGAGCCTACCACTCCTTTGAGCTGTTCAATGATAAGGAGGGGTAGAGTGGACAAGCATCCCCTGAGGATGCTCTATTTGTGCTCTGTTTGTTTTCTGTTGCTGCAGGAGAAACCCATCATTAGTGGGCAGTAGGCCACCTTTATTGGGCGGCAGACCACTATTAGTGGGCAGCCGGCCACCATTTCTGGCTTGCCTGCCACTTTTGTCCACCAGGCAGTACCTTTTTTTTTACAAAACAAAGTAGAGGCTGAGGCAAAACAGTGCAAGTTTCTGGCTGCAAAATAGAACTCTCTTGGCAGTAAAACAAGGGCATTTTCAGGTGGAAAATCTACTTGCATGCATAAGTCCTTTCATTGATCCTCGGGAGCCGTTGAATGATGGATTTGTAATTAATTAGTTAGTTTCAATTTCCTAATTTTGGTATTGTAATAATTAGTTAGAATAGCTAGTTATGTGTTGCATTTAATTAATTAGCTAGAATAGTTAGTTAATTTATAGTGTTATAATAATTACTTAATTAGTTAATTACTTAGTGTAGCTAATTTATTTTGGGTATTGTAATAGTTAGTTAATTAGGTAATTAATTAGCTAGTTCATTTATTCAAACCCTCCTGCGTGAGGGCAAAATATGTAATAATATGTATGTCTTCCAACCCTACGTCTTTCTCTCTTTTATTTATCCGCTTATGATGGATAGTGTAGCACATCACATTTCGTTTAGCATTTTCCATATTTGCATTCATTGTCTTGCATGCATTAGGCTCGGCGTATCATTCTAACAAAGCATTGTTATTTATTACTTCTTTGAAAACATGCTTAAAACTACATGCTATCAAATTGATTCACATGCCATGCTAGTAACTGGCCTATTAATTGCATATTACATGTGTTGCATTAGTCATATTGCATTAGTTAGGATCATGCATTTTTCTAACTATTTTTTCTCTTTTGGCTCGCCTTCGGAATTGGGGTAAGTTTTATTGCTTTAGTGTGATTGTTGCCATGTCAAGCATGATTACTATGAGGCTAAGTGCTTAAGTGATATAACTCTTGAATGCCTGTGGATGAAGGCTAATTGCTTAAATTGGGATAACTTGAGTAATATGCATATAAGATCACTTTTTCAAGTAGTACATATTTAAAACAATTTTCAAACAAATATGAAATCCAAGTATCCCAACTTTTGCAACTTAGTCTATACTTGTGTGCGACATATAATAAATTAGTCTAATAATCGGAACAAGAGCATATAATGTAAATAAGAATCACATCATAATTAGTAGAGGCCAATCTTTGATTGGGCGAGTGGGGTGCTCAATTCATGACCTTCCCCTCTCATATCTAAGTTCTCGAGTCAAGACAATCTTGGTGATAATGGACACGTGGCCTTTGGCACGAGTCATGGATTTTCTAAATTTTTCAAAAATATTTAGGTGGTGACTTTGTATCTGGTAAAGCAGTTCATTTTTGGCATTTTGATTCAAAATCGATTTTCCAAAAGATTTGCCGGATTTTGACTCTTTTATGTTTATGTATTTCACATTGCACTTGTGAAATCAAATTCAGAACCACGGGAGTCTGAACTGTAAGGCTAGTCGTATCCAAAAGGAAAACTAAAAGTAAGCTACAACTTGTTATACTTGCATATAGATAGACATGAACCTAATAGTTGAAAAAATATAATTGTCAAATAAAATGATTTTAAGTATATATTATAAAAATAAAAATAAAAACAATGTATTACGAGCTTACCATGAAAATATTTAACCATTAATCCAATCGCTAACAAAACATTATCATTATCAAGTGTCTTTAACAATTGCATCCTATCAATTGTTGCAAACCAATTCCACAGAGTTAGACGTACTAATGTCATACTGTTTTTCAATGTATCATAAAGATCAGATATTACAATTTAAAAAAATTAATATGAAAAGATTGATATACTATTTCGTAAGAATTTCTAATTTATAATAATATAATTTAAATTAAAGTATCATACTTGTTATCAAGTAGTACAATATCCCTCTTCAAATTAGAACGATTTTGAATGACTTGTCACTCAGTGACACTAACAACCAAGCCAACCACATCTGTCAAATGCAACATGGTCTAAAAATTTACATATGATTATTTACATTGTTCATGAGTTATTATTTCATTGAAAAAAATAGTTTATAACATGATTTTAAAAATCGGATCGGACCGGTCGGTTCTATCGATTAAATCATTGGCCGGTTAGGATTCCAGTTCGAATATACCCTCTAAACCGTTCCAAGTCAAAAACTAAGCTATTTAGAGAGAATCAGCAAAATTGACGGTTAGACTGCCGAATCGGATGACCCGGAGACGAGTTAGACGAACTAGCCGGGCTAATGAAACTAAACATTTTGGACTTTTTTTTTGATATTTTCTAACTATTTTTTTTATTCTTTCTTTCTTTCTTAGTATATACATATATATAAGAAAATTTTTGATTAGAAACTCTCTTTCAAAGGTCTCCTCTTAAGAAGAATCCCATTGAGAATTTGAAATTATTGTGAAAGTCTCTACCTATTTATAAGAAAACAATTCTTCCAAACAAACTCAAGAAATTCATATAGGAGTCAATCAAATTTATTGAAGGGAGATTTAAAATTTGGATATCCCTCCAAAATGTTTGCTCTTTTTTCAAGCAAATTATTTGAATTAAAATTATATGGAAGGAACATTGACTATTTGGTTTCCTCTTCCAAAATAAAAATTATTAATATTTTAAAATATATTATTATATTTTTTAGTAAAAAAAATATTAGGAGAAATATTTAAGATAATTTAATATTTTTCAATTTTTTTAATTTATAATTTTATTACTTTTATTTTATTTAAATATAATTTTAATATATTTATGACATCACGGTTCGATTCTATTTAACCTAATGGTTGAACCGGTGATCTGTCCATCCAATCCCTTTTTCGGTTCCCTCACTAGTCCGTTTTTTAAAACATTGATTTATAATAGTGTGCCTATTAGTTGTACATCTTAATGAAGAAATTAATCAATATTTGATAATCTTTTAATCAAATGCCAGTAGAGTAGTATCTTATCACAAGGGTCAATTATATATTCAATTATTGTATCGTCATTGAAGTACATTTTATAGTAGTATGACACTAACTTAAGCTTCTCATTTGTTGGTATAACTTGCTTTTAATAAGAGGGTATTTAGCAGGTGCTAAAATAGCATTGGCTATTTTAGTATATTATCTTATTTGGGTCATATCACCTCTCTATCATATCACTTTAAACCTAACCCATATTTTATGTGTTTTTTCGTAAAAAGTCAAAGAGTATATTTATTTAAATCATCCAAAACACTCCCTTAAGATGTTATTTAAAGAAAGGGCAAATTACAAAAAAGGTCCTTATAGTTTACTTGTGATTTCATTTTGATCCCTGCACTTCTAAATGTATCAATTTTGCCCTTGTAGTTTGGTTTTTAGCTCGAAATGGTCCAATAGTTAATGGTGGTTAGACTTTTGGATGGAAATTCCGCACATGCAAGGCACACACGGGACAATTTTGACTTTCTTGACTGTTTTTGCAACAATTTAATTTGTTCTCTAAAATAATTACTCAAATTTAACTCATTTAATAGATGTTTAATTAATTTTATTATTTAATTATTATTATTTTTAAAAATAAATTTATTTAAAATTTTAATTAAAAAAATAACATATATTTTTATTGATATTTTATTTATTTAATTTTTAAAAATAAATTTATTTAATTGTGTAAAAAATAAAATAAAATAAATTTTTATTTAATCTAGCTAAAATTAATTAAATATTAAAGATATATTTAATATTGCTATTACTTAGTAAACAATTAAAAAATGGTAAAATAATTTTTTGCACATTTATTTTTATCCAGATCGTTCAAGCAAACATTAGATTCACTAAAAATAGTCATTTCCAGACATCTAATCTCATAAAAAAACAAACACGGGATACACATTCAATCCAATCAAATAGTCCCGAGGATTCACAGTCGCAGAATTCAAACCCGATGGATTCTAATCTCCCATTTTCTAATTGTTTACTAAGTAATAGCATGATGGTAAAATAGACATTTTACACATTAATCTCATGGGATACCAATCCCATAGAAATAATCCCCCATAGGATTGTTTAGTCCCTCATATGAGGGATATGGAGTCCAGTTGGACTTCATGTCCGGCGAACTAAATTATTAATAAAAAATAATTTATTATTAAAATAGACATTTATAAATATATTAATAAAAAATATAGAAATAACTTGCACTTACAATTGTTGTAATCTGCAAGGATCTTTAATTGGTACAGAACATGGGAAAGATGAACCTCACTCAGAATCCGTTTTTCTTACAAACTAAAGAAAAAGTTGAAGAAAAGAAGGTGTCGAGTGATTACAGACGATTACAAATATATAGAAAATGAAATTAACTATGTAGCATGTGAACTGGGAACTATGCAGCATGTGAACTGGGAACTATGCAGCATGTGAACTGGGAACTATGCAGCATGTGAACTGGCTGAATGATGAAGGCAGCTGGCAGCATTGAAGACTGAGCAGGGCTGTCGGTTGCTTTCGGCTGTTTGATTGAATAGTTGCAGCATGTGAATAAAGGAATCAGAATAAATATAAATTGACAGCTTTTCTCAAAAGAGTATTGATTGAAGTCAATTTTATATTTATAAAGAATCCTATGTTGATTATTTCAAGCAAATGGGTCCTGAGCATCATGGAACTCAGGACGATCATAACCAGGTTGGTTGGTGGATCCTTCTGAACTGTCTGAACTATCTTCTGAACTAGACTGTTGGGCCGGTGCAGGAGATTGTTCATTTTTTAATTGGGCTTGGGCTTGATCTACTAGGAGACGGGCCATTTGAAGCAATTGATCACTGGTGGATCCAGGTTGAACAATGGGCTGAGCAGGAGGTTGAATACTGGACTGAGCCTGTGATTTGGACTTTGACTTGGGTTGGTCCGGAACCCTTGGGACTTTGGACTTTCCTTTGGATTTGATCTTTGATGATTTGGGCTTGGAGTCACTAGATGAGGGACTGCCAAGATTGACTGGAGGAAGACTGGGCTGACTTCCTTGGCTGATTACAGCAGTTGGGGTCTGCTGGGCTTGCTGGGCTTTGACTATTGCAGGTGTTGGAGCACATGAATCAGGAGGAAATTCCTCATAAACAATTTCAATAATTCTGGGCACATTGAACTTAGCCCACCATTTAACAGAGTGTTGGCGAATAATGATGTTGTTATCAATCCCATAATGCCATTTGAATATCCATGGGATTTTGTACTTGGATATAAAATTGAGCAAGATAGGAAATTGTTTTTGATGAGTAGTAAATGGGTAAACAGCAGCAAAATAGGCAATGGTTTCATTGAGTGAACTGGGAAGAATATCTGAAATGGGGCCATAATGAGTCCACCATCGAAGAAACCAGGTGGGTAATTCAGATTTGAATTTTTGATCAAAAGAGATGAACCAGGAGTGACTAAATGATTCATTTTGGTATAAGAACAATTTGAACCAAGCATCAATATAATCATGATAATTATATTGAATAGAATGACCAGGCAAATCTCGAAGCAGATTAGGATTGCCCCATTCTGCAAGAGAGACAATGTTGTGAATGTAAAGTGAATGGTACAGGATCTTGTAAGCATAGACACGATCCTGAATTGGTTTGATCAGAATGGAACGATGGTTGAGCAGAATATCTTTGTAATAAGAGAGATTTTTCTCTAGAGGTGAAGAAATAAAATGACATCCAGAGCCAAAATGGAATTGAACAATTTCATTAATGGTTTGACTTCTGGGGTGACTAGGTTCTTTGTAAAACAAGTTAGCAACATGTGATTTGGTGTACTCAGTTCGAGAGGGTCGAACTTGGTTAATTGGAAGTGGAGTAACTGAAACTGATTGGCTAGAGGCAAAGGGATCATTAGCCAATGCAGATGAGTAATCAGGACGGTGAATAGTACCAAGAGTATGGTATCTATTAATTATGTCAATGGAAGAGGATGGTTTAATTGACTCCAGAGGAGGAGGAACTATGAGTTGATTAGGTTTACTGGAGGAGGGGACCAAAGCCTTAGAAGGAGGCCTTGGGCGAGACATCTGTGGAATAGGAAACAAAGATCAGCAACCAGAAAGAAGATCTAAGTAATTTTGGTAATAATGTAAATCATTGTAATAATCATGTCGTAAAACACGGCGAGCTTGTAACTGTTGGTGATTGATGTATTGGGCTCTTTTAGTAGTTGGTCGGGCTGATTTAAGGCGATTAATCCGACGGTTAACTTGTTTGATCAGGGTTTGAAAATGGGTAATTTGGGTTTTAACATAGGAAATATGTGGAGTAGCACTCATCCCTTACCCCCCTGTAAAAATTCTCGGGTAAGAAAATCAGGCAAGGAATTTTGACAACCAGGTATATAGGTAATATCAAAATCAAAAATACTTAAAATAGATTGCCAGCGGGCAAAAATCTGTTTACTAGCAAGATTTTGAACATCTTTTTCCAAAACATATTTAGCAGATTTGCAATCAACACGAAGTAAGAATTTTTGATTTAAAATATCATCTTGAAATTTTTGAATACATAAAACAGTAGATAAAATTTCTTTTTTAATAGTACTATAATTTAATTGTGCTTTGTTCCAGACACCAGAGTGAAAACGAACAATTTGTTAAGATGACTGGGGAGTGACTTTCTGAAGGAGAATGCCACCATAGCCAATATCAGAAGCATCAGTTTGAATAATTTTGAATGAGTTTTCAGTAGGAATACCAAGACAAGGAAGAGACTTGACATAGTGTTTAACTTGTTGAACAACAGCAGTATGAGTAGAAGACCAAGGAGGAGGATTATCCTTTAACCGATCGAACAATGGTTGAACAGATTTGCCTAAGGTCTTTATAAAATTCAGCAATGTAATTGAGGGAACCTAAAAACCTTTGTAATTGAGTTTTATCAAGAATTTCATCAGGAAATTTAGACGCAAACTCAATAGAGCGACTAATTGGGAGAATAGTATTATGATGAATATCATAACCTAAAAACCTCACTTTAGTCTGAAATAATTTAATTTTAGGGGCGGATATGACTAAACCATGACTTTTAATAGTATAAAAGAATGCAGTTAAATGTTTCCAATGTTCACTAATTGATTTGGAAAAGATTAATATGTCATCAATGTAAACAATAGAAAAATGACTAAATGGGTTAAAGATATCATTCATTATATTTTGAAATTCACTAGGAGCATTTTTTAATCCAAATGGCATGACATTCCACTCATATTGGCCAAAAGGTGTATTAAAAGCAGTTTTATATCGATCTTTAGGATGAATTTGAATTTGCCAGAAACCACTTTTTAAATCAAATTTACTAAAAATAACAGCTTGATTAAGTCTCTTAATTAGGTCTTTTTTATTAGGAATAGGATATCGAATCCATTCAAGAACAGCATTTAATGGTTTATAATTAATAACTAGGCGAGGAACACCTCGTTCTAATTCAGCATTTTTATTAACATAAAAAGCAGGACAAGACCATGGTGATTTGCTAGGACTAATAATTCTATTTTTTAATAATTCATTAATTTCTTTTTTACACATTTCTAATAATTCATGATTCATTTGAATAGGTCGGGATTTAGTAGGTATTTGTCGTTCATTAAAACCTTTAATGTATGGTAAAGTAACTACATGCTTTTTCCTATGCCAGAATGCAGTAGGTAAAGTTGAACAAACGGTGGATTCAAGTTTTAATTTGAAATCACTAATTTGAGAGATGAGAACGGGATCAGTTAACTGTTGATCTATTCGTTTGTAATTAATTTTGTCTTTAAGAAAATTAATATGCCGGGTTAGTCGTTTAATAGTGTGGGTAATAGAACAATCTTGTAATTGATTTAACTCTAATTGTTCAGGTGGAAATAGGAATGTAAATGTAACAGGATGTCCTAAAACATGAGTAGTAATTCCTTCGGTAGAAGTAGTAAATGGATATAATAAAGATATAAATGGTGTACCTAAAATAATCCGATCAGTCATATTTTTGACTAAAACAAATGTAGTTTTAAAGCAAACATTATTTTGACAAACATGTACTTTAGGTAATTTATATCGAATATGCATTTTACTACCATTAGCAGAAGTTAATTTCTCTTGACATTTGTGATAATATTTAGTAGGAAGTAATCCTTCTTGAATGCAATTTAAATCAGCACCAGTATCGATTAATGCAACTAATTCTAATTCAAAATCTTCAACAATGATTTTAATTCTTGAATACCATTTTTGCATATAAATTTTATTAAGTAAATTTAATCGTTTATCTTCAAGGTTAGTAGCTTGAGATCGATTATCAAATATGAGTTTAGTTGGATCAGTATGATCAGAATCATGATCAGAATTATGTTCGGATTCATGAGGTGATTGTGCATTAGGTTGGAAATCATTTAAGTTTTGTTTAAGTTTAAGATTAATAATTTCATTTTCTAATTTATTATCTTTATTTTGAAGATCTCTTATTGTTTGTTTAATTTGATTGATTTCAAATTGTAAGTCTTGAAGTGTAACTTCTTTAGTTTTATTTTTAAATTTTTCTAAAGTTTTAGATAAACTAATGATGGGTTTATTAAACTTAGGTTTAGTTTCTGTTTGAAGCATTAGACTTTTGAGCTTATCAATATATTGTTGTTTTAATTGAGGATCATCTAATTTACTAATTAAATCAATTAAAGCAGATTCTTCTTGACTATGTTTAGTAAGAACAGAAATTTGTTTAACAGGTTTACAACAAACATCATTACATCCTAAGGTAATTGGATTATCAGAATCAGAATTATCACTATTAGATGGGGAATTGGATGTAGATGGAGGGACAGAAGAGGAATCATGATCAGATTGATTTAATTGGAAGATTTCAAATAACTGAATTTTGGATTCATCATTAATTTGGAGTTGATTGACTCTGTCTTTGAGCTTTTGTTTCTCTTTACATTTATTAGCATAGTGGCCTTTTTGTCCACAGTTATAACACGTAATATCTTTATTAGATTTTGATCTCGGATGTGATTTAGATTTATGATATTTCTTTTTGGGTTTAGTATAAAATTTGTCATTAGATTTGGACGGTGAATAAGGCTTCTTGTATTTATGGTAATATTTGGATTTTTGTTTTGAATGGTTGTGTGACTTCCTACGAGAGGGTGCAATAGGAGGTAGTCCATATTGTTCACAGAAATTTCCTAATTCATATTTAGCTTTATGTTTATCTTTTGTAGCTTTTTGACTAAGTTTTAAATCAATACACATTTTTAGGCCTTCTTTTTGAATAGTGCTAATTATATCGCCATATGTTAAATTATCATATTCAATAACACCAGTAGGTTGACTAAGAACATCTCTAATTTTGTGAGCAAATAAACTGGGTAATCCATTAATAAATTTTTCTTTCCAGAATGATTTAGTACAGTCTTCTCTTAACATAACTCGAGAGGTAAAAACATCTTTATACCATCTAAAATCACTTAAGGTTGGACAAGTAAGATTACTGAGTTGATCATGTATGCGAGAATATATATTAGTTGGGGTACCAATAAAATGTCTAATAATTGTATAAATTAATTGGTTAATACCATCATGTTGGCAACATTCTAAATTTTCATCAAATATAGGTAACCCTTGATCATCAGTTTGGTTAGCATAGATGATAGAGTCTCGTTGGGTGTCAGTTAAATATTTTTCCCACCAAGATTTGAGCTGACCAGTAAAACCAGTAGTAATTAAATTTACAATTTCAGGTTGAGTATATTGGGGATAGTTAGAGAGATAACTGTTTGAGACCATAGATAGATGATTTAATTTTTGGAGAATTTGATCTTCACTAAGACCGTCAATATTCCATTCGTATAATCTTTTACCAGAAACAGAAAATTGATTATTAACATTATTTTCTTCAAATTGTAAATCGACAGGAGTAGATTTATTATACCAATTCTTTGTAGTTTGAGGATTAACTTTAGGATAGTGAATTTTCGCAACTTGGAATTGTTGAGCTAATTTATTGATGTCATTGTCAGTATCGGAGGAAGTAGAATATGGGTTAATATCAAATTGTTGATTTAGGACAGTAATACCTTTATCTCTAGAGGGTGAGGGAGTATCAGGTACAGATAATTTGGTAAATAATTTTTCAATAGCTTGGACAGTAGATGATTGATTATTTGTAACTAAGCTAGTTCGGGTGGAACGTTTACTAGGTAGGTTAAGTAAAGGTGCATCTAAAGGTTGTTTAGAAGTGTGAACAGATTCTAAATTAGTTTCTATTTTATCTAATTGTTTACCAATTGTATTTAAACACTGGTTAGTATAATTATTTTGTTCAATAACTTTTTGAGTTCATTATCATCGCCAGGTAATTTAAAAGGAGAGGCAGGAATTTCAGAACCTTGTTGATTAAGAATAATTTTCTCTAGGGGAGGATGACTAGAACTAATTGTAGTGGTAGCAGAAGTTTTCCATTTATGTTTAGTAATCGTAGTAAGTGTTTTATAATATTTTTCTTCATATTCTAGTAAGGGTAATTCAAAACCATATCGAATCATAAAATTATACCATTCTTGGGAGATTTGAGACATTTGAGCAGAAGTATATTTAGCATAATAAGCATGGCGCTGGGTGTGATTAGCTTTAGATTTAAAATTAATAAGTAATTTATCAAGATTGGGAGTAAATTCCTTTTTAATTGTCAATAACTGGGGATTGACAGGTGGTGTAAATTCTTCCATATCAGTTTGAGTCGGAGAGTTAGTCGAATGAACTTCTTCATCAAGGAAATGAGTATGTGTAGAATAAACAGGTTTACTAATTTGAGAAGTTGAGGAATTATCAATTCCTTTTAATTTTGGATTGATTGTAGGACATATGGTTGGACCAAGATTAAGTTGACTATTTTTTCTAAATAGAGGTGTGGTAAATATTTCATCTTCAGTTTCTATTTCGTTAGGGACACTAGATGTACTATGTCTAGAGGATTGACTATGGTTAAATTTAATATGAACAGAACCATCATTAAATTGTTTAATATCTTTAATATCTTGTTCAGAGGATTGTTGCTGATTATGTTTGTAATTTTCATTAACAGTAATCCATTCATCAGGTAAATCTATATCTTTCCATTCAATCATTTTAGGAATATTAATATGTGATTCATTATGACTACTACTTTGAATAAGTAAAGTTTTATCTTTAGGTGATTTATGCAGGGCATGAACATTTAAATTAGTTTGCATACATTTATAGTGAACACGATAAATTAAAGCAATATTATGTGTCTTAGCCATCATATTAGTAAATGAACCATGTAGTTGAATATTTAATGTTAAAGCATGTAAAATATTTGGATCACTTAAACTGAGCGTAAAATCAGGAAAACAATTAAAATGTACTGGACCTTTATGAAGACCAGTTTCCATCATTCCCATTAAACTATCATTATAATTAAGAAAACGAGCATCTCGTAAGCATAATAAAACAGAAGTATTTTTTCCAACAGGTGTAAGTGGATTAAGACCAACCTGAATTAGACCAATGTGAATAAAATTGTAACCATTATCTTTGTGTCTTTTAATTAATTTAGTATCAAATAACTGGCAAGTTTCTCGAGGTTTTTCTAAAGCATAAACTTGTTCAATTGTTTTAACATGTAATGCAACTTTAAAAACATTCTGTAGAAATGTTGTTTTATAAATTTCTTTGATTTGTAATTTCGGTATATTCCAATCTCTATTAAATTGATCATTTTGTATTTCAACATCTTCTTCATTAATTACTAATCCTTGATTAGGTATTGAAGGCAAAGTGGTTGACCTAGAACTGACTGATGAGTTACTTCGAAATAATCGACTCATTGTTCTTTCTAATTAATCAGTTTTACAGATATCTTAATACATACCCTATTCTTGTCAAGTTACCACAGACCATAATGGTTTTGCACAGACCCTATCCTAAATGTCCACACTGCCTAACTCTAAGGACTTACTTTGGACAGAAAATGGAAGTGGGTGACTGAAACCAGGTGGATAACAGACTGATCTCGTGGGTGATTAAGATGGAACCGAAAACTAGATTAATCAGATAAACAAAGGGAAACGATTAATTGGAAGAAACTAAACAGTTAGAAACATTTAATTTTTTATTAATATATTTATAAATGTCTATTTTAATAATAAATTATTTTTTATTAATAATTTAGTCCGCCGAACTCCATATCCCTCGTATGAGGGACTAAACAATCCTAGGGGGATTATTTTCATGAGATTGGTATCCCATGAGATTAATGTATGAAATGTGTATTTTACCGTTATGCTATTACTTAGTAAACAATTAGAAAATTAGGGATTAGAATTCATCGGACTTGAATCTTGAGATTGTGAATCCCCTGGACTATTTGGTTAGATTGGATGTGCATCCCGTGTTTGTTTTCTCATGGGATTAGATGTCTGGAAATGACTATTTTTAGTAAATCTAATGTTTGGTTGGACGAACTGGATAAGAATAAATGCGCAAAAGACTATTTTACCATTTTTCAATTATTTACTAAGTAATAACAATATTAAACATATCTTTAATATTTTAATTATTTTTAGCTAGATTAAATAAAAAATTATTTTATTTCATTTTATTTTTTACACAATTAAATAAATTTATTTTTAAAAATTAAATAAATAAAATATTAATAAAAATATATGTTATTTTTTAATTAAAATTTTAAATAAATTTATTTTAAAAAATAATAATAATTAAATAATGAAATTAAATAAAACATCTATTAAATGAGTTAAATTTGAGTGATTATATTAGAGAACAAATTGAATTGTTGCAAAAATAGTCAAGAAAGTCAAGAACGTCAAAATTGTCCCGTGCACGTGTGGAATTTCCTTCCAAAAGTCTAACCACCGTTAACTATTGGAACATTTCGAGCCAAAAACCAATCTGCAGGGGCAAAATTGATACATTTAGAAATGCATGGACCAAAATGAAACCACGGGTAAACTATAGGCACTATTTTTGTAATTTGCCCTTAAAGAAATCAACTTGTTCATGACATACAGTTCCTTCCATAACATCAACTTAAAGAAAAATTAAATACACATTTGTTAAATAATAATAATTTTTAAGTAACTCTTATTAATGCATTGTATTAAGGCATAATGATTAATGTATAGTATTAAAGCATAAGTTAATGATAACATGTAAATATCTGTTTGTCAAGAAAAATCTAGCTCAATATCATGTTTCCCCTACCATGATTGAGCACTTGTGCAATCTGACTAACCGTGCTCTAACTTTACAATTTTTTTTGTATGGATGAATATGAGCAAAATAAGGATAACGGGTAACTATATTGTTCGTACTGAATACCGCACTAGCTGAAAGTGGATCGGAGCTTCGCACTCGACTGGGCTATCCAGGAAGTGAGGTCCTTGCAGCAAGAAGCACCGTGAGAGCTGCCCGGCCGGGGTTGGCCAGATAACCCCTCCGGTGTAGGAATAAGTAATTGGAGAAGAAGTAAAGTGCCCTCTAAGTGTAGAGAGTTGAGTTTTTGTAAATAGGATTCAGCTTCGATCAGTTACCTTCAATGTGAAGTTAGTGTGGTTTATATAGAACTCTTTGCTTGTTGTCCAAGATGGTTTCTTAGAGCTTTGGTGCTGCCAAGTTTCCTTTTAGCATTGTTCAAGGTGGGGACCATCTGGTAGTTGTCAAGGGGTGCATATATTCATTGTAATCATGCTGATAACAAACCACATTCCTCTGGTTTAACTGTTTCTGTGATTTTAGGTGTGGGGAACCAGCTGAGGTGGCATCTTGCACATGCATATACTCACAGCTTCCACGTTTCTCTGAGAGGTTCCCTTAGCTCGGTACCGTTGTGCCTCGGCTCAGCCCTCTGCCTGACTATTGTCGGGATAGACTGGCCCATTCAGATATTTGTGTATGGACTTGGCCCACTTTGGTTCTGATGATGGGTTCGACCCATCAGTTCGGTCCATAAAATGAGTCCTGTAGTTCGGCCCTAGCCCAATATTACAGCTAGACTGGCCCTTCCACTGGGAGTCGGGCCTAAGTGCTTGAGGACTTGGGTGGGCTGTTGGTAATGGAGTTGGGCTTAATTGGCTTGCCCATATGTTCATCTAATCCACTTGGATTTGGGCTTTAGTGGATTGGGCCGACTTAAGGCTTTGATCCGACCCGTTTCATATTCAGCCCCTTCATGTATAAATAATAACAAAAATATTTATGAGAAAATAAAATAAAGAATGTAGAAAAGAACAATAATAGCTATAAATAAATATATACACAAAATTTGCATAGTTACAAAGATAATGTATACACAAAACTTGTGTAATTATTTTTATCCTATGTTGATGATTTGAATGTCATCATGTTATGTACGTGTATAGAAAAAGTAAAATTGTTACAGGTATAGAGTTAGTATTGAATGTATAAAATTATAAATTTTGAGTAGGTAAATTTTAAATAATAATAATAATGAGAACATATTCAAAATTACCATTTGGTACGGTACTATTTAGGTTTGGCTCTGTAATCACTTCTTCTGAAATTGCTATACGTAAAGAGTTAGTATTGAAATGCACAAAATTGTTAACTTCAATGCCTATATTTTACATAAAAATACTAATAATAACATATTAGAGGTTACTTACCATTTGGTAGGATGACATTCGAGCTTGCCTTCGTAATCATTTCTTTGGAAACTATACAAGTGAAAGAGTTAAGGGTTCGTTTGGGAAGTTAATTGGTTTTTTGACTTTTTTAATTATTTTAGTTTGAGGTTAAAAAATCTCGTTTGAAATTTTTTTTTGACTTTTTTAGTTTTTTTAGTTTTTTTATGAGAGAATGAATGTAATGATTATGAGTTGGATGTAATGTTTTATTTTTTGTGACTAAAAAATTTATTTTATTTTTTATGACTATTTTAATCAAAAAAGTCCAACCTTTGGTTTTCCAAATGAGGCCTTAGTATTGAATACACAAAAAATAATAATATCTTAAAACTTACCATTTCGTGAGATGATATTTGCTATGTATGTATACATAAAAAAGTGAAAGTGTTCTAGGTAAATAGTTGGTCTTCAATGCATAAAATTATAAAAACTTTCAGTAGGTAAACTTTTAAAAAATAATCAGTATGTTTGGTTCGAGTTTTTTGAATTAAATTTTTTAAAAATTGAGTTTTTTGGTTTTTAGTGAATATTTTTAATTTTTTAAACATTTTTTTTTTACTTTTTTAGATACATTTTACTTAGATGTATCTAAAAAGTAAAAAATTTGTAAAAAAATATTTTAAAAAATTAATAAATACTTAAAAATATAAAAAATGTATTGAATTTTTTTTTTTTGTATTTTTAGTATTTAATGAATTTTTGAAAGGTTTTTTTCACAATTTTTTTACTTTTTAAGTATATGTATGTTAGGTATGTCTAAATTTTTTTTAAAAATTGCTTAAAATATTAAAAAAAAATTAGTAAAAATAAAAAACACGGAAAACAAAGAAGTAGAATTTTCTGAAAAGTGTTTTTGGAAAACTCTAACCAAGCAAATTGAATAATAATAAGGGTGTTTGGGAAGCAACTTTTTTGGCTAAAATAACACTAAAAGACAAAATAAGTTAAAATAGTCAATAAAACAAAATGTCACATCAAATTCATAATCGTTTCACTTTTTTTTTTTTTTTGATCAGCAAAGAAAAGAAATTTGTTGATGAATCAGAATACTATTACATCAATAAAAGATAGAGAAGGATGAGTGCTACTTTTTATTTCACAAACACCACATTCAATTACAAAAAATACAACTATCTTCTCAAACATAAAAATTTTAGTCTCCTAAAATAGTCAAAAACTAAAATAGTCTGCTAAAATAGTATCTTTCCAAATGCCCACATTATAAATTACCATTTGGTACGGTAATATTCAAGTATTGAAAAACAAAAAATTATTAAATTCAACACCTATATTTTTAGAAGAAAAAAAATACTACTAACAAGACGTTAGAGGTTACCATTTGGTAGGGTGAAATTCGAATTTGCCTCTGTGGCTAGTTCTTCCGAAACTATTATAAGTAAAAAAAGTTAGTATTGAATACACCAAATTATTAACAGTAGCAATATTTACAAAATAATAATTATAATAACATCTTAGAGCTTACCATTTCGTAGGATAATATTCGGATTTACCACTGTAGTCATATTTTATTTTTATTTTTTTTGTATATTCACGTGCAATTGAATTATTTTTATTAGAAGAATAATTTTGTCATATAACTATAAAAAGAAATCTGCATAAGTTTGTATGTATAATCATAACAATATGATTGTCGTTTACCTGAAAAGGTACTTTTATTTCTTCTATAGAATACATGTTCTTCAATGTGCTTATTTTGTAATTTTGCTCAGGTTCTCCATATGTAGTATGATTATGATCAGTTACAGAAGGAACCTGATAAGAACAATTAATTATTTAAGAACATTTAATTTTTTAAACACACACCGAAAATTTAAGAATTTTATTTTTTATTTTTTAAAACACACACAAAATGAAGACAACAAACAGATAAATACTGTTTTTTTTTAAACACATAAAATTTAAGAACACTAATGAAGAAAATAAATAAATAAACACTGAATTTTTTAAGCATACACAGAAAATTTAAGAACACTGATTTTTTTTTTTTTAAACACACATAAAATAAAGACACCAAACAAATAAATCAAACCAATAATTTTTTTTAAAAAATAAATTTTACGAACACTGATTATAATTAACAATATACACTTACAGTCCACACACAAAATGAAGACATCAAACAAATAAACACTAATTTTTTTATACACACATAAATTTAAGAACACTGATTTTTCTTTTTTAAACACACACAAAATGAAGATAACAAATAAATAAATCAAACCAATAACTCTTAAAACACTTAGCTAAAGGGGGATTTTATATACACTTTAATACTTACGAACACTGATTATATTAACAATAAATCAAACCAATAATTATTATAAAAAAATACCACTTTACGAACACCGATTAATATTAACAAGGGTCTGGCTTTGGTCCAGTCTAAGATCGGATTGGACCGTGCTATTGGACTTGTGAGGGTCTATCATGGGTCCCGTTTTGATAATCCGAACCATTATTGTGTAGAACTCAACGAGTATTATATATTTTAAAAAAATCACGTTGATCGAATATCAATAGTTATGTGATCAAATCAGTTTTGTATAAAAAAATGAACGGTGAAAAGATTAACGATTGACAAAAACTATTTTGATCAAATAACTATCGATATCCGATCAATGTGATTATTTACTAACATATAATATTCGACGAATTATAAACATTAAACGATTTAAATTATTCAAACGAGACCCTTAATAGACTCTCATGAGCCTAATAGCACGGGCCAGTCCGATCTTAAACTGGACCAAAGCCAAACCCTATTAACAAATAAATCAAACTAATAATTTAAAAAAAAAAAAAAAAATTTACGAACATTGATTATAATTAACACACCAACTTGCCGTCGACACCGACGCTGACACGACTGTCATCCTTCTCTCTCCAAGGTAAGCATATTTATAATCTCAGTATTCTTAGTATTCTTATTCTGATTAGGGCTTCTTTTACATTTCATTTAACTTGATTGTTTTGATTCAATGAAAATGCAGACATACATTGGAGAGTGGAGGCAAACATTTTGGTTGAATTTGGTTGGGGCTCCGGTTGTCTCTACCTATAGTCACCACTGTTTAAAAGTACTCTCTCTAATCTTTTTTTTTTTTTTCTTTTTCTTTTTTCCTTCTCTCAAATAAAAATTGATATGTTGATTTATGGTTTATTTGTGCTTGAAGTGATGGGTTTTGATTTACTAAAATTAAGGGTTTTGATTTATTGTTATTTATGCTAAAATTAGGGATGGTGGTGTTCATAAATTAGGATTTTTTATTTGTGTTGATTTGCTCGGAATTTAGGGATTTTGATTTGTGCTAAAATTAGTGTTTTTGATTGACGATTTTTATTTTAATTAAAAAAAATAGTCATGGAGCAATACGTTCATGGATTTGGGGAGCAATTTGGACAGGGAAAGAGAAAACGTAGATAAAATGTGAATGAAATGTAACTATATTTTATCTGCATTTCACACGCTTTTTTCCTTTCGCTTTCTAAATTCCTTTCTAAATCCACAAACCAAACATAGCACAAAACAAAATGAACTTGGAATCGTCTATTCCTAAAAAAATGTGATAATTTTTTTTTTCCTCGAAACATAGTCACATAGAAATCAATTTGGTGGATCCCCAAAACCTTTACACTGATAGTTTTTCACTAGGACAACCTAAAACCTTTACACTGATAGGTTCTTCATTAAGACAACCGAAAAGCTTTATAGATTAATAAAAAAAGGAAATACAAACAATAGGGTTTTCTTGGATCAACCCAATACCAACTTCCAACACACAAACCTACAAAACACTTAGGAAGCTTACTAATTACTTCCAAAAGTCTATGGGACACACTTAGAGAAAGTGTGCAAAGGCTACAACCTAAGATGTATTACACTAGGATGAAAAATATACCTTCAAAGAGAATTCCCAAGACTTCCAACGAAGCAAGCTCTTCAACTCACTCCCAAGACTTCCAAGGTGCTATGAAGTTCTCTCAAACTGACACTCACATAAGATAGAAAATCTATAGAAAATTTGATTTATAGTGTATATCAGATGTAGAACACTTCAAGAGCTATTTCTCAAAAGGTAATACCAAGTAGAGATGTGTTAGCATTTAAAGAACCCCAAATAACATCTAATCCAATAGGTAGTTTTCTTCAAAACTCGCCTCTATGGGCTGGTGCATCATGTGCCATGGTTAGCCCACAAAAATATGGAGTTTTAGCTTTGAGATCCAAATGAGCAATCCATACTCCACTACAGAGTTTTACCATACTTTGGATCTCATCATGGGTTGACCCATGCTTACACATGGCTGGTCCACATGTGGGTCTTGTCAACAGTCTATGGACTTGATTTTGGCTTGTTCAATCAACCTATTTGGTTGTTTCCAGTGACATGAAACTCCTAGTCAACCAGTCTCTGATGCTGGTTAACCAAGATGACCTAATGAACTACTTTGTCCATTCTTGAAGATCTTCGTAGTGGCTAGTCCCAACCTTATCCATAATAAATTTGACATTGATGAAACTCACCCATAGCACCTTCTATGCCTTTCAAAACTTCAGGCCTTGTCCAATATGGTCTCTGAAGTGATAGTGGCTTGGACTCTACCTAAGATGCGCATTATGTAGTCATGAAATCACCAAACTATGATAATCCTAGCACTGACAAAGTATACCATAAGATAACACAATAAATGCCATAACTTAGAAACATTAACCGAACTTAAGATAATGGATAAATAAATATGTCATCTAAACCATACAAACTTTTTGTATAGGAAAATTCTATGATACATACCTCCTTAAAAGGTGTAGCCACTACAACCAATTAAGATTTTAGAGACAAATTTAGGGACAATCACTTTTTAAGGATGAAATATTTTAGTTGCCAAAAGTGTCATTATTATATTTTTAGTGACAAAATTGGATATTTAGTAATGAACTACCATCCTTTTGAGATCAATTTTTTTTTAATCTAAAAAAGTAAACATTTTTTGCACCAAATTATTTGGCTCCCAAAAGTGCATTTATTAGCGACATTTTCAAAATTGTCGCTGAAAGTCCTTTTTTTGACTTTTTGGGACAACCTTTTAGCAACAACTTTCGCGATGGCAGAAATTGGTGCCCTAATTTTTTTGTAGCAAAAATTTTACTTTTAGGGAAAAAATTTAGTCCATAAAATTCAAAAATGTTGTAGTGATCATACATTCTAGTTATAAAGATTTGTGGTCTTAGTTATAAATCATATTGGTGATTGGTTACAAAGTTTTGTGCTGGTCAAATTTGTAGCGAACTTGATTTGTGGTGGTCTATGTTACATGGACTCAGGTACGCGTATCGGATGTGGGTGTGTGTATCCAAACCTTCATAAATTCGCTACAAATTTGAATCTTGGGATACGTATCCAAAATTGGATATGGGTACGGGGACGCGTCATATACACATATATATTGCATATTATATAATATTCTCAGATGAAATGTTGTAAATTATATAAAAATTGAATAGGATTTAGAAAAATATGAAATTTCTATATATAATTCATGTGAGAGGCTAAAATTATTGTTTTACTAGTAAATGTGAGTTTCTTCTTCTCATATATTGTCATAAATTAAAGGATCTGAGTGTCTAAATTAGGTACGAGTGTCGGACACATATCCCACACCCTTACCTATGTCATATCCGGTGGACATGAGTATTGTGGGGAAAATAGAAGAGTCCATGTAACACAGGTGGTGGTTGGTTATGAGATGTTTGTGGTGTTTTTGGTTACGACTCAAATTGGTTTTAGTTACGACTCAAATGGGTTTTTGTTACGAGACTTTGTAGTGTTTGGTTATGAACCAAAGTGGCTTTGGTTATGAGATTTTGTGGTGTTTTGTTATGAACCGAAGTGGTCTTGGTTATGAGGTTTTTGTGGTGTTTTTGTTAGGAACTAATATGGTTTTATTATGATCTAAATTGGTAGAAGTTATGAAAAATTGTGTCTCAAACTTTTGGTGTATACCACATGCCCCTTTTGAGGGGGTGTGTATAGTAACACTTCTCATATGTATGTCCACCAAATTGGCTTTGGTTATGAGGTTTGGTGGTGTTTTGTTATGAACCGAAGTGGTCTTGGTTATGAGGCTTTTGTGGTGTGTTTGTTATGAACCAATTTGGTTTTGTTATGATCTAAATTGGTAGAAGTTATGAACCATTGTGGTTCAAACTTTAGGTGTATACCATATGCTCCTTTTGAGGGCTGTGTATAGTAATACTTCTGGTATGTATATATACCAATATTCTCTTTAACAGCTAACACTTTTACATCCTTAAAACATTCATGAATAAACTGTGTAGATAATCAAGTGCAACAAAGATACAATAATCTCATTCTAGCATGAATATTTTCCCAAACTCAAGATTTGCCTAAATCAACTGTGAATCTTGAAATGTTCACATAACACATCGTATAATACATTGATGGGAAAATAAAATTTGTATAGCATCGACCATCATCGTCTATACAAATTTCAGTTGTAACTGTCCAACAATCTATACTGACAGTTCAAGATCATCTTCCATGTATTCTACCTACTAATAATGATACTAATGCACAGATGTAGTTAGGTAAAATAATAACAGCTTAAGGGACCATTTATACACCTTAAAATGATATACGCATTGGACCAAAACATGTAAATTTATCATCATTACAGTGCATGACATATGGCCTTGTCAATGTACCTATCTGCCTAGCTCTTCCAACTAATTGAAGAAATACCACGGGATATATTACAAAATAACCTTAATAGAGACTGAGAGGGTAAAGTTGTGTACTTATATATGAAAGCAGAAGTCCTATGGGTGTTCACTCAAATTTAAAGTTGTGTACTTATATATATATAATTTAGAAATTTGTCCCATCTAAAATAAATAAAGAAAACTATTTGGGTGACCATGTCCTTACCATGAAAAATGACTTCTATAACCAAACTAAAATATACCTATATATATACATGTAACGATAAATACATCACATACATCATGCAGGTACATCTCTATTTAAGTTTCATATTTGAATTTTGATGAGTGTTCCATATGGAGTAGTTTGCTTTGTAATTAACTACTCTCAATCTGTCTTTTACTGGATTTTACAAATTGAGCAATTTCAATTCCAAGATGTTGTCCCCTTTTGTCTCTTTTTTTTCTCCACATACATGTATATATACATGTATGTTTTTATTTTTTATTTTTATTTAAAAAAAACTTTTTTTTGAACAATGAACGCACATACACACTTTTTAAAGTATTTTAGGTTTTACAATAAAAAATTCTACTAAGTTCTTTCTTATTACTATACTCTATAAAAAGTTTCTAGGTTTATTTTTTTTAATGTTAAGAAAGATTATATTATTATTTTTGAATAATTTTATGGTTGGTGGGATTTAGACACACGTCTTGTTATGAGGGCAATTTATTCCCAATTAGATGGTGTAATCATGTTCTTATATAAAAACTATTTTATAAAACATGCTAAAATCAATTTTTATTTATTTATTTATTTATTTTTGTATATAGAATTGTTTAACATAATTTTTAATAGTTTGTACTGAATCTTAACTTCTCAATTTGATTTGATTCATGATTCACAAAATTAGGATTTTGATTCACAATGTGATTGTCGATTTGACAACTATGAAGGCAGAAGACCAGTTGGTGTTCACTCAAAATTGAAGTTGTGTAGATTTTATTATTTATATATTTTTAAAATTTAAAAATTTTCCCATATAAAATAAATGTTTGGGTGACCATGTCCTTACCATGAAAAAAGATTTCTATACCCAAATTAAAAAATACCTATATATATACACTGAAAGATATATACATCACATACATGCATGTTCCAGGTACATCTCTATTTAATTTTCATATTTGAATTTTGATGGGTGTTCCGTATGGAGTAGTTTGCTTTGTAATTACCTCCTTTCTGGATTTTGCAAATTGAGCAACTTCAATTCCAAGATGTTGTCCCCTTTCCGTCTCTCTTTTTCTTTGCGTACATGCATATATACAGGTATAGGTTTTTTTCATGTGTTTTATTGACTAAGCTAATTTCTATTTGAATATGTTTAAGGATGATGAAGATGGCAGTTTCAATTGTGATATCAAATTTCTGTCACCCTTTTCTTAACTCTCAATGCGGAACTGTTAATACTGAGAACATTGTAATTTTGCAAAATTAAGATAAGAGACTATTGTGGTTAATATCAATTTTAAAATATAGCATATATATATATATATTTATAATATCAAATTTTCAATCATGTATTTTTTCCCCTACAGTTTAAAGCTTCAAGTCATCTTTGGAAAATTATTAGATGGTTCCAGAGGACCAACTGCAGCTTACATTTACTTGGTACAATGGTAAGTTTTTGATGATTACAAAAAACCACTTCAGGTTATTGTTTCAGTGCTCATGTTCCACCCTCAATAATCCCTATAAATTTAACTTGACCCAATTGACCAGTAATAATTCAATATTTTTTTAAAATTATTCCATTAAAAGTGATTAATCAAGGAGCCTTAATTTTAACTCACGAGTGACATGTTTGTTGGTTCTTTCTCTCCCTAGGTCCTTCAATAAAATGTAGGAGTTTTGACGCTCCTTTGGATTTTGGAGTGGAAGGGGGGAAAAAAAAGAACAAAGGAGCCTCTTTTCATAAGGTGTGTTTTTGCATGGTTTCTTTGCATCATATAATTATATGTTGGTTGTATATGGCATGTTTGCTTTTCCGATTCTTTTTCTCTGAAACAGTATATAAATGCATCTTATATTATGTATGTATGTATGTGAGATTTAATTTTGGCTAGTGCCCAACTAATTACACTTGGTATGATAATTGAACAGAGAAAGGAATTAGTAGGTATATGATGGAAGATAGTTCATAGACAATCTTTTTTATTTTATTTTTAAAGAAAGATAATCAGTTATTAAGACAAAACAAATGCACCAAATTTCATGTATAAAGTGCACATGCAGTGAATGCCACCCTTCTCATATATATATGACTTCTAATACATATATATATATATATATATATCTGAAGTGACAACCTTTTAAATAATTATACACCACTGCCTATTACTTAGTAGTCATTTCAAACCCATGTATAAACAGCTATAAAATGCATACCTAGCGTTCTCGTACTTCTGTTGTAATGTTAAGTAGAGCATCCACGGTGGGATGGTTTAGATTGTGTGTTAATTGGTGAAAAGTGGGAACCGAATTTTGTGTGTTAATGGTTTGTTAATTTAGAGAGTGAATGGGGTGCTCCAATGATGAGTGTTAGTAAATAATATAATGTATACTTGTATTATATATGTATAGAAAGGACAAGAAAATTTTAAAAAATGTTCTGCTGTGGTACTTTTTCTGTCAGGCTTGTCCCCTCCTTCCTCTTTCTCTCTTGCTTGCTAACTGATTTAGGAGCTGACACTGACAAACTCATTAGTTCAGATCATAACTGTGACATATCACATGCCATTTAAACATTCCATTACAACACTTAAAAATATATGGCAGAACAACTGAAACAACTAAGCAGTATTATGGAGCATTTGGCTTACTCGTAACAATTCAGTGTAACCTGCACATTGGGTCAAGGGTTTTAGAGGGTTGTAGGATTATTTCGTGAATGAAATTATCATTAAGCATTGAAATAGGTTGGAGCATTTCCAATCCTTCATCAAATTTGAGTAAAAATTTGATGAAAAGTTTGATTTGATATGATGCACTCCAATGGTAAATTTAAAATTTTCATCAAATTTTGTTACAAGTTCGGTTGTCCTGGACGATGACTAGGAGGACATCCGGGCAGACGTTCAGCCATGAGTTAAATTTGATATTCTGATGAAGAAAGTCTGGTTGTTCGAGTGGACATCCGGCCCAATGGCCAGCTACAAAATTTGATGAAAGGTCAAAAGCTCCTTTAATTTGATGAAAAATTTAATTCTCTCGTCATTTGATATCGATTTGATGAAACGGTTGGAGCACAGTTTTAATCAATTTTTCATCAAATTTAAATTTGATGAAGCATTTGACGAAGGATTGGAGATGGCCTTAGGAATTCAAAACTGTGTATTAGAGTTTTGGGGTTTGGGATGGGTATTAGTTATGTCTTTGTTAGTATGCAGTGGTGATTCCAGGAATTTTCTTTAAGGTAGACATTAAAAAATTTAAACTATCTAAATTCAAAAAAAATTGTAATATATTGTAGTATATTAGACTTTTTTTTTTTGATAAATAAACAAATTTTATTAGAAAAGCATCAAGATGATGTAAAGAATACAAAAAGGTAGCCTAAAACAGCACAAAGCCTAAGACCATCTCCAACGCATCTTCAATTCTTTCATCAAATTTAAATTTGATGAAAAATCATCCTTTTTGTTGCTCCAATCCTTTCATCAGATCATTATCAAATTGAGGATGTGATAAATCTTTCACCAAATTAAGGACGGCTGGGACTTTTCATCATTTGATTGTTTATAGTCATTGGATTTGCATCACTGGAAGACCGGCCGGATGTTCACCCGGTTATCCGCTTAATTGAAAAATTCCCATAACAAATCATTTCAGAATTGATTGACATTTACATTGGCCGGTTGACCGGCCGGACATTCGCCTGGTTGTTTTCCCGACCGACCGGTGTTTTGATGAAAGACCAAAATCCTTCGTTGGAGCGCCGGATATTAGATAGAATTTTTACTCAAATCTGGTTCAAAAAAAGATCCAACGTTGGAGATGCTCTAACTAATCAATTCCTCTACAAAATTTACAAAAGCCAACTATGAAGCACAGTGAGTAACCGACACTCCAACCACAGATTGGACCGAGACACATCATGAAAAATACGCCTATTCCACTCCAAACATATCAACCACACCAAACAATGCCCTGCAAGCATCCATGCCTTCCGACGCCTTTTCCCAACCTTCCCCCAACCCAACCTTGCAACACCGCCAATACCGAACTTGGCTGAACCCAAACCAAACCAAAAGTCGTAGCAATAAGCATCTAATTGAATAAGCAAATGATCCACTAGCTCCGCATTCCAAATCACAAATTTAAAAAATTATAATATATTGTTGCCATTGTTTAAAAAAAAAAAAAATGTAGATACATGTACTTTTATCATAAATATATTGTCTTTATCACTAGCATGATAAGATGATATTTTTTTTCTCATACAGTCTACCTCTATGGTTAATTTGTGGAGCAAGTTATAAATTGAGCCTGTTTGGGAAGTGGCTTTTTGGCTAAAATGTTAGGTGAAAAAAACCAATATGTTTGGGAAGAACTTCTTGGCTTTTTACTGAAAAACATGCAAAAAGTAGGGTGAATGGGATGGAATCTGACTTTTTTTGTATGAGGTACTATTTTAGCCAAACAGTCAAAAAGCTACTAAAAAAAGTCAAAAAGCGAAAAAGTCAAAAAATTATTAAAATGCCAAAAAGTTTTCAACTCATACAAAGAAGTTAAAGATTCCTTCTCATTCACTTTACTTTTTTTATTTTTTATTTTTGGGACCAAAACAAAGAAATTTATTAATGGACAAAAAATAGAGGAGGATAAGGCATCCTTTACAAAGAATTCCCATTCACTTTACTTTTTGCATGTTTTTCGTAAAAAGTCAAAAAGTCTTTTCCAAACATTTTTTCACCTCATATTTTAGTCAAAACCAAAGCACTAAAAAAGCCACTTCCCAAACGTTTTTGATCGATCAATTAATTTTGAACATGACTTGGCATAAAATTTTTAGATAAGGAATAAAATACATGAATATATATGTTCTGTATTATTATGTTGGAGAGAAGAAACAAAAACAGAGAAGAATCTGTATACATAAGAAACTTAACCATATATGTTTTTTTCTTTTTAAGAGTGTTAATTACCATATTTTTTTTCCATGTTTTGTTTATCATCTCATGTATCAATATTGGTAACAAGCATAAGTGGGGAAGACTCATTAAACTAATATAATGTTGACACATAAGCTGTACATTGTGTGCTGGTCAAGTGATAAGAGTTTTATTCATTTGACATAAGTCTAAGGTTCAAGTCCCCTCCACTCATCTTTCTAATTTTAGATAATTTTTTTGGTGATGTGATTTGTGGCTTCTACTATGAGTGGGGGAAGGGACGTACCTCGTAGGAGGATTCTTTTTTAGGAGGTCGTTCTTTTGAGCTTGAGGAGGAGGGGGAAGATCTGGTTGGGCGATGGCGACTGGCGATTGTGGAGCGAGGGCAGGGCCTTCGTAGATCGGTTGTTCTTTGCGGTTATGAGGCTGGTTGGTGTTGTCAGAAACTTCGCAGGGCCTCGCGGGAATCCGGTCATTTGGCTTATTTGGGCCGATTGATTGGGGGATGTCGGAGTGTGGCCGTGTAGATTCGAGGAGAAGAGGATGGCAAATCCTCGTTTCAGATGGTGACCACGACTGCTGGCAGAAGAGAACAGATTTTCGTGCCAGAATTTGATTTTGGTGGTGGCTGTGAGGAAGTTGCATTGGTCATGGAGGGTTTGGGGATGGTTGGGCCAGAATGAAGAACAGCCAACCTAGGGTGGAGGCAGTAGGGAGGCTATTGCGGGCGATTGCTCCAGTACATCGGGATGCGGATGTGGGGGATGTGGTGGTTTAGGAAGGTTCTGAAGGGAGTTTCGGAAGTTGGATAGAGCAGTAGTGGGGAGGGTGGTGGTTTGGGGGAAAAAGGTTTGGATACGTTGGTGGTCGCTAATTGGGTGCATCGATGGTGGAACTCGTCTGGGGAAGTGGAGGTTTATGGAATTGGAGGGCAATTTTACCTCTTTATCTTTCGATCAAGGCGCGATGCTAAGAGTGTGATGCATCGGCGGTGGATGATAGCTGGGCGTGATCTGGTTCTTAGCTGGTGGTCGCCAGATTCGCTGTGTGCGGATAGCGGGGCACCAGTTTCGGCATCCAATAACTGGGTACAGATTTTGGGCCTTCCAATCCACCTTCGAAGTCCTAAGTTGTTTCGCGAGATTGGCAATAGATGTGGTGGTTTTGTGGCGATCGATGAGTCGGTGGAGATGCTGGGGTGTGTTCGGTTGAAGGTGCGTGGCCAGGCTAGTGCGAATCCGTTGCAGATTTCGATCCGATGGGGTTCACGGCGTTATACGCTGCCTATCTGGTTGGAAACTGGGTCCGTGGTGGTTGCTGCGCCGGCGTTAGGTGGTTCCACGGTTACAGATCGGCCGATTTTGGAAGGCGTAAATCACGGGCGGAAGGCGTGGCGAGGATTTCAGAGGACAGCTCAGTTGCAGAGATTGGGGGAGTGGAGGGGATCACGTTTGAATCCTCAGAGACTTGGAAAATTTAGGGCTGTGGGTCAATGGAGGCCTGGGCTCCCGGGATTTGGGAAATTTAGGACTGGGGGTCAATGGAACCTGCCACAGGCCCAACAGGAGATGGGTCATAAGGAGATAGGCCACTGGACCGGCAGACATTCAGTCAAGCCCAATCTGAGGCCTTTACCGAGGGTGAGGCTATTGGGCTTCATTGTATGATTAATGGGTGTGGCTTGGGTGAGTCTTCTGTGGACCATGTTTTTGACCCTGGTTTGGGCCCATCTTCTAAGGCACCACCTGGGCAGCTTACGGGTCAAGTAGAGGACCCACCGGTGGCACGGGTTTTTGAGCTACTTCGTCGGAGTATGGGTTTGCCTTCATCAGAGGGGTCTTCGCTGGCGAGGAAGGACCGACGGTAGTCACCGATGTGTTCCCCACCGTTGGCGACTGGGCCTTCGCAGCGTCAGCCCAAGTTCAATTCAGAAGAGGGTGGGGATGAGGCGTGACCATATGCTGAACCTAGTCACATGCTGGTTCTGAGGTCTGAAGGTTGCAAACAGGAAGGCGATGGTTTGGGCTATAACGTCGACCTTAGTACGGGGTTGGAAGGTGATTTACAAGGCGATCCCTAGACTGCTCACGGTGAGAGTTTGCCTTTGGTTCTTCACCCTTTGGAGATGGAGGCGGTGGACTCTGCGACTGTCGGGGTTGGGACTGCCACCGAGATTTTTGCAGGTGATGCAATTCTTGATCCGAGTCAGGTGTCTGCTTGGGTGTTGTCCCGGATTCAGGAGATTAGCTCTTTGCTTGGGGTTTCATTTGTTGGGCATGAGACTGAAGCAATGAGGCTGTTTTCTGCCATTGAGGCATCATGGAGGGGGAGTGATCCGGGGGGGAAACAGTTGCAGGTGGTTAGGCATCAGGGAAAGGGTGCTCGAGAGTTGCAGAATTTGCAGTGTACTATCAATTATGATAGAAGGCCACCAGAGGGTGGTAGGGTTGTCAGCAAGGAGCGGGTTAAGCAGTCTTTGTTGCCATGCGGTTGAAAATCTTGACTTAGAATGTGCGTGGCCTTAATGATAAAGGGAAAATGGTGACGGTCAAGGCGATTTTGAGGAAGGCAAGAGCGGATGTTGTATGTTTTCAGGAGACCAAAATGGATTACATAGATGGTGCAGTGGTTATGGAGGTTTTTGGGGGGGCGGGGGGGCGGTATATAGATTGGTCATACTTGCCATCTGTTGGGGTGGCTGGGGGGATTTTAGTGTGTTGGGATCGAAGAGTGGTTGAAAAAGAGGAGGAGGTGGGTAGTTTTTCTTTATCATGTTTGTTTCGCTGTATTGCGGATGATTTCCGTTGGGTGTTCACGGGAGTCTATAGGCCGGTGAGGGGGGCAGAGCGGTCTTTATTTTTGGACGAAATACAGAATATTGCTTTTCGGTGGTCAGCACCATGGTGTGTAGGGGGGATTTTAATATGGTGCGTTGTTTGGAGGAGAAGTTGGGTTTGCGCCCAGCAGTGGGTGCTATGCGGGATTTTTCTTCGTTGATTGATGATTTGGAGTTGATTGATTTCCCGATGCAGGGAGGTAGCTTCACTTGGTCGGGTGGCCAGGTATTTTCGTGTATTAATCGGTTTTTGATTTCAGGAGATTGGGAGGAGCATTTTTCCCGAGTGGTTCAACAAAGATTGGAGCATCCTGTCTCAGATCATTGGTCGGTGTTGTTGGATAGTGGTGGGATTCGGAGTGGACCAGTGCCATTTAGATTTGAAAATATGTGGGCCCAATCTGCAGGTTTTGTGGATATAGTTCGGTCGTGGTGGGAAGGCTATGATGTCATGGGAGATCTTAGTTACAGATTGGCTCAGAAATTAAAACTTCTAAAGGCCGACTTGCGAAGGTGGAATAAGGAGGTGTTTGGCCAATTAGATACTCAAAAGGCTAATCTTTTGGTTGTATTGCAAGAGTTGGATGCAAAGGAAGTGGCGGGTAGCTTGACTGCTGAGGAGTTGGCGGTCCGTGAGGGGGTGAGACAGGAGTATGGTCAGGTGGCTCATATGGAGGAGGTTAGTTACCGCCAGCGTTCGCGATGTTTGTGGTTGAAAGATGGAGATTGGAATACAAAATATTTTCACCATATGGTGAATGCTCATCGTCGGGTCAATCAAGTTGGGAAGTTGTGGGTTAATGGGGTGTTGTTATCGTCAGAGGAGGAGGTGAGAGAGGGCATAGTGGGCTTTTACCATCATTTGTTTCGGGGGGAGGATGAAACTTGGAGGCCAAGTTTGGACGGTGTTCAGTTTGATGCTCTTTTAGAGGCGGACAGGCAAATACTGGAGCGGCCTTTTTTCAAGGAGGAGGTTTTCGAGGCTCTTCAGAAAATGTCTGGGAATAAGGTGCTAGGCCCGGATGGTTTTACTATGCTTTTCTTCCAGCGGTGTTGGGAAGTGGTCAAGACAGATGTCTTAGCCTTGTTTGCTCAATTTTATCAGTCCGGGCAGTTTGAAAGGAGTCTTAATGCAACTTTTGTAGCGTTAATTCCTAAGAAGGGTGGGGCGGAGGATATAAAAGATTTCCGACCTATTAGCCTGTTGGGGAGTGTGTACAAGCTTATGGCGAAAATTTTGGCTAACAGGTTGTGCGGTGTCCTGGAGGGGTTGGTGTCTGAGTCCCAGAATGCCTTTGTGGGGGGGGGGGGGGCGTCAGATTTTTGATGCTGTGTTGGTAGCAAATGAGTGTGTTGACTCGCGAATTCGACAGGGGGGTGTTGGTCTTATTTGTAAGTTAGATATTGAGAAGGCATATGATAATGTGAACTTGGGGTTTTTGATGTATATGTTGGAACAAATGGGGTTTGGGGAACAGTGGAGGCAATGGATTCAGTTTTGTATATCGACGGTTAGGATGTCTGTCCTAGTGAATGGGACGCCAGTAGGATTTTTCCCAACTCATAGGGGTTTACGGCAGGGTGACCCTTTGTCTCCTTTATTGTTTATTTTAATTATAGAGGCTTTGGAGTGCTTGTTATCTACTGTAGTTCGGAGGGGTCTTTTGACGGGTTTTGAGGTGGGTATGGAGCGGACTACTAGATTAGTGGTGTCTCGCTTGTTTTATGCGGATGATGCTCTTATTTTTTGTGGCGCGAAGGAGAGGTAGGTTGGTTATTTAAGGTGTTTCTTCTCTGTTCTGAGGTGGTCTCGGGACTTCGGGTGAATTTGGGGTAGTCAGAGTTGATTCTGGTTGGGTTCGTGCCACGTATTTCCATATTGGCTGCAATTTTGGGTTGTAAGATAGTGGCCTTACCCACAACTTATTTGGGGTTACCTTTGAGGGCTTCTTTCAAGGCTCCAAGGGTGTGGGATGGGGTGGTGGATAGGGTGCAGCGTCGTTTGGCATGGTGGAAGCGGCAATATCTTTTGAAAGGGGGCCGCGTTACATTGATCAAGAGTGTCCTCTCGAGTATCCCGACTTATTTCATGTCAGTACATGTTATTCCTGTGTTTGTTGTTCGGAGGTTGGAAAAGTTACAGAGGGATTTCTTATGGGGAGGGTCAGAATCCTTCCATTATCATCTTGTCGCCTGGGATCAGATTTGTTCTCCTAAGGCGATGGGGCGTTTGGGGGTCCGGAGTTTGATTTCATTTAATTTGGCTCTTTTAGGGAAGTGGTTATGGCGGTTTGGGGTAGAAAGGGAGCGGCTGTGGAGGAAGGTGATCGGGGCTAAATATGGTTTGGGATGGGGGGATTGGTGTACGGAGGAGGTTACCCATTCGCATGGTCGCAATTTATGGAAAGGAATTTGGTTGGGACGGGAGGAGTTTTGGAAGACTGAGTTTTTTGGTTGGGGTGGGGACCCGGGTTCAGTTTTGGAGGGATAGGTGGTGTAGGAAATTTATGTATTGATAATATTGATTGATTGATATTTGATTGATTTTGAATGACTACAATGACTCTCCTATATATAGGAGAGGAAGAGAATATACTACCACACTACTAACACACTCACCTACCACACTACACTCACCTACCACACTACACTCACCTACCACACTAAAACTCACCTAACACACTCACTACTAACACACTAACATAAAATATTCTAACAGCCCCCCTCAAACTCAAGGGGGATAGGAACCAACCAACTTGAGTTTGGAGAGAGTAACAAAACAGGAAAATAAAATGACAAATAAAATAAAAGTGGATAGGAGACACTGTATGGTCGTGTCAGACCGTTGTAGAAGACCGTATGGTTATGGCAGACCAAGGTAGAAGACAGTTTATGGGGTCATGTCGGACCGTTGTAGAAGATAGTTTATGGTGTCATATCGGACCGATGTAGAAAACAGTTTACGGGGTCATGTCGGACCGTTGTAGAAAACAGTTTACGGGGTCATGTCGAACCGTTGTAGAAAACAGTTTACGGGGTCATGTCGGACCGTTGTAGAAGACACTATATGGCTGTGTCGAACCGTTGTAGCAGATAACCGAAATCAATGTCGGGACAGTTTACCGAGTCTTGTCGGATCCATATAGGAGCTAATCGGAATCAAAGTCGGGACAGTTTACAGAGTCTTGTCGGACCCATATAGGAGCTAACCGGAATCAATGTCGGGACAGTTTACAGAGTCTTGTCGGACCCATATAAGACGCACCCTCAAAAGGTGTGCCCAATCTTATCAAAAGAGGCGTGCCATCAAAAGGCGTGCCATCAAAAGACGTGCCCGACAGCCATCAAAAGTCGAGCCATCAAAAGGCGCGCCGATTTGTCGTCTGGCGTTGAGAGGCGTGTGATACGCGGGTCTGCTGTGGCTATTTAACGAAGACGGAGGCTGAGGCTGAGACAGAACAAAACACCTGCTGAAAACCTCTGAAAACCTCTTCGTGTTTGCTAAGAGAGATACTCTGTAACACTTCTGAGAGATACTCTGTAACACGCTGTTGCTTAGAAAATGGCCTCTTCTTCCCGTTCAGCTACCCAGAACATAGCCTCTTCGTCTCGGGGTCTGCTCACTCTCTTTCCCGACCTCAATGAGTGCACAAGAGAGATAACCGGGGCAGTTGCCCTGGAACCGCAACCAAGCGCCCCTGGACCAAGCCCCCCTGGTTTTACGCCGTTGAACTATCCGATGGTGGCAGTTGAGCAGATAATGGCTGCTCAATCTGATATTGAGGCCAATTATTATACATTAAGGTCATGTGTTGAAACCATGACTGCGGTCAACAACCTGTCGCACCGGCTTCAGAGTAGAACAAATGAGGTGCAGCAGGTAAAAGCCCAACTGGCTCTGCTCCAGCGCATGTATACGGATGCCCGAGCAGAGATATGTATGCTGAAGGCAGAAAACAAGGAACTGAAGCGGAAGGCCACCGTGATGCTCAGATTTGGAGGGCCGCCATATGTGATGGTTGAGGAGCAACGGGAAGTGAACGTGCTCGGCGGCGTGAGAAACACGGAGGCAGCACCGGTAAGGGACGCCCAAGACAAAGGCAAGAAGAAGAGAACAGCTGAAGAGGCGAAAAAATAAGGCCGGTTGTTTGTGTTTGCTTGTTTTTTTTTTTTTTTTTTTTTTTTTTGTAAAATGGTGATCGGGTTTGATCCCCGACATGAATAAAATGAGTTTGTTGTGCAAATGCGGATGGTATGAATTTGATTTGAAAAAGATTAAAAATAATGTGAAAGAAAAATAAATAAAGAAATAAGAAGAATATATTTGAAATCAAAACAAAAGGTGGAGAGTGGTTCACATGGTTTTTTTTTTTTTTTTTTTTTTGTAATAATAATAATAAGAATAATAATAATGTATTAATGGAAAGCATGTGTGCTGGTGGAGGAAAGTGGACAGACCAAATTGGTTATGTTTAATTTAAATAAAAGAAAAGAGTGAGTAAAAGGTGGTGGACAATTATTTTAAAAAAGAGAGTGCATGTGGAGGGAATAATGAAAGTGGAAGTGTGACCCGATTCATTCCCTTGAACCATGTACAGCGGCTCCGCCCAAGAGGGGAGAATCTCAGAACCACCGCTTCCTCAAAATCAGAGGGCCCAGATTTTACCATTGGGGCATCGTTCACCAAAGACTTGTTACTATTGCTTCTGTACCCAAAAGAAGCAGACTTCCTCAATTTGTGCCGCCGATTGTGTTGGCGATTGCGAAGAGTGAGGTGGTGGATGATTATGATCTGTCGACGATTCGGACTGTGATGTCTGGCGCGGCACCCTTGGGGAAGGAGCTTGAAGATGCTGTCAGAGCTAAGTTTCCTCGTGCCAAGCTTGGCCAGGGCTATGGAATGACAGAGGCAGGGCCAGTATTGGCAATGTGCTTGGCTTTTGCAAAAGAGCCCTTTGAGATAAAGTCAGGGGCATGTGGGACAGTAGTGAGGAATGCAGAGATGAAGATAGTTGACCCTGATACTTTCTTTTCTCTCCCTAGGAACCAACCTGGTGAAATTTGCATTAGAGGTGACCAAATCATGAAAGGTTACTTGAACGATCCAGAGGCCACAGAGAGAACAATAGACAAACAGGGATGGTTACACACAGGGGATATAGGCTACATTGATGATGATGATGAGCTCTTCATAGTTGGTCGGTTGAAAGAACTGATCAAATACAAAGGGTTCCAAGTAGCCCCTGCAGAACTTGAAGCCCTTCTACTCAACCATCCCTCCATCTCTGATGCTGCTGTTGTCCCGATGAAAGAGGAATCAGCAGGAGAGGTTCCAGTTGCATTTGTTGTGAGAACAAATGGGTTTGAAGTCACTGAGGATGAAATCAAGAAATATATCTCCAAACAGGTGGTTTTCTACAAAAGAATAAACCGAGTATTCTTTGTTGATGCCATTCCAAAGGCACCGTCTGGCAAGATCTTGAGGAAGGACTGGCGAGCAAGACTAGCTGCTGATACTGTGGTATGTGTTGAAAATTCCAGCAGAATAGGTTGAGGTCCGGCGGGCGGCCAAGGCAAGGTTGCCGCCCGCCGGTGAAGCGAAAATACTAGGTTCTAAACCCGCTCTGATACCATGTAGGAAATTTATGTATTGTTAATATTGATTGATTGATATTTGATTGATTTTGAATGACTACAATGACTCTCCTATATATAGGAGAGGAAGAGAATATACTAACACACTACTAACACACTTACCTACCACACTACACTAACCTACCACACTAACCTACCACACTACACTCACCTACCACACTAAAACTCACCTAACACACTCACTACTAACACACTAACATAAAATATTCTAACAGGTGGTGTGTGGAGCTGCCATTGACGGTGATGTTTCCGTTGCTTTTTCGGATTGCCGCTGACCGGGAGGCGACGGTGGATTCTTATGCCCAGATGCAAGGCCAGGTGGTTGTGTGGAATGTAGTTTTACGTTGTCAAGTGCAGGATTGGGAGATGGGGCGAGTATTGTGTATGTTGGGTTTTTTGTATGGGCTTCGGTTTGGAGGGGTTGGAGAGGATTTTATGAGGTGGGATTGTTCGAAATCTAAAGGAGTGTTTTCTGTATCTTCTTTTTACCATAGGCTTATAGGGAGGGTTGGGGTGCCTTTCCCTTGGAAGAGTGTTTGGGTGGTGGGTTGTCCATCTAAAGTTGCTTTCTTTGTGTGGACAGCTGCGTTAGGCCGTATTCTGACGATTGATAATTTGGGTCGTCATGGGCATATTTTGGTCAATTGGTGTTGCATGTGTTGTGGAGCTGCGAAGTGAGTGGATCATTTGCTTATTTGCTGTCCGGTTGTTTCACGCCTTTGGATGTCTATAGTAGCTCTCTTCGGTTTGGATTGGGTTCAGCTAGGGACTGTAAGGGCAGTGTTACAAAGCTGGGTTGGGGGGAGGGTTGGGAAGAGAAGGCGGAAAGCTTGGAACTTGGCTGGCCATTGTCTTATGTGGCTACTGTGGTTGGAACGTAATTGGCGGGTATTTTTGGGGGAGTTGCGTTCGGCGGTTTGGTTGAAGAGGCGTTTGCTCCTCGTGGTGCATTGTTGGTTAACACTGACTGTGGACCTGGCTGTTTTGTCTTTTGTTGAATTTGTAGAGGATTTGTCTTCATAGTTCTTTTGCTTGCTTTTATTCATGTTTTTTGTAGTTTCGGTTTAGGCTGCTTTTTGTTTGTTAGTCTACCTTTTGTATTCTTTGCATCGCCTTGATGCCTTTTAATAAAGTTGGTTTATTTATCAAAAAAAAAAAAAAAATGTTGACACGTAAGGTGATAAAGAAATTACGATAGGAAACGATGATAATCCTAACATTATTGTTTTAAGAGTTAGTGGGTTATGAATTGGATATTCAATGGAGTGGAGTGGGTGTTCAGCAAAATGAGTTGGTTTGATTGGGTGTTCAATGTAGTGGGACAGGGTATTCGTAATTGGACTGTTTTAACATATATATTACTAATTTATTAAAAAAATATATTTTAGATTATTCAATTGCAGACCCTATTGAAGGGGTGGCGCTGCCCTTGTTAGTTGTTTTCTGGGAAGACTTCAAATTTCTTTTCATGTTCCTATAAATGAAATATATTTATATGGGCAATAACTAAGCTTTGAAAAATACTAAGACCAAACAAATAATTGATTGGCCACAATCCTCACAAATATAGTTGACTATAAAAAAAAATTCCTTGAGAAACGAAATTTGAGCAGAAGATTATTATCAATTTAATAAAAATAAAATTAAAATTAAAATGCTCGTACTCAAAATACCTTTACAAGGTAAAGAACTCACTAATATAACTAATCCTTTAAAAGAAAATTTATGTAGTATAAGAAAACAAATCACAAACAATTACCCAATAATATATATATATATATATTTTTGCTTTTTCAGGATCTTCATAAAATACTAGTTGCTGTTCCGCAGCAGATAACTTAGTTCAAGTAACCAGTAAACTCCCCAAAACTCCACAATTAAAATGGTCACTATATCATGTACATGTACCAAAATAATTTCCTTGATGCCAACTGTTCTGTTAAAGCCAATTGTTAATTGTGGAAGGCTTTATGCTTTAAGATGTCTAAATACTCTGTTCAAATCAAAATATTCTTTAATACTTAAACGCTTAATCCAATTGTGTGGGCATTGATTATCTAATTGTGGAAACTTAAACGCTTAATCACTTGGGTGAATGCTTAAAAAGGAAAAATTAAAGAATATAGTCCATTCTTTAATACTTGATCCCAATTCTTAAGCTAAGTGGCAGATATTTCAATAATAATAGTATCAGAAATCTCATTATTCCTTCTCTCAAGTTGCAGCCTCCAATGTACCAAAATAAAACACAAGTATTATCGATGCTCAGACAAATGCACATGAATATAACCTTTGCATAGGTAAATGAACATGTTCAATGTGCTTCCTTGATCCAATTAACTTACTGATGGGGGTCACATGCAGAAGCCCGAGGTCTAAGAAGCACAGATATGGACACAGAACATGGTGGTTTCAAAAAAATGGGGACACAAACATTGCAGGAACACGCCAATAATTTTTATTTATTTTTATTTGCTATGTAGATTAATATTACATCTTTAAACAATCGAAATTAATAAAATCTAACACTAATTCAATATAAAAAAAACTCTTTTCTCAAATTAACTCTTATGGTTAGTCTATTGTTATGAATGAGCTATTAATTATTTAAATCTAAGTAAAAAGTAATAAACATTCAACATCCAACATCCATAAAATAATAAAGAGTGGAAAAAAAACTAGTTGGTGTGCTTCTGATGTGTTCCCTAAAAACAACTTAACTAAATAAAAGGGGACGTGTCCCTTATGTGCTCTTGCCATGTCCGTGCGTTTGATACCACTACGACACCTGTTTTGAAGTGTCGGTGCTTTATAGCCCAATATTCATTGCACTTATATGAGGCGGGCGCAGAAGAATTAGAATTAATTTAGTTAGCTTGATTTATTTTGAGATATTTTATTTAGGGAATTAATAGTTTAATTTTGGGTTTTTTCGGAATTTACTTCTTTCTTATTTTTATCTTTTAGTTGGACTATAAATATTGAGTTTATGGTTAATTGAGGACACTTTTGATATTGAACACATTAATTGAGAGTTTAATTTTTGCTATGGTTTTCTTCTGTTCTTTAGTTTTGTGTTTATTTTTGCCGGCTATCTAGCATCAAGTCGCGTCAGAGCAACCTTCGATCCAGAGTGTATTGTATCCTTTGCATAGTTGCTTCCACCATCAGTTGCCATTCACCAATCTTTGACATTAAGCCAGAGGCATTGTCGTTCCAACACCACTCATTGTTGTTCAACCTTCTTCATCATTGAACTTGGACAATCATCGTGACCACACATCGATGACACCCAATGTTGTCATTAGCCAATCGTCATCAGTATCTAGTGGCTCAA
Source organism: Camellia oleifera (assembly GCA_022316695.1). Lineage (NCBI taxonomy): Eukaryota > Viridiplantae > Streptophyta > Magnoliopsida > Ericales > Theaceae > Camellia > Camellia oleifera. Next base: position 71,821,080 of record CM039310.1, on the reverse strand, counting down.
CAACCGCAAAGGGCTATCCATGAACTAGAGTTGACATTGTCATTTGTCGGAACCCATCGGTATTAGTAGCCTTTTTCATCACCAATTGGAGGGTTGGCTTCACACCATCTTCGTTGCTGACACGTCATAACCGGAAGTGGACTTTGTTCATCCTCCTCAACAGTTGCCAGCAGCACCATTGCCAAATTGTGTTGTCTCGATTTTCCGTAGACGTTGATCAATAGAGAGGAGGAAATGAAAGGAACAAATCCTAAACCCCAACCTGACCCAGCCTACACCCTAAAACCGACCCTATATCCTTAAACCACACCGAACTTGTCACTCTTACCAGTCTCACTCAAGCCCAGAAACTTGTCATCCAGTTTATTCTATTTTTTAAACAAGTCTAGGCCCAAATCAGTCTTATAACCTAGTCCCGACCGGTCCGAAACTTCTTAACTCTTTGACCCAATCACCTTCAATCACAAAAATTCCAACACCTTCAATCAGAAGCATCCCAACCTCTACTCAGGCCAGGCCAACCCTTCTGGCCTTACCAGCCCAAACTCCTACTCCCATTCTAAGTGTGTCATAATAGTCATGTTGTTCAGACCAAGACTGCAACACATTAGAGGTCCTCTTAAATTGTGAAGTCGAATCTAAAATCAACACAACTTTTCAGAAGTACAACACCGTATAGCACATTCAAATTATGAATTTAATTTTTGTGAATAAAAAAGTTATTGAATTTAATTATGGTGCTATAATATAAATGTTTTAATTCGTATTTTTTTTTTTTTAAATTTTCTGAATGAAAATTTTGATAAATCACCAAAAACTTGTGTACTTGATTTTCAGTGAAAATATAAAACATGAAGTCAATAAGAATTTATATAATACTTTAAAAATTATTTGATGGCCCCTACATAAAATTTCTAGTTTTGCCTTTACTTTCAAGTTTTGACTTTAATATAGGCATGATTATCACTTGATCAAATCCTTAATGCCATCACAATATGTTATAGAAAAATATCCTACATATATAACTGTATGTTAAAATTTAGAAAACAAAGCAGTGGGTGCAACGCGATGCGTTTGCAATTTTACATTTAAATTTTTGGATGGTTTGATGCATGCGGAAGACCGTTAGCAATATTGGACTGTTTGATGAATAAGAAAAACTTGGATTTGGCAGTTATTGGATGTGGAGGGCATTCTTAGAAAACAAAGTGTGACAATGATCACACCAAATGGGGTTTATGCTTTATATACTAGAATAGATAATCATAAAGGCATCACATAGCTCATTAGCTAGCCCACTGAGTGGAAACATAGCTAGTAGGTTCAGTGGCATCCCTAAGATCATGAATTGTGCACTGTGCACTGTGCACAATCTTTATATGTAATGCAGTATGACAAAAATATAACACCTTGTTTATATCAATAATTGCTGGAATAACACAATAGATTATACACATAGGTTGATGTCTTCCCAGAAATTTATATAATTATTAGAATATTAACTAAACTAGAGTGAAAAGGAAACCACATGATATAAATCCTTTTATAAATAAGTTAAATAGAGAAGAAAAAACTTAAGAAGTCGATAACAGATCCACTTTGAGGGGAAAGACTTCTTGTTAGTTCAATTAAAAAAAAAAACTAGACCTCCAAAACTTCACCAAGAAATCAATATTCCAGCCTCCCTTTGTATATATTGATTGAATACAACCTATTTAAATAGAATAATTAGATACCTACGTAGTAAACCTACTAATATCCTAACACATACAATCAAAATTCCTAATTACTAGATAACTGCTACTAACCAACAAAATAAAAGTAAATATATTTTAAAACACAATGAATGTATCTCCACATCATGGACATGCAACACAACATAACAATCCTCCATGACTTGTGTTACATACTATGGTACTCCATGACATGGCTGAACCACCTTGAATAAGATGATTTTATCCTCCTTATCTGAGTATGACATTAGTCCAACAGGTTAAACACAAATGATGTACATTGTATGCATATAGAATCGTAGCAATCATGCTCAGCAACGATATGCATGCATCATTTCTAAAGCATATATGCATTCAGTTATAACCAAACTAAATAAACCTTATTCAGGATCATTTTCATGAAAAAAAATTTCATGATCCCTAATTTTTCTCATATGTTAGTATTTAGGATAAATACAATAGATTTATGTTTGAAACTTGGGCATTTTTTTTTTGTTGTGTTCTTGAATAAATAGACAGAGAAAATATGAAAGGGTTAGGTTTTGATAGTGCCACCATTATATATTTGTGGTCATTATGCTTATTTAACCTAATTTGGCTCAAAATATAGCATAAAATGGTCAACTAGCACACACTGAGTATATTGGTTGCTTAATTTAACTTTTTACCGTCATATAGGAGTGACTATCTGCCCAATGGACCTACCTGGTTAGATTATTATAGGTATGTAAGGTCATGGCGGGATAAGTTTTAAAGCCCAATTATTTTTTTGAACTTGGGCTTGAGTTTAGTACTTAAAGTTTGGGCTAGCTTAATTTTTTCCCCTCTAAATAATCTAATATAATAATTTTTGTTTGTATATACAAAAAATAATTAACCTCTTGAACATGTTGAGTTCATGAGAAGAATAAAATTTTTGTTTGTATCTAATTTTTTTTTTATTTTTTATTTTTATTTTTTTATATATACAAAAAATAATTAACCTCTTGAACATGTGAGTTCATGAGAAGAATAAAATTTTTGACTTGACCTCTCACAATGAATAGACTTAAGTCACTAAACTAAGCGACTATAAGTTTGGGCTAGCTTAATTTTTTTTCCCCTCTAAATAATCTAATATAATAATTTTTGTTTGTATATACTAAAAATAATTAACCTCTTGAACATGTTGAGGTCATGAGAAGAATACAATTTGACTTGACCTCTCACAAGGAATAGACTTAAGTCACTAAGCAACTATAATAGCTTTAATATAATTTTTTTCTATGCAAATAATTTATTTGAATTATATTACATGCTTAGCAGGCAAGGCTCAGTCCCAACAAAAAGTCCAAGGGTTGAGCTTGGAATAAAGAGTTTAGGTCCAACATGAGGTAAGATTGCTCCAATTCCATGTTCACCTTTGTCATCATATCAACTATGTCTAAATTCCCAATTAAAATATTTGGGTTGAGGGAGTCATTTGATTTATTGTTTGTTACAATAAAAGATAGGTGTTCTTGTGTATTTAAAAAAAAGAAGTTTAGTTTTAATCATAGATAAAATGAAAATTTTAGTAAATAATTAGTGTAATAATTGTGATCAGATAGAAAATACTCATATAAATTGATAGTTTTTTTTAGGCTTTATTTTCACGCGTATAAATATTTTTACTTAACTTCTTGTTCCCTTTATAAGAGTGAGAAATAGAAAGAGAGAATGCTAAATATTATCTATATATGCTCCTTGTTATATAGATGCCTTTTGTCAAATTTAATTAGAATTAATGGAATAAAAAGGAAAAAACCAAATTTCATTAATTTCATTAAGGGGAATTGCAAATGAGTGCTAAGTTGGCAAAATAATTGTAATTTTCATGGAACTGCAAATGGGTATGTGTCCAGTGCAACTGAAAGTTGTGGCATGGGACATAGGTCTCACTTGCACTTTCATAAAAGTAAAGTGCAATTATTTTTCTTGAAAGGCGCACAACCATTGCAGGAGAGGAGGCCCAATAAAGGGAACAATGCCTTGACCAACTCCTAGTGAGTTGAGGGAAGAAGGATAGGTCCACCAAGCAGCTTCTTGGAGATCGGAGGAAGAATTACAAATCTCTTGAAGAGCTGATACCTGCACATGGAACACATCTCAACAAATGGTGGTTGGCAGAGACAGGTGCAACCCCAAGGAGTGAGGTACCCTCTGAGCAAGCAGAGTAGGGTGCTAGGGGGGCATGATGCCATAATATAGCCATGTGCAAGATGAAATAGCAGCCGACTTGTCCCCTAAAAGTAGTACAACATAATTGATATCTCTGAGAAGATGGGTTACTTGACCCTATATATATAGAGAGGTTGGTTTAACGAACAGAGGTATGAATAGAACACCTTCAGACATATACCCCTGGTTATCTCTTCTTACAATTTCTGTAGGCAGTGTCAGAGTGCTCTCCGGCTGACAACACTGGCCAGGCAGCAGCACTAATGGTGTTTGGGTTCCTGCAGGGATTTCAAGCTTGGGAGGTGTCATCCTCTGCGTTCTTCACAATGCAAGGATTTTTCCCTCGCACACTAATTTGCAATTCCCCCTTAATTTATGATACCAATATTGAAAATTTTCGAAAATTCATTTTTAGATTCTAAATTTAAAAAAAAAAATTATCTCTCTCTGTAAGTACTTTCAGATATTTCATGATTTGATAAAATGAAAAACGTAACCACATTTGTACAACTAGATGGGAGACACTCATTATGTGAGTGCATGACAAACAAATTATTGGCAACAATTTGCTTGTAATGGCTTCTAATAATTTATATATATTTTTTATTTAGGAATGTGGGTGCTAAGATATTCATAAACTCCGTGGAAGTTGAATTATGTGAGGTGAAATTAAAAAAAATAAAAAATTATGTGAGGTGAAAACATGATCTCAGTTCTGATGTTGGTGTCACTTCTGAATCAACCAAACAGAAGCCTCCTTGGAGCAAAATGGCCCTCTTCTATCACCTCCCTGCACCTAATTCTCCTATTACCATTCACATTTTTTTTATATTTAATTTGTTTACTTTGACTGCAACTGATGAAAAAGATCATTGTAATTCATGTTTTCATAGTTTCACTAGTTTGAGTTCTTGATACTTTATGATCAATCTACATTAGTTTTTCAGTTTTTCCTTAATGTCAAAAGTTTGTGAGGGAAAATGTCTATTTTTTTACCTCATTGTTTTTTTTTCCCCTTTCTTTTTGGTGGAAGGGAAAGGTCGATCGAAAGTTGGTGGCAGGTTTTTTCTATCTCAGAATCCTTCTCAGCATTTGAGTTCTCTGTTGTCTTTGGGCAAAGCTTCAAGGTTTGTTTCACAAATTATTTTCTTTGTTTTCTGGACCACAAAACAGGGATATAAAACCTTCTTTTTCTCCTGAAGAAAATTCTTAGAAAGATTACTGAGATTTTCTATGCTAAATTTATAATTTTTTTTGAGAGTGTAAATTTGAACTAGATGTAAAGATTCTCAGTATCTCTCAACTTAGGCTACAAAAATTTGAAAGAAAAAGAAAAATTTAAAAGCTAATTTGGTTCTTGGTCTAGTTTTCAGTTCCAAATGTGAGAATTATTTTTGGTTGGTTTTATTCTAGACATAATTGAAATTGAACTGACTTGACCTATATGCATGTCTATAGATATTTGGGTTGTTTTTAGATTTTAAAGTTATGTCAGATTTGTAAAGGAAAAATTCAACAAGTGAACTACATATTAAAGCTAAGCAAGTTAAAATAGATCAAATAATACACAAAGTCCAATCAATATATTTACTAGTTCAAGTAGATGGCATTGCATGTGCTAATGCAGAAGGGGGCTTGGGTCAAGCGACTGACATAAGCAGATACGGATATTAGGTAAATACTTAAATAGAAAGTTTTATTTATGAGTACAAGTAGATGAATACTATTCATGAAAAGATTTCTAAAAATATTTTTTGTTGTTATTTTGTCATTGCATTAGCAGGTAGTTTACAAATTAATTTTTTTCAAAAGTTGAAGGATATAATATCACGGAATAAGAAATGCACCACCCTTCTGGTAGTATATTAGGATGGATGGCAAAAGTATACATATTACCAAATGAACCACACACCCACTGCCTGAAGCTGAGGTTGCTATGATGTAATGCATGCATATATGCATCATTAGGCACCATATTTTCATGTGGGCCTTACATATCAATGGTGACTAGGTCTCCTTCAACTTTACGCATGAACAATAGGATTGCTATTCTGGCCAAGAGAAAAAAAAAAAAAAAAAAACTTTGATTTCAAGCATAATTGTGACCCCACAATGATTTGTAATAAAAACGTTAATAGCTTTGCTCACCACAAAATTCGTAACTTTTAATGTTCATACATTACCACAATAGTTTATAACGAAGATTTTTCTTATGGTATGCTCCTTGGTAATTACACCATGATAATTTGTAACTAACATGAAAAAATTCCTAACTTTTGTTATGATTGGAGGGTGTATATAGTAGTCCCACTTTACAAACATAGTGGATCCTATCATTTTTCATGAGTTATTTTAGAATCGAAATTCCAGACTCTTGATGGAAATGTCCGAAAAGCATTCCATTTAACTTTGCAAAAATGTAGCAACTAACAAAAAAAACCGTGTGCATGGAAAACCTAGGCTTTCAAATTGTAATTGTAATTTGGCAATTCTGACAAATTGGTCTAAATATGACAAGGATTTGCAAATTAGGAACCATTTTCTAAATTTAGAAACTTGGTGACCAGACCACCGCCCATCCACTTCCTGTAGTTCGTTATTGACTTTGGATTAACGTATGTTATCAAATCCTCGGATTTTCTCTTCAAGCTTCAGCAGAACTGTTAACAGCATAACTACTCCTACATATGCCAAATTTTGTAGCTGGTTTATTATATTTCTTAGAAGTGGCTGAAGCATTTTTCCACATGTACTTCAGCTTGAGTGCCATATTCATATATAAAATTTGGCTGGAATGTGGCAACTTCATGATGAACTTTAAACCCTAGAGATACATTTCCTTTTCATAGATAAATTTTAATTATTTCTTCTTCTTTTGTAGATGTTTTGTGGGTTTAGATGTTGAATGGTTCCAAACTCTCTTATGGATCTTACACTTGTTTCTGTTTCAAAACATCAGCCAAAATGAAATATTTTATAAATGATGTCACATGATGTCATAGCAAAAAATTCAAGAAGATAAATGCTTGTTCATTGTTACTGATATATATTTGTAGCACAATCACCATTTTGTCAGTGATTCAAGACTAATTTTCTATTATTTTGAGGTAAATATGAAGTCAATTTGCTTATATTAGCATTATTTCTCTCTTGATTTTTTCCCCTCATAAATTTATAATCAAATTTCAAATTTCCTTCTAACAACTGTCAAAATTGATATTGTGGTTTTCTTCAAGATTTTTTCCCTTTTAATTACAATCCCTCGCAACTTCTATATTTGCAGGAACTGGCCACACCATGGAATTCATATGTTCATTATTTAGTAAATGGTTGGGACATTACATAAACCTTAATCCAAACATGAAAAATCTCAAAAGAAAGATAAAAGGATTTGAGCACTAAAGTGGATGATGTAGAAACAGAACTGAGAGGCGCAGAGCACCATCCAGCCAAAAGACCAAGGAAAGTGGCTCAACATTGGTGTAAAAATGTGCAAGAGATGATAGAATCCATGCAAAGACTTGAGGAAGAAGTAGATGGACTTGGACAAAGGAAGAAGTAGATGGACTTGGACAATGGATGTTTGTCTCACGCGCACTGTTGGGAAAGCATGTCGAGGAGAAGATTCAAGAGGTGGTAGAACTGCAAGAACAGCATAATTTTCCTTGTGGTGTGCTGATTGATGCTCCTCCAACTTCTGAAGAGTTAATACCAACTGCACGATTTTTTCGTGGAAGTGAAACCATAACTGCAAGGAAGGGGAAATACTTGATGGATGATGAGGCTAGAAGGATTAACACTACTAGAAAATGGGTATTTGCATTGGAAATATTTGCGATGGTGCAAATATCTGTGCAAAATGTTGACCTTTTTGTCATGTGTAAAATATTATTAGCGACCAAAATATTTGTAATGACAATGTTGTCGTAAAAAGTGAGTGTTTGCTATGGCATTACCGTGCTAATGCAAAAGTGCCTACAATTTTTTGCCACGGCGTGTTCCATCATTGAAAAAAGTAAGCGACTATATCATATATGCGACAATTAGAGGTTGCCATCACAAATACTAAATTTTTATGGCAGCATTGTTGTCGTTGCAAAAAAGCTCGACTGTAATACGACGATGTTTTGGCTCTCTATTTGTTTCCCCTGACATTGCCTAAATTTTTTCCCCCAAATATTTTCTTCTCTCTCTCAGCTGTCTCACTCATTCATTATCTCACTTTTGTAGCTCTCCAATGGCAATCACCAACGTTGGCAACCACTTGCATCAGTAACTAATCAATATCGACAACCACCACCTTTGAACAACTCCAAAGTCGTCACCACTGCTGTGTGCCCATGCCCAACTTCACCAGTAAGTCATCTGTGTGTGTGTAATTTTAGATTTGGCTATTATGTTGAATTCTTCTTGTTGATGGTTTACGATGGTGGCAGAGGACGTTGATGGTGGCATGTATGGATGTGGAAGGGGAAAAAGGGTGGTGGTGGATGGGTGGAGAGAGGATGAAGGGGAAAGGGTGGGGGAGGATGGTGGTAGAGGGGTGGGGAAGAGTGACGAGGGTGGAGGATATGGGTTTGGGAGAGGGAGGAAGGCATTAGAGAGGTTTGGAGTGGAGATTGAGAGGGAGAGTGGGAGAGGGAGTTGGCAGTTGGGGTGGCATTCACATATGTGCAAAAGCACATTTTATAATCGTGTTCATGATATGTGTGCAAGTTTATACAATTCTTTTTATAACTTTCATATGAATTTTTCCTTGGTTCGTCACATTCTAATTGTAATAATTAAGTCCTCAAACAACTCTTGTTTCAATGTGATTATCTCATCACTCTTCATTAAAAATTTGAAACATAAATGGCCAAAGTGGAATTTGAGTCAAAGTTGAAAGGTGAAAAATGTAATTTACACTATAATTTCTATCTTCCAAAAAATGTGCAGTGTTTTCCATACAAAATTTTGACGGTGAGTGATGGGTGGACCACATTGAAACACGAGGTCAAGTTTGACAACTTAATTGTTGTAATTAGAAGGTAGTATACCAAAGTTAAATTTTGGTGATAGTTGGAGGTTGAAAGAGTAATTTACCCATTCTTTGGTACATTGAGGGCCATAGTGTAGGGATGAGGAGTATTTATTGGACAAGACTTGAACCCTTAATCTCTTAGTGAGGTGTAAGAGTTTTAGTGATGGCGAACATGGAAAGAAGAAATCTGGAATTCCACATAAAGTATTTTTAAGTCATCAAGGATTGAAGTTTTGGAATATTTTGAGTCTTTATATATATTTATTTTAATTTATTGCGCAGCTGGACAAATTTATGTCATTATAATAGGTTTTAGTACTAAGGGTATTATGGTAATTTTAATAATTGTTGGACATGGGTTCTAGGGGTTGCCCATGGGTTTTATTTTGGGCTAAGTTATTAGATGGGTAAAGGTTACTTGATGGAAGATTATATAAATTTTTATGCACAATAACTCCATGATGTGGAAAACTAAATCTAATTGACCATTGAGAAACTATGACGGTGTTGATAATGTGGATTGTGCTGATGGGAAGAGCATAATTTTTTTATCTAGATAAATAATGCATGGGTATAACCCCAAGGGGTTGATTTGGTGGCAAGACCTTGGGTCTTGGGGGTGTGCTCCTTCCAAGGTTCAAGGATCAAAACCTTATTAGGTGCTAACAATTTTTTGGGGCCATCGGACTGGGAAAACTCTTGAATTAACCGTGGTGCACTTGTGGGAAACTCCTTGCCGAGAGCCTGTGCACCCTTGGGGATTAGTTAGGTTTTGATTAAAAAAATAATGCAGGAGTACAAACTCATTGGTGTGAACATATAGTAACCTATCTCACGAACCCAATCTTGATAATTTTTATATTCAAATATATAAGATATTTACATATTTGGGTAAATTATACTTTAACCCTTTGGGGTTAGGCCAAAAAATGTAGTGCCTTGTTGAAATTTGATTTGTGACATTTAACCCCCTGGAGTTGATAACAAAGTGAAAAGTGATGTTTTTCGTCCAAACTAACAGCGTGTAGGTGTGATGCCCCAAAAATAGATATTTTATTTTATTTATATTGTATTATTAAAATTTTACAGTGAAATTAATACCACTTAAGTAAATTTCGCTTTTTCCTTCTTTATTTTTCCTTTTATGTTCTCTCAACTCTTTCCGTCATTCTTCCTCAGTCTCCCCTTTTGCCAAAGTTTACAGATTTGGTTTCGATTTGGTTGGGGAGTGAGGATGGTTGGGGATGAGGGATGTGAGGGATTGCGATGATGGGGTGGGAGAGGGAAGGTGCTGCGCCAATGGGAGAGGAGGCAAGGGGTACTAGAAGTTCTTTCCTTTGATTTTTGAGAACCCACCATTCACTAATGATGCAACTGTTATTAGCAACATGGCTGCGATGAACAAAAAAAGTGGTTTTGAGTATATATCACAACAATATAAACCTCACCGTGTTCACCTCTCTCTCTTTCTATAAATATATAGTGGTGGTGGTGCTAGTGGAGGTGGGTGGTAGTGGTGATTTTAGGTGGTGGTTATGGGTAATAGTGGTGGGATGAGAGAGAAGAAAAGGAAAAGAGGAGAATGGAGGGAAATAAAATAGTTATTTTTGTAATTTGAAATTTTTTTGTTATAAGTTACTCATTTTTCATTCAGGTATTGACACCATGGGGTTTAGTGTAAAATCAAACTTCAAGAGGCATATCATTTTTTGGCTTAACCTCAAGGAAGTCGATTGTTATTTACCCTATACATATCTTTCAAGCTACAAAACAAACACCTTGAAGTAGTTAAGAGCAAACTGTCTCGTGTCAACGATCATCAAATTTGACACGAACATTTCAAAACTTTCTACACCTAGATCAAGGAACATGTTTGTCTTTAAATCTATGCCAACCAACATATACTTTTATTCTGAATTTACATTTTTGTTTTGAATGAGTCTTTGCAAACAACAAATAATATCATATTTTCTGAAGAAATCAATAGATTGTTAGATGATCCTCAAAACTTGGCAAAGAAGTTTTAAAACTATATAATCAATGAGTTCTGTTTTTGTGTAAAGGCCAGGATGATCGTTGAGCCACACAATATTGTGATGTATGACTTTAAAGGCAAATACTGTGAGTTATGCTAGTGAGAGAGACAAAAATCCTCACATAGGGACAGTGTACTGCAATACATACTTGACCATCATTATTGAAATGTAATACAGTCATGATCGCAAGTATATCTTGTTTTAGTGTGATGGGATTGAATTATCACTTGAATTAATGAGATGTAACATATTTTCTGTTTGTGTCCATATCATGTATTATCAATTCAATTGATAAGCTATTAATCATAAAAATAAAAAATAAAAAATAAAAATTCTATTGATGAGCTATTACTCTCAGCTAACTAATTATGTCCATATCTTGAATTTATCAATTCTATTTCTTACAGATTACTATGTCAAAGGGAAGCTGCAATCATCTTGCTCATTCAGATTACACTCACACCTCTACCTCACAGCCATCATCCTAGAAGCCTCAATCACAGCCACCATCATTGGCACCTTCATCATCACTTGCAACCACATCACTACCATCATCATCACATCTCACCTCAGGTATGTACATCTTTAATGATTTTACATTAATTGCTATGTTAATCATGCCATACTTTGTTTATCTTCAACTTGTTCATTATCATTGTTTCTCTCAGACCTAGCGACTTTTAACTCTACCTTGACTAGGTGTAGTCAAGGCTATGTTAGGGGCATCAAGGAGTGGAATACTGGTGCTAGGATGGACATCCAATTTGACAGCACATTCCAACCGGTAGGGGATCAAGATGCCTCCTTGAATGGCCAACTTGGACAGATAGTGCGTTAACGGCACCAAATTCGCCTCACATATGGTAATTGTAACTTGGCGGGTTATTGGAGCAATAATTCAGCAGCAATGGTTTATTAGTGAAAATTAATTTCTAAAAATTTAAATATCACTTTAAATGTTTAGCTAATATTATAAACGTGGAACTAATGTTACAGGAGATATCGACTCAAAACTCCTGCAATTGGGAGCTTCGTGGCCCACCTCTTACGATGGGGCAGACACATTTCTCGCAGATACAACATCAAGTATTGTGTTTTTCTTCTTTTTTAATTTTTCCACCATCGTATTTTTTTTGCGTCATTGTGTACTTGTGTTTTTAAAATGTAGGACAGGTATAATTGGCAACTCTTTGACGAGCCCGAGTCCCTCCAGGTGACACAACTTGGGTATTTTCAGACATATGGGGGGGGGGGATGCACCTTAGCGTGCAGTGTACAGACATGGTGTGGGCCCATCACTCGCATCCCAAGCCTTAATGATGGCCGAGATCACTCAACAAGTTTGGGAGAAGTTAATGCAGGAGCAGGCCTCAATGATTGTCCAAAACACACAACAAATGTGTGAGAAGCTCAAAAGGGAGCTCAGGGCAGAACTCATTACACATATCGAGCAAATGACGAATTAATTTCAAGCGAAGAAGGGAGTTCAGATGCCTTCTAGGTTCAGTACAAATTTTGTTTTTTTTACTTACTATATTTTTATTTTTATTTAAAAAAAAAAAAAAAATCTATTCATATGCCTAACGAATTATACTTTAATGTTGTAGGTTCTAGATGTGTCTGAGTGGTCACTGTGCATTTATGGAGTGTATAGAACATAGGACCCTACTGTTGCAGCATAGTTCTACACCGCTACAACCTTATACACGACGCGATGAGCAAGTATCTTCTTTACATAAACACATGCATATATCTATATTATCACACAAACGATTTAGGTTAAAAGTGCGCCTATTAAAAAACCCTTAGTGGTGTTGAGAAGCTAAGATTGTTCTTACTGAAAATTTCAAATATTTTGGTCCATTTGTTGAATGGTTTGGTTGTAGAGGTTACTCAGAACCTAACTATATGGGTGTATTTATTATTACTAGAAGTTGTGTTACAAGTTATATGCATGTTGTGAGAATATAGAATATATTCTTGTGTGTTTTGTACAAATTAGAGTCCTATTAGAGGCATGATTGTGTTATTGTTAGAGTCCTGTTAGAGACATAAGTGTATTTGTATTTTCTTTTTTGGTTTAGGATTTAGGGCTATATAATCTAAGATCTGATTGTAATCTTTGACACATTGAATATATGAGATACAGAAAGCTATTCAGAAATCTTACATGGTATTAGAGCTTGGTTTCAAACCCTAGCCTTCAGATTTGAAACCCTAGCCGTAGTGGGTTTGCTTTATCTGGTTCATCCCCAACCCAGAACCCTCTGCCTCTTCAAAGCATAGACGACATCCATGGTAGTGACAGTCTTCCTCCAAGCGTGCTCAGTGTAGGTCACAGCATCACGAATAACATTCACAAGAAAGATCTTGAGAACACCGCGAGTCTCCTCGTAGATAAGCCCACTGATCCTCTTGACTCCACCTCTACGAGCCAGACGACGAATCGCGGGCTTGGTGATGCCCTGGATATTGTCTCGTAGGACCTTCCTGTGACGCTTGGCTCCTCCTTTGCCCAAACCCTTGCTGCCCTTGCCACGGCCAGACATTTTTCTAGAGAGACTCTCTTCTCTTCTTCTTCTGTCGTGTTCTGTTGTTCTGTTTGAGAGAGAGAGAGAGAGAAGAGTACTCCCTAATTATTATATATAAAGTATTTATCAATTTAGATCTTGTCACTCTGTTTGGTTCAGTGATCTTATTTGGTTCAATTCTCTTATTTGTTTGTTCTTCAAAAAAAAAAAAAAAACTCTTCTTTGGCCACTCAGTTATCTGTTATTGCATTTTAATCCTACAAAACTTTGGATACACTTGAACCCCTTAGTTTTCTAGTTATTATGATGTCTCTGGCTTCAGATGAATGTGCCTACTGCCATCAAAGAGGTCATTGGAAGTATCATTGTTCCAAGAAGGGATGTTTTTCTTCTTTGTCTGTGATTGCCTCGTCTTCTCAGCAAGTGCCGATTAAGTTCTGCGCTCCTCCTCTGAGTACCGTTCAACCTCCCACCGATTTTACTGTATCTGCTCTGGTTCTTGATCCTGACTTGGCTTCGTTGAGTGCTCAAATTAGCCAGTTTCAGCATATACTGTCTATCTCCCAGCCATCCCTATCTGCTTCAGTTTTTTCCTCTCTTAATTCAGGTTTGCTTGGTTCTTCTACAGGTATTTCTTCGTCTGTTTGGATTTTTGACTCTAGTGCTTCTCATCATATGACTCCCCATCTCTCCTTACTTCAAAATTGTACTCTTCCTCCCTTTCCTATTACCGTCAATACTGCTAATGGATTTGGTATGTCTGTTCTATCTGTTGGGTCTGTCTTACCCTCTGCCATGTCTGCTGTTACTATTCCTTCTGTTTTTTATGTTCCTCAATTATCTGTCAGTTTGTTATCTATCAGTCAACTTGATGCTTCTGGTTTTGATGTTATATTTTCCTCTTCTGTCTGTTGTGTGCAGGATCGGGTGTCCAAGAAGCAGATTGGGACCGGCCGTAGAATTGGAGATCTCTATGTGGTTGAAAGCTTGCTTCTCCCCTTATCCACCTCTCCAGCTGCCCTTTCCTCGTTTCAATTAGATTCTCAGTGGAGTCAGTTTTACTTATGGCATTCTCGTCTCGGTCATTTGTCTGTTGACCGCTTACGGTCTTTAGCTTAGTTAGGATTGTTGGGTAAAGTTTCTCCTAGTCAAATTGATGAATGTCGGGGGTGTAAACTTGCCAAAATGTCAGCCTTACCTTTTCGTAAAAGTACTTCTATATCTGATACACCGTTTTCTTTAGTTCATACTGATGTTTGGGGCCCTTCTCCTGTTCTCACCAAAGGGGGTTTTGCATACTATGTGTCATTTGTTGATGACTGCACCCGTTACACTTGGGTTTATCTTATGACTCATAAGTCCGATTTTTATCAGATATACCGTACTTTTCAGTCTATGATTACTACTCAGTTTGGGTCTACAATTAAAGTGTTACGGTCTGACTTGGGTGGGGAATATTTTAAAAATGAGTTATGTGAGTATTTGGCCAATTTGGGTACCATTCACCAAACTTCCTGTACAGATACACCTGCCCAAAATGGTCGAGCTGAGCGTAAACACTGGCATCTTCTTGAGACCGCTAGGTCTCTTCTTCTCTCTGTCTCAGTTCCGGCTCCATTATGGGGGGAGGCAGTTCTTACTGCTGCTTTTCTTCTTAACCGCATGCCTACTTCCCTTCTTTCTGGTCGGTCTCCTTATGAGGCTTTGTTCTCCCAAATTCCTAACTATTCTCTCCTTCGTGTATTTGGGTCTGCCTGTTTTGTTCTTCTTTCCCGCAAAGATAGGACCAAACTTAGTGCCCGGTCTGTCCTCTGTGTTTTTTTAGGTTGTAGTCCTACTCAGAAAGGTTATCAATGTTACGACCCTGTTTCCCGTCGTCTTTATGTCTCCCGTCATGCTGCCTTTCTTGAATGTCTATCTTACTTCCAGCTTCCCCCTCTCACTGCTCCAGTTTCTAAAGAGGATTTGGTTCACATTGACCCATTTCCTTCTGAGGTCTCGTCTGATGAGTACATCTCTACTGTTCCCCCTGAACTTGTTCCAGCTTATTGTTCTCCTCTACTTCCTCTTTGGACTTGGTGGCTTACGCTGACTCTGATTGGGCCGGTGATGTTACTGATCGTAAGTCTACGTCTGGTTTCTGTATGTTTCTTGGAGATTCCTTGATCTCTTGGAAAAGTAAGAAACAATCAGTCATTGCTCGCTCTACTGCCGAAGCTGAGTATCGTGCTATGGCTCATGCCACTGCTGAGATTGTTTGGCTTCGTTGTCTCTTGTCTGATTTGGGTGTCTCTCAGTCTTCTTCGACATCTCTTTATTGTGACAACCGCAGTGTTGTTCAGATTGCCCACAATACTGTCTTTCATGAGCAGACGAAACATATTGAGATTGATTGTCACTTTGTTCGCCAGCATCTGCAGTCTGCCTTTATCTCACTTCCTTTCATCCCTTCGGCTTTGCAACTTGCGGACTTCTTCACCAAGACTCACACTACCGCTCGGTTTCAGTTTCTTCTTAGCAAACTCTTAGTGTTTTCTGCTAAAACATCTTGAGTTTGAACAGGGGTGTGAGAATATAGAATATATTCTTGTGTGTTTTGTATAAATTAGAGTCCTATTAGAGGCATGATTATGTTATTGTTAGAGTCCTGTTAGAGACATAAGTGTATTTGTATTTTCCTTTTTGGTTTAGGATTTAGGGCTATATAATTTAAGATCTGATTGTAATCTTTGACACATTGAATATATGAGATACAGAAAGCTATTCAGAAATCTTACACATGTATGGTAATACATCAAATTAAATATAATTTACTAAAATAAAAACCAAATTTCTAAATTAAAATCATGGGATAGATAACACTAACAAAAAGTTTGTCTTTCTATCTTAATTTCTGTCTGCCAAACTAAGGAATATAGTACTCTTTTTTTTTTTCTTTTTCTTTTTCTTTTTTATTTATTTATATATTCCTTCTCCAATTAAGGAGAGAACAAACTTGATAAGAACACAATCGGATGTGTTGTGTCATGTCGGGTTGTATTAGTGTGTCATGTCATTTTGGATTTGTGTCAGAAATATCTCAACATTAACCCAACATCGTCGTGCGGGTGGGGGAGAGCTGGGTAGTGGTCGGAGGTGGAAGGGTGGTGGCTATGGTGGTTGGATGACAATTTCGTTGTTGGTTGAGAGTTCCTTGATTCAAAGAATTGATTGAGGAAGGAAATCGAAGAAGCTGCAATTTTGCACAACACTTGTGAGATTCGCATTATGAGAAATGATCATGTAGCATTAGCACTGCTGATTAGAAAACCAATTCAATCTCATTCCACAAAATAATCATGGCAATCAAAGAGAAAATCAGTCAGTAATCCCCTTTAATCTAGAGTACCACAAGTCTCAACCATAGTTTGCAAATTCAGTTTAGGTGTGCAACAAAATACTTCAAAATAACTTCTACTTTTTAGCAATTTATCCCAATTACAACTTGAGCAACACTATTCCTGTGGACCTGTAATAAAGAAGAAGAAGAAGAAGAAGACAATTAGTTTGATATTTAGTATTAAAAAAATATATTGAGTATATGAAAATGAGAAAATTTTCAATAGGTAAAGTTAAAACTACAAAAGAAATTTGTAAAATCTTTTGTGATTCTAGAGTGTAAAGAAGAAGTACTCATTCAATTCAATTATCATTAGAGATAAAATAATTCCAGTAAGGCGAGTTCACTAATCATACAACTTAGATACTCATAGGATTCATGATTCGATATCTGAACAAATATGATAGTTCAATACAAACAATCAAAAAGTCAACGGTTTGATAAACACAAACTCAAGTTTTTGCAACTGCGACCACAGTAAGTAACTAGTGACAAAAATCCAAAACCAAGTTTAGCTCTATGGTCAAAGAAAAAAAGAAAGTAGAGTTTTTGTGTCTATACTTAACCTTCATATCCTTAGGTTCAAATCGGAGTAAACTAGATTCATACGCTTGACAAAACACATGAATGAGCTTATAAAATATTTCGATACCAATAAAACAATCATCACAAATAGTTTTGATAATGAAAAAGTTAAATGGCAATTCTCTTACTTGATCCTCATTTGCCATAAATAGAAGAAAATTATACTCTATTTGGTTGATTGAAATGAGAATAGTGATTACTATTCCTTTAAAATGGTGAAAGATGATTATATTTGAAATGCATTTGTAATTATTTTTTTTAGTCTAACCAAATATGGGAATGAATATTTTGATAGAATGATCATTCGATTCCACTTCATTCTAATGAACCAAATGCTATCTAATGGCCTTAACGATCAAAACATAATTTACTATCAGCTGAACTATTGATGGCAAATTTTGCATCAAATCAATGATGAATCAAATCCTTCACCAAATTTCAAACAATGGTATTTTTATTCAAATTTGATAAATTCTAAAAAGAATATCAGGGATGATTTTCTTTTATACAAAATGGTTAAAACAAGTTTTTGGTAAGTTTAGAATTTTTCAAAATATTTTTCCAAAAAAAAGAGTACGAATTGGAGTGTTCTACACGAGATCAAGCTTTGAATCAAATTTTCACTCAAATTTAATGAAAAAAATAAGTATAAATACTTGGGTAGCTATTGGAGAAGAAAAGCTGAAGAGAGGTTTTGGTATGGAGATCATCCTATTCCAGTGATTCCCACCATTTACACTCTCCATAAATGTGCTGAAGAGCAGGTGGTGCAGATGCTTGCTCACCATCCTCATTCATGTACAAAGAAATAGGCAATATACTTATGGGCAAGCAACTAAGGCCTCGTTTGGCAAGAGGCTAAAATAGTCAATTAGCCAAAAAGTTACCTTTTTAGCCAAAAAGCCAACAACTCATACCAAAAAGTCAAAGATTCCCTTTTCTCTCTACTTTTTGCACGTCGTTTCGTAATTAGCCAAAAAGTTGGCCCAAACATACAGGTTTTTCTTACCAACCTTTTTAGCCAATTAGCCAAAAAGTTACTAAATTAGTCTGTTCCCAAACGAGGCCTAAGTCACTACTGGTATTGACAAGACAAGTATTTTGATGCAAATAAATAGGAGAGGCCATTTTAGAGCAAGACAAGTATTTTGATGCAAACAAATAGGAGAGGCCATTTTAGAGCAGCTTCGTGACTAATAGTCATCAACTCTCTTGTCTTGTGCTTCTTCTTTCAAACAAACCAATCTTAATGGTCTAAATTAGAGATTGATGTTTGTAAGCTCCTTTACATAATTACTGGTAACGGTTCCTTTCCGT
Organism: Camellia oleifera; assembly: GCA_022316695.1. Classification (NCBI taxonomy): domain Eukaryota; kingdom Viridiplantae; phylum Streptophyta; class Magnoliopsida; order Ericales; family Theaceae; genus Camellia; species Camellia oleifera. The sequence goes on along the minus strand of CM039310.1, from coordinate 71,802,277 downwards.
TGCCTTTCCTGCATCAAGTCAGAAAAATAAAGATACAACATTGAAATACAAAGAAAGAATGTCACGCCTCAAAGCCAACCAATCTAGGCATGTGACAATGTCACACACCTATAAGACTTACAACACCCTGTGAGCATGCAGAAAAAAGATGGTGAGAAACTCAATTCAATTTCATTCCACAAAATAATCATGGCAATCCGGAGATAAAATCACAATCAATAATTCTTTAATTCACAATACCAAAAGTTTTAACAACAATCCACAAATTCAGTTTAGCTAGTTTAATGTTTAGAGCATGCCAAACCTAGAGTTCCATAATCTGAATATTTCAAAGATTAATTGCCTCCATCAAAGCAAACAAGAGTTCTATAATTTAAATCAATGTCGCAACAAAACAATTCAAATTCACTTCTACTTGTAGCACTCTATCCCAATAATAACTTCCACCGGTTCCGCCGCACTATTCTTCTGGATCTGTGATCAAAGGAAGACGATCAGTTTGATAGCTCAATAATTAACTACTATAACAACTAACTGAATCAATTATACCAAAAAAAAAAGAGAATAATTTCAATTAATAAAATTAAACAACATAATTTTTTGTGATTCAGGAGTGTAAAGAAAATGTTATGTACTTCAATTAATAGTTAACATAAAATCATTCCAATAAGGTGAGTTCCATAATCATAGAATTTTATAACTCGTAGGATTATAGTTCATTTGGATCATATAGTTTTGGTGAGAAAAGAAAACATTTGTTCAGAGGGTTAAGTAGGTGAAAAATGGAGACAAAGTGTGAGAAATAGTGAAAAAGAGAAGTATGTTATTTTGACTATTTGATTTCTTACTGAAAGTTGTGAAATTTGGTGAGAAACAAGTTGATTGGTTGTAAAATATTTACAATACCAAGATTACCCCTTAAAATAAAAAAGAATAAAAAGAAATCTCACTCAAATTTCTCTCACATGATTTGCTTTCTTACCAATCTAAATACAATAGTGAGAAAACAAGTCTTTTTTCTTTACTCAACTAGATGGGAGAGACCACAATAAATTTTTTTTTTCTCTTACCCCATGATCCAAACATGGTGTTACTTTACGACATATGAACAAATTCAATAATTCAATTTAATCAATCCAAAACTCAACGGGTTTGATAAACACAAACTCATGTTTTAGCAAATGCAACCACAGTAACGAGTGACAAAAGCCAAAACCACATTTTGCTCCATGGTCAAAAATTAAAAGAAAGTAGCTTATGTGTCAACATTTAACTCCCATTTGCTTTGGGTTCACATTATTGTCAAACAAAATTCATGCCCTTCATAAAGTACATGAATCCACAATGATCTTATAAAATATTTCTATAGAAATAAAAAATAAAAAATAAAAATAAAAACAACTCTGGACACAAGGCTCCGACTAAAATAGAATCTGAAGAGGACAAAATGTATGCAACCTTACCCCATCTTTGAAGAGATTGTATCCATAACTAAGAGGTAATTTCATTACTCAATGTTTAAACATTTTGAAACCAAAATATGCAGTTAAAAGAAATTCTAGATGTGGTATGAGATGACTTACCTCTAGTGAAATGAATCCACATTCAAGAGTTCATGAATCAAAAGCTGTAAACAAGGAATTCAACAAGATTATAAAAATACAGCAATGGTAGAGGGCCTAATTTTTGTGGCTCAAATGGCTCGAATTTGCTAAAACGACGTCGTTTTGAGTACAAAACAACATCAAAATTGCCAAAACGACGTCGTTTTGGCAATTTTGAGCCATTTGAGCCACAAAAATTAGGGCCCCCAAACATTTTTCATAAAAATAATAGTGGGTCTATGCATGTAAAAATCATCATAAATAAATTACACAAAATATTTACATGTGCGGGGCCCATGAATTATTGAATCTACACTAATGTGAATGTTTTGTATATATTATGTGGTTAGTTTCTGTGTACCTAAATTTTTATAATAAAGTTAAGTACTCCCATACCTCTTTCAAAACCGACTAGTTCTGGGAAAAATAAGTATAACAAGGGAAGAACAATTGTTTCTACCTTCATATGATTGTCAAAATAAATAAGTATAGATCATGTTGTTCTTGTGGTATTTTTCTCTTTTTGCATAAAATCAATTAATCAAAAGCCTAATAAGTGAGTGTCATCTATAAGCCTAACGAAATTGGTCTAATACCAAACAACCACTCTAATCCCAACAGACTCTCAAATAATTCTGTGAAATCATGCAAGTTTTCTTTTTCATCATTTCTTATCTTTCATATCACTTTAGTCTTTTAAATTTTAATTTTGTTAATTTCTCTTTTCAAATTATCAAATTAGTCTAATTTTAAACTATTGTTTAAATCATTAACAAAATTTTAAAGTTCCAATTTTGCTAATTTTGTCTCTCAATATTACAAGTTATTTTTATTTTTCTCATAAATGTTTCGAGAACAAACTAACAAAATTAAAAAACTTTAAGAACCAAAGTCCAATGTATATTTTATTATTATTCCATTAACTATTTAAGCTATGAGTTTAAACAAGACCAAATTAATATAAATTAAAATTTTAATAATGAAATTGACAAAATTAAAACTTGACACAGTGACACAAAATGCATACTTAAAATAACATAAATATAATTTATCATTTATTTTTATGTTCTTGTTTGAGCATCACTATTTTGAACGCCCTTTATATAATTTTTCCATTCAACTCCAAAAAAGATTGATTAAGGTTTTTTTTTAATTGGTTTTAGAAATTTTGAAGTGTATTTAAAATGCCTTTTCAACTTCTAGTATTTTTTCTCTGTTGAGTGATGATATGTGATTGTTTGTATTACTGGCACATTAATATTGGTAATCCTTTTATATAAACAAAAAAAAAAAATTTACTTGTCAGAAAAAATTATTTTTACAGATTTTGTATCCAGCAAATTGAGTTTATTATTATTTTTGTATTTAACTTTATTTTCTCACATTTCATTATAAGATTGTTGAAAATTATTCTTACAAGAATCTGTACAACTTTAAGCGTGTTTTATTAGAAAATTTACAAAATCTAATCTTACATAACAATGTCCTATATGTGAGACCAAGATTTCCTCCAGTTCATAATATAGACTAGATGTGGTCACCACCATAGTTTTATTTTGATAATTCAAATTATTTATTTTGTAGGATTCTTCGTATATACCATCTACATAAAAGAATTAGATTGATTTGATATTCATAGTCTATTCAATTTATCGCGTTTATAACTAAAAAAATGAATGATTTATTTTTAAAAATATACTTATTGTCTAATTTTTTATTTTTGGAAACAAATGCTTAAATTGAATAGTCTACAATTATCGAATTAACATAATTTTTTGTGTGGATGATACGAAAAATCTGACAAAATAAATGATTTGAATTATAAAAATGGGACTCGTAATTAATCTCATGAGCCCAAATAACATCTTCTAATCTAAATCATGTATTGGAGGGAATCCATATCTATATGTGTGCATGTGTACGCTTGAACTTTTGTGTGCTGAGTGTTTGTCATTACATTTTCAGAAATAATATAATGGTAGATCTTTCACAAAAGCAATATGAGTTAATCTAACAGTGAGAAAATAATAAATAATTTATAATATTCAAATTTATTATATATATTTATATATTAATAATATAATTCAGGTTGATTGGGTTGTGAAACTTAAGCCTTATTCAAATTTAATTAGGCCGTAAAATTTAGCTCAAACCTTGACCAAATTTAAAATCATGGTCTAAATTCTAAAAAAATTCAAATTAGACCAGGGTTGCTCATATTAGGCCAATCGAAATTGAACCCCAGTTGGCCTCTTTTGGAAAGATGGTTATAATCAGCTTTTTAGTAAAAAGTTGATTATAATCGAATTATAATCAGCTTTTTCGTGAGAGAAGAGGTTGGTTATAATCCAAAAATCAGATTATAATCAAGTTGCCAAAATATTAACAAAGATTTTTTTGAGTAATCACCAATGTTTTTAGGGGTCATGTGAAGTAGTATTTTTATTTAATTAATTTATTTTTTTTTTTTTGAAAAATAAAGTGAAAGTAATCAACAATGATAATTGGCAACCGTATGTGTCTGTCTGGGAGTAACAATATTAATTCGAGCTTACCTGTTTGAAGCTTTCATGAAATTAAGTTTGGCGTCACAAATCATAAATAAATAGTTAATGCAATGTGTTGCGGTGACTTGGCTACATGTAGGGCTAATTTAAAATTTTGTAGGCATTTTTATTTAAATACAGTTTGCCATATTTAAGAAAAGGGCAAATACATTTTGTTATTTGTGTCATTTTAGTCCCTATATTTTCAATTAGTTTAATTTTAACTTTTAATTTAAAATTTTGTGTTAATTTGGTTTAATTGATAATCCCGTTAGTATTTTAAAAAAAAATAATCACTGAGTTGAGTAAATTTATAATTTTATTATTAAAAATATGACACATGCCATTTATATGCGTATTTTTCATAAAAAAATATATTAAGAATTGTAATTAATTAGATCAAATTAAAACAAAATCATAAATTCAGGCTTAAAATCAAATCAATTAAAATGATGAAGACTAAAATAATTATAAAAAAAAACTAAAGTATAAGAACTATCATCAATTTTTACCCTTAAAAAAAATCTAACATGATGTTACAATATTACCTGAGTAGGAGCGCCTATAGTAGAAAAGGTTGAAGAGTGGTTTTGGTGAGGGGATTATCCCATTCCAGAGATTCCCACCATTCTTCTTCTACAAAAATGAATTGAAGAGCAGGTGGTGCAGTTGCTTGCTCACCATCCTCATTCTTGTGCAAAGAAATAGGCAATCTCCTTAACATGGGACAATTCCATATCGAAATGTGTTGCAGAGATTCACAGACCATTATGCCCTTATATATGCTCTCCAGTCTTGGTAGGTTTAGTAGAACTAATGTCTGTAAATTTGGGAGTGTGATTGTGTCACCATCATCTTCCCGATGCCCCCCTCGATCACTCGTCTCTACTTCTACTATTATCTCCTCCACATTCTTGCAGTCCTGCACTTCAAGTTCCTCAAGGTTTGGAAAGTTGCGCAACAACAGGGCAGAGAAAATATTCTCCATTTTCGGACATTGACACAACTCCAATCTCTTAAGGTTAAATGAAATGTTGTGTGGTGGAACAACTCTGTCAAAGAGTACCCTAAAATTGGGTAAATTAGAAAACTTTAATCCCTCAATCGTTGTTAGCGGGATGTGGTAGTCTTCTGAAAAGCATGATGATGATGAAAAGATGGATTCAAGCCCATCACACTCTTCGATTGTAAATGATCCTAAACCTCTTGCATCCCTTAACGACTGAATATCTGATAAGCTAATGTGATTGTGCCATCTTTTAATGTACAACTTCCCTATGTCGGTGGGGAGCACTACGGCATCTACTCCAGTACTTGATAAAGATTTAGTGTCGTACTTACAAGTGAGTTTCACTTTTTCAGTGTCAAATTTACTTCCATCAACAATTCCCACCTCAAGGCTGTACTTTTCCAAACTTTTGCATTGCGCAGATTTCACATACTTGGTAAGCTCTTGCACATTGTGAAACTGAGCTTCGAGAACTTCTAATTGCTTCAAGCACAACAGCTCTTCTGCTGAAACTTTTACTTTTGTTCTCTGAATTTCAAGGGAATGGAGTTGTGTGAGTCTGCATAACTTCCGGCAAGGAGACATTCCTAGCTTGTAACCCGAGAGTTGAAGATTTCTGAGATTAACCAATTCTTCTATACCTTGGGGTACTTCTTCAATCTGACTATGAATCAGCGCAAAATGTTCCAACGCCTTCAGTTTCTCCAGTGACGGCACATATTTTAGGTTGCGATTCTCCCAGAGTATAAGCTCTCTGAGATTAACCAATTCTTCTATACCTTGGGGTGCTTCTTCAATCTGACTCTGACCTAGTTCAAAATGTTCCAACGCCTTCAATTTCTCCAGTGACGGCACATATTTTAGGTTGCGATTCTCCCGGAGTCTAAGCTCTCTGAGATTAACCAATTCTTCTATACCTTGGGGTGCTTCTTCAATCTGACTCTGACCTAGTTCAAAATGTTCCAACGCCTTCAGTTTCTCCAGTGACGGCACATATTTTAGGTTGTAATTCTCCTGAAGTCCAAGTTTTCTGAGATTAACCAATTCTCCTATACCTTGGGGTACTTTTTCAATCTGACTCCCACTTAGTTCAAAATGTTCCAACGCCTTCAGTTTCTCCAGTGACGGCACATATTTTAGCTTGTAATTCCACAAGAGTACAAGCTTTCTGAGATTAACCAATTCTTCTGTACCTTGGGGTACTTTTTCAATCTCACTCCCAGTTAGTTCAAAATGTTCCAACGCCTTCAGTTTCTCCAGTGACGGCACATTTTTTAGTTGACGACAACCATCTAGTAACAGTTGATGCAAATTCTCCAACATGGAGATGGAATCTGGCAAAGACTCTATGTTAGTGCCGGACAAATCCAACACCTTGAGACGAGGCATATACAAAAAGAAGGAATTTTGAATCCGAAGTTCTGTTGACTTATTGCCTCGAAATAAGAAGGTGATGAGGCGAGGGCAATTGGGTGGTTCAGAAGGAAGTTCTTCAATATGGTTCCACATTAAGGAAACCCTCTCAAGATCCTCAGACCAGTCTTTATCTGGAACTCTTTTTAATCCCTCACCAGCTCGGACCATGAATCGAGGACTATCTCGGACCATGAATCGAGGACTATCTGATGTTATTTTGAGAGCCATATCTCTTATCAAATCATGCATCTTCACGCATTCTCTGCCATATGCTATACTTTTTACCAACAAGCAGGTTTTAATGAGTTTATTCAATATAGTGTGACCTTCGTCGAACCTTGCTTCTATACTGTTCACCTCACTCATTAGTCCCTCAGCAATCCAATACTCTATCAGTTCTTCCCTATTGATGTCATGGTCTTCTGGATACAATGCACAATACAAGAAACAATGTCGTTCCTGTTCATCTTTTAGCCGACGATAACTAAATTCTAGTTGCTCAAATAACCCTTCTTTGCCCAGGCGCCATCGTACACTTCTCGCATTTCTCCACTCACGAATGTCATTCACTCCTATCATACATCCAGCCATAACAACAATTGCAAGGGGCAGACGCGCACATTTTTTGGCAACTTCTTTTGCAATTTCTTCTACCTCGGTTGTAAGCGTTGCCTGATATTCTTTAACATTATTCATAAACAGATTCAGTGCTTCCTCTTCTGTGAGAAGCTCCATTTCAACAGGTCTGCAATTCATCTTTGTACAGACGTCTACCAATCGTGTAGTCAACACTAGCTTACATCCGTTATCTCTGGTTGGTTCCGGAATACCCATCTTCTCCAAAGGAAATTCTTTCCAAAGATCGTCTAAGATGAGCACATACCTCTTCTTTTGGGAAAGCATCTTATTTATTTCTGACGCTGAACGTAATTCATCCTCATTATCGGAAAGAGCAATATTCAGCTTCTTAGCTATCTGCCCTTGTAGATTTTTGATGTCCAATGCTTTAGATACTGTGACCCAAATAACATCACTAAAGGTAGAAGTTCCGGAAAGAAGTTGATTATTGATGCTTCCCATGATGGTTGTTTTGCCAACTCCCCCCATTCCGTAAACACCGATTTTTCTAACCGCATCATCCATCAAGAAATTCCAAATTTTCTCCCTGTTCCTTACACTTGTTGGTTCAGCCAAAGATTCTGCTGTTGGTATGGCGTGCCCACAAGTTGGATCATCAATTAGCAAACCATTAGAAAATTCACCATTTTCATACAGTTTTTCCACCTCTTCAATCTTGTCCACTACACGCTTTCCCAAGTGTGCACGTTTGAAGGCATTCTTCAATCCTCGTACTTCTTGCTCTTGTCTTTCCAAAGTTTGGACATCAGCTGTTATCCTTTGCACATATTCTTGCCAACATTCAACTTCAACCCTTCGTTTTTTCCTTGACCGCTGCTCTGCATAATTCACTTCTACATTTATGTCATTGTTTCGGCCGTTCAATTGCTCCGTCTTCTTTTTGAGAGTTTCCATGTTAGTATCAAGGTTATTGAGATATCCAACCCATGGTCCAGTTAAATCACACAAATTCTTCCCAATTTCAATGGTTGAACGAATGTTTTCCATAGTGTGGCCTATTCCTGCAAATACAGAAGAGGATTGCAGTTAAAAGGAAATATTCAAAAGAAAACTTCAATATTGATTCTAATGACTGTTAGAAAGCAATTTCAAATTTGATTTACAAAAGCGTGAGAAAGAAAAACATGCTAATTTATGCAAACTGACTTCACATTCACCTCCAAATAATCGAAAGTCGGTCTTTGAATTGCTGACAAAATAGTGATTGTGCTAAATAGATAGCTAGTAACAATGAACCAGCATTTATGGTGTTCAAGAATTTCTGTTATGACATTGATTGTAAATTTTAGGTGAGTGGATGATTTGAAACACAAACAAGAATAAAATCTATGCCAGAGTTTATCTGCCCAAGCTCAACCTAATTAAGTTAGTGCAAATCGACCTAGTTGCCCAAGTTAAGTTAATTAATTTATAAAAATTCAACTTTGTTTACATTTTTTTTGTTAAATCGAAAATAACATCAAAATAAATAATTTATATAATGTGAGAGATTAAAAAAATTGAAAAATCGATGTGATGTCTTTACAATTTCTGGCCAAATTCTAACACTCTTTTAACATCTTTTCCAAAAAAAAATTGATGACCAAGCTTAAAATAATAATAAAAAAAAGCAAAGCAAAAACTATTCCATTAATAGATTAACACTTAACACTTTGTCTCCTAAAACTCTAATACAAAAGTAGTGGATTCCGTGATTTAGACCAATAACTACTCAATTGGAGCACCACCTAGACATGCTTCAAGAGTATTGAATAATTTTCCGAAGCTCACTATGCTGTTTCAGAAACATACGCTGAATGCTATGGAAAACAAGGTAAGAGTCAATATAAATATACATGCAATCCACACACGCGATGCATATACAACTCAAAAAAATAATAATAATATTATCAAAAATAATAGCAAAGAAAAATATGCATATAACATGCGTGTGCAGCTAAAAAAAAAATAATATTATAAAAATAATAACAAAAAATATATATACACATACAGTATGGGTTGCTCAAGTGGTAAAAGTTTCTTTACTGAACTTATGATTATGGGTTCGAGACCCTTTCTCCTCTATACCTAAATTTTACAAAATAAATGAGACATAAACCCAAAATATGACAATAGGAGACACAAATGTGTCAACACAATACCACCAACATGCAGCCTCACTTTATAATAGTGAGACAATGCAAATATTGGGGTATTTTGAAAAAATCCAAAATATGAGGCACAAATGTGTCAACATCACCAGAAAACTTCAATTTATAATAGGTATTTTGAAAAAATTCAAAATATGAGACATAAATGTGTTAACACCGTCAGAAACCTTCACTTTATAATAGTACTAGCGGTCTTAAAGGTTCACACCTACAATGTGTGTAACTCAAAAAAAAAAAAAAATTAAGAATAATAACAAAGAAAAATATACATATAGTATATATTGTTCAAATAGTAAAAGCTTTCATTATTAATCCTATGGTCATGGGTTTCTTGAGGCCATTCCTCCTCTTTACATAATTCTTGCAAAATTCACCAAATATAAGGATATTTTGGATGCCAATAACACCATTACAAAATTCACCAAGAGCATTTTGGAAAAATTCGGGAAAACACCGTTATTCACCAAATATAAGAGTATTTTGAAAAAATTCGGGAAAACCCAAAATATGAGACACAAACATATCAACACCATCAACCTTCACTTTATAATAGTATAGGGTATTTTGGATGTCAACAACACCATTACAAAATTCACTAACCTAAAAAAGTCAAAAAGTCATAACCTAAAAAAGTCAAAAAGCCAAAAAGTCACTATCCTATTTAAGTCACATCATCTTATTTAAGTCACATCACCTCTCTACTACATCATTTCAAACCCAACCCATACCCAACCTATATTTCATAAAAAATCAAAAAGTACACTTATATAGATCATCCCAAACCACCCCTAAATATAAGAGTGTTTTGGGAAAATCTGGGATAAACTAAAATATGAAACACAAATATGTCAACAACACTAGCCTTCACTTTATAATAGTATAGAAGATAGATAGATATAGAAGATATATGACTTTTCTTAGCCATCCAAAATAAATAACTAAATAAATTGTACACACAATAATTTAACAAATAAATTTGTATTAATTAATTTTAAATTAAAAAATAAACTTAAGTGATTTACTTTGGTCACTCTGGCAGGAGAGGTCTATCTTTGAAACTATTTATTGGCCAAAGCTTTAATCTTTTTAGGTCAAAATGACATTATTTATCCAAAAGGACAATTATCTGTTCAAAAACTTAACTATTTGTCTATCTGTTCAAATGCCACAAGTTTGGTTTTCAAATTTTTAAAAAAAATTTAGAACTAAAAATTAATTTAGTGATGAAATGAAAAAATAAAAAGGTCCAAATTGAAAGTAATATTGGGTGATAGGTTAAGGGGATAAAGTGATATTGGGTGGTAATTCATGGGGGTAAAGTGTGATTTATCCTATTGATGAAAGGGTATTTTTAGTCATAAAGGTCCATATTGAAAAGAAAAAAAAGTAGATGAGGGAGGCTAGTTGTTAAAATTTTTAGTTGAGGGGACTAAAGTGATAATGACAATAGTTGAAGGGAATAAAGTGTAATTTACCCTTAATATTAAGGAAGATTTTCGCAGATGATTGGTCATCTTATTTAGACATCATTAAGTTTAGAAAGTGAGTTTACGAAATAGACTTCTATATCATTTTTCTTTGAGAAATTAAATAATTTTTAAAATATTACTTCAATTAGCTTAATAAAAAATTATAAAAGACTAGTTTTAATTAAACATATTATTCACTTTTAATGAACCTATGTAATAATTTAAAATATTACTAATGTTCTTATGCTCATAAAGTTTCACAAGCAATTCAATTAAAAATAAAAGATAATTGGCTATCTTACACTGGAAGAATTATGGTGTGCATCCCTTAAGGGTGCATATACCATATGTACCCTATTATAAATTGGTATAATTTTTATTATAAAATTTCATAATATCAACGACAAAATACGTAATCTCACTACAAAGTAACCTAATAAAATGTTCATAATTTTGTGATTCATGTAATCAAAGTTTGTGGTTTAGTTACGACATTTTTTGTTATGCTAATTTGTGACAATGTTATACATTTTATGGTTAATGTTACGAAATCTTGTGGTAAAATTACACCAATTTGTGGTGCATGCATATGGTTAGTTTTAATAATTAGTTTAAAACTATTTAATTATTTTTTGTTTTAATAGAAATTGCTTTCTAGAGTTTAAATAAATATGATGAATTATTTTTATTTTATAAACTTTTATATTTAAAAAATACAAAATTTTCACTCCGTCCGTAGCAAAGGTTTTTTTTTTTTTAACATTATACTAGAAAACTCAATAATAAAAGTGTTACATTTCATAAAAAAAAGAAGATGAATGCCATGTTTGGTTTGTATTTGTGAAACAAGTTTGAAAAATAATTTTTTGGAAAGAGTACAAAATTTTTAATTTTTTTTTGGTTGTATGTTTTGAAAATAATTTTAGAGTTTTGGAGTTTGAAATGATTTAATTTATTTTATTTTTTTTTTGTGGTTGAATAGATGGGTATGAGAGAAAAAGTGATTGATTGATGTGTAGGATATGAGAGAAGGAAAGAGGAGGGAAAAAAAGTGATTGATTGATATATAGTAGAGAGAAAATTGATTTTGGATTTTTTTTTCAAAAATTTTCAACTAAACAAATTTTTTAACTTTTTTTCTCAAAAATTGTATTTCAAGAGACGAACCAAACAAAGCCGAAGAGTTCTATAACAAAACACTTTGCACTCTACAATAATACATTAACTAGTTTTCTACTTGTGCAATGCATGGGTTCAATTTAAATTTAAATTTTATGTAAATATAATTTTGTAATATTTATACAATAATTTTTAAGTTGCAGAATGCATGCATGTTGAAAATTAAAACAATCTTATCATATAAGTTTATATCAACTTTAATCAAAATTACAAACAAATAGCTCCATACTTATATAAGGACACATCCATTTTTTTATTAATATTATTTTTTTTGAACCGTTATTAATATTATTTTGTTGTTGACAATAAGTATTCAAACTTGGCAATTGATGTGTTTCTTTTCGAGCATTTACATGTAAGTCCTAATAGATGAACTTATTATTCAATAAGGTCTCGTTTGGCAAGTGACTTTTTTAGTCAAAAAGTTACTAAAAAAATCAAAAAGCCAACAACTTATACCAAAAAGTCAAAGATTCTCTTTTCTCTATACTTTTTGCACATTTTTTCGTAAAAAATCAAAAAGTTATTCCAAACATACTAGTTTTTTTTACATCATATTTTAGCCAAAAAGTCAAAAAGTTATTAAATAAGCATGTTCCCAAAACGAGGCCTAAGTCTATTATAATTAATGATATTTTTCATCAAATACTATTAAAAAATGTCATTAATTGTTAATTTTTAGCGGCAATTTAAAAATTATCACAAAAAATGTTACTAATTATAATTTCAGCGACATTTTAAAAAGACCATTACAAAAAAAAGCCACTAATTTTTAACTTTCAGCAACAGTTTGAAAAATTCGTCACAGAAAAACGTAACTAACTGTAAGTTTTAGCAAGAATTTATAAAAATAGTGGCAAAAAAAAAAATCACTAATTATCAATTTTTAGGAGCATGCAAAAAATTGTCACAAAAAAATTATTTTTAGCGACGGTTTTACTAAAACTTATTTTCAATAGTACTTGATAAGAATTAAATCCAACTATTAGGACCTATTGATAATTTACCCTTTTTTCCAAGAAGAAGAATCCGAAGTGTTTATATGTCTTCCTGACTCACAATTAAGTGTAAACAAATTATGAGATTACCTATTTGTCTGAATAAGATAAATGTATAAAGATACTACCTTACATCACCGTCATAAAATATATTTTGCACCTTAAAAGAGAATTCAATTATGGTCCACTTACTATGGTATGAAATTAGGATGTGTATTTTAATAAGAACAAATACAATACCAAAAAACTCTTTGAGGAATGTAGTTTAATAAGGGACAAAATTTAACTACATTAGTAATATACCACATAAAAGAAAAAAAGAAAAAAAAGTCTTGTGTGATGTAATAGAGTTTAAATTTGGAATTATAAAAATTTTCAACTACGAATCATTTGTAATTTTTGTTTAAGGAGGCACAATAATTTTTTGTTTGATGAGCAATAAAAACTATATGTATTTTGAATATTTGACTTATATATGTAAATAATGATAGAATTGCAATTCATGAAAAAAACAATTGTTACTAAATAATAATTAAAAAAATATGAGCTTCTACTCAAGACTATTTTGGGAAGATGGTTATAATCAACTTTGGTTAAAAGCTGATTATAAGCTGTTTTTTGTGAGAGAGGGGATTATAGCCCACTTTCCAAAAGACCCCTTAAGGAATATGAGCTTGTACTTGAGGAATGTATCTACAGTACAAGTTTGTACCGAGGTTTATAATCTAATTTTGAGTTTTTTTCTTGTACAAAAAATAATTGAAAAAAAAAAATAATCAAGCGAACGAAAGAGGAAACATCATTGTATATGGCCCATTCATTCTGCTACTCAAGATGGCAAATAAAAATTTTCATCTTTACCAAGAGATATAAAAATTAGCTAACCTTTCAATAGCCTTAGAAAATGATTGAAAGAGCTGCAATGCGAGAGATAATCTTGATAGAAAGCAACAATGGAAAAAGTAACTAATAAATGCGCATTATCTATGGTACATGAAATGCCACTTGATTTATAAAATGCTCAGGAAATATAGAAAAATGTACTCCGGAAGTACTACACATCTATATTTGTTTACCAATCATTATTATTATGTTTTTTCATATTCCTCAATCACTCAATATAAAATCATAATATCTCATTTTCTTCACCAATTATAATACTATGGAGTATCACGTGATCGTGTCCGAGAATACTCAATAATCACCTAACATAATATGTATACTCCTTGGAAAATGTTAGAAACCCCAAATAATCTACCAAATATGTTATCAAACTTCTCACATTGGTAGATTATTTAAAGTCTCTAGCATTACTCATATTCTTTCAATCTTCCATATTTAGAGGATATATATGTAGGGTTTATTAGAGACTTCATCTTTTCCATTTTCACGTTAAAAAGAAAAAAAAAAATCAATGCTAAGATAGAGAGAATGCAGTGCCTTCGTTTGGAAAGTGAGTTGACTTTTTGGATTTTTTTTTTTTTGACTATTTTAGCCTGGGGCTAAAAAGTCTGATTTGGAAAGAACTTTTAACTTTTTTAATTTTTTTGTGAGAGAAATAATGTAATGATTATAGATTAAGGCTAAGTTTGGGATATCCCAAATAATCCAAAAAGTCAAAAAGTTACTCAAAAAGTTAAAAAGTTAACACTATTCACCAAAAGTCAACAATTACGGCTGCACAACTCCCAATTCAAATTTTTCTCTAAAAACCAATTTTTACAATTTTTTATTACACATTTTTCCATAAAAAGTCAAAAAGTTAACCCAAACATCCATATTTTCAACTTCACTTTTTTAGTCAAAAAAGACAAAAAGTGCACTTATTTAGTCTTCCCAAACAAGGCCTAAATATGATATTTTATCTTATTAGACTAAAAAATTTATTTTATTTTTTATAATTAAAATAGCCAAAAAAAAAATTCCCAACTCATGCTTCCCAAACAAAGTGTAAAAAGACACAAAACACAAGGAAATGCATAAAATATAACACAAATAATAATAATAATAATATGTGCTATTCTTAGCTTGACACATGGCGCATTGCTTGATTATACTTACGAAAAGCACTACTTCATTTATATCCTATATGATGTACCTGGTGACGTGTGTACATGAACGATGAAGCACAGACATTTTTAAAAAGAGATTTGTTTCCCAAATATGTAGCAGATACTTATTAAAAATATTAGCTATTTTTTAATTAATTAATTTGGACATATTGGATACTTATTTTTTAAGCATCAGATACTCTTAAGTCTTGTATTATTTGTTTTTATAGAATTAGAATTGTAACATTTCTTACATAACGTTATAATATATCTTAATTGTGAAGATAAATAAAATAATATTCTTTCAATACTTTACTTAGTTCTTTGATAAGAAGAATATAATGAGTTAAAAGTAATAGAATTTATTAAATTGTCGTATCCTTATTGTATTATGCATGTCCCATATAACTACATACAAAGTAAAAATTAACAAGTGAATAATATAATAGTAGAATTAAATATTAATAAATAAATAAGTAAGCAAACTTACTTACCACATTTTTGACTAGTGTAAAAGGGAAAACACATGGACAAATTGTTGTGGATTGTTCTATTATTGTGATATATATACATATATATATATTGGACTTGATATTGAAACAAAATATCTGTAAAACCTATTGAAATTGAAGAAATAAATTAGCTAATGACTTAAATTAATTCCTAATTCTTAAAAATTAATATTTTACATTATAAAATTACAATATAGCTTTTAACATGCTTGAGCTTGTGCAACTCACTACCAATAATTTAAAAAATATTTTTTTTACAAATGTATCCTAATAGTAACCGTACTTGTATCCTACTGTTATAAGTTTTGTCGTATTTCATATCCATATCATATTCTATCCCTATCCGTATTCATATACGTACTTCTTAGGTCACGAAAATAGGCTCTTCAAAATTTAAGATAAAACTTTTGTTCTCTCCAAACCCCTGCTAAGACTATATATATATATTTTTTTGACTAGTTAATTTCTTATATTACTTCAATATTTAAATGTGTTTCCCAAATTTGTTTAGTTTAGTCTATTTCATTCAATATGTGGCCTATTTTTTTACTCATTTGGACTACATAAAATTGGTATTTGAGTAACAAATGTAAAATTTATAATAAATTAGCTTTCTATTACAAAACAATGATTAAAAATTAGATCGGTGAATTGGATCTGGATCGGGTTTCCATGATCCTATGAGATTCAACTATCAGGATCATAAGTATACAAACATAAAATTTACAGTAAATTAGCTCATATAATACAAAACAAGAATTAAAAATTAGACCAATAGGATAGATCCAGATTGAGATTCCACGATCTTATGAGATCCAATTATCAGGATTGAAAGTATAAAAAAAATAATAATAACAATAAATTACCTCATAAAATTCCTTGTAAGGATTAAAAATTGAATTGATGGAATCATATATGAATCAAGATTTCATGATTCTATGAGATCCAACTATTAGAATTGAAAGATCTTACTTGTGAAAAAAATTTTACACGATCCAGATCTACTATGTCCAAATGAATAGTAAAATTGTAGGGTTATAAGATTCAGATTGAGATTCTGATAAGTATAGATAAAGGAGGAAAAAAAAACAGAAGATGAAGAAAAAAAAGGCACAAAAGTAAGGCCAAGTTTGGGAAGTCTCAAAAAAGTTAAAAAGTCAAAAAGTTATTCAAAAAGTTAAAAAATTATCACTATTCACCAAAAGTCAACAATTACGACTGCACAACTCTCAATTCTAATTTTCTCTTACAAATCAATTTTTACAATTTTTTATTACGCATTTTTTTATAAAAAGTCAAAAAGTTAACCCAAACATTCATATTTTTAACCTCAACTTTTTAGTCTAAAAAAATAAAAAGTACACCTATTTAGGACACCCCAAACAACTCATAAATATGCATATACTGCTACACCAAAGATGCATATCCTTGAAAAAAGAAATGATATATATATTTAACACTACACCTTTCAAGCCAGAGAGAAACCAAGATGCTTTGCGAGAAAAATCTACAAGAAAAGAGAAAAAATAAGCAAAGAATAATGATAAACGTGGTTAAATTCTTAAAAATCACCAAAATTAAGCTCTTAAAATGCTTATACACTTCAAGCACAGCATAGACCAGGAAAAAAAACAATTGAAATCATACAGACAAGATCTCACACAATGACAATTGTAAAGTGATAAAATAAAAACGAGTTTTCATACCTTGTTGCAAAAAATCAAAAAGCAGATCAAGTCTGTAACTTCTTCTGAGGGGTTTGAAATATCCAATGGAGAAAGAACAATTGCAATGAAAGAGATGAGAAGGAGAATGAGGTCAATGTGAGGTGAGGAAGGAACTGGGATGACTTATCTTGACTTTGTGGTGAGAGAATTCATTTGGGGAGTTGGTCGATTTTATTTATTTATTTATTTATTTTTGACTTTTTGACTATTTTAGTTTGGGATTAAAAAATTTAGAATGATTTTTTAATTTTTTTGACTTTTTGTAAAAGAAATAATGTAATGATTATAAATTAGATGTGATATTTTTATCTTATTGAACAAAAAAATCTATTTTATCTTTTTATAGTTAAAATAGCCCCAAATCCAACCCAACCCTTATTTGTAAAGGAAGCCAAACTTTCTGTTAAAAAAATCACCATTAACCACTGCTAAGGCCTAGTTGGATAACAATTTATTTTGGTAATTTTTAAATTTTTTGATTAAAATATGAAATAAAAAAATTAGTATGTTTAAAATAATTTTTTACAAAAAAATGTGTAAAAGTAGAGAAAAAAAATAAAATTTTGATTTTTTTAGTGTAAGTTATTGATTTTTTTTTTTAATTTTTTTAGTAATTTTTTTAACTTTTAAACTAAAACAATGAATTACCAAACGAGACCTAACGAATTATTTATTCAACTTTTCAAATATAAAGGTAGTCACTGTAGCATCTTCAAACATTAAGGCCCGGTTTGGCATCATTAAAAAAATATAAAAAGCCAAAAAATTATTTAAAAAATTAAAAAGTTATCACTATTCACACAAAAAAAATATAAAAACAAATTTACACAAAAAAAAGTACAACCCAAAAAGTCATTGACGTGATGATACAGTCTAAACCAGATTGTACAAATTACCTAATCGGCTACACACAAAATTTACAAAAAAACGGTGTTGTTCGGCCTGTGGGGACCACCACGGATCCCATTTTGATAATCGGAACCGTCAACGTGTAGAACACATCGAGTACTATATGCTTGTAAAAAATCACGTTAATCAAATATCGATAGCTAGTGATCAAATCAGATTTTTTTCAGCCATTTATTTTTAATTGTCCATTTTTTTTATATATAAAACTGATTTGATCACATAGCTATCGATATCCGATCAATGTGATTTTTTAAAAACATATAGTATTTGACGAGTTCTACATATTCAACGGTTCGAAATATTAAAATGGGACCCGTGGTAGGCTCTCTAGTCAGACAAAAGGAAAGCCTACCCTATATATATAAATCTGAAGCATGTCTGCCCCCACCCCCCACAATTCAAATCATTCCGTACTGCTTCCTTCAATAGTCGCTGTCACTATGCATAGGGCATAGGAGTAAAATGATAGTTTTATTATTTTATATAATATTTTAATACATATTTTTTCATAAAAAATTAAAAAGTTATTTCAAACAATCATCTTTTTTTCCTCAATTTTTTTGTCCAAAAAATAAAAAAAATACACTTATTTAGGATATTCCAAACAATCCCTAAAATTCTTATTTTGCTCTTCCTACAGGTTGCAGCAAAAACACAATTTATAAATCATTTTTACTTTGAACCAATTATTATTTGTTCTGTTTGTTGATTACCATCATTATTTGAAAAGAATAAATTACCCGGTTATAGAATAGATTTTTTGCTTCTTATTTAGATTTTTATTTATTTAAATTTAAAAACTGTACATGATTTGATTTTTTTTGGGTCTTTAATAATCAGAAATTATCTAATAGTTTGGGAACAATGTCAGGAACGTTATGACCAATATATTTTTCAAAATAACTCATTAGAAAAATAAATATCATAAAATAAAAAAAATTACGTTTATCGATTTAATTTTTTTATGTACTATATACATGAGAATTTTACAAAATGAACCATTTGAAGAATCGAAATGAGACTCATGATAGACCTCACAGATCCTATAATCTTCTCAAGTTGAGAAGTGAAATTGAGAAAACCCCAATTCTCTTTTATTTTAGCCTTGTTTGGGGAGAGTGTCGAGCTAAAACAGTTTTTTAAAAGGCAAAATATGTTAAAATAGTCAATAAGACAAAATATCACATCTAATCCATAATCATTTCACTTTTTTTCTCACAATAAAAAAAAAAAAACAATCAACTTTTTAAACACAATTTTTTTAGTCAGGTTAAAATAGTTAAAAAAGCCAAATAAAATAGTCAACTTCTCAAACAAGGCTTTTGTAAGGTTGTGGTTGGAGTATGGATTTGGAAAGGAAAATGAAAACAGAAAATGTATGTGAAATGTGAATGAAATATAGTTATGTTTCACCTACATTTTACACTCTTTTTATATTTTCCTTTCCTAATCTCTACCTAAATTCATACTGCAAACACATCATAAAAGAAAAAAGATATTTTTGTCATAAATTTGAAGATAAAAAAAATGATTTATAAACAAATACATGCAAAAAAATTTATAAAAATTATGTAACAATAACATTTTAAAATTCGTAAGCCCCTTTAATTATGGGAGCAGCTTGCCTCCAGTTTGAGATCGGACTAAACTGTACTGTTGGGTCCGTGGAGGCTCATCACGGGTCCCGTTTCGATAATCCAAACCGTTCAATGTGTAGATCTCATCGAGTACTATATGCATATAAAAATTCATGTTGATTGGATATCGATAACTATGTCATCGGATCAGTTTTCTGTCAATCGTTACTTTGCTCAACATCCATTTTTTTTATACAAAATTGATTTGATCACATAGCTATCGATATCCAATCAATGTGATTTTCCACAATTATATAGTACTCGATGATTTCTACATATTGAATGGTTCGGATTATTAAAACGAGACCCGTAGTGGGCTCCCACGGGCCCAACAGCACCGCCCAGTCCTATACTGGAGGCAAGCTGCTCCCTTAATTATCTTCTTCTTTTTTTTATTTGAAATGAATGAACACAAATATGTCATGTCATTTTATATGAATTTATTATACAAATTTTTTATTTATATATTATCACTCAAATAATAATAAATGAAAGAGTTAATTGTCCAATTTTTTAGTGATAATAAAGTGATACGAACAATAAATAAAATGATAAAAATAATGATATATATAAAATATATTATACAGAATAAGATAACATAAGTGTGTCTATTTATTTTAAATTAAAAGACCCATTAAAATGAATGAGTTACAATTTTAAAAATATCATAAATTTTTTATTTATAAATCATTTTCGAGAGTGAGTTTTTATTTTTTTTTCTTTATTTTATTAAAATTTAAGGTTGTAGGGTAAAGTTTAATTAGTTTGCCCTAATTGTAATTGAGAAAAAGGAAAAAAAAAAGAGGTTGGTTGTGTTTCGTCTCTCTCCCCTGTTGTCTTCTCTATCCTCTCCCTCTCTTTCCACCGACTCGAATCCTCCAAAATCTTGTCCATTAAGCGATCAAAACCACCTCGCTCTCATCCAATCACAACCTCCTCCTAAGCAACCACCACAACCTCTTCTATTATTCTCTTTCAATTTCTCTGATCACCTCACAAGGTTAGGGTTTTCATTTTAAATTATTCTTATTTTTTGTTTTCAACTTCTTTTTATTAATACATTTGATTTTGTTCACCTCTCTCTCATCTCTCTTTTTATTTTAAATTATCACCTCACAAGTATATTAGTCATGCTTATGGATCAGGGGCCTTTTCCCAAACTAACCCAAAATAGCAACTTATTTCCCAAACTAGGCTTAGTTCGGACGGAATTCCCAAACTAGACTAAAACGTGGTTACAAACCACGCTTTTACCGTTTTTGTGGTCCTCCCGTGGAAAATTTGTAAGATCGTAAAAGCGTAGTTACAAACCACGCTTTTAATTAAAAAAGCGTTGTCACAAACCACGCGTTTAAGGAAATTTGGTTTATACATAAGGCATTGTTAGGAACCACGCTTTTAAGTAATTTTTTTTTTCTTCAGAAAATGTGGTTACGAACCACGCTTTTACTATTGACCAAAGAAAGCGTGGATGATAACCACGCTTTTAACAAAAATGTAAAAACGTGTTTTCAAAACACGTTTTCAACTAGGGGTGTCCGCGGTTCGGTTTGGGACGGTTTGCAGTTTGGTTTGGACTTGCCTGCATCTAGACGGTTTGGGGAAAAGTCAACCGGAACCGGCCGCAATGCGGTTTGTGCGGATAGGGTTCGCGGATGTGCGGGCGGTTTGCGGATTGAACTTTTTTTCCAAAAATTTATTTTTAAACCTTTTTTATTCCCCCTATTTTGTCAATCTTTATTTTGGACCTTTTTCCTCATATTTTTTAAAATGTTCCAACATTAATAATTAATAAATTAAAACTTATAATTAATCAACAGATTCAGATTAACAGATTCAATTTCAGATTCAATTTTACTAACAGATTCAGATTTAATTTTAATAACATATTCAGATTTAATTTAATTTTAATAACAAATTCAGATCAAACAAGTTAACATATTCAAATTCAGATCAAATTTCAGATCAAACAAACAAATTCAGATCAAATTTCACAGATTCAAGTTAACAGATTGAATCAAGTTAACAGATTCAATTTCACAGATTTAATTCCAAAAAACAGATTATACAGACACAGATAGATTTAATTCCAAAAATTAAATAACATATTTAAATAAAAGACAGATTTAATAACAGATTTAATTTGAAAAGTTAACAGATTGAATCAAATTAAATCAAACATTAATTCCAAAAACAGATTTAATACAGATTCAATACAGATTGAATTCCCAAAAAAATAGATTCCATACAGATTCAAAACAGATTCCAAAAAAATAACATAAACAAAAAATACAGATCTGTTGCAGATTCAAAACAGATTCCAAAAAAAATGTCCTCCATCAATCCAATACCACATTAATGGACAAATTCAAAACAGATCTATCAACTGATTCTCCAAACACAGACAGATAGTGAGAGAGAGAGAGAGGCTTACTTGTGATCGGTGCGATGACAGAGTCAATCGATCGGTCGATTTTGTGATGAGAGAGAGTCAATCGATGTAGTAGATGCAAACCCAAAGAGTGAGAGACTGTGAGATGAGAGAGTGAGGGAGGGAGGGAGACAGATCAGAGACACAAAGATCGGGGAGAGAGAGACATAGACAGAGACTGAGATTCAGAGTGGAGCTTACCTGTGAGGTGTGCGATGAGGTCGATCGGTTGATCGGTCGATTAGTCCATCTTGCGAAGACAGAGAGAGTCGATCGGTGGGTGTAGGCAGTGGAGGAGATGAAAATCGCGAGAGTGAGAGTGAGCGTGAGAATGAGAGACACAGAATGAGATAGATAGAGTGAGAGATAGATAAGATTGATTAGGGTTTTCTTTTTTGAACGGTCGGATTTGAAGGGAAAAAAAAGGATGTGTTTTTTTGAACGGTTAGATTTGACCCCCCAAAAAAAAACAAGTGTTTTATGCGGGCAGGTTTGGCGGGTGCAGGTTAAACCCATAACCCGCCTGTAACCTGAAAATTAGATAAAATTTAAACCGTACCCTATCCTAATGTGTTTGCGAAATCGCTCATACGTGTGCGGTTCGGATCGGTTATGGCGGTTTGGGTGGTTCGGATAACCCTATACACAGCCCTATTTTCAACACAAAACGAGCACTCGCTCTTCATTCTCACACACCCTCTCTCTCTCTCATGCACACACACACCCACCACACTCACACACTCACATATATATTTTTTAATATATATAAATTTTATTTTATAAAATTGAGACTAATATTAAATATATATAATAATAATTTATAATAGCAAATAATAATCAATTATATTTTTTATATAATTTTAAAAATAATTTTTTACAAATTAAATTGAAACAATCATACATACGTATGTATATAACCTGTCCAAAAGTTAAAATGATAATTATTTTTTACCCTTAAATGATAATTATTTTTTATTTTTTATTTCTTAACCAAATTAATTTTTAATTTAAAAAAAAAATTCTAAAAATCAAACCATACATAGCCTAAAAATCTTTTGGTAAGTCATTTCTTACGTTGGTAACTTATTTAATTATTTGTTAATTTTACGACATTTTTACCATCTGAGGCATGTTTGGTACTATTTCGTTTTTAGTTTTCAATTTATATTTACAAAAATTTTAAAAAACTATCATAAAAACTTGTTTGATAATTTTTTTGGTTTATAAATGGTTGTCTCAATTTGTAAATTTGAAGAAAAAATGTAAATTCAAAAAATGAGTTTACGTTGGTTTTTTAACAAAAATTTAAAAATTAACTAAATTTTTTTTCAAATAAATTCAAAAAATGAGTTTGCTTTGGTTTGTAAATAATTTTATTTTTCAAATAAAATTAATTGAAAAAAAAATTGTTAGTAAAAATTTTAAATTTTTGTTTAAAAACCAATGTAAACTCATTTTTTGAATTTACGCTTTTTTTCTCAAATTTACAAATTGAGACAACCATTTATAAACTAAAAAAATTATCAAACAAGTTTTTATGATAGTTTTTTAAATTTTGTAAATATAAATTGAAAACTGAAAACGAAATGGTTACCAAACATGCCTCATATGGTAAAAATGTCGTAAAATTAACAAATAATTAAATAAGTTACCAACATAAAAAATGACTTATCAAAAGATTTTTAGGCTATGTATAGTTTGATTTTTAGGATTTCTTTTTTTAAATTAAAAATTAATTTGGTTAAGAAATAAAAATTAAAACATAATTATCATTTAAGGGTAAAAAATAATTATCATTTTAACTTTAAGGTAGGTTATATACATACGTATGTATGATTGTTTCAATTTAATTTGTAAAAAATTATTTCTAAAATTATGTAAAAATGATTTATATTTTCAAAAATTATAAAAATTATATAATTGATTATTATTTGCTATTATAAATTATTATTATATATATTTAATATTAGTCTCAATTTTATAAAATAAAATTTATATATATTAAAAATTATACGTGTGAGTGTGTAAATGTGGTGGGTGTGTGTTTGTGTGTGTGAGAGAGAGAGAGTGTGTGTGTGTGTGTGAGTGTGAGAATAAAGAGTGAGTGCTGGTTTTGTGTTGAAAACGTGCAGTTTGGTTTGGACCTGCCTGCATCTATACGGTTTGGGGAAAAGTCAACCCGCAACCGCCCACAATGCGGTTTGCGGTTTGTGCGGATAGAGTTCGCGGATGTGCGGGCAATTTGCGGATTGAACTTTTTTTCCAAAAATTTATTTTTAAACCTTTTTTTCCCCCCCTCCATTTTGTCAATCTTTATTTTGGACCTTTTTCCTCATATTTTTTAAAATGCTCCAACATTAATAATGAGAGGGTAATTTATATTCATAAAATTAGGCCGAGCTAGATGTTGGGCCGAGGTAAGCCCAAGTACGGAAGATAGTGAATACACCACTAAGAAAGGAGGAGTGTGGGTAGTTCGGTTGTAAATCGGGTACTCGTGTATCGGTCGCGGCATATCACGAGGTAGTCCGGTCCAAGAGAAGACGAAAGTTAGGTCGGTTTATGATACTTCGGGGAGGAGTAGACCGGTTTTGGAGTGACTGGTTCGGATGTGTTAGACCGGTTTGGCCAAGCCATAGTTCGGTTCAACCCTCTTATGATTAGCTCGGTTGTGGCATGGGAAAACCGAGGTAAGGGAGAGGAAGGTTATTGCCGAACTAGTGTTTACTTCGGTCCTGAAAGAATTCGGCCATAGTAAAGCCATCTCACTTGGCTTAAGCAGTGAGGAGGGTGTTAGAGGATAAGCATTATCTTCTAGGAGTATGAATCCTAGAAGGACTCTGCGTAAGGAGGAGTAATCCTAGAAGGACTCTATGCACGGAGGAGTAAGAGTCCTACCAGGATTGTGCCACGCGAAACCTATATAAGCTCACTAATATCACCTTTGGAGAGGTAATGCAACCTTTGCTCCCTGAATACATTGAGCTTTTGCCTTCTTGTCTTGCTTACTGACTTAGGCATCGGAGAGGTTTCCGGCACACACCCGCCGGCTAGCTCACGTTTGTATTTTCAGGTGGTAGAACGACGTCATACGAGGAACGCAGACTTGATCAACAGGATTATACGAGAAGGTGTATTTCTTTCCCATACAATTGGCGCCGTCTGTGGGAAGAACAGACAAGAACAACCTCTTGATCAAGCTTTTCTCGAACATCAATGGCGAACAACGAAGAACTGCCTCAGTCCGCCGTTGACGGACAAACTCCAGAAGGAGGTGCAAGGCGCGAAGGCCTACCTTTGGTCCCTCCCATGGCGAGCCTGGAACCACAAAGGCAGAATTCCAGGAGGGATGCGAGGGGACGAAGGAGGAATAGCAGCCCTCATCCCTCTCGTTCGCAAAGCCCAGAAAGACAAAGGCGCAGAGTCGATCCTCAAATTCTGGAGGATCGCGTCAGAGAGCAAGACGAACTGATCCGTAAGATGGCGGCGGACATGGAGTCTCTGAAGCGCCAGATGAAAGGAAAAGAAGTGGCGACAGGAGAGGGGCGCAACAAGAAGACGCCCCCTCGCCACTCAGAGGATCGTGGTAGGAATTCTACACCCTCTCAACCAGAGGACAGAAGCCTCAGGACAGGCGACACGCGATCCGTATCTTCCAGGACTCGTCACTCCAGGTCTGAGAGGACGAGGCCTGAGAGGTCATACACTGAGGGGAGTACCTATTGGCCCTCACACACGCATCATACGAGGTCCAGACAAACGGAGTTACCTAGGTCGTCCGACCTAAGGTCCATGTTGGAAGAAAAGGCACGATGGAAGGAGGACGCCAGGACGCGCGATCCCCATAGGGTTCCTGCCTTGCAGCGATTGGCTCCTCGGACGCATGGAAGCGTCGAGGTTGGAATGCCAAGGCCGCACTTGGCATACGAACCAGCGGATAAGGCATTGGCGAGGCTGCAGACCTCACCATTCGTCCCAGAGATTGAGAACGCGCCCCTTCCGTCAGGCTTCCTACAACCCAAATTCACGACGTATGAAGGAAAGACAGAACCTTACACCCACTTTCGCCACTTTCGCCAGGTTATGGCTGTATACCGGCGGAATGAGGCATTGATGTGTATCCTATTCCCTTCAAGCCTCGGCGACCTAGGCTTAACTTGGTTTGAGAAGCTTCCAGAGGGCAGCATAGCCTCCTGGGCGCAATTGGCAGAGGCGTTTGTAACCCGGTTCAGAACAAACACAAAAACTCCGGTGGAGATCGACCAGTTGCTCTCCATCGACATGGGCGACAAGGAGACCCTGAGGTCATACAACAGTCGCTACTGGGAAACATTCAACCAGATTGGGGACTGCCCAACTAACCTCGCCATTGCACAGTACAAGAGAGGCCTTCTAGTCGGGAACAGACTGAGGGACTCTATCACTATGACTCCACCACTCACCATGGAAGCCCTGATGGAGAGAGTGCATCAGCACATCAGGGTAGAAGAGGATAGCGCTCGTGCCAAAGCAAAGACTGGCGCGACCATGATACCAGAAAAGAAGACCTCAGCAAAGGTCAATACGGTAGGTCGCCGAAACCAAAACGGACGGGGCAGGCGAGACGATGATGAAGACCAGGACAAGAGATGGTTGAGAGTCCGAACTGCCATCACCACGGTGTTCAAGAAACCGATCTACCGTATACTTAGCGAGATTCGAGACGAGCCTTTCGTCAAGTGGCCTGCCAAGTTAGGCGAGGCCCAGAAGGACTATGATGACAGATCCAGATGCACCTTCCATAAGGAAAAGGGGCACCGAACTGAGAACTGCACGCCGTTGAGGCAACATCTGGAAGAATTGGTGGCGGCAGGCCACCTGGATAAATACATAGAGGGAGGGGCGCAGCCAGCCCCCCAAGATCACAACAAACCCAACGGGATGCCGATCGACGCCCCGCCACAAGGCATCATCAACGTGATCCATGGAGTCTTTGAACCGGAGCGAGTATGCGAGCTCAGAGGTTCAATCAAAAAGGCAGAGCACTTGAGAGAGGTGCTAAGTGCCCAACCAGTCGTCAAAAAGGGGAGGACAGAAGCCACAAACATCATGTCCTTTTCAGATAAAGACCTGGACAGAATATATTGCCCACACAATGATGCCTTGGTCGTCACTCTCCGAGTCAAGGATTTTGACGTCAAGCGGATTCTGATTGACCAAGGCAGTTCGTGTGAAATCATGTACTATGAAACTTTCAAGCAACTCAAGCTGCAAGACAAGGACTTAGCCCCTGCCGTCTCCCCTTTGATTGGATTCAATTCTATGCCGGAGTGGCCAGTCGGCAAAATCATCCTTCCAGTCAGGGCGGGAAGTGTGACGAAGCAAGTGGAGTTCTGGGTGCTGAAGGTCCCCTCCACCTACAACATCATCTTAGGCAGAACATGGCTGCACGCCATGCGCTCGGTGGCATCCTCCTACCACCAAGTGATGCGGTTTCCCAACGACACCGGAGTAATTGAAGAAGTATATGGGGACCAGATTATGTCCAAGCAGTGCTTCGTCGCAACGAATGGCAGCCGCGCTGCCAAAGGATATGTTCATTCGGTTGAAGAACCGGAGAGTAATGAACTATTCGCGGATGTTGGCAAAGCGGCTGATCAAAAAGCAGTGGAGGACTTGGTAGAAGTCAGAATAGATGAGAAGAACCCGGAAAAGTTCTTCTTACTTGGATCATCGTTGTCCAGCACTGAGAGATTGGAAGTCTTGGAATTTTTGACCTCCAACATCGAAGTGTTTGCCTGGACCCCATACGACATGCCAGGCATTGATCCCAACTTCATCTGCCATCAACTCAATGTCCACCCTTCTGCTAGACCGGTCATTCAACGCACACGCAGATCGGCACTCCACCACGCCGAGATAGTGGCAGAAGAGGTGGGTAACTTGTTAGAAGCAGGGGCAATCAGAGAGGTCCATTACCCAAGATGGATCTCCAACACCGTTGTAGTGCCAAAGAAGAATGGCAAGTGGCGCGTCTACGTCGACTACAAGACGGTCAACAAAGCGTGCCCAAAGGACAGTTTCCCCCTGCCAAGGATAGATCAATTGGTGGACTAACAGCAGGGCACAGCAGGCTTAGCTTCCTTGACGCATACAGAGGCTACCATCAGATAGCCATGCACGAACCAGACCAGGAAGTAACATCCTTCACCACTCCAAGAGGACTATATTGTTACAAAGTCATGCCCTTTGGCTTAAAGAACGCTGGGGCGACATTTCAGAGAATGGTTACCAAGATGTTTGAGCCATTGTTAGGCAGAACAATGGAGGCTTACATCGACGACATGGTGGTCAAAAGCAAGGATGCGGATGACCATCTAAAGGACCTAAATGAAATGTTCCAGATCCTGAAGCAACACAAACTGCGCCTTAACGCTTCTAAATGCGCATTCGGTGTAGGGTCTGGCAAGTTTCTGGGTTTCCTGGTGACCAACCGGGGTATTGAGGCAGACCCCTCCCAAATCAAAGCAATTCAGGAGTTAGAGAGACCTAACTCAGTGAAAGAAGTGCAGCACCTCACCGGCATGGCAGCAGCACTTAATCGATTCATCAGTCGGTCTTCAGACAGATTGCGTCCATTCTTTCAGTCATTAAAAGCTAAGTTTGAATGGGACGAAGAATGTGACCGAGCTCTGGAGAGTTTGAAGGAATACATGTCTTCTCCACCATTACTGGTCACTCCCATACCTGGAGAAGAACTCTTCCTCTACTTAGCAGTCTCTCAGCACGCGGTAAGTGCAGTGTTGGTTCGAGCAGAAGGAATCCAACATCTACCTATCTTCTATGTCAGCAAGACATTGCTGGGAGCCGAAATAAGGTACTTGCCTCTAGAGAAGCTAGCACTGGCCTTAATGATGGCCTCCAGGAAATTGGCGCACTACTTTCACGCCCACACTATTGTCGTCCTCACAGCTTTTCCACTAAAAGCTTTGTTTGAGAGGGCAAACTTTTCTGGGCGGATTTTGAAGTGGGCAGTGGAGTTGGGACAATATGATGTGAAGTTCCAACCCAGAACCACAGTAAAGGCCCAATCTTTGGCAGACTTCGTCGCAGAGTTCACTCCTGGAAGCTACCAAGTCTGCCCAATCGACCTGACTGACACAACCAAACTAGGGATGGAGATTGACGCCGGAATAGCGCAACCCCTAGTACAGGTTACTCAGCCGGAACCCGAGGCAGACCATAGTAGAGAATGCAAGGAGAAAGCAGACCTTGCTACACCAAGTCAGAACTCGCCTACAACCAATGACTTGGTCCCATCGGAAGACAAGGGGCAGACCGCAACCATGGATCATGAAGAAAGCCCCAACGACATTCCATACCCCGCAACATCATCTGATCCCTCCACATGCTGGAAGTTGTTTGTTGGGGAGATGTGGAAGCTCTTTGTGGATGGAGCATCTAACCGACATGGAGCTGGACTTGGCATAGTCCTCATCTCTCCAGACGGCCTAGTAGTGGAATAGGCGATCAACCTTGGCTTCCCAGCATCAAACAATGAAGCGGAGTACGAAGCGCTTCTTGCAGGACTCAAGTCAGCGGCCTACATGAAGGCCACCGAACTCATGGTCTACAGTGACTCACAGTTGGTGGTAAATCAAATTTCTGGCGACTACGAAGCAAAGGACGACAGAATGGCTAAGTACCAAGAGCTAGTCAGAACAGAGATCAAGAAGTTTGAAGTCGTCAGAATAGAACAGATTGGCAGGGAGGAGAATAGTAGAGCAGACGAACTAGCAGGCTTCGCCTCAATGGCAGATACCTCCATCCCACATCCTCTATTGATCGACTATCTGCCCAGACCGAGTATTGAAGACCCAGAAACTGAAGAGGTATGTTGTGCGGAGTTAGGTCCTTCTTGGATGGATCCCATCATACTGTTCCTGAAAGACGGCACTCTACCAGAAGATAAGAAGGAAGCCAACAGAATAAGAGCCAAGTCGCAACGATTTTGGCTCTCTCCATCCTTGGCATTATACAAGAAGTCGTTCTCAGGACCTTACTTAAAATGTGTCCACCCCAGCAAGATAGAAGCATTCTTGTTTGAAATACACGAAGGGGTTTGTGGCAGCCATCAAGGAGGAAGATCATTGGCATACCGAGCTATTTCACAAGGGTATTGGTGGCCATACATGCAAGCGGATTCAGAAAAGTATGTCAAAAAATGCGAAAAGTGTCAGAAGTTTGCACATCAAATACATCAACCTGCCAGAGAACTCCTACCTCTCACTAGTCCATGGCCTTTCGCAATGTGGGGCTTAGACATAGTGGGACCACTCCCAACAGCACCAGGCAACAGGAAGTTCTTTCTTGCGGCAACAGACTACTTCACAAAGTGGGTGGAAGCAGAAGCCTTGGCGTCAATCAAGGAAAAAAATGTGAAGAAGTTTGTCTGGCAGAACATCATTACTCGCTTTGGCATACCAAAAGCACTGATTTCAGACAACGGCACTCAGTTTGATGGCAGAATTTTCAGAAGCTTTTGTGAAGAGTACAAGATAGAGTTCTACAACTCCACACCGGCATATCCCCAAGCAAATGGTCAGGCAGAGGCGTCAAACAAGGTAGTCTTGGACGGATTGAAGAAAAGGTTGGAAAAAGCCAAAGGCAAATGGGCAGAAGAGCTCCCCCACGTTTTATGGGCTTATCGCACCACACCACGGCGGTCAACAGGAGAAACTCCATTCTCCTTAGCTTATGGCATGGAAGCAGTCATCCCTTTAGAAGTTGGCCTTCCTACGATCCAGAGCGAAAACTTTGATCCAGACGTAAATGGGGAAGCCATCGCATTAGAACTTGACTTGGCAGAAAAAAGAAGAGAAAAGGCATTGGTTCACATCGCCTCCTACCAGCAAGAATTGTCCAGGAAATACAACAAAACAGTACATCCAAGACAGTTCAAAATCGGTGATTGGGTACTTCGCAAGGTGATGGGAAACACATTGGCCCTAGGAGATGGCAAGTTGGGACCTAACTGGGAAGGACCTTACAAAGTGGTCGGACTAGCAGGCAAAGGGGCATACCACTTGGAAGATGAGGATGGCAAAGCAATTCCCAGGCCCTGGAACACGGCAAACCTCAAGTTATTTTATTTCTAGTTTTTTTTTTTTTTTTTTTTTGTGTAATTTTTTACTTTCTCAATAAAACAAGTCGATTCTTTTTAGTATATTTGTTTTCCGTAGAAAGTAAGCTTTAGTAAGGTAGTAGCATTGTAAACATTTCTAAGTTGGCTGGAAAAACCAACTTAGAGGTTGGCCGGATTCAACCAACACCCTTCCTAAGCCCAGGATTAGGATCCAGGCTGCAGGACGTTTGGCCGAAATAACCAAACACATTTTATTCTAAGTTGGCTGGAAAAACCAACTTAGAGGTTGGCCGGATTAAACCAACACCCTTCCTAAGCCCAGGATTCTGATCCAGGCTGCAGGACGTTTGGTCGGAATAACCAAACACTTTTCTAAGTTGGCTGGAAAAACCAACTTAGCGGTTGGCTGGATTAAACCAACTCTCTGTACTCTTCAGCCGAAGTAAGTTTATGGCTAAAGAGTGGTTGGCTGGATTAAACCAACTCTCTGTACTCTTCAGCCGAAGTAAGTTTATGGCTGAAGAGTGGTTGGCTGGATTAAACCAACTCTCTGTACTCTTCAGCCGAAGTAAGTTTATGGCTGAAGAGTGGTTGGCTGGATTAAACCAACTCTTTGTAGTCTTCAGCCGAAGTGAGTTATATCGGCTGAAGAGTGGTTGGCTGGATTAAACCAACTCTCTGTACTCTTCAGCCGAAGTAAGTTTATGGCTGAAGAGTGGTTGGCTGGATTAAACCAACTCTTTGTACTCTTCAGCCGAAGTGAGTTATATCGGCTGAAGAATGGTTGGCTGGATTAAACCAACTCTTTGTACTCTTCAGCCGAAGTGAGTTATATCGGCTGAAGAGTGGTTGGCTGGATTAAACCAACTCTCTGTACTCTTCAGCCGAAGTAAGTTTATGGCTGAAAAGTGGTTGGCTGGATTAAACCAACTCTTTGTACTCTTCAGCCGAAGTGAGTTATATCGGCTCAAGAGTGGTTGTCTGGATTAGCCTAACTCTTGTTACTCTCCAGCCGAAGTAATTTATATCGGCTGAAGAGTGGTTGGCTAGTGAGTTAGATAGCTAACCGAGATCACAGTTGTGTAAATAAATTCATTACAAAACAAGTACAAACATGCAAGTACAGAACTGGAATGAAAGTTCAAGATTCTTCATGAAAGACAAAGGAAGTACAATTGTGGGGCCGTAGCCCGGTTACATAGTTCCAATACCGAAATAAAAGAACAAGTTCAATCAAAGAGATCATCTATCTCGGCATCCAGATCGGCTCCAAGGTCAGCACGTACTCCGGTGTCTGCAGTTAGAGTAGTCTCGGTTGGCAGTTCGGGCGCCGCGTTTTCAATCGTGGGCTCTAACCGAGCTGACTGATCGCCACCTTGCTCATGGATAGCTTGAGTCTCGGCTGCCTCTTCATCGTCATCATCATCATCAGATGAACCAAGAAATTGTTTCTGGATTTCATCAGCGTAGTCTTGCAGTGAGACCGGAATGAAGTGCTCCGGAGCGTTGTAGACCTCGGTTTCAGGTCCACAACCTATCTTCTCCATTGCACCTCTCCAGCCGCACTTAAAGAACAAATTCTTCGCTGCTTCGCATTGCAGAGTATAGCCTGCTTCGGCTTCCTTGAAGCCTTCCTTGGAAGCATCTTCCATCTTCTTCTCCAACTCCTTTATTTCGGTGTTCTTCTTGTTTTCAAGCTCCACCATCTCCCATAAGTATTTGTCTTTCACCTCGGTCACAGCGCGCTGTTTATCACTGTCAGCCGAGGCAACTAGTCCGGTGAGACGAGCCACCTCGGCCTCCAGATCGGCCATCCTTTGGTGAAACTGTGTCAGTTCGGTTGCCTTTGCTTCGGCTTCCTTTATGGCTTGCCTTGTCTTTTTTCGAAGCTCCATTACTTGCCTGTGAGCTATCGTGCTCTTCTGGAGGGCCTGAAAGTATAATAATGGTCAGTCTTAACCGCGCTCGAAGTTGGAAAAAAAACAAAAGTGAACAGTCGTGCTTACCAAGATCATGGACTTCGTGGCAGACCGAATGGACTTTAGCTCGGTGTTGAGCCGCTTGCTGTGGTGTTCCATGTCCTTTGGTAGACAAACACCCCTGGCCAAATTGAAGGCCAGCAAATGATCGTCCTCAGCGACGACCGAATCAGTGTCGAGGATATCTCGGTTGTTAAAGGCAAGGGGGGGAGCCCATTTGTTGGTAGGCACAGTTCGGTCAGATGATTCCGGTTGCAAGTTGGGTTCGAGGTTCGGTGGAATGATGGTTTCGTCCTCATCAACCAAACGCTGCTCGGTCTCGGTTGTCCGGGCGCGCTTAGCTCGGCGGGAGGATGATGGTTGTTGGGATGGAAGCGCGACCACGGCTCCAGTGGTTTGGTGGGATGGTGGCACCTCGGCCCTGGTGGTTGAGGTGAGCATGGCCTTCATTTTGTTCTTCTTCGCCATCTCTTGTTCGGCTGTTAGGGGCACTAGCACGATTTCTGGCAAGGTTGGGTCCAGTTCTGGAGGGTCTTCAAGGAGGAAGTCGGTCACCCTTGCTTTGCGGCGACCGGAGTATCGATAAGTCGGTTCGAAGTCGAGGAGTTTAGCCCAACTTCTCTCTCGAACTCGCAGTGCGGCGCGGAGAACACCTAGGTTGGGGTGACCGTACTGGGAATGGAGGAAAGCTGAATCTGCAAAAAATAGAACAAGTGTTAGTTCGGTTATAGAAAGGAAAACCGAGTTAAACAAAATTAAGGAATGCAACCGAAGTATGGATACCGGGCTCTCCTTTCTTCCAGTTTATTCTTCGGCCAGGGATCTGGGCCTGAAAGTCTTCAAAATTTCCAGAAACCCAAAAGAAGTCGTCGTCGTTCAAGTCCTTATCCGGTGTGTGTTTTATTATTTTTTCTCGGCCACGGCGTATTCTCAAGTAATAACACCAGCCATCATTCTTTGAGCCTATTGAGTATTGGTGTAGTATTTCGGCTAAACCGAGGTTGAGACCGGTTTGTTGGTTTAAAGCGGCTATACCCATTATTATTCGGTATGTATTAGTGGACAGTTGTGTGGGGCATAGTCTGGTTTGTCTTAAGAATTCACATATCAAGGGCTGGACTGGGAATCTGAGTCCGGTCTCTACTATGGACTGAATGGTAAAAGGGACAAAGCCTTCATTGTCCCATGGCTCTATGTCTTGTTCGGCTAGGACCAGGTTTACATCGGCTGGGATTTGGTAGTCCTTTCTGAATTCGGCTAAGCCTCCTAGGGTTTCTACTAGACACCTATACTTCCCCATTTTATTGTATAAGTTATAAATAAATTACTTCGGTTGAAAAAAGTGTGCTCAGTAGCTCGGCTGAGCGCAGGGGCGTGCCTGGCAACCTAAGTCTGCAAAGTGAAAAGACAAGCTGTTAAGCACAGATCGAGGACCGTGCTACAGAAACAAAGCAAGAAAAGGCTAATCTTATTTCGGCTCTACAGGGTGCTATGTTATCTACATCGGTTGGCAAAGGATCATGTTATCTCGGTTTGACAGGGCATTCGGTTAGCTCGGTTTTGCTATTTGGTTTCGTTATCCCGGCTGAACGTCAAGGGGCAGCTTTCTGAGTTCGGTTTGGGAACGCTGAATGCTGGCTTGGCCCCTGAAGTTTTAGCTCGGTTATGTGCTCATGAGTGGCTAGTGCGGTGGGTTTTCATTTCGGTTATTGGCCTTATGAAACTACTGTGGTATGCTCCAAGTTCTAGTTCGGTTTCAGTCTGCTTAGGTTTTTATATAGCAAGAACAGTATTCTAGTTCGGTTGAAACATGTACAAAGATCAAAGAGGTATTCTACTAGCTAAATCAGTATGTTCAAAGTGTTCTTATGAAGTTCTTCAGAAAGTACAGATATGGTAGAAGAAAAACAAAGTGTTTTGCAGCAACACATAGCATGAACAACTATGGACTAAAACGAAAGCAAAAAAAAAAAAACAAAACAGATAAACAAAGAACATGCTCGTGTGTTTACCTGGTGGAGAAGTAGAGGATGAGGAGGAAGAACAGCAACGGTAATGGGGGGCACGAGCTCGAGTTGCAGAAAGAAAGGCAAAAACAAAAGAGAGAGAAGATAAACAGTGTATGGGATGATTTTTGAATTTGAGAAGTTTGTGTAAAAAGCAAAAAGACGGGACTGTTCAAAAGTTGCGAAGTACGAGGGCGGCGCAACAGCTGTGAACGGCCAATAGGGGCTTGCCACGTGTCATTGGAATGTGGAACGCTTCAGTGTCTGTACTTGAAGAGACGTTTGACTGGATGTGTTTATCTCGGCTTAAGCTTAGCTCGGCTAGAGAAGCTCAGAAGGTATTTCAGCTCGGCCGGAGTAGCTAAAGGATTGTAGCTCGGTTGGATAAGCTAAAATTTTAGTTCGGTTTGTAGACAGGTAATCCCTATCATGTTGAGCAGATGGGATTAAGGGGCAATTGAGAGGGTAATTTATATTCATAAAATTAGGCCGAGCTAGATGTTGGGCCGAGGTAAGCCCAAGTACGGAAGATAGTGAATACACCACTAAGAAAGGAGGAGTATGGGTAGTTCGGTTGTAAATCGGGTACTCGTGTATCGGTCGCGGCATATCACGAGCTAGTCCGGTCCAAGAGAAGACGAAAGTTAGGTCGGTTTATGATACTTCGGGGAGGAGTAGACCGGTCTTGGAGTGACCGGTTCGGATGTGTTAGACCGGTTTGGCCAAGCCATAGTTCGGTTCAACCCTCTTATGATTAGCTCGGTTGTGGCATGGGAAAACCGAGGTAAGGGAGAGGAAGGTTATTGTCGAACTAGTGTTTACTTCGGTCCTGAAAGAATTCGGCCATAGTAAAGCCATCTCACTTGGCTTAAGCAGTGAGGAGGGTGTTAGAGGATAAGCATTATCTTCTAGGAGTATGAATCCTAGAAGGACTCTGCGTAAGGAGGAGTAATCCTAGAAGGACTCTATGCACGGAGGAGTAAGAGTCCTACCAGGATTGTGCCACGCGAAACCTATATAAGCTCACTAATATCACCTTTGGAGAGGTAATGCAACCTTTGCTCCCTGAATACATTGAGCTTTTGCCTTCTTGTCTTGCTTACTGACTTAGGCATCGGAGAGGTTTCCGACACACACCCGCCGGCTAGCTCACGTTTGTATTTTCAGGTAGTAGAACGACGTCATACGAGGAACGCAGACTTGATCAACAGGATTATACGAGAAGGTGTATTTCTTTCCCGTACAAATAATTAATAAATTAAAACTTATAATTAATCAACAGATTCTGATTTACAGATTCAAATTAACAGATTCAATTTCAGATTCAATTTTACTAACAGATTCAGATTTAATTTTAATAACATATTCAGATTTAATTTAATTTCAATAACAAATTCAGATCAAATAAGTTAACATATTCAAATTCACATCAAAATTCAGATCAAACAAACAAATTCAGATCAAATTTCACAAATTCAAGTTAACAGATTGAATCAAGTTAACAGATTCAATTTCACAGATTTAATTCCAAAAAACAGATTATACAGACACAGATAGATTTAATTCCAAAAATTAAATAACATATTTAAATAACAGACAGATTTAATAACGGATTTAATTCGAAATGTTAACAGATTGAATCAAATTAAATCAAACATTAATTCCAAAAACAGATTTAATACAGATTCAATACAGATTGAATTCCCAAAAAAATAGATTCCATACAGATTCAAAACAGATTCCAAAAAAATAACATAAACAAAAAATACAGATCTGTTGCAGATTCAAAACAGATTCCAAAAAAAATGTCCTCCATCAATCCAATACCACATTAATGGACAGATTCAAAACAGATCTATCAACTGATTCCCCAAACACAGACAGATAGTGAGAGAGAGAGAGAGGCTTACTTGTGATCGGTGCGATGACAGACTCAATCGATCGGTCAATTTTGTGATGAGAGAGAGTCAATCGGTGTAGTAGATGCAAACCCAAAGAGTGAGAGACTGTGAGATGAGAGAGTGAGGGAGGGAGACAGATCAGAGACACAAAGATCGGAGAGAGAGAGACATAGACAGAGACTGAGATTCAGAGAGGAGCTTACCTGTGAGGTGTGCGATGAGGTCAATCGGTTGATCGGTCGATTAGTCCATCTTGCGAAGACAGAGAGAGTCGATCGGTGGGTGTAGGCAGTGGAGGAGATGAAAATCGCGAGAATGAGAGTGAGCGTGAGAATGAGAGACACAGAATGAGATAGATAGAGCGAGAGATAGATAAGATTGATTAGGGTTTTCTTTTTTGAACGGTCGGATTTGAAGGGAAAAAAAAGGGGGTGTTTTTTTGAACGGTTAGATTTGACCCCCCCAAAAAAAAACAAGTGTTTTATGCGGCACGGGTTTGGCGGGTGCAGGTTAAACCCGTAACCCGCCCGTAACCTGAAAATTAGATAAAATTTAAACCGTACCCTGTCCTAATGTGTTTGCGAAATCGCTCATACGTGTGCGGTTCGGATCGGTTATGGCGGTTTGGGTGGTTCGGATAACCCTATACCCAGCCCTATTTTCAACACAAAACGAGCACTCGCTCTTCATTCTCACACACACTCTCTCTCTCTCATGCACACACACACCCACCACACTCACACACTCACATATATATTTTTTAATATATATATAAATTTTATTTTATAAAATTGAGACTAATATTAAATATATATAATAATAATTTATAATAGCAAATAATAATCAATTATATTATTTTTATAATTTTTGTAAATATAAATCATTTTTATATAATTTTAAAAATAATTTTTACAAATTAAATTGAAACAATCATACATACGTATGTATATAACCTGCCCAAAAGTTAAAATGATAATTATTTTTTACCCTTAAATGATAATTATTTTTTATTTTTTATTTCTTAACCAAATTAAGTTTTAATTTTTAAAAAAAAAATTCTAAAAATCAAACCATACATAGCCTAAAAATCTTTTGGTAAGTCATTTCTTACGTTGGTAACTTATTTAATTATTTGTTAATTTTACGACATTTTTACCATCTGAGGCATGTTTGGTACCATTTCGTTTTCAGTTTTCAATTTATATTTACAAAAATTTTAAAAAACTATCATAAAAACTTGTTTGATAATTTTTTTGGTTTATAAATGGTTGTCTCAATTTGTAAATTTGAGAAAAAAATGTAAATTCAAAAAATGAGTTTACGTTGGTTTTTAAACAAAAATTTAAAAATTAACTAAATTTTTTTTCAAATAAATTCAAAAAATGAGTTTACTTTGGTTTGTAAATAAAAAAATTTTATTTTTCAAATAAAATTAATTGAAAAAAAAAATTTGTTAGTAAAAATTTTAAATTTTTGTTTAAAAACCAATGTAAACTCATTTTTTGAATTTACTGTTTTTTTTTCTCAAATTTACAAATTGAGACAACCATTTATAAACTAAAAAAATTATCAAACAAGTTTTTATGATAGTTTTTAAAATT
Organism: Camellia oleifera; assembly: GCA_022316695.1. Lineage (NCBI taxonomy): Eukaryota > Viridiplantae > Streptophyta > Magnoliopsida > Ericales > Theaceae > Camellia > Camellia oleifera. The sequence goes on along the minus strand of CM039310.1, from coordinate 71,763,389 downwards.
TTTGTAAATATAAATTGAAAACTGAAAACGAAATGGTTACCAAACATGCCTCAGATGGTAAAAATATCGTAAAATTAACAAATAATTAAATAAGCTACCAACGTAAGAAATGACTTATCAAAAGATTTTTAGGCTTTGTATGGTTTGATTTTTAGGATTTCTTTTTTTAAATTAAAAATTAATTTGGTTAAGAAATAAAAAATAAAAAATAATTATCATTTAAGGGTAAAAAATAATTATCATTTTAACTTTAAGGTAGGTTATATACATACGTATGTATGATTGTTTCAATTTAATTTGTAAAAAATTATTTCTAAAATTATGTAAAAGTGATTTATATTTACAAAAATTATAAAAATTATATAATTGATTATTATTTGCTATTATAAATTATTATTATATATATTTAATATTAGTCTCAATTTTATAAAATAAAATTTATATATATTAAAAATTATACATGTGAGTGTGTAAGTGTGGTGGGGTGTGTGTGTGTGTGTGTGTGTGTGTGAGAGAGAGAGAGAGAGAGAGAGAGAGTGAGTGAGTGAGTGAGTGTGAGAATGAAGAGTGAGTGCTGGTTTTGTGTTGAAAACGTGTTTTGAAAACACGTTTTTACATTTTTGTTAAAAGCGTGGTTATCATCCACGCTTTCTTTGGTCAACAGTAAAAGCGTGGTTCGTAACCACGTTTTCTGAAGAAACAAAAATATTACTTAAAAGCGTGGTTCCTAACAACGCTTTATGTATAAACCAAATTTCCTTAAACTCGTGGTTTGTAACTACACTTTCTTAATTAAAAGCGTAGTTTGTAACCACGCTTTTACGATTTTACAAATTTTCCACGGGAGGACCACAAAAAGGGTAAAAGCGTGGTTTGTAACCACATTTTAGCCTAGTTTGGGAATTCCGTCCGAACTAGGCCTAGTTTGGGAAATAAGTTGCTATTTTGGCTTAGTTTGGGAAAAGCCCCTATGGATCAGTGTAGTTTTAATGTGACAGATTGAAGGACATTACCTAGTGTTGGTCCTTGTTAATTCTAGGTGCTTTGCTTGAATGTGAAATGTCATTATGCCAGATTGATTTTTAATAGCCCATTTTGTGGAATGGAAGGTTGAATAGTGCCACTTGATATTCTGTTAAATCGATTTAATTTTTCTCTAATATTCATTTGTAGGTACTACTACTAATGATTCATACCATTGCACTCTTGATCCATAGTACTCTTCATGAAGTTGAATATTGATTGCTTTATACTTCATTCTGGTGTCATGTACATTTTTTGTTTATAGGCTTCTTCCACCTATTTCCAAGAATGTCACAAATAAGAAAAAGAGGAATAAATATGATACAAGATTCAATGCGATTTTTTACACAGAATTGAGAGCCAATATCCCATCGTAAAGCTCATATATTTTATCTCTATAACATGTATGCATGCATTAGGATATTCTGGTTCCATTTTTCCTTTTGGGCGTCTAAGTTATATCTAGTGTTGAGTTGTTTTGCTCTTTTGCTTTCCTTGTCAAGTTTAGATGGATTTGGATATGAAAAACAGGATAGCTACAATTCTTATGAAAGAGGCAGCAGAATTGCGACAACAAGCTGAGGAGGGTGGTGTGCATGTTTATCTTAGGCAGCCCAATGTTAGGGGTCAGCCAAATTCACATTTTCCTCACAGTGACTGTTCTTGGTGTACAATAGGGTTAGTTCTGTAGTTGTTTATGTATAAAAAAAATTATAATGTGATTCCAAAATTATAAAGAGTGTGTATGCAATTCAACATTACTATATCTATATAGTTCTGATGGGCACCAGTTTGGTGCCCCCTTCAGCCAACCTAATTTGCTCATTTGGGAAAGAGGGTTTGGGGTTTTTTTGGCTAAAATAGTCACACACACAAAAAAACAAAAAAAAACAAAATAGGCTTTTTAGCCCAATAAGACAAAACATCACATCCAACTCATAATCATTATATTTTTTTTCTCACAAAAAACCAAAAAAGCCAAAAAAGCCAACCTACTTTACAAACGAGAGAGGTTTGGAATTAATATTTCAACTTTGCTAGAGAGCGAGCTGGCATACCTAAAAAAAAAAAAAAAGAAGGAAAAAGTCAAAACAGAAAGAGGAATAAGACAAATTAATGCTACTATAGAGCTTTTCTTTTAGAGCTCTAAAACATTTTTCTTAATATTTTATGTTTCTTATTAAATGAAATGGATTTAAGAATATTTAAGACTTATTAGGGTGGTTTGGCGTTTGCTTTTTTAGTATATCACTCCTCATTATTCAATTAAATTTGTATGTACTAGTGTTCTTTGAAAGTAAAAGAAAGTTATATCTGTAAGAGGGGTTAACTTGAGCCCATTAAATTAATTGGGCCCAATTGGAGCCCAATCGGAAAGCCCAAAAATTGGTAGGCTCGGAGAAATTATCGCCAAGTAGGCCCAAGTAAATTCTATTGAATAGACCCACAAGAAAGTCAACAAATTGGGCAGAGAAGGACCCATCAAGCATATACCTCTAAAGAGAGCCCAACAAACCTATCTAAGGAGACCCAAATCATACAGGTGTCTAAGGAGGTTAATCATTGCTTTAAGAAGAGATGTAACCTTCAGAGGAAATCCATCATCCAAGGTATTTGCTTGGTCTCAAAAGGGTTCAGAACCACGAACCTAGAGACAAATTTAAGCTTGGACTCGAAAGTTTTCGAATCCATGAACCTAGAGATCCGAAGCATTTGGTTTCGAACAAATTCAATCTCAATCTAGAAGTCGCTCTGTTAATGAGTTCCAAAACACTTGCAGGTTCGGAGCTTTTTGAGATTTATACACCAGAACCATGGGCGTGACAGAGTCCGAACAAAGGACCAGATCCCAAGGACGATGAGTGAAGATAAATTCACTCTTCGATTAAATTAGCCTATACCCGGGTTGAGGTGGCACGATCTAGAGGGTCACTGAGACTCGACGATATTTGCGGCAAGGCGTTCTCTTGAACTACCGCTTACCCTTCTGTGGCAGGGCATCTTTTGGGACTACCCCGGACCCCTTTGGGATGATTGCGGATCATTGATTAAGCGTGGCTAAGAAGAAGGGTTCGCCAAGAGGTTGATCTCCTTTTCAGGTTTTTCTCATCTTCAGAGAGGTCACCTCCTCAGACAAAGTATCTAGAGAGAATATTCTAGCCTACATCTTGAGTTATCTATATATAGAGCACTCACCCATAGATTACTCTTGGAGAGAACTAATTTCCATTCTCCATTATCTACCTGGAGAGTGAAAGTGGGATATCCATGAGAAAGCCTTGCCATTATGCTCAATCTAACTGCTTTACCTTCTTCACCCAATCTCTTGTCTCCATCATCTCTTTGCTATTGTATTTCTAATTGTAACTATTGAAGAATCTATGCATCACCACTCATTTCTAGAGAATCTGGATTCTTTGGTGATCTTCGAGGATCTTTGAATATTCCAGCAACTTTCTCGGACCATCACATACAATATCATTGGTCTGTCATAAGTTGGGGTCACCGTACAAGAACAGTAGTAAGGTTCACACCCAATTCCCATTTGTAGCATTGCTACGGTTTTGTTTGATGTGCAGAGCATTATGCAACTCTGCTTACATAGCTTACTATATAATGATCAAACTCATTTGATTATTACACAAAACTAAACCTCTTGCTACTTATTTTGTTGTGTTATAATTGTATTCATTATTTTTCGATTCAGTAAGAAATCAATGTTCAGATATATGGTTATTGTCCCTATTGTTTCCCCAGAACTTAAGTTTCTAACAACTTTTTGCCAAGTAGATCAAACAACAGTTGATTAGTTGACAATGAACTTTGAAGAAATTTAAGCAACAACCTTGTTCGTTCTTCCTATTACCGGATCGAATAGAGTTGTGCAAGCCTAACATAATTACTGAGAAATTTTAGCCAGGGGATATCAAAATTAGTTGAGTTGGGTCCTAAAGGCAAGCAACTAAGTCATTACACTAATGTGACTACTGATATTGACATGTATTAACATGCATGTAAGACTTTGATGCAAACATATAAGAGAGACCATTCTCTAGAGCAGTTTCACTACTAATAGTTACCAATTCTCTTGCCTTGTGCTTCTTTGAAAGAGACCAATCTTAATTGTTTGAATTAAAGATTGATGTTTGTCTGCTCCTCCACATGATTAACGACAACAGTTCCTTTACGTTGCCTTTCCTGCATCAAGTCATAAAATAATAATACAATTTCAAAAAAAACAAAGAAATAATAATTGTTACGTCCCAAAGCCAACCAAGCTAGGAACGTGACAATGTTGCACACCTATAAGACTGACTACACCCTGTGAGCATGCAAAGATGGTGAGAAACTTAATTCAATTTCATTCCACAATAATCATTGCAATCAGGAGATAAAACCACATCAATAATACTTTTATCAACAATACCAAAAGTCTCAACAACAATACACAAATTCAGTTTAGGCAGAGTCCAATATTTTGAGCATGCTAAACCAAGAGTTCCACAATCTTAATATTCATCTGGATCTGTAATAACTACTTGTAGCCCTCTATCCCAATAATCACTTCCACCACACTATTCATCTGGACATGTAATGAAGAATAAAACAATCAGCAACTACTTTAATACGTAATTGCTTCTGCAACTAGTCGAATCAAATAGTGCAATGGTGGAGCTAGGAATTTAATATAGGGACACCTATTAATTACAATATCAAAAATTTTCTTCCCTAATCAATAACAGTAATATAATAATAAATTTTTGAGCTAATATTAAACCCTAAAACTTAAAGATTCATTACAAAAGTTATAAATTGTAAACTTTTATAATTATTCCCGATAGCATCATTATCAATACCATAAAAAATGTCTCTCTATATAGACAACTGTAGACACCCCATTTTTGACCGTCCTCAAGACTTGGACGTCATCGTTTGAACACTCGATGATCACCCTTGTTCGTGTTCGTTTTGAGTTCTCGGAGGTCTCGGCTACACGCCTTGCCTTAGGATCTCTCAACTTGACTGTTTTGTGCTTGGTTGTGGACCAAGGACTTGTGGTTTTTGCACCTGAGGGAAGAGGGTGGCTTGTTGGCCATCTCATCAACCCACCGGCCAAGGCATGATTCCACCGGCCCTTTTTTCTTGCTATCGGCCAAAGGTTGTGGCCGGTCGACACCTTTGTTGGTCGGTCGGCCACCTTTGTTGGTCAATCGGCCATTTCTGTTGGTCGACCCCTTTCCATCTGCTTTTGGCAGATATTTTATGCCAGCTGTCACAGCTGGCATCCACATTACACCCCCTCCATACACGTGTATGGAGGGATTTGCTCCCTTGTGTTAGCTTCTCCAAGAAGCTTAGGAATTGAATTCCTATAAGAGGGGAGGCCCTCCTCCCTTCTCAGAGGTTCTGGAGTTTTAGGTTAGAGTTTTTGTATCTATCTATCTCTATATTTCCCTCTCTTTACATTTGTGTGTGTGTTTTGTGCTCTAAAGGGTGTTTTGTTCACACTATTGCACACAAACACCTAGCATTACACCATCCTTGGTTGCTGAGGCTCTAAGGAGTTGTTGTTAGGGTTCTTGGGCTGGTTTTGATCAGAGGAAGGTGCTGGAGTGGTGTTCTTGAAGAGGTTCTTCAAATGTGAGAAACTACCCCCTTTATTCCCCATTTTTGCTTAAGCTTTTAGCCTATCTTGCATCTATTTTTAAGCTTAACTTATAACTGATAAAAGTTCTGTTTTTAAGTGCTTAAAATAGTTGTTTAAGGTCACTTTGGTATTTGGGGTTGTTTACCCCCTCTTAGGCCTTGTTTGGCCTCATCTTTGTGCATTTTTTTGTGAGCTTCGGGACCATCTTGTATTGGCCTTCTCACCACTGAAATCCCTGGGGATGGTGTTTTGAGGTCCTAAGAAGGAGAGGGTCATCCCCTCTCCTTGTTGTCTTCAATACTTGTCATATTAGCCTCACATGTGAGAACCTTTGTTAAGTTCATGTTGGCCATGTCTTAGCTGGTATTTGTGGTTATTTTTCTGTCATACGCCACTGTTTTTGCCTACCTTGGTCATTCCATGCTTGGTTTATTGTCACGACCCAAACCCGGCCCTATGGGTTTAGCACCGTAACTGGCCAGTAATCCGAGATTACCGAAGGCCTACAGAACAGTAATACAGTAAAACAGAGTACAGGGCCTGGCGGAAGCCAATACAGTAAATAACTAGTGTCCATAGAGCTGTGAAAATCTGAATGTCAAAACATTTTTATGCAGTCATACAGTTCAAAACAGTACAATCCATATACAGTCTATACAACCATTTACAAACAGTCAGTACGGGGACTTAATCCCTCGATAACAGTACAGTATAACAGTAAACGGTCTATACAAATGTACAAAACAGTGAGGAGACCGACGGGGGACACAAAAACACCCCAAGCCATAGCATGGCAACTCGGAACCTCGCAGTGAGGCACTTAGGCTGGCTTGACAAAACTGGGGATCAAACCCACGCTCCTAGCTCCGGTCTGGTTGCTGAGAACCTACATATATATATAAACAGTGAGCTAAAGCCCAGTGAATAACATAACGTATAAAGAGGGTATGAATGAATGTCCCTTACAGTAATGAAATCAATTCATTATACAGTATTTCAAGCTTTCAGTATTTCAGTCAATCAGTAGTTCAATCAATCAGTTATATGTGGTACATCCATTAGCCTATAAACAGTAGGTCCAAAAGGACCGGGTCTTAATAGACCCAACAGTAATGATGGCCATCAATCAGTATGGTTCCACAAGGAAACCGACAGAGCTCTGTAACAGTCAATAACAGTGGGTGCTAAGGATGCCACAATACAGTTCGAAATGCAGGACATACATTCATTCAATAAACAATATCAGTTCAATAAACAGTTCAGTTCAGTATTCAAAATATAGTCATTTGAACATATCTTTACACAATCTGTTACTCACAGTGATTGGGCTATCAGTAGCTAGAGCGCGTCCCCGTGAGCCAACCCTAAACAGTAACAAGTTGAACACACTCTAAGTTAACAGTTGGGGAAGTACAATAATTAACTTCCTAATATGCCTCGGTGTGTTCTACATCTGTATCCTCATTAAGATGTCTTAAACTAGGCCTAAGAATGCCTAGGATAGGATGAGGATGTGAAAATGCACTTAGAAAACACTTTCAGAATTTTCAGTGAACAGGGCCTCCGCTCGAGCGCAGGATTCCCCGCTCGAGCGGACAAGCACACAAAGGCCCACGCTCGAGCGTACATTCCGCCGCTCGAGCGGACTGATGAAAGGTGCAAAAATGCTGGATGCTCGATTTTCCCGCTCGAGCGTCAAAATACCCGCTCGAGCGGACTGTAAAACAATGCAAGAAAATACTGGGAGCATGGATTCCCCGCTCGAGCAGCACTTCCCCCGCTCGAGCGGACGGCCAAATTCTGGGAAATCCAAATTCGACCTCTGAGTTTCAAACCAAGGTTTGATGCTCCAAATTCGATCCTCTTGGGCCCATTTTCTAGAAAACTCTTTCAAACACATAGATTAACAAGTTTTAAAGCTCAATTTACGAAATCAAGGCCCAAGGGTGTTTCAATTAAACTCAATTTCGAATCATTTTCAAGAACAATGCTCAAACATGACATGCATGCATTCAAAACAATTTTAAGCTTCAAATCATGCTCAAATGAGCTCAATTCTTTGAAAAGCAAGTTGAAAACATAGACTATAACAATACCATGAACATGCATGTGACAAATTACCATGAACTCAACTCCAAACTCACTAAATTCAACATGCATGCAACAATGGGACTTCAATCCAACAATTATGAACAAAATCATGGTTTAGCTCTACAATGATGCATGAAACATGCAAGGTTTAGCTCAAGACAACAAGAAGAAGATGATGTCCTTACCTAGAGTTCCAATTACAAGGTGAGGAGGTTAGATTAGCAAGTATACTTCAATCTACTACAAGTCTCCTAGCAATTCTTCAAGCAAATTCAACAAATGAGCTAGAATCCCTCTCTTAACTCTCACTCTCTCTTCTTGGTCGGCTAGGAGCTCAAATGAGCTGATGAAATGCTTTGATTGAGTTGTATAAGGCTCAAAGGTGAATAATAAACAATGGCTCCACTCAATGGCATTTTCGTGATTAAGTCAAACTTGGCAATTAACTCGTTTTAATCTAATTTAATCATTCCTAATCAATTTTCAGATAAATCTACCATAAAATCAGAAATATTCTACTGATTCTAAAACACTAAACGGTTCCTAAATCGGCCGCCGATAAGGCCTTCAATTAGCAGTTTAAACATACGAATTCAAACAGATAGTCATTCAAGCAAACAGATACAGTATGCAATATAACAGACAAACTCGTTTGATTTTAGTTTCAATTTCAATCAGTTCATTCAGTAGTTCATCCAGTTCACTTGTCAGTCATTATCAGTTCAGTTTAGCAGAAATCAGTAAGTAATTCAGTGGTTATTCAGTAATCGGTACGAGGGTTGTTACAGTCTCCCCTCCTTATAAGGAGTTTAGTCCTCTAAACTCGAGTTACCTTCAGTTTGGAAGAAAATAGGGTTCAGCGGGAACAAATCAGGATATCGCCTAGCCATGTCATCTTCCCTTTCCCAAGTGGCATACACACCACCGTGGTTCTGCCAGTCAACTTTTACCAGTGGAATCTCTTTGTTTCTCAGTTTCTTGATCCGTCGGTTCACAATCTGTATAGGCCGTTCCTCGTAAGTGTAGTCATCACTTAACACTATCCGAGTAGGCTCAATCACATGAAACGGATCTCGAAGATAGTCTCTCAACATCGAAATGTGGAAGACGTTATGCATATGCTCCATTTCAGGAGGAAGCGCAACCTGATACGCCACCGGATTGATTTTCTCAATAATCTGATACGGTCCGACATACCTTGGCGCTAACTTGCCTTTGACTCCAAAACGAGTCTGGCCCTTCATTGGTGTCACTTTCACAAAAACGTGATCACCCACTTCATACTCTCTGTCCCGTCTTCTGACATCGGCATAACTTTTCTGTCTACTCTGTGCAGTTTTCAGTCTCTGCTGTATCAATTTTATCTTTTCAGTTGTCTCATATACAATCTCGGGCCCAAGCAACGGCCCATCTCCAACTTCTGCCCAGCAGATTGGAGATCTACACTTTCTGCCATATAATGCCTCGAAAAGCGCCATTCCAATACTCGAATGGTAACTGTTGTTGTAGGCGAATTCGGCTAACGGCAAATGACTTTCCCAATTCCCCTGAAAGTCCAGTACACACATTCTCAGTAGGTCCTCTAAAGTCTGGATGGTCCTTTCTGACTGTCCATCTGTCTGAGGATGATAGGCACTACTCAGCCTCAATTCAGTACCCAATGTAGTCTGTAGGCTCTGCCAGAACCTCGATGTAAACTTCGAATCCCTGTCAGAAACAATAGATACAGGCACTCCATGCAATCTAACAATTTCATCAATATAGATAACAGCCAATTTGTCCGCATTATAAATTGTCTTGACAGGTAGGAAGTGTGCAGATTTAGTCAATCTATCAACAATTACCCAAATAGAGTCCATACCTTTCCTGGAGCGAGGTAATCCAACGATAAAATCCATCGTGATATGCTCCCATTTCCACTCTGGTATGGGCAAGGGTTGCAGTAAGCCTGCAGGTCGTTGATGTTCAGCCTTGACTTGCTGGCAGTGAAGACATTTGGACACGAAGTCGGCAATTTCCTTCTTCATTCCTGGCCACCAGAAATTCTGTTTCAGATCTTGGTACATTTTCGTATTCCCTGGGTGAATCGAAAACTTCGAACTGTGGCCTTCTTGTAAAACTCTCCTTTTCAATTCAGTGTCATTTGGTACACACAGTCTGTCTTGAAATTTCAGTACATTGTTGTCAAATTTGAACCCCGGTCTCGGTTTTGAATCTTTTTCTTCAATCACCTTTTTCAAGAAATCATCCAGTTGTTGTTTCTCCTTAACTTCTTCAATTAACGCTGGTTGAGCAGAAATAGCAGCTAAGGTTCCACCTTGTTCTTTCAAAACAATTTCAATTTCAGACTTTTCCAGATCAAGAAGCAACTCTTTCTGTCCAGTCAACAAACAGGCTAAGTTCCCAATCGATTTTCGGCTCAATGCATCGGCAACGGTGTTGGCTTTTCCCGGATGGTACAAAATCTGTAGGTCATAGTCTTTTATCAGTTCAAGCCATCTCCGCTGTCTCATATTCAGTTCTTTCTGAGTGAAAAAGTACTTCAGGCTCTTGTGGTCAGTATACACTTCACATGTTGCTCCATACAAATAGTGACGCCAAATTTTCAGTGCAAACACTACTGCAGCAAGTTCTAGGTCATGGGTCGGGTAGTTCTTTTCATGCGGTCTCAACTGTCGGGAAGCATAAGCAATAACTCTCCCATTCTGCATTAAAACACACCCCAAACCCTTATGAGAAGCATCGCTAAACACAGTATAACCATCCGTACCTGAAGGTAGAGTCAGAATCGGTGCAGTCACAAGTCTGGTTTTCAATTCTTGAAATGCTGATTCCCTCTGGTCAGTCCAGTCAAATGATATCCCTTTCTGTGTCAACTGAGTCAGTGGTAAAGCAATCTTAGAGAAATCTTTGACAAACCTTCTGTAATATCCAGCCAATCCCAAAATGCTTCGGACTTCAGTTACATTCGTCGGTCTAGGCCAGTTCACTACAGCTTCAATTTTTTGTGGATCAACAGAAATCCCATCTTTGCCAACAACATGCCCCAAAAACATAATATGATCAAGCCAAAATTCACATTTAGACAGTTTAGCATACAGTTTCTGTTCTCTTAAGGTTTGCAGGGCAAGTCTCAGATGGTGTTCATGTTCTTCTACAGTCTTAGAATAGATCAGTATGTCATCGATAAATACCACAATAAAATCGTCAAGGTATGGTTTAAAAATTCTGTTCATGAGGTCCATAAATGCAGCAGGGGCATTCGTAACTCCGAACGGCATAACTAAAAATTCAAAGTGGCCATACCTCGTTCTAAAAGCAGTTTTATCAATGTCTTCCGGTTTGACTTTCAGTTGATGATACCCCGATCTAAGATCAATCTTGGAAAACACTTGTGCACCCTGTAACTGGTCAAATAAATCATCAATACGCGGTAATGGATATTTATTCTTTACAGTTACTTTGTTCAATTCACGGTAATAGATGCACAGTCTCAGTGAGCCATCTTTCTTCTTTACAAACAAAACAGGTGCACCCCACGGTGACGTACTGGGTCTGATAAACTTCTTGTCTAACAGTTCCTGCAATTGTACCTTCAATTCTTTCAGTTCAGTTGGAGCCATTCTATAAGGAGCTTTGGATGTCGGCTGTGTACCCGGAACCACATCCACAATAAATTCAATTTCCCTGTCAATCAAATCCCCTGGCAATTCATCTGGAAATACATCTGGGAATTCTCTGACTATAGGAATACAATTCACATCAGTTTTAACACTATCATTAGCAGATACAGTCAATACAGAACACAGATATCCCTTACACCCCTTTCTAATCAATTTGACAGCTTTTACAGAAGAAATCAGATATGGAGGAGGTACCACTCCACTCCCATTAAACACAAATTCAGGCAAACCCGGTGAACGGAAAACTACTTGTTTTGTTACACAGTCTATAGTGGCATGGTATTTTTGTAGCCAATCCATCCCCAATATTACATCAAAGTGGTCTATGTTCAATGGTAGTAAATCAATAAACAGATGCATATCCCCAACGATAATCTCACAAGCAGGATACATATATGCACATGTCATGGATCCCCCAACAGGTGATGATACAGCTAACAAATAGTTCATGGGTTCTAAGGGTCTATTCAATTTACGCGAAAAAGCATGCGACACATACGAATGCGTAGACCCCGAGTCAATCAATACATAAGCATTTTGAGCACAGATAGAGAGGATACCTGACACAACGGTCTCAGTGTTTTGCACGTCTCCCGGTACTAGGGCAAACACTCGGCCCTGCCTCATAGGCTCTTTCCCGGTAGTTTTGGGGTTCGGTTTTGGTGCTACGTTTGATGCTGCTGCGCTCGGTGCAGCTTTACTACTAACTGGCGGAGCAGAAGGGCAGTCTTTGATTCTGTGGCCCACCTTGCCACACCTGAAACAAGCTCCAGAAATCTGGTAGCAAACCCCTTTGTGCTTGTTGCCACATATGGAGCAGGGTGGAGTAAACCCACTCCCTTGGCTGGGGCTAGTAGTCGACCCCGTATTCTGTTTCTTGTTTGCTGGGTTATGCTTGCCTTTCTTAAATTTAAAACTTTGCCTTTTGCCTTGCCACTCAGTTGTCGGTGTTTCAGATTGTTTCACCGCTGCAATATTTGTCTCGGCCATCAATGCCCGGTCGAGAACACCTACATAAGTTGGCATTTTCAAAACATTTATTCGGTCCTAGATAGCAACACTAAGGTTGCCTTCAAACCTCCTGGCCTTCTTATAGTCGGTATCCACCATATGTGGTGCATACCTAGCAAGTTCGGTAAATTGCTTCTCATACTCTGCAACTGACACTTTGCCCTGTCGCAGCTGTTCAAACTCAGTCACTTTTCTGTCCCTGATGCACTGGGGAAAATATTTTTCGAAGAAGGACTCCTTGAACTGAGCTCAAGTCACAATGGTATTTGCATCGCGGGTCAACATCCACCACCTTCTCGCTTCTTCCTGAAGGGTGAAGGTTGCCAACAATACTTTGTTTGCTTCGGAGCACGAAAAAACCTCAAACAACTTTTCGGTCTCGAGAACCCAAGCTTCAGCCTTTAACGGTTCTAAGCCTTCCTGAAAGGACGGCGGTTTCATTTTGCTGAATTTCTGAGTCAGCGCAATAATGTCCACCTCATTAGCATTCACGTGCTGTACATTTTGTTCCGGTTGCACCGGAGGAGGAGGAGGTGGGGGCTGTTGGTTCGGTTGTTGTTCGAGTCTTTCAATTATCAGTCCCATCATTTGTTCAAGTCTGGCCATTCTGGCCTCAGAGGATGATGCTTCAGTTTCATTTGCATTATCCATTTCACTATAAGCAATTATACAGTTATCATTATAAGCAGTTGTACAATTAAACAATTTAACATTTTATCATACAATCAGTCAGTCATAAGCACACACTTTTCAAATTCATGAGATGCCCTGATCGCTTTTCTAGGACACCCTATAGCTCATTTGGACACGTGTGTGCGGTATAACTCATGGTTAAGTATCGCTCTGATACCACTCTGTCACGACCCAAACCCGGCCCTATGGGTTTAGCACCGTAACTGGCCAGTAATCCGAGATTACCGAAGGCCTACAGAACAGTAAAACAGAGTACAGGGCCTGGCGGAAGCCAATACAGTAAATAACTAGTGTCCATAGAGCTGTGAAAATCTGAATGTCAAAACATTTTTATGCAGTCATACAGTTCAAAACAGTACAATCCATATACAGTCTATACAACCATTTACAAACAGTCAGTACGGGGACTTAATCCCTCGATAACAGTACAGTATAACAGTAAACGGTCTATACAAATGTACAAAACAGTGAGGAGACCGACGGGGGACACAAAAACACCCCAAGCCATAGCATGGCAACTCGGAACCTCGCAGTGAGGCACTTAGGCTGGCTTGACAAAACTGGGGATCAAACCCACGCTCCTAGCTCCGGTCTGGTTGCTGAGAACCTATATATATATAAACAGTGAGCTAAAGCCCAGTGAATAACATAACGTATAAAGAGGGTATGAATGAATGTCCCTTACAGTAATGAAATCAATTCATTATACAGTATTTCAAGCTTTCAGTATTTCAGTCAATCAGTAGTTCAATCAATCAGTTATATGTGGTACATCCATTAGCCTATAAACAGTAGGTCCAAAAGGACCGGGTCTTAACAGACCCAACAGTAATGATGGCCATCAATCAGTATGGTTCCACAAGGAAACCGACAGAGCTCTGTAACAGTCAATAACAGTGGGTGCTAAGGATGCCACAATACAGTTCGAAATGCAGGACATATATTCATTCAATAAACAATATCAGTTCAATAAACAGTTCAGTTCAGTATTCAAAATATAGCCATTTGAACATATCTTTACACAATCTGTTACTCACAGTGATTGGGCTATCAGTAGCTAGAGCGCGTCCCCGTGAGCCAACCCTAAACAGTAACAAGTTGAACACACTCTAAGTTAACAGTTGGGGAAGTACAATAATTAACTTCCTAATATGCCTCGGTGTGTTCTACATCTGTATCCTCATTAAGATGTCTTAAACTAGGCCTAAGAATGCCTAGGATGGGATGAGGATATGAAAATGCACTTAGAAAACACTTTCAGAATTTTCAGTGAACAGGGCCTCCGCTCGAGCGCAGGATTCCCCGCTCGAGCGGACAAGCACACAAAGGCCCACGCTCGAGCGTACATTCCGTCGCTCGAGCGGACTGATGAAAGGTGCAAAAATGCTGGATGCTCGATTTTCCCGCTCGAGCGTCAAAATACCCGCTCGAGCGGACTGTAAAACAATGCAAGAAAATACTGGGAGCATAGATTCCCCGCTCGAGCGGCACTTCCCCCGCTCGAGCGGACGGCCAAATTCTGGGAAATCCAGATTCGACCTCTGAGTTTCAAACCAAGGTTTGATGCTCCAAATTCGATCCTCTTGGGCCCATTTTCTAGAAAACTCTTTCAAACACATAGATTAACAAGTTTTAAAGCTCAATTTACGAAATCAAGGCCCAAGGGTGTTTCAATTAAACTCAATTTCGAATCATTTTCAAGAACAATGCTCAAACATGACATGCATGCATTCAAAACAATTTTAAGCTTCAAATCATGCTCAAATGAGCTCAATTCTTTGAAAAGCAAGTTGAAAACATAGACTATAACAATACCATGAACATGCATGTGACAAATTACCATGAACTCAACTCCAAACTCACTAAATTCAACATGCATGCAACAATGGGACTTCAATCCAACAATTATGAACAAAATCATGGTTTAGCTCTACAATGATGCATGAAACATGCAAGGTTTAGCTCAAGACAACAAGAAGAAGATGATGTCCTTACCTAGAGTTCCAATTACAAGGTGAGGAGGTTAGATTAGCAAGTATACTTCAATCTACTACAAGTCTCCTAGCAATTCTTCAAGCAAATTCAACAAATGAGCTAGAATCCCTCTCTTAACTCTCACTCTCTCTTCTTGGTCGGCTAGGAGCTCAAATGAGCTGATGAAATGCTTTGATTGAGTTGTATAAGGCTCAAAGGTGAATAATAAACAATGGCTCCACTCAATGGCATTTTCGTGATTAAGTCAAACTTGGCAATTAACTCGTTTTAATCTAATTTAATCATTCCTAATCAATTTTCAGATAAATCTACCATAAAATCAGAAATATTCTACTGATTCTAAAACACTAAACGGTTCCTAAATCGGCCGCCGATAAGGCCTTCAATTAGCAGTTTAAACATACGAATTCAAACAGATAGTCATTCAAGCAAACAGATACAGTATGCAATATAACAGACAAACTCGTTTGATTTCAGTTTCAATTTCAATCAGTTCATTCAGTAGTTCATCCAGTTCACTTGTCAGTCATTATCAGTTCAGTTTAGCAGAAATCAGTAAGTAATTCAGTGGTTATTCAGTAATCGGTACGAGGGTTGTTACATTTATACACTCGTAGTATAAATTTTGCAAACTAGTCTCGTATGCTTCATGTTTGAGTATGTCCTTCTAGCTCATGTTGACCTCATTTCAGTGGGTTTTTGGTGTTGTTTTAGCATGCCATGACTCTGTTTTGGGTGGGTTTAGTCGGCTCTTACATGCTTCATATACTTGCTTTGCAATCCCCTTTATTTGCCTTAACATGCACCTTGTGTTTAGACCACCATGCTTACATGTTTTGGCTTAGCTTTGAGAAGCTTTTAGCTTTGTTTTTACCATGTTTAAGGTTGGACTTTGGTTGCTTGGGTCACATGTGACTTGCTTTGTATAGCTACCATGCAATCTAGTTTGTAGGCTTTGAGTGTTGAATCTTCTAGCATACTCTACTTGGATCATTTCAGTGGTTTGGCATCACTTTTAATGTTATTTCAGTCCATATAGTATGCTCCTACGCTTGCACTTATGGCTCCTTTAATGCCTTAAAGAGTTGTTGTTTTATGCTTCTTGAATGGATCATTGCGTATGCTTCCATGCTTGGGCCATTTGGATGCCATCTAAGTGTGTTTTTGGCCTTGTCTTGACCTGCATTTGGGACTATTTTGAGTCCCTTTGACCCTTTGGGACTTCCCTTATATGGCCATGGTTTGAGCCCTTTGGTTAGCCTTAGGCCTTGGACCTTCTTGCATGCTTTGCTTGCTTTATTTGGTTGATTTGGCATCATTCCTCATATATTTTCAGAGCTTAATGCACCATCATATACTCATATTTATCACATCTTGCTCATGCTTGAGGATTATGCATGGTTGCCTAAGTGTTGGACCATTCAAATGTGCATGATTGTTTTGCATTTTCATGCCTCTAATTCTTGACTTTGGCCACTGTTTTGGACCTATTAGAGAGCTGTCCATCTTGGTGTAAGTCCATCCCTTGCATGTTGTTGCATGCTCGCCTTATGTGTTGTTGCATACTCGGCTCATTGCATGTTATTGCATGTTTAAGTTGCATTTTGCACCCTTGTTAGCTTACATTTTGCCATATGTTTGATATGTTGTCACATGTTTGCATGTTTTTGATATGTTGTCACATGTTTGCATGTTTGTTCACATGCTCATGTTGCATTGGTTTGCTTGCATGTTTAGGTTGCATAGCATTGTGCATATTTGCATCCCTTGTCTCTTGATAAATCATGATAGAGGTTGGGGCTCTTCTATGTATTTGTGTGCATTTCATTTGACATCAAAATGCACATTTGGCACCTTGGGTCGTCATGCATTGGAATGCGTGATTGATGGTCCGAGGGTCGAGAACCATACTCCTTTAAGTCTCAAACATGATGAGGAGGGTGGTGGTGCACACATTTCTTTGAAAATGCATTGCCATGCCCTGTCTGTCCTCTGCTGCAGTAAAACAGGATTCTGCAGGAAGAGATGGCCGGTCGGCCATCTTCAGTGCCGACCGGCTATGTATTGTTGGCCGATGGCCCCACTTTTGGTCGGTGACTATATTTCCATGGCCGGTGGTCCCATCTCTTGGCCGGTGACATCCCTCAGTGCTCAGGGAGTGGTTCTAAAGCTTCCTTGAGACTTGTGCAGCTTTCAGGGGTATAAACAGTGCAAACAGAGGCAACATGAGCATGGCGATGGATTTCCGAGCAAAGCCGAGCATGCATGCATTTGTCCCTCTTCCCGAGGCTGTTTCACTGTTTTAGTAGCTTAATTAATTTGCTTAATTAGTTAAGTATTGTGTAATAATTAATTAGCTTGTTGGTTAGTTAATTTGTACTATTCATTCGGACCCTCCGAGGAGGGCAATGTTGCAATAAGTGTGCGTGTGTGTAATGTATGTCTTCCAACCCGACTTCTTTCTCCCTTTTATTTATCAGCTTATGATGGTTAGTTTTAGGGCACGTTTCAATTAGCATCCCTATGCTCGTGTGTTTGCATTCATTCACCCGTATTACATACACCGGGCTCGGCACACCATACTAATTGCATAGTATTTCAATTCCAACTTGAATACGTGTATCGAGTTGTCGCATTTCACATGCCACTCTTAGATTAGCCGAGCCTATTCTAGCTGCATTTTGAATGTGTTGCATTAGCCATCTTAACATGAACTAGGATCATGCATGATTTCTAACCAGTTTCTTGTTTTGGCTCGGAGTACACTGTGAGTGTTTTATGCTTTAGCATCTTGCATGTATGTGAGTGTTAACATGACAACATGCTTGCCATGAAGCTAATTGCTTATGTGATATAACTGCCTGAATGCCTGTGGGTGAAGGTTAGATTACTTCATTGACATACGTGTTTTAGCTTACTTGCGAGTAGCAAACCTCAAACCATTTTCCAAACAAACGGATATGTGGTTCTTTGTTCCAAATTAGGCGATCTAGTCTATACTTGTGTGTTGTGCGCATCACATAGTAATTCTAGCTAACTAACTGGAATAAGAACACATATGTTTTCAAAACAAAATATCATGCTTAGTACAGGCCGATCTTCGAATCGGGCGAGCGGGGGTGCTCATAGATGACCTTCCCCAATCGTACTCAAGTTCCCAAACCGAGGCAACTTTGGTGATGACGGACACGTGGCCTTAGGCAACGAGTCAGGGTTTCCTAAATTCCCCCAAAACAAAATATTTAGGTGGCGACTCTGTATCTGGCAAAGCAGTCCATGTTTGACATTTCTTTCTAAAAATTTGTTTTTCAAAACGATTTGCCGGATTTAGACTCTTTGGTGATTTATCGGTCTCACATTGCACTTTGCGGGATTAGATTCAGAACCGTGACATTTGAGTCCGAACTGTAGTGAGCCCCAATGAACAAAACGGGATTTTCCCGGGACGTTCGGGGACGTCTACAACAACCAAGCTATAAAAATAAAAACCTTTATTCAAAATCTCCAATCTGATCACAAACCACCACAAATTGAAATCTCCAATTTTAACACAAATCAAAATTCTTAAATTTAGCACAAATCATAACAAACTAAAATTCCTAATTTACATATAAATCACCACAAACTAATATTTTTAATTTTAGCACAAATCAAATCCCCAATTTTAACGCAAATAACAACAAACCAAAATCTCTAATTTAAATATAAATCATCACAAATTTGGTTTGGAAAGTCCAGTGACTTTTGGTGAGCCTTGTTGCACTTTGGTTTGGAAATTAGAGAGGCTACTGAGTCTTCAATGTACCACAACCAAAAACAAAAAAAAAAACAAAAAAAAATCAAAATGAAAAGTCTGGTCCCTTGTTAAGTCCGCCACTGGAATCAAGTGTAGGAAAAAGAATAATTTCAATTAATAACGTTAAACAACATGGATTTTTCATTAAGCGATTGTGATTCAAGAGTGTAAAAAAAATGTCATGCACTTCAGTTAACATTTAATGTAAAATCATTCCAATAAGGTGAGTTTCATAATCATACAATTTAAAAATGTGTAGGATTTACTTTTCGATATCTCAATGAATTCAATAATTCAATTCAATTGATCCAAAATTGAACGGTTTGATAAACACAAACTCATGCTTTTGCAAATGCAACCATAGTAACGAGTGACAAAAGACAAAATCACATTTAGCTCTACGGTCAAAGATCAAAAGAAAGTAGCTTATGTGTCAATAATTAGACCCCATTTGCTTAGGGTTCGCATTATTGTTAAACTATATTCATATCCTTCATAAAGCAGTTGAATCCACAATGATCTTACAAAATATTTTCATAACAATAAATAAAAAGAAAGAAAAAGAAAAATGTAACTCGGTACACAAGACTCCGACTAAAATAGAATTTGGAGTGGACAAAATATGTGCAACCTTACCCTCATTTTTAGAGAGACTATTATATCCATGACAAAGAGATGATTTCATTACTCAAATGTATAAACATTTTCAAACCAAAATATGCACTAAAAAGAAATTCCAGACAATGAAACGAATTCAAACGTAAGAGTTCACCGAGGAATTCAACAAGATTATAAAAATTGAAGTCTAGATTTTTGTCATTACATTTTCACAAATAATAATAATGGTAGATCTTTTATAAATGTAAAATCAATGTTTCATGTAGGGTTGTAACACAGGCGAGTTTGGGTTTTAGGTGGGCTAGGGCTTGTTCAGGAACAGCTCAAATTCAGACTAAGCTCTTTTTGAAAATAAAAAATAAAAAAATCTCAAAAAATAAAAACACAAAACAAAATAAAAAATGGTTTGAGTTCTATGTATTGAGAGTAGCATAACATATTACAATGGAATTTGATATTTGTGAGAAAATAATCAAAAATTTAAAATATTCATATTTATATACAAATGTTAACAAATGTCTCCACGCATTGTTTAATTTTGGGAAATGTGTATAAAGTGTCTTCAAAATATGTAAAATTATTAAAAAATATATTGATTTCAGTAAGAGTGTATTGCATTTAGTGAAAAGTGTCTTATGTTCTTCAATTTTTTGTGTTTTACTTGTATCCTAAGGACACAGACCCTTATTATATATATTTAGATATTAACAGTAAAATTTGGGTTTGTTGGGTTGTGAGAACCCCACATAAACCTTGTTCAACTTTAATTAGGCTGAAAATTTTAACTCAAACCTTTACCAAATTTAAAATTACAATGTCTAAATTTTAAAAAAAAATTCAACTTAAGCCAAGTTTGACATAACCTAAATAATACAAAAAGTCAAAAAGTCACTATCCTATTTAAGTCACATCATCTTATTTAAATCACATCACCTCTCTAACACATTACATCAAACCCAACCCAAACCCAATCCATATAAGCCAATAAGTCAAAAAGTGCATTTTTTTAGAATATCCCAAACCAACCCTTAGACCAGGATTACGCAAGATTGGGCCCGCCAAAATTGAATCCTAGTTTTAACAAAGATTTTTTTTGAGTAATCACCAATGTTTTTAGGGGTCATGCGAAGTAGCATTCTTATTAAAAAAAAAAAAATTGAAAGTAATCAACAATGATAATTGGTAACCTAGTACATGTAGATTATATTTATTATTGACAGAAATCTAATTCGATCAAGTAGCTATTGATATTTGATCAATGTAATTTTTTTATAAGGACAAAATACTCAATGAACTTTATACATTGAAAGGTTCAACTTATCAAAATGATATATATATATACATAAAAAAAATAAAGAGAGAGAGAGAGAATTCGCGACAAGTCCCTCTCCGCCTACACAAGCGTTCTCATTTGTGGAGAAAGAAGGCACAAGTGGTTTAGGGGGAATTACACATAAGTGGGGATTAAAAAAAAAAATACTAATTATTATTATTATTATTTATAATGTTTATTATTACTTTTTTTTGTAAATATTTTTTCTGATTACCACAGATGTGTAATTCCTCCTAAATAATAAGGGTGGTAACCTCAAAAAATAATTACAAATCTATAAAAAAAAGTTTATGGCTTTACTTTCTGATATTTATAAAAATTTATTACTCATTTAAAAATATTTTTCCAAATGCTCACTGATGTGAAATTACCCCAAATAATCATAGCTTATGCTAATTCTCTTGCTTGCTAATTGCTTACTATTTTATATGTCAGATCAACCATGAACTAAAAAAAAATAAATCTATTATGGACCAGGTCCTTTTATCTCCTCAATAAAAACATTTTATCTACTCAATAAAAACAAAACAGATAAATATATCTTGTGACAGGAGATCCTCCTTTATCAAATTTTTCTATATCATCATATCTTAATGGAGTCTCAATTATTAGATCATGTCTTGAAATTTATCCAAAATGGAAATTTTCACACGCTCCAACCATTGAAAGTACATTGGAACAAAGGGATGAAAGAATTTGGAGGTCAATGATGCTTAGCCAAAACCTGGGGCACTTGAGACCGGAAAAGTTGCATAATTTCTGTAGGTACATCATTTGACCGGCATGATATTCCAGTCTCAATTTTTTTTTTATCTTTCTTAATAGATTCTTAATTATTAGATCATGCCTTAAAATTTATATACTTGAGATATTCACATGATCTGGTAGTTGGGAGTAAATTAGAACAAAGGCATGAAAAAATTTGGGAGATCAAAGATGTTTGGCCAAATTCCAATGATATGTTTGGTTTATGTATTTGGAAAGGAAAAGAAGAAGAAAAAAAAGTAAGTAAAGTATGAATAAAATATAATTATATTGCATATACTTCTCTTTTTTTTTTTTCTTTTTTTTTTCAAATCTATGAATTAAACACTGCCTAAAGGTCTGGAGACTAGAAAAGTTGCATAATTTCTATAGAATAATTATTTAAAATTTAAGATATTATGATCCTTCACATTTTCTTTCATCAAATTTAAATTTGTTGAAAAAGTGTTAAAAAATCATCTCCAATCCTTTCACAAATGTTCATCAAATCAAAGGAGAGTCATTTTTTTCATCAAATTGAGAACTCATCAAATCCTTCATCAAAGTTGAATTTGATAAAAATTTTAAAAAATAAACCGTTGGACATGAATTTTTTTTCATCAAATTTGATGAAAAGTGAAATTTGAGATGAGAAGGTAATATTTGAAAAGATTTTGATGAAAATTTAATGAAGGATTTGAGTAGTTCATATCAAATCAAGATTTTTACTCAAATTTAAAATTAAATTAGATAAAAAATTTGATGGATGATTGGAGATGGACATAGCGACTTGATTGGGTGAGAAACCTAACTTCTAAGATCATGACTGGACAGGTATTCATAGAAGTTGGTTCACTTTCTTTTAACATCTTTTTCCACAACAACAACAAAAATAACAAAAATTGGGGACCAAACTTCAAATGATAGCGAAAGAAAAGCAAGAGGAATGAAGGAAAAATGAATCTTATCAATCCCAGAAGCTCACTATGCTGCTTCAGAAAACAGATGCTGAATGCCGACAATGCCTTCGAAAAAGCATAGATGAGAAGGGAAAGTTCAATCTCTCTATATATGACTTCTCTTAGCCATCCACGAGGTAGAATCAATGAAAGATTAAAAAAAAAAAATTTGCGCAAAATTAAGTTTTTTTTAAAAATAAATTATTCATTTTTTTGTAATAAACACGATAAATTGAATATATTACAATTATCAAATCAACATAATTTTCTGTGTAAATAAAATATATGAATTGTTTGACAAAATAAACGATTTAGATTATCAAAACGGAACTCATAGTGACCCTACAAGCTAACAGTGCCCCTTTAATTCAAATTACAGACCAGAAGAAATCATCCTCTTTGAAATAATAAGTGTGTTAGATGATCAGTTCATATATATAGTTTGGATAAGCACTCTACCAACTTGCAACCTAACCATAAGATTGAATGTAGTTAATTAGTCTTTCTCTACCAAATAAAAAAAGTAAAAAGTTGTTTGAATAGTTGAATAGTACATTTTTCCAAAAGAGAAGGAAAAAGTTTGTGAATGGAGGGAATTGAGAAAGGAAATGGCCAGCAGCAGCAGTTGTTTTGGAAACATGAAACTGCACTGCAGCAGCTTGTGAAACGTGGGATTTTTTTTTAATCAATCTTCAGTATATCAAAGTTTGAGTAGTCGGTTAGGAAACATTTAAGAAGGAAATATGGAATGTATTTTTTTTTGAGACATTTATACACAACTCTTAATTTATGAACTTATATTCTATTAAATCTTAACTAAGATTTTTTAACCTTTCAAGTCTTATTAAAATTTTAATAGTCGAAATTGTTCTTCAAACAATGATTATTCATCATTTATAATTATCTATAAAGCAACATGATAATTTGACATTTATTTTGATTTTCAAAACTTCAAAACTTTAAAACATCAATTTTCAAATTGAAAAAACTTTTAAAAAAAAAGGTATGTGCACAAAAAAAAAAAAAAAAAAAAAAAAAAAAAAAAAAACTATTCAGCTTGTTTGGTTCCGGTTTTCAAAAAATAGTTTTCAAAAAATTTTATTTTTTTATTTTTCATATTTTAGTATTTTCAATGAATATTTTAATATTTTAAGCAATTATTTTTAATTTTTAGACACACCTAACATAAACACACTTTAAAGTATAATATTTATGAAAAAAATCTTTAAAAAATACACTAAATACCAAAAAATACAAAAAAAAAAATGAAAATTCAGTATATTTTTCATATTTTTGTGTATTTATTAATTTTTTAAAATATTTTTTCACAAATATTTTATTATTTAGATACATTTAAGTAAGGTACATCTAAAAAAATAAAAAAATTACTTAAAATTTTAAAAATATTCACTAAAAGCAAAAAAATACGAAAAAAAAAAAAAAATTAATTTTCAGAAAACTGAAACCAAATGATCGAACATTGATGTGCAAAACTAAATAATAAAAAAACTTTTTTTTTTTTGGTGGATAGAAAAAAAAACTTTAAAAATAAAAATTGATAATGTTCTCTGTAATGACTCAAAAATAAATAAATAAATAAATAATATAAAAATATAAAGATGGGGAATATATTCTGATGATGGTTTTGTGGTGGAGGATTTGTTTTTTGGAAATTACTGCAAACCCCCAGTATCAGTGACCCCCACTACCCCTACTTACACGTGGAGGGTAAAGAGAGTAGGAGAAAACAAAAAACAAAAAACAAAAAAAAAAAATTCAACCAATCAGCACCCACTGGGGGTGCTGGGGGGTCTCTCCCATTTTCCTTGTTTTTTTAATAAAAGGAAAGTGAGTGCTGGAGTGGGGTTCAAGCATGGAAAGAAAAAAAAAAATTATAAAGAAAGCCACTTTTACACACAGAAGGCACATAGGAGAGGGACAACTTTGCTTGGAGCACATGGGGAGAGGGTTTATTTTATTTAGAGTTACAGAGTGTAAAGTCTTAGCATTTTTTTTATCGTGTAGACCAAACGGCCCTAAACCCTCTCATTTTCCCTTCGTCTTTCCGTTGTGGCATTTTGGTGATTGATTGATTGATTGTTTTAAGTTGGTTAGTCCGACCATTGCCACTGAGGTTCGCACAAACTTGTAAGCAAGTGGGTTCTTGTGAAATGCTACTGTGATTCTCTTTTGAAGAGGACAAGGAATTGATAATGGCTTCTAGAGCAATCGTGAGAAGGCAGTGGCTTTTATCTAACTACCTGAATGTCTCTGTTTGCTCGGTTCAAAGTTTTCAAAATCTAGGGTCATGGGCAATCTAGAAAGTGTTTGGATTCTAGTGGTTTGAGCCCTAGTGCAAATAATCCTTCTCAAGATTTGAATGGCATGAAGGATGTGGGTGCAATTTTAGCAGTGAATAACGATTTGCTAAACTTGTCAGCATTGAGGCTCTTGAGGCGTAGATGCTATGGGATTACGACATCTGGTTGTGCGATTGGAATGTCACAATTTATTTCCTCAATGGGGGACAGGTTGATGCCAAAATCCATTCGCTATTCTTCTACATTTGCAGCGCATTAACCTGATTTGGGTAGTGATGATGAAGATAATGAAGATTTGGTTGCTAAAAAGAGAAAGGAAGCATCTCCCGCGGAATGTGATCAAGCTGTTGAAGGTCTTAGTACTGCAAAGGCCAAAGCTAAGGCCAAAGGATTGCAAGGATCTCAGAAGGGTTCTAAATCTGTTTTACAAAGAGTATAGGCAACAATTTTAGGGATTAGTCCAGCTTTGAGAGCTGTAGCTTCAATGAGTAGGGAAGACTAGGCAAAGAAACTAACTCATTGGAAAGATGAAATTGTCTCAACACTGCAACACTACTGGTTGGGTTTTAAGCTACTGTGGGTTGATGTGAGGATCAGCTCAAGATTGTTGTTAAAACTTGCTATTGGAAAGACTCTCTCAAGGAGGCAGAGGCAACAGCTAACCCGAACCACAGCTGATGTTTTTAGGCTAGTTCCTTTTGCAGTCTTCATCATTGTCCCATTTATGGAATTCTTGCTGCCAGTTTTCTTGAAGTTATTCCCCAATATGTTGCTATCAACCTTTCAAGATAAGATGAAAGAACAGGTTCTGTTGGGGTCGCAAATTGAAGTTCTTTGGATCAAAACGTAGAGGGTGGAAAAAGGCGTCGTTTGGCTCCAAGAAAATTTAATTTCTATTGCCGAGAAAATTTGAAAGCTTCTAGGTTGAGGTAGGGATAATCTACTCCTTTTTATGAGTTTTAACATAAATGTTGGGCATTTGTATAAATGTAGGGATTTTGGAAAGTTAGGGTTTGATTTGAGATATAAAAGAGGGGTTCTTCGTTTTGGACTCTATTGCGAATGTGAGATTTTGAAATGGAGTTATGGGTGTACAATTGATGAAATTGAGCCTCAGAAGTGTTATTTGAGAAAGAGGGAAAAATGTCCCTAATTGGGATTAAATAAATTATTTGTCAAAATAATGAAATTAATTATGTGAAGGCATAATTGAGTTGGAAATG
Source organism: Camellia oleifera (assembly GCA_022316695.1). Lineage (NCBI taxonomy): Eukaryota > Viridiplantae > Streptophyta > Magnoliopsida > Ericales > Theaceae > Camellia > Camellia oleifera. The sequence goes on along the minus strand of CM039310.1, from coordinate 71,737,251 downwards.
ATGAAACTGAGGGAAAATGTAATAAATTGGTATAGTTGGATCGAAAATCGCTTACTTGTGGAAAATGCATTAATTTATTTGTTTGATAAATTTAATTATCCGTTTTGTAACAACCCTCACTTTGTCTTAGTCATGCTCACATGCATCTGCACGATCCTTGTCTTGATTAAACTTGCATTTGCAGACCTTGATTTGTTTCATCTAAATGTTGCTTGCATGCTTTGTTCCTTGCTTAGTGTGTGTTAAGCCAAGGTCATCTTAAGCCTGGGTCGCATCCTTGAACCTCTTACACCTAGGACCATCTTGGAACCGCTTTGGTTGACCTTCACCTTCACTTTGGCATCTTGGCCGAGATGTAATCATCTAGGCCGAGATGTTATCATCTTGGCATCCAACATCCTTGATCCTTGCATCTAGTGGTCATGTTCCTGGACTGGTATAACCTAGACCGAGGTGTGGCACATCTAGGCCGAGGTGTGGCACAGCTGGGCCAAATGTTATCCTTCCTAGCGGAGATCATCAAAACCTTACTTGCCCGAAGCCTTGACCCAATCCGAGGTCATTACCTGCCGGAGTGTCCATGACATCTTACTTGTTGTATACACTTTGTCATGCTCTTCTCTTGTTAGTCAGTCACCTTTTTTGAGGAGAGCCAACCAGTCGTTGCCACGTGTCCCAGCAGAGGGTTAAGTTAGCCGGCAGTAGAGAAAACATATCATTTGGCATATCTTTGTCCTAGAAGAGAGAGAAGCTCTAGGAAGAGAGGAAGAAGAGTTCTTAGAGTGAGAAGTAGATTTCCAAGCTTGATCCTTAGAGTCTAAACCGTTTAATCCGAGTTTTGAGGTTAGATTCTTGATTTACTCTTGTTGTTCTTTATGTTTATTTGATCACATTGCATGATCTAGCATGATTCATGAGCCATGCTGTCACGACCCAAACCCGCTCCTATGGGTTTAGCACCGTAACCGGCCAGTAATCTGAGATTACCAAAGGCCTGCTTAACAGTAGAACAATAAAACAGAGTACAGGGACATGGCGGAAGCCAATATAGTAAATAAATAATGTCCAATGAGCTGTGACAGTCTGTATGCAAAAAAACTTTTCATACATATATATATAAACTCAGTACAGAACAGTATGCACAATATATACAACCAGTCAGAACAGGGACCAAATCCCTATTAAATAGTACAGTACAGTGTCATCAGTTTATACAGGTACACCAAATAGACACAGAGACAGACAGGGGAAATAAAAACACCCCTAAGCCATAGCTTGAACAGGATTGGAACCTCGCAGTGAGGCACAGTGGTTGGCTTGACAAAACTGGAGTTTACCCCGACGCTTCTAACATTGGTTCGGTGCCGGTACACCTACATATATATATAAGCAGTGAGCTAAAACCTAGTGAATAACATAATGCGTAAAGAGGTTTAGAATGAATGTCCTTACAGTAATGAAAACAGTTCATTAAATCAGTAATTTAGTCTTTCAGTCAGAACAGTCATTCAGTCACATGTGGTACATCCATTAGCATAGCAGTACAGTAAACAGTAGGTCTTAAAAGACCGGACAGTAAATGATGGCCATCAATCAGTAAAGAGTAGTGGTTCTAACGAGGGAACCGACAGAGATCTCTGTAATAGTAACAGTCAGTAACAGTAGTTGCTAAGGATGCCACAATACAGTTCAGAATATAGGACATACATTCATTCAGTTAACAGTAACAGTGTAGAAAACAGTACAGTTCAGTATTCAAAGGATAATCATTTTGAACATATCTTTACACAATTGTTACTCACAGAGTTCTGGGCTACGGTAAGCTAGAGCGTCTTCTCGGAAAGCCAACCCTACACAGTTTACAAATTGAACACACACTAAGTTAAACGGTTGAGAAAGACAGTAATTTAATCCCTAATTTGCGTCAGTGTGGTTCTACATCTATATCCTCATTAAGATGTCTTAAACTAGGCCTAAGAATGCCTAGGATGGAATGAGGATTCAAAGATGCACTTTTAAAAGCATTTTCAGAATTTTCAGAAAAACAGAGTCCCGCTCGAGCGTGCCTTTCCCCGCTTGAGCGGACATGCAGACAAAGGTCCCCGCTCGAGCGTCAACTTACTCGCTTGAGCGGACCAAAAAGTACTAGATAGGTGAAATTCACGCTCAACGCCCCCTCGAGCGTGTCACCCAATCCTCCGCTCGAGCGTACATTCCTTCGCTCGAGCGGACTAATGAACAGTGCAAAGTACTGGGAGCTCGAATTTCCCGCTCGAGCGCCGCTCTCCCCGCTCGAGCGGAAGACCAAAATTTGGAAAATCCAGATTTGAGCTCCAAGTTCTAAATCAAGTTTAAATGCATCAAATTCGATCATCTTGGGCTAATTTTCTAGAAAACACTTCAAAACCCATAATATTACATGTTTCAAAGATCAATTGATAAATCAAAGCCCAAGGATGTTTTCAATTAAACTCAATTTCAAACCAAATTTCATGAACAATATTCAAACATGGCACGCATGAATTCAAACCAATTTAAAGCTTCAATGCTTGCTCAATTGAGCTCATTTCTTCAAGAGCATGGTGAAATCACGGATTATGATCAAAAGGTGGACATGGATGCAAGATTTCCATGAAATCAAACTCAAAACTCTTCAATATACACATGCATGCAAGATTCAAGCTACAATTCAACATTATTGAACCAATCCTTGACTTAACTCTTTAAACTACTATGATCCATGCTAGGAGGAACTTAAATACACAATTAAGAGGGTGAAATTCATACCTAGGTTCCTCAATTGCGAGTCTAGAGGCTCAATTATGCACTTAAGCTTTCAATTCCTCAAGATTCAAGCTAATTCTACAAGTTGAGCTCAATTCTCACTCTCTCTTTGTCTCTCTTTATATTTCGGTGGGAACACAAGAACTTGGCTGATGAAATTGTTGAATGAATGCTAAGGCTCAATATTATAATAAACAAAGGCCCACTCACAATGGCAATTTGTTAGATAAGGCAACTTATGCAATTTAGCTTATTTTAATCTAATTTAAAGATACCAAATCACTTTTCAGTTAAATACACCAGAAAATCACATAAATTACCATGATCCTAAAACATCAGTCGATTTCTGATTCGGCCACCGATAAGGCCTTCAATTTGCAGTTCAAACATAAAGACATGAACAGATAATTTGGCAATCAACAGATAGCAAATGCATTTAACTAGCATATACTCAATCAATCAGTTTCAGATTTCAGTCAGTCAGTCCAGTATTTCGATTACTTCAATTATCAATCATAATCAGTCTCGGTTTAACAGTAATCAGTGGTCATTCGGTAAACAGTGGTGAGGGTTATTACAGTCTCCCCTCCTTAAAAAGAGTTTAGTCCTCTAAACTCGAGTTACCTTCATTCTGGAAGAAAACAGGGTTTAGTGGAAACAATTCAGGATCTCTCTTGGCCATGTCATCTTCCCTTTCCCAAGTGGCATACACGCCACCATGGTTTTGCCAGTCAACTTTCACTAATGGGATCTCTTTATTCCTCAACTTCTTGATCCGTCTATTTACAATCTGTATAGGTCGTACCTCGTAGGTGTAGTCATCACTCAGCACTACACGGGTAGGCTCTATCACATGGAAAGGATCCTGAAGGTAGTCCCTCAACATCGAAACATGGAAGACGTTATGCATATGCTCCATTTCAGGAGGAAGCGCAACTTGATACGCCACCGGATTGATTTTCTCAATAATCTCATACGATCCGACATACCTTGGCGCTAACTTGCCTTTGACTCCGAAACGAGTCTGGCCTTTCATCGGTGTCACTTTGACAAACACGTAATCACCCACTTCATATTCTCTGTCTCGTCTTCTGACATCTGCATAACTTTTCTGTCTGCTCTGTGTAGTTTTCAGTCTCTACTGTATCAGTTTTATTTTCTCAATCATTTCATATACAACCTCGGGCCCAAGCAAAGGCCCATCTCCAACTTCTGCCCAGCAAATCGAAGATCTACATTTTCTGCCATACAATGCCTTGAAAGGCGCCATACCAATGCTTGAATGATAACTGTTGTTGTAGGCGAATTCAGCCAATGGCAAATAACTTTCCTAATTTCCCTGAAAATCAAGGACACACATTCTCAATAAATCCTCCAGAGTTTGGATGGTCCTTTCTGACTGACCATCTGTCTAGGGATGATAGGCACTACTCAGTCTCAGTTCAGTACCCAATGTAGTCTATAAGCTTTGCCAAAATCTCGATGTAAACTTCAAATCCCTATCAGAAACAATAGACACAGGCACTCCATGTAGTCTAACAATTTCATCAATATAGAGTATAGCCAATTTGTCCGCATTATAAATTGTCTTAACAGGTAAGAAGTGAGCAGATTTAGTCAGTCTATCAACAATAACCCAAATCGAGTCCATACCTTTACTGGAGCGAGGCAATCCCACAATAAAATCTATGGTAATATGTTCCCATTTCCACTCCGATATTGGTAAGGGCTACAATAAGCCTGCGGGTCGTTGATGTTCAGCTTTGACTTGTTGGCAATGAAGACATTTTGATACATAATCGGCAATTTCTTTCTTTATTCCCGGCCACCAGAAATTCAATTTCAAATCTTGGTACATTTTCGTATTCCTCGGATGGATCGAAAATTTTGAATTGTGGCCCTCTTGCAGAACTCTTCTTTTCAATTCAGAATCATTCGGTACACACAGTCTTTCTTGAAATTTCAGTACATTATTTTCAAATTTGAAACCCGGTCTTGGTTTGGATTCCTTTTCTTCGATGATCTTCTTCAAGAAGTCATCCTGTTGCTGTTTCTCTTTAATTTCCTCAATCAGTGCAGGTTGAGCAGAAATAGTAGCTATTGTTCCACCTTGTTCTCGCAAAACAATCTCAATTTCAGATCTTTCAAGGTCACAAAGCAACTCTCTCTGCCTAGTAAGCAAACAGGTTAAGTTCCCAATCGATTTCCAACTCAATGTATCAGCAACGGCGTTGGCTTTTCCCGGATGGTACAAAATCTGTAAGTCATAACCTTTAATCAGTTCTAGCCATCTCCGTTGTCTCATATTCAGTTCTTTCTGTGTGAAGGAGTACTTCAGACTCTTGTGGTCGGTGTATACTTCACATGTTGCCTCATAGAGGTAGTAACGCCAGATTTTCAGTGCAAACACTACTGCAGCAAGTTCTAAATCATGAGTCAGGTAGTTCTTTTCATGTGGTCTCAATTGTCGGGAAGCATAAGCAATTACTCTCCCATTCTGCATTAAAACACATCTCAAACCCTTATGAGAAGCATCACTAAATACAGTGTAACCATCCGTACCTGAAGGTAGGGTAAGAACTGGCGCAGTCACGAGTCGAGTTTTCAACTCTTGAAATACTGATTCCCTTTGGTCAGTCCAGTCAAATGATGTCCCCTTCTGAGTTAACTGAGTCAACGGTAAGGCAATTTTGGAGAAATCTTTGACAAACCTTCTGTAATAGCCAGCCAAACCCAAAAAGCTTCGGACTTCTGTCACATTTGTTGGTCTAGGCCAGTTCACTATAGCTTCAATTTTCTGTGGATCAACTGAAATCCCATCTTTGCTAATAACATGTCCCAAAAACATAATATGGTCAAGCCAAAATTCACATTTAGACAGTTTAGCATAAAGTTTATGTTCTCTTAGGGTCTGTAGGGCAAGTCTCAGATGATGTTCATGTTCTTCTCTAGTCTTTAGAATAAATCAGGATGTCATCAATGAATACAACAATAAAGTCATCAAGGTATGGTTTAAAGATCCTGTTCATAAGGTCCATAAATGCAGCAGGTGCATTGGTAACTCCGAAAGGCATAACTAAAAATTCATAGTGTCCATACCTCGTCCGAAAAGCAGTTTTGTCAATGTCTTTCGGCTTAACTTTCAGTTGGTGATATCCGGATCTGAGATCAATCTTAGAAAACACTTGAGCACCCTGTAACTGATCAAATAAGTCATCAATACGAGGCATTGGGTATTTATTTTTCACAGTTACCTTGTTCAATACACGGTAATCAATACACAGTCTCAGTGAGCCATCTTTTTTTTTCACAAACAACACAAGTGCGCCCCACGGCAAAGTACTAGGCCTAATGAACTTTTTGTTTAACAGTTCCTGCAGTTGCACTTTCAATTCTTTCAGTTCAGTCAGAGCCATTCTGTAAAAAGCTTTCGATATAGGCTGTGTACCCAGAATTACATCAACGGTGAACTCAATCTCCCTGTCAATCAAATCCCCTGGCAGATCATCTGGAAATACATCTGGGAATTCTCTGACTATAGGAATACAATTCACATCAGTTTTAACATTATCATCAGTAGATACAGTCAATACAGAACACAGATATCCTTAACACCCATTTCTAATCAATTCAACGGCTTTCACAGATGAAATCAAATACGGAAGAGGTACTACTCCAACTCCATTAAACACAAATTCGGGTAAACCAGGTGGACAGAAAACAACTTTCTTTGTCACATAGTCAATGGTAGCATGATATTTTTGTAACCAGTCCATCCCCAATATTACATCAAAATGATCAATGTTCAATGGCAGTAAATCAATAAACAGATGCATATCCCCAACAATGATTTCACATGCAAGGTACATATAAGCACATGTCATGGATCCCCCAACAGGTGATGATACAGCTAACAGATAATTCATGGGTTCTAAGGGTCTATTCAATCTTCGCGAAAAAACATGCGATACATATGAGTATGTAGACCCCAAATCAATCAGTACATATGCATTTTGAGTACAAATAGAGAGGATACCTGACACAACAGTCTCAGTATTTTGTACGTCTCCCGGTACTAGGGCGAACACTCAACCCTGCCTCATAGGCTCTTTCCCGGTAGCTTTGGGGTTTGGTTTTGGTGCTGCAGTTGATGCTGCTGCGCTTGGTGCAGCTTTACTATTGCCCGGAGTAGTGAAAGGGCAATCTTTAACCATGTGGCCCACCTTGCCACACATGTAACAAGCACCATAAATTTTATAACAAACTCCCTTATGGTTCTTACCACATTCGGAACAGGGCGGAATGGAACGATTCCCTTGACTAGAAGTAGTCATTGACCCTGTATTTTGCTTTTTGTTCAGCGGGTTGTTCTTGCCTTTCTTGAACTTAAAACCCTGCCTTTTCCCACGCCATTCAGATGCTGGTGATTCAGATTGTTTCACTGCTTCGATGTTCGACTCAGCCATCAATGCTCGGTCAAGAACACCTACATAGGTCGGTAGCTTTAAAACACTTATCTTGTCGAGTATTGCAACATTAAGGCCGCCTTCAAATTTTCTAGCCTTCTTGTAGTCAGTGTCCACCATATGCGGTGCATATCTGGCAAGCTCGGTGAACTTTGTTTCATATTTAGCAACGGACATTGTGCCCTGTCTCAGTTGTTTGAATTCAGTCACTTTCCTGTCCCTGACACATTGGGGGTGTAGACGTCCCCAAACGCCCCGGGAGGATGAGTCCCGTTCTGTTCATCTTGGGCTCACTATAGTTCGGACTCAAATTGTCACGGTTCTCAATCTGAACCAAAGAGTCAAAATCCGACAAATCGTTTTGAGAAAACAGATTTTTGAAAGAAGTGCCAAACATGGACTGCTTTGCCAGATACAGAGTCGCCACCTAAATATTTTATTTTGGGAAATTTAGGAAACCCTGACTCGTGCCTAAGGCCACGTGTCCATCATCACCAAAGATGCCTCGGCTCGGGAACTTGGGTACGATTGGGGAAGGTCACTTCGTGAGCACCCCCACTCGCCCGATCAAAGATCGGTCTCTTCTAACCATGATATCTAGTTTTGAAAACATTATACGTTCTTATTCCGGTTATTAGCCTAGATTTACTATGTGATGCGCACAGTATACAAGTACAGACTGGGTCGCCTGAATTGGAACAAAACATTCCTGCTTATTTTTTAAAGTGATTTGCTGCTCGCAAGTAGGCTTAAAATGCAGATTTTGCCACCCTCGGGTGGGCTTAGAAAAGATGGTTTTGCCACTATCTAGTGGGCTTAAAACTCACAGTTGATGATTTGTTCCAATCCAAATAACCCAACCTTCACCCACAGGCATTCAAGCAGATATATCACATAAGCATATAGACTCATGGTAAGCATGCTATCATGGCAGTCACTCACATGCATACAAGGATGCTAAAGCATAAAAACTTACCGAGTACTCCGAGCCAAAACAGAAGCTATGTTAGAAATCCATGCATAATCCTAACTATGCTGAAATGCCTAATGCAACACATGCAAAAATGCAACTATAGCAGGCTCGGCTATTCTAAACATGGCATATGAGATACAACAGCTAACAAGTATTCAACTTGAAATTGAAATACAAATGCAGTTGGTATGATGCGCCGAGCCCGGTGCATGCAAAACAGATGAATGAATGCAAACATGCTATCATACTGTATGCTAATTGAAACATGCCCTAATTTAACCATCATAAGCTGTTAAATAAAAGGGAGAAAGACGTGGGGTTGGAAGACATACATCACACGCACGCACACTTATTACAATTGTGCCCTTGTTCAGAGGGTCCGAATAAATAATATACAGTCCAAATAAATAGTACAGTCCGAATAAATAGAAAACCCTAATTAATTAACAAATTTAACTAGGAAAGCAGTAAACTAGCACGCAAATCTATGGACCGCCTCAGCTCTGTTCCGAATGATGAATGATGCATGCTTGAGTTGCCTTGCGCGGAATTCCATTGCGATGCCCCAATTAGCCTCTGTTTACAATTAAGCCCGGAATATTGCACGAAGCTCCAAAAGACTGCCGGCTTCTGATTTGCTACAACAGAGAGCAAAAAAGGGACATGGCAAAGTATTTTCACATATGTATGCATACCTCGATCCTCGTGCCACCAATCACGCATCTCGATACATGATGGCCGAGGAATCGAATTGCACGACTCAATATGGAATGAATGCACATGAAAACACAACAAGGCCTAAACTCCATCATGGATAATCCGGAGTGTCGACGACTGGGAATTGAGACACGTTCCGTCACTCGAAGTACGAAACGTCCCTCGTTTCCCGTGCTCGGGCTAACTCCTATCCCAAACACAATGCAATATGCATGACATGCAACTAATATACAACCTAGCATACACAATACTATGAAATGGCATACACAATGCTCGATGTAACACGACATACACAATGCTCTAACATGCAACCTAGCATACGCAATGCTATGAAATGAAATGGCATACGTAATATATGATGGACTTATACCAACATGAATGGACCTCAGCCACACTCACATCAGCGGCCATGAGATGAAAATGAGACACTCGAGATGCGCGCACACATGCACGCAAACCGAGGACTGATCTTAAGGCACAAAGGCCACTTTAACAAGGCATGGCAAGGCATGAAATATGGCATACAAACATGCAAGTTCCAGCACTGAAATGTGATGCAAAATGATCCCGAAACATGGAAACATGGCACCCGATGCATGGAATGGTCCCGAAACACAAAACTAGGCACATGCATTGACCTATAGCTATACAAAGCATGCATTATTTGACCATGAAGTACAAAGACAGAGCCAAGGCAGTCCCAAAACATGAACATTTCTAGTTCAAAGAATGACCAAAAGATGCTAGCATGATGGACTAAAATAGCATGCAACTTTGACTAGCAAACATGGTTTACATGGCATATATATGAAGCATATGAAATCTCATCAAACCAGCCAAAATCAGTGAACAAAACATGCCAAAATATGCCCAAATATTCACTGAAATGCAGTCAATGCGTGTAAAAATGAGGGGCTCCTTTAGAAGGGCATACAAGGGGTTATTAAGCACATGCATCAAGGACACTTAGAATGGAAAAATTAACTCTGGAAATCAAATATGATAGCCCTAAAACTCATCAAATTGGCCCTGAAATCAGTCAACAAAGCATGCAAGATAGGGCCTCTTTGGAAGGCCAAAAAGACCATCAAGCAAAACAAGGTGAGAGAGGGTCACCCCCCTCTACTTTTGAGGCTCAAAATAGTGTGTTAGCCACTGAAAATCTACTAGATTTCAGTAGCTAGAAGGCCAAACAAAGCATGCAACAAGGGCTTAGTTGTAAAGCTCAAAATAAGAGGCAATCAAGCATACAAGGAAGCACATGACCTCAAACTAAGGAATGCCCTTAATCAAACATCAAGAGAGCCTCAACACAAGACTTTTTCCAGTTTATAACAAATCTCAAAAAAGTTTACAAGTGAGGCTAAAATATGAAGCAAAAATGGCCCTAAAAGAGAGATAGAGGGCAAGAGGCAGTAGCTGGCCTCAAACAGCAAAGAGCCCTTCAACAAAGTTGAAGAGGGGCTCAAAATAAGGCACTTTAAATTTTGGCTCGAAGCCCAGAAATGCTCAAAAACAAGGCTAATATATCATGCAAGATAAGGCCTAAAAGAGAGATAAAGCACAAAGGGTGGATAGAAGAACTCAAATAGAGAAAAGTCCTTGATCAAATATGAAGATGAGCTCAAAATAAGACTATTTTCAATTCAGGTCAAAGCCCAAAAATGCTTGCAAGTATAGCTTATAGATGAAGCAAAAAAATGCAAATTTAAGGGAAAATAGGTGCTTACCCTTGAAGAGCAGCAAATCAAGAGCTTTTGGTCCAAAACTCTAAGCTTTCAACCTCTTCAAATGGCCTCCAAGGTGCTGGAATGAGTGATGGAGGTGGTAGGTTATGAGGTGTAGGGTAAATAGTGCAAGAACAAGGGTGTTTTTGAGGTTTGGAGTATAGATATAGGAGGTTGTATGTATAATGCTCCAGCTGATTTTTGTAACCTTGAAAAATGGAGGTGGGGTGCTGGTTATATAGAAGGAGAGGAGTGAAGAAAAATGGGGGAAAAAACAATTCAAATTTCCCCCCCAAAATGGCAGATCCTTGGGCAGGGGTCTGGTGCAAAACAGCTGGCACAGCTGGAATACACCAAGAGGGACAAGTTTGGCCGGCCAGGTTCAAGAGGTTCAGGTGGCCGGTCGGCCACCTCCTCTGGCCGGCCGGCCAGGGGTCAAAAGGGTCAAAATAATTGCTGGCCGGCCACCCCAAAAAGGCGGCCTCCCAGTTGAGTGCAACACAGCTGTATGGTCAAAACCCAGAAAATGTGAACCAGGAGAGAGAAAAATCAGCTTTTTAGAGGGGTTCAAAAGGGTCAAGAACAATTGTTGGCCGGCCTACCCATATTGGTGGCCTCCCAGGTGTGTACAACACAATGGTGTGGTGGAAAGTCAGAAAAAGTGGTCCGGGAATGGGAAAAATCAACTTTCTAGTAAAGAAAACGGGCGATAAAGAGCGATGAAGGAATAAAGCTGGTTTTCAGAACAATTGCTGGCCTCCCACCTTCCTACGACCTTTCTAACAATGAAAATAAGGTCTCCACCAAAAATGAACCCAAACCGATGGAAAACGAAGGTTCGGGGGCCAAAACGCGCAGTTTGGGGCCCTGAAAACAGGCTGTTAAGCACCGGAGGTGCCGTTCGACCACGAAGTTGGTCTCTCGGATCCCAGTGTCCCTCAAAAGGGAGGAAATAAGATGTATGCCAAAAACTAGAGCAAACGGAGGTAGTTAAGCGGTCCCGAACCAAGGCACACGGCCGACGGCCCTGAAAACCGGAAACCGAGCTCCAAACGGAAAAAATGGCCTACGACCACGAAACGTAACCTACAGCCACTGAGAGATGATCTACAAGACCTCTCCCTCCCTTCAAGAAGAGAAAACAAAGAAAACAGGGCCTGGTTCGCAAACCGAGGCAAAGCACAAAAGAGTCCGGAAGTCCGGAGGCAAGGCTCGCAGTCGTGACTCCGCAACGTCAGAACAAGCACAATATGCAACATCACCAAGCGCTCAATCGGTGACGTCTGAGTCTTAAGGTCGGTCAAAAATGGGGTGTCTATAGGGGGAAATACTTTTCAAAGAAGGACTCCTTAAACTAAGCCCAAGTCACTACAGTGTTGGTGTCACGGACCAGCATCAGCCTTTATTTGCTTCCAGTACTTTATTTGCTTCCAAGCACAGAAACACTTCAAATAATTTTTCAGTCTCCAAAACCCATGCTTCAGCCTTTAGTAGTTCAAGACCTCCCTGAAAGGATGGCGGTTTCATCTTGTTGAACTTATGGGTGAGAGCAATTATGTCCCCATCATTAACATTGACATTCTGTACATTCACATTCTGTTCCGACTGTACCGGAGGAGGAGGTGGGGGCTGTTGATTCTGTTGTTGATCTAGTCTTTCAGTTATCAGTTCCATCATTCTTTCTATTCTTGCCATTCTTACCTCAGTGGATGAGGATTCAGATTCATTTGCAGTTCTTGCATTATCCATCTCACTATAAGCAGTTACAGTAATTATAAACATAGGCAATTACATACTTAACAATTTATCACATTGGCACATATTCAGTCATGTCATAACCACACACTTATCATGCTCATGTAATGCCCTAATCACTTTTCTAGGACATCTTATAGCTCATTTGGACACGTGTATGCGATATAACTCGTGGTAAGTATCGCTCTGATACCACTCTATCACATCCCAAACCTGCCCCTATGGGTTTAGCACCGTAATCGGCTAGTAATCCGAGATTACCGAAGGCCTGCTTAACAGTAGAACAGTAAAACATAGTACAGGGGCATGGCGGAAGCCAATACAATAAATAAACAATGTCCAATGAGCTGTGACAATCTGTATACAAAAAGACTTTTCATATATATATATATAAACTCAGTACAGAACAGTATGCACAATATATACAACCAGTCAGAACAGGGACCAAATCCCTATTAAACAATACAGTACAGTGTCATCAGTCTATACAGTTACACCAAATAGACACAGAGACAGACAGGGGAAATAAAAACACCCCTAAGCCATAGCTTGAACAGGCTTGGAACCTCACAGTGAGGCACAGTGGTTGGCTTGACAAAACTGAAGTTTACCCCGACGCTTCTAGCATTGATCTGATGCCTGTACACCTACATATATATATGAGCAGTGAGCTAAAACCTAGTGAATAACATAATGGGTAAAGAGGTTTAGAATGAATGTCCTTACAGTAATGAAAACAGTTCATTAAATCAGTATTTCAGTCTTTCAGTCAGAACAGTCATTCAGTCATATGTGGTACATCTATTAGCATAGCAGTACAGTAAACAGTAGGTCTTAAAAGACCGGACAGTAAATGATGGCCATCAATCAGTAAACAGTAGTGGTTCCAACGAGGGAACCGACAGAGATCTCTGTAACAGTAACAGTCAGTAACAGTAGTTGCTAAGGATGCCACAATACAATTCAGAATATAGGACATACATTCATTCAGTTAACAGTAACAGTTTAGAAAACAGTACAGTTCAGTATTCAAAGGATAATCATTTTGAACATATCTTTACACAATTGTAACTCACAGAGTTCTGGGCTACGGTAAGCTAAAGCGTCTCCTCGAAAAGCCAACCCTACACAGTTTACAGATTGAACACACACTAAGTTAAACGGTTGGGAAAGACAGTAATTTAATCCCTAATTTGCCTCGGTGTGGTTCTACATCTATATCCTCATTAAGATGTCTTAAACTAGGCCTAAGAATGCCAAGGATGGAATGAGGATGCAAAGATGCACTTTTAAAAGCATTTTCAAAATTTTCGGAAAAACAGAGTCCCACTCGAGCATGCCTTTCCCCGCTCGAGTGGACATGCAGACAAAGGTCCCTGCTCGAGCGTCAACTTACCCGCTCGAGCGGACCAAAAAGTACTGGATAAGTGAAATTCACGCTCGACGGCCACTCGAGCGTGTCACCCAATCCTCCGCTCGAGCGTATATTCCTTCGTTCGAGCGGACTGATGAATAGTGCAAAGTACTGGGAGCTCGAATTTTCCGCTCGAGCGGAAGACCAAAATCTGGAAAATCTAGATTTGAGCTCCAAGTTCTAAATCAAGTTTAAATGCATCAAATTCGATCATCTTGGACTAATTTTCTGGAAAACACTTCAAAACCCATAATATTACATGTTTCAAAGATCAATTGATAAATCAAAGCCCAAGGATGTTTTCAATTAAACTCAATTTCAAACCAAATTTCATGAACAATATTCAAACATGGCACGCATGAATTCAAACCAATTTAAAGCTTCAATGCTTGCTCAATTGAGCTCATTTCTTCAAGAGCATGGTGAAATCACGGATTATGATCAAAAGGTGGACATGGATGCAAGATTTCCATGAAATCAAACTCAAAACTCTTCAATATACACATGCATGCAAGATTCAAGCTACAATTCAACATTATTGAACCAATCCTTGACTTAACTCTTTAAACTACTATGATCCATGCTAGGAGGAACTTAAATACACAATTAAGAGGGTGAAATTCATACCTAGGTTCCTCAATTGCGAGTCTAGAGGCTCAATTATGCACTTAAGCTTTCAATTCCTCAAGATTCAAGCTAATTCTACAAGTTGAGCTCAATTCTCACTCTCTCTTTGTCTCTCTTTATATTTCGGTGGGAACACAAGAACTTGGCTGATGAAATTGTTGAATGAATGCTAAGGCTCAATATTATAATAAACAAAGGCCCACTTACAATGGTAATTTGGTAGATAAGGCAACTTATGCAATTTAGTTTATTTTAATCTAATTTAAACATACCAAAGCACTTTTCAATTAAATACACCAGAAAATCACATAAATTACCATGATCCTAAAACATCAGTCGATTTCTGATTCGGCCGCCGATAAGGCCTTCAATTTGAAGTTCAAGCAAAAAGACATGAACAGATAATTTGGCAATCAACATATAGCAAATGCATTTAACTAGCATATACTCAATCAATCAGTTTCAGATTTTAGTCAGTCAGTCCAGTATTTCGATTACTTCAATTATCAATCATAATCAGTCTCGGTTTAACAGTAATCAGTGGTCATTCGGTAAATAGTGGTGAAGGTTATTACACATGCATTGATTTAAAGTTTGGTTTTAGAAAGAGAAAACGGTGTTCTTGTATTCTTGAAGAAAAGCCTTGTTTTGATCCAAAAGTTTGTACCAAGATCCATGTTTTTGTGTTTGTTTTCATAAGATCTTCCAGTATGGGTACCCAGGTCCATGTTTTCGAACTCATCTCATGAAATCTCAGATTTTGAAATAAAGAAGTTATGATTTTAGCATTTCATGTTCTTCATGTTCTTCAAAAGAAACCCAGAATTTCCAGACTCTATTTCCCTGAATGTGATCATCGGGACCATACCTCGGCCAAGAGATGTGGGACCTCGGCCAAGACCTGGTTGGTACCCAGCATGTTTTCCCGAGTTGAGAAACAGTGTTTTAACTCCCAACATGTGTTTTGCTTTGTCTTGACTTAGTTTTAAAAGAAATGCCGAGATCATTTACACTCATGCAAAGCTTGTTTTAGGGATGCATTTCATATCCATCTTTGAACATCTCTTATTGTCTTCTTGAAATGCATTCAATGGAATTTATTATGTATTTGTAGGCCTTGGATCCTTGCTTGTAATCCCCACACCCGAAGAGCTACGTGAGTGGTATTTTTAATAGAGTTATGTTATAAAGTTTTGATAAAACTTTGCTTTGTTTTGGAAAAGTATTTGTTCAAGTATGAATGATTATCCCTAGTTTTGTATCAAGTATTATCTTGTTTTGATGACATTCTGGGAAAGTCCTTAGTGCTAGGGGACTATAATGCAACTAATACCCTTGTTTGAGATATCTCTCTTGCCACCGACGGCCTTGTGCGGGTAGGTTTGTCTAATCGATTCCGGGTCGATTATTCCCTTGTTTTGTCAGGAATGTCATCCCTTGTATTATATTGATGCTAGTAAGCATCCCTTGAAGCTTTGACAGACTTGATAGATGAACTTGATTCATCCCTTGATTTTGTACAAGCTATGATATGTATTGTTTTAGTAAAGATCTCGGATATCATTCATTCAAACCTTTATTTCTAATGTCATTCACTGAGTATCCAAGCTCACCCTCTCCTTATATATGTGTAGGTGACGAGCAAGAAGGCGGTGACGCCTAGATGTGTTTTGCAAGATGTTTTGGATTCATGTTTTTGCTAGCATCTTGAAGATTATGCTTCTTAGCTTTGTATTACATGTCTTTTGTATATTTCGGCTGAGAAGCCTTTTGATCAAGATGTAATGTGTACCTTGTTTTATTTGTACCAAGGTTGTAAGCCATGTCAAGATGTATGTCATTTCATTTGATCTATGCACAGCTCTTATGGACTATTTAGATTTAAATTTATTATTTCCGTACATGTAAGCCCCATATGTATACTCTCTTGGTGTGTGAACTTGGTAAGTGGGCCTTCAGTAATCTCGGATTACTGGCCATCATGGCACCATTCTACTAGGGGTGGAATGGGGCCGTGACATGTTTAGAAATAACTGTTTTGGGCTATCGGTGGAGGATAGCCATGATTGTTGTAGAGTTGCATGATGATTAGGTAAACTGAAACTAATCAATTGGAATATGTCATTGAATATGACAGTTGGAATAACACATTGAATATGTGCACTAATTAATCATTGTCTATGATAAAGTGTTTAAATACATTGCATATGTATCTTTGTTTGGGAGGAGATAGGGGATGTACTCCATGGTTTGGGAGGAGATAGGGAATGTACTCCACTGTTTGGGAGGATATAGGGGATGGACTCCATTGATAATTAAGTTGGCCGGAGTGTCCAGGGTGAAAGTCCCGAAACCGTATATACATCTGAATGATGTTGATGAGTTGAAGTGTTGATATTATGAGTTGCAGTCTCATTTTGAATTGTTGATGAGTTGAAGTGTTGATATTATGAGTTGTAGTCTCATTTTGAATTGTTGATGAGTTGAAGTGTTGATATTATGAGTTGTAGTCTCATTTTAAATTGTTGATGAATTGAAGTGTTGATATTATGAGTTGTAGTCTCATTTTGAATTGTTGATGAGTTGAAGTGTTGATATTATGAGTTGTAGTCTCATTTTAAATTGTTGATGAATTGAAGTGTTGATATTATGAGTTGTAGTCTCATTTTGAATTGTTGATGAATTGAAGTGTTGTCTTTATGAGTTATAGTCTCATTTGAATTACTTGGATAAATGAACCATGTCAATAAAGTGAATTGGAAATAGAAATGAAACCAGGTTGAAAGATGAATATAAATGTTGATGGGTTATAGAAACGGTGTAAAGCGATGTATATGTGGTGGACATTTATCAGAAGCTAATGTTTTAGTTATTTCTCATATTTGGTTTAGTATATTTTTACTGGGTTTTGGCTCACTCTACTTGGGACACTATTTTTCAAGTACAGGCGATATGCCACCTCCAAGGGTATAGCTTGGGAGGTTTTGGAGCTGAAGGCTTCATTTTGTTGTTTTGCCTATATTTGTACTTAAATGTAAATCTAAGCCGAGGGCTTTACTTGTAAAAGAGTTAAAACTCTTCTTTTGTGTAACCAAGTAGTATTTGGAAAGATGTAAACCTCAGGGCATTCTATTATTTTTGTAAACATTTGGAATATATGTGAAATACCCTTTTGTAATATTAACTCTGATGTACGTATGGAAATGTGATATTCTATCATGAATATAGAACTGTTAAATGATGGGATTATGTATTATTTTGAGGGCGTTACATTCTCAGTTTTAAAACTCAAAAAAATCGGTAATATTTTCGGTGTTATTGAGAAGTTTAATTAAACCAATAAATAGAAAGCCAAAAAAGATTAATTGCATACTCTATTTTTTTTCATCAGTTAGTGAAACAATTATCTGGAACACTATTATGCAAAATTGATAATATTCTTAATTTTAAAAATTGAGAAAAACTGATAAAATTCTCTATTTTACTAAATATGACTTATTGGTTCAAAAAATCTTAAATATGACCTGAGCTACCATAATATTTATAAATAGAACTTTTAAGTAATTAACTTTCAATATCTTTAGTACATCAAAATTGAGTAGTTTGTTAGGAAACATTTAAGGAGGAAATGTGGGTTGTATTTATTTATTTTTAATCAACTAAATTCCACATGGTAGAAGCTTCACTACACCAAATTTGGACCTCACTTAATATAATAGTATAGATTAGTTTGTAATTTCCAAAATTATCCCTGAACAAGTGACAGCTTTTAAGCAAAGCGAAGGGTAAAAATGACAAGTCCAATTTCCACTAATACTCCTAGATATTTAGAGACCCAATGAACAAAAACTGAAGAATAGGGCTAAAATCGACTTTACACATATGGGAAAACACTGTTCATAGGGAGGCCTAAAATATTGTTGACTTCTAAATCAGGCTTTATATATATAGTGTGATATATCAGTTAGTTATATGCTTGTGAAAATGTTAATGATTATGCCAATGACAATTGTAGCCATTGTTTGTTTTTTTAAAAAAAAATTGTTTTACAATGGAATTCATAATAAATAAAGATAATTGTGCAACCGAATAGGAAATTAGGAGATGAATAATTGTTTGATTAGATATATCATAAACAATAATAACATCATAAACAACAATATTAATGTATATATATATGAATGAGCCCTTTCACTATAATGAAGACTTATGAGGGGCCAAGCCCATATTCTTGGTACGTGAACCCATTCTAAACACATGATAGATATAATGGTGCGAATCGAACTCCGTCTATGTAAAAAGTGCCCACATCTATCTAGTTGGGAGATATATGCATGATCAGGAGGTCAAGACGTAATAAGCCAATTCCATTCCTAGCATGATCAAATGATCATGATTAGCAATATAGGAAACGCCAATTCGAATTTGAGCATATCACGACTGTTGTACTTAAAACGGTTGGGATACGTGGCCTAGTGTACAGTGGTCTTTTCCAATTGCTACCATCCCCAACTAGTGGGGACATGTCTCGTAGCTTTTCTCTACCTCATTATGGTGATACACATGACAATTTCTTATTGGTTACAATGCTAACACAATTATTCCCTCAATTAAGATGTAATTGTGCAAGTGAACTCTCTACATATACACGTATCTAGTTACATTGTAAATGTACACTATCTATTATACTTACTCTTTGATTATCTTTTTCCTCAAACATATTTCTATCTCGACCGTTAGAAGACTCTTGAGAATGGCACAATATTTTTCAATGATTTGTTTGCAGGTATTATGAAGAAGAAACCAATCGAAACCCATCTCAACACTGTAGGGGTCTAGCTCATTTCATAAACTGCCAATTTAATGGTTTCTTTTGAAAATTTCCAATTATTCACTTTTCTCCCCTCTAACAGGATGTGTACCAAAATGCACACAACGCAATAAATACACATAGACCACAAAACTACTAGCAAATAACAAAACCACGCAAAACACAAATCCACCTCTTATAATAGAAACCAATTTGATAAAAACATGCATGCTTTCCTCCCATACATATACCCATAATAAAAAATCAAAATCTTTCAGTTTTATTATGAAAAGTGAAGTATAAATGTTAAAAAACCACACAAAAGCATAAGAGAGAAGAAAAAACGAGATTTAATGTATGCCTTGCTATCCATTAGATTGGGATTTGGCTACAAATAACACTTGTGATGTCTCAAAAATCGTAGATTCTCTATTAATTGATCAAATAATCATTTTAGTGTTTTATGGTGTCACTGCATTTCTGAAGTAAGTTTTGGAATTGTTGAGTATTAAATTATGATTTATATGGATTGTGAGAGTGAGTTTTTATGTACATTAGGGCCGAGCTAGGCCAAGGCGTGGTAATGGGCCGCGGTAAAAAAGGCTGAGTGAAATGATCTTGTAGTT
The DNA here is from genome assembly GCA_022316695.1 of Camellia oleifera. Classification (NCBI taxonomy): domain Eukaryota; kingdom Viridiplantae; phylum Streptophyta; class Magnoliopsida; order Ericales; family Theaceae; genus Camellia; species Camellia oleifera. The sequence goes on along the minus strand of CM039310.1, from coordinate 71,717,352 downwards.
AGCTCGGTCCAAATATGGTTACAATCACCACGGTCAGAGTGGTGATTAGCTCAGTCAAAGTATTCGGAGATGAGGTATTTGGGTTTCCTGCGGAAGACCTTGCTCTTGGTATGGTTAGCTCGGTTTCAATAGGCCAAAACCGAGGTACAAGTGAAAGGAGAGTCGTGCTATGTGTTGCATGTGAAGACATTGGATTAAGTATAACAAAGGGCTAGTGTTAGCTCAGTCATACTGTCATCCAACCGTAGTAAAACCATCTCACTTAATTTAAGCAGTGAAGGGGGTGTTGAAAGACAAGCATTATCTTTCAGGAGTGTGATTCCTAGGAGGACTCTACATAGAGGAATAAGAGTCCTACTAGGATTGTGCTATGCGGAACCTATGAAAACTCACAACATAACCTATGTAGAGGTAACACACAACTTTGACTCTCAAATATACAGAGCTTTTGTCTATTTTGCTAACTTAGGCATCGAAGAGGTATCCGGCACACACCCGCCGGCTAGCTCACGTTTGTGTTTTTAGGGGGTAAAGCAACGACGTTTGGAGGAGTGCAGACTTGATCAACAGGATTATACGAAAAGATAATTTCGTGCTCGTACAATTGGTGCCGTCTGTGGGAATTACATAGAACAAACCCTTTTGATCGAGTTTTCCTCTTTAGTTGAAATCAATGGCGCACAATGAAGACTTGCCGCAATCAGCTATTGATGGGCAAACCCTTGAGAGGGGTAGGAGGCACAAAGGTTTGCCTTTAATCCCTCCCATGGCGGATTTAGAACCCCAGAGATAGAACCCCCGGAGGGATGCCAGGGGGAGGCGGGCTAACAGCCCCCGTCGCTCTCAAAGTCCTGAAAGACAGAGGCGGATGATGGACCCTCAAGTTCTGGAGGATTGCGTGAAGGAGCAGGACGAATTAATAAGGAGGATGGCAGTAGACATAGAGTCCATGAAGTGCCAGATAAAAGGAAAATAGGTGGCGACAGGAGAGGGGCGCAAAGGTAACATGCCCCCTCACCACTCGGAGGATCGTAATAGGCATACAACACCATCACAAGCAGAAAGTAGGAGCCTTAGAACAAGCGACACTCAATCAAGGACTTCTAGGACTCGCTACTCCAGGTCTGAGAGAACGAGAACTGAGAGGTCATATATTGAGGGAAGCACCTATCGGCCTTCGCACATATACCAGACGTCATCTAGGCACACGAAGTTGCCTAGATCATCTGACTTGCGATCTGTGCTTGAAGGAAGGGCCCGATGGAAAGAGGATACCAGAGCGCACGACCTATACAAAGTTTCAGCCCTTCGACGGTTGGCCCCTTGGATGCATGGAAGCGTCGAGGTAGGAATGCCTATGCCGCGCCTTACTTACGAACCGGCAGACAAAGTATTAGCAAGGTTACAGAGTTTGCCGTTCGTTCTGGTAATTGACAACGCGCCACTACCTTCAGGCTTCCACCAGCCTAAGTTCACCACTTATGAGGGGAAGTCCGACCTCTACATGCACCTAAGTCACTTCCGCCAGGTTATGGCAATATACCGGCGAAACGAGGCTTTAATGTGCATCCTATTTCCATCCAGCCTTGGCGACCTAGGTTTGACCTAGTTCGAAAGGCTTCTAGAGGGTAGTATTGCCTCATGGGCGCAGCTGGCAGAAGCGTTCGTGACGAGATTCAGGACGAACACTAAGACACCAGTGGAAATCGACCAACTACTCTCCATTAACATGGGCGAAAAAGAGACGTTAAGGTCCTACAACAGTCGCTACTGAGAAACCTTTAACCAGATTGGGGATTGCCCTACGAACCTTGCCATAGCACAATACAAATGGGGTCTGCCAGTCGGTAACAAATTGAGGGACTCAATTACTATGACACCCCCTCTCACGATGGAGGCCTTAATGGAAAGAGTGCACCAATATATTCGCGTAGAGGAAGATAGCACCCGTGCTAAAACGAGATCTGACACAACAGCAACGCCAGACAAAAAGACTTTAGCAAAAGTCAACATGGTAGAGCAACCTAACAGGAACGGGCGAGGCAGGCGGGCCAACAGAGAAGACCCAAACAAAAGGAAGTTAAGAGTTCGCACTGCCATTACCACAGTGTTCAAAAAACCAATCTACCGAATTCTCAGTGAAATAAGCAATGAACCTTTCGTCCGATGGCCAACAAAGTTGGGAGAAGCACAAAAAGACTATGACGAGAGGTCCCGGTGCACCTTTCATGATCAAAAGGGGCACTGCACTGAGAATTGCACGCCATTGAGGCAGCACTTGGAGAAATTAGTAGTAGCTGGGCACCTAGACCAGTACATAAAATGAGGAACACAACCAGCCCCCTAGAACCACAACAACTCAAATGAAATGCCAGTCGATGTCTAACCTCAAGGCGTAATTAACATAATACATGGAGTATTTCGAACTTGAGTGGGTATGTGAGCTCAGGGGAATGATCAAAAAGGCTGAGCACTTAAGGGAGGTATTAAGTGCACAACCTGCCATCAAAAAGGGGAGAACAGGGGCCACAAATGTCATATCTTTTTCAGACAAAGATTTAGCAAGGATATATTGCCCTCACAATGATGCACTGGTTGTCACTCTACGCGTCAAGAATTTCGACATCAAACGAATTCTGATCGACCAAGGAAGCTCATGTGAGATAATGTATTACGAAACCTTCAAACAACTGAAACTAGAGGATAAAGACTTGGCACCGACGACATCTCCCCTGATCGGATTCAACTCAATGCCATAGTGGCGAGTGGGCAAGATAATTCTCCCAGTCAAAGTAGGAACCATGACAAAACAGGTGGAGTTCTGGGTATTGAAAGTCCCTTATACCTATAACATAATATTGGGGAGGACATGGGTGTACACTATGTGATCAGTAGCCTCAACCTACCATCAGGTATTATGGTTTCCCAATGAAGCCAGAGTAATTGAAGAGGTCTTTGGAGACCAAATTATGTCCAAACAGTGCTTTATCACAGTAAATGACAGCCGCACTGCCAAAGGGTATATACAGATGGTGGAAGAGCCTAAGAGTAATGAACTATTTGTAGATGTTGACAAGGCAGCTGAACAGAAGGCAGTGGAAGACTTGGTACAGTTAAGGATAGATGAAAAAGACCCAGAAAAGTTCTTTTTGCTCGGCTCGTCGCTGTCCAGCACTGAATTGTTAACCTCTAACATCAAAGTGTTTGCATGGACGCCGTATGACATACCTGGCATTGACCCAAACTTCATCTGTCACCAACTGAACGTCCACCCAACTGCCAGACCGATTATACAGCGCACCCGCAGATCAGCACTCCACCATGTCGAGATAGTGGTGGAAAAAGTGGGAAACTTGCTGGAGGTAGAAGCTATTAGAGAAGTGCACTATCCCAGGTGGATCTCCAATACCGTAGTAGTGCCAAAGAAGAACAGAAAATGGCGTGTCTGCGTGGACTACAAAACAGTCAACAAATCATGCCCAAATGACAGTTTTTCCCTACCACGGATAGGCTAACTGGTAGACTTGACGGCAGGACACAATTGACTTAGCTTTCTTGATGCGTACAGAGATTACCATCAGATCGCTATGTATGAACCAGATCAGGAGGTTACATCCTTTACAACGCCTAGAGGATTGTATTGTTACAAGGTCATGCCCTTTGGCCTAAAAAACGCAGGGGCAACATTCCAACGGATGGTCACCAAGATGTTTGAACCATTGTTAGGCAGAACAATGGAGGCTCACATAGACGACATGGTGGTCAAAAGCAAGGATGAAAACGACCATCTCAGGGACCTAGGAGAAATGTTCCAAATTCTGAAGAAGAACAAGTTGCGTCTAAATGCATCCAAGTGTGCGTTCGGCGTAGGATCAGGCAAATTCCTAAGCTTTCTAGTGACCAACCGAGGTATAGAGGCAGACCCCTCTCAGATCAAAGCAATCCAGGATCTAGAGAAGCCCAACACAGTAAAAGAAGTGCATCATCTCATTGGCCTGGCAACTACGCTCAACCGGTTCATAAGTCTGTCGTTAGACAGATGTCGACCATTTTTCCAAGCATTAAAGGCTAAGTTTGAGTAGGATGAAGAATGCGACCGCGCCCTAGAAAGCCTGAAAGAGTACATGTTTTCTTCACCATTGCTAGTAACCTCAATACCGGAGAAGAGCTCTTTTTGTACCTAGCAGTTTCACAGCATGCAGTCAGCGCAGTGTTGGTCCGAGCGGAATGAATCCAACACTTGCCCATGTTTTATGTTAGCAAGACCTTCCTGGGCGTAGAAACCAGGTACCTACCATTGGAAAAACTGGCCTTAGCCTTGATGATGGCCTTTAGGAAGTTGTCGCATTACTTCCACGCTCACACCATAATCATCCTAACAGCTTTTCCATTAAAAGCTTTGTTTGAGAGGGCGAACTTTTCTGGGCGAATCTTGAAGTGGGCAGTGGAATTAGGACAGTTTGATATCAAGTTTCAACCCAGAACCGCAATAAAAGCTCAAGCTTTGGCAGACTTTGTGACAGAATTCACACCAGAAAGTCATCATATCTGCCCAGTGGACTTGACTGGTACAACAAAAAAGGGGGTGAAAAGTACCGCAGGAACTGCGCAACTCCCAAAACAAGATGCCCAGCCACATCCCAAGGCATACCGAATTGAAGAAAGGGAGGAAGAGGCAAACCATGTTATACCAGGCAGAGACTCATCAACAGGTAAAAACTTGGTACAATCAGATAGTAAGGGGCAAACAGTTGGTATGGACTTGGAAGAAGACATCAGCAATGCGTATGACCCCAAGACATCATCCGACCCCTCCACTTGCTGGAAGCTATTCGTTGGAGAGATGTGGAAGCTCTTTGTAGATGGAGCATCTAACTGGCACAGTGCAGGACTAGGCATAGTCCTCATCTCACCAGATGGCTTAGTAATGGAACAAGCAGTCAACCTTGGCTTCCCAGCATCAAACAATGGAGCGGAGTATGAAGCACTTTTAGCAGGCCTAAAATCAGCACTCTTTGTGAAGGCCACCGAGCTAATGGTTTACAATGACTCTCAGCTAGTAGTAAACCAAATTTCAGGCGACTATGAGGCAAAGGATGAGAGGATGGCGAAGTACCAAGAGTTACTTAGAAAGGAGATCTTGAAATTCGAAGTAGTGCAGATAGAGCAGATCAGCCGGGAAGAAAACAGTAGAGCAGACGAACTAGCAGGCTTCGCTTCAATGGCAGATACATCCATCCCTCATCCATTACTAATTGACTTCCTACCAAAACCAAGCATTGAAGAACCCGAAGTAACTGAGGTATGTTGTGCCGAACTAGACCCTTCATGGATGGATCCCATTATAGTATTCTTAAAAGACGGCGTCTTACCCGAAGAGAAGAAAGAGGCCAACAAAATAAGAGCAAAGTCACAGCGATTTTGGCTCTCTCCATCAATGGCCTTGTACAAAAAAGCCTTCACAGGTCCTTACTTGAAATGTGTCCATCCTAGCAAGGTCGTGGCATTCTTGTTTGAGATACACGAAGGTGCATGCGGAAGCCACCAAGGGGGAAGATCATTGGCCTACAGAGCAATTTCACAAGGATATTGGTGGCCTTACATGCAAGCAAATGCGGAGAAGTATGTCAAGAAGTGCGAGAAATGTCAGAAGTTCGCACACCAAATACATCAACCAACCAAAGAGCTTCTACCATTAACTAGCCCATGACCCTTTGCAATGTGGGGCTTGGACATAGTAGGACCACTTCCAACGGCACCCGGCAACAGAAAGTTCTTTTTTGCAGCAACAAACTACTTTACAAAATAGGTAGAAGCACAAGCACTCGCCTCAATGAAAGAGAAAGATGTGAATAAGTTCATCTGGCAGAATATCATCACTCGGTTCGGTATACCCAAGGCTCTAATATCTGACAACGGCACTCAGTTCGATGGAAAAAAATTTAGAGGCTTTTGTGAGGAGTACAAGATAGAATTCTACAATTCTACATCAGCATACCACCAAGCAAATGGCCAGGCAGAAGCATCAAATAAAGTCATCTTAGATGGATTGAAAAAAAGGCTAGAGAAAGCAAAAGATAAGTAGGCTGAGGAGCTTCATCATGTTTTATGGACTTACCGTACCACACATCGACAGTCAACTAGAGAAACACCTTTTTCCTTGACCTACGGCATGGAAACAGTAATCCCACTGGAAATTGGCCTTCCCACTATTAGAAATGAAAATTTTGACCCAGATTTAAATGGAGAAGCCATAGCCTTGGAACTCGACCTTGCGGAAGAAAGAAGAGAAAGAGCGCTGGTTCATATCGCCTCATACCAGCAAGAGTTGTCCAGAAAATATAACAAGACAGTACATCCGAGGCAATTTAAGATTGGAGATTGGGTACTGCGCAAAGTAATGAGAAACACCTTGGTACCCGGAGATGGCAAGTTAGGGCCTAATTGGGAAGGACCTTACAAAGTGGTTAGATTAGCAGGAAAAGGGGCATACCACTTAGAAGATGGAGACAACAAAGCCATTCCCAGGCCATGGAACACTGCCAATCTCAAACTATTTTATTTTTAGCCTTTCTTTAAAGTACTTGTAATTTTTTCTTTTTCAATAAAACAAGTAGTTTCCTTTTCAACATAATTGTTTTCTTCTGTAAAAGTTGTTTTAGTGAGCTAGGGGTATTGGAAGTAGAGTTAGCCGGAATAACCAACACTTCGCTTTAGGTTGGCAGGAATAACTAACACTCTGGCTCTAAGCTGGCAGGAATAACCAACTTTGAGCTCTCTTCAGCCAATATCAGGATTCAGGCTAAAAAAGGTTGGCAGGAATAACCAATACTTTGGCTCTAAGTTGGCAGGAATAACCAACTTTGAGCTCTCTTCAGCCAAAATCAAGATCTAGGCTGAAGAAGGTTGGCAGGAATAACCAACACTTTGGCTCTAAGTTGGCTGGAATAACCTACTTTGAGCTCTCTTCAGCCAAGATCAGGATCTAGGCTAAAGAAGGTTGGCAAGAATAACCAACACTTTGGCTCTAAGTTGGTAGGAATAACTAACTTTGAGCTTTCTTCAGCCAAGATCAGGATCTAGGCTGAAGAAGGTTGGCAGGAATAACCAACACTCTGGCTCTAAGTTGGCAGGAATAACCAACTTTGTGCTCTCTTCAGCCAAGATCAGGATCTAGGTTGAAGAAGGTTGGTAGGAATAACCAACACTTTAGTTTTAAGTTGGTTGGAATATCCAACTTTGAGCTCTCTTCAACCGAGATCAGGATCTAGGCTGAAGAAGTTTGGTTGGAATAACCAAACACTTAGCTATAAGTTGGCAGGATTAACCAACTTTGAGCTCTCTTCAGCCGAGATAAGAATCAAGGCTGAAGTGGTTGGCTGGAAAAACCAACATTTAATACTCTTCAGTCGAGATAATGATCTAGGCTAAAGAGTGGTTGGCTGGTACAACTTTTAGTACTCTTTAGCCGAGATAAGGATCTAGGTTGAAGAGTGGTTGGCTGAAATAACCAACTTGTAGTACTCTTTAGCTGAGATAAGGATCTAGGCTGAAGAGTAGTTGGCTGGAATGACCAACTTCTAGTACTCTTCAGCCAAGATAAAAACCTAGGCTGAAGAGGTTGGCAGGTATAACCAAATAGATTACAAAGTTAGGACCGAGATAGGTATCTCGGCCAAAAAATGTTATACTGAATACAAATTACAGTTGAAAAATAAGTGCAGGTATGGAACATATCGAACAAAAAGAATAAGATTTTTCATTCAAAATCCAAATCAGAAGTACAAAAGGTGGGGCCTCAGCCCAGTTACAAACTTTTTTGTTAAACAAGGAAAAGAAAAATCAGGAGAAAAGGTCTTCCAAGTCGGTGTCCAAATCAACCCGGGCTTCACCCAGAGGTAGCTCAGTTGTGGTGAGCACACATTGGTTGAGCTCGGCTGAAGGCACTACGACAGTCACAACAAGTGAAGGTAGGATGGAGACCACTGGAGTGGGAGAGGTAGACTGGTGACCGAGCTAGGCGTTGTCTTTAGGAGCAGGATCCTCGTCGTCCTCCCCTCTTTGAAGAAATTTTTGTTGAATGGTAGTAGCATACTCCACCATGTAGCTCGGTATGAAATGCAGAAGAGGGTTTTGGAAGACCTCGGTCTCTTGGCCGTGACCGAGCTTGGCTACAGCCACCTTCTATCTACATTTGAAGAATATATCTTTGGCTGCTTCGCATTGTTAGATGTAAGTGGCCTCTCCCTCCTTGTAACCCCGGTTTTCAGTGTCTTCCACGCTCTTCTCCAACCGGGCGATCTCAGCATTCTTCTTTCTCTCGAGCTTGGCCAGATCGCGCAGATATTTGTCTTTCAACTCGGCTACAGCCTTTTGCTTATCTACTGCGGCCAAGCTGATAAGACCGGTCAGGCGGGCCATCTCGGTATGTAGCTCGGTCATTTCCTTCTTGGACTCTTCTAGCTCGGCTGATTTAGCATTGGCATCTACCACGCCCTGCCTTGTTGTCTTGCGCAGTTCCAACACACACTTGTGAGTGATATGGTTTTTTTTGTATGGCCTGCAAAAAGGCGGTAATAAACTTTTAGTAAAACCGAGCAAACTGATGTACAAATTAGAAAGACAAGCAAATGGAGAACTTACCAGCACCATCGATTTTGTTGCTGAGCAAATGGCCTTCGGCTCGGTAAGGTGGTCGTGGTGTTCCATGTCGGCTGGCAGACATACGCTCTTGGCGAGGTTAAAAGCCAGTGAATGGTCTTTCTCTGTGACCATCGAATCAATGTTGGTAATAGCGCGGTTCTTGTAGGTGATCTTTGGTACTCGCTCAGAGAAGCTAGCCCGGTCTGAGTGCTCAGGTTGTGGGCTAGGTGGTGTGGTTTGGGGAAGCACGGTTTCATCCTCGTCAACAAGGCGTGGCTCGGTTGTGGAAGTCCGAGCACGCTTGCTTGGCCGAGATAATGAAGGCTGAGCAGTTGGAAGGGCTACCACAGCCTCCTGTGTTTGGCCGGCTTGTGGTATCTCAGCCTGATTTGTTTCGGTGATGAGGGCCCTTACTGTTCTCTTTTTGGCCATTTCTTGTTCTGGGTAGGGCAAAGTCTTGTTTGTCTAAGGAATTCACAAAGAAGAGGCTGAACGGGAAAACGGAGACCAGCCTCTACAATGGATATGACGGAGAAAGGGACAAAGCCCGATTTTTCCCAGGGAGTGGTGTCTAGTTCGGCTAAACTGAGATGTACATCATCAGGGATGTTGTAGTCCTTTTGAAACTCGGCTATAGCCCTTGGAGAGTTCACTAAAAATCGATACTTCCCCATGGGGCCTTAAATTATGTACAATTTAGCTCGGTGTTGAGATGACCTTCAGTATCTCGGTTGAGCGTGCAAAGGTGTGCCTGGCCAACCTAAGTCAGTCTGCAAAGTGAAAAGGAAAAGTGTTAAGCATAGATCGTTGGACCATGCTGAAAGAAACAAATGTAAAATAAATTGTCCTAGCTCGGCTACGTGAGATACTATCCGTCCTTAGCTTGGTTAAAGCAACGGACTTTAGCCCGGTTAAGTAAACAAGAGGTTCGTAGCCCGGTTGAAGCTCAGGGTGCAGCATTCTTAGTTTGGTTTTGACTTTGTCAGAGAGCTGGTTCGGCCCTAAGTTATAACTCGGTCGTTGGTTAAGGCTTTCTAGTGCGGTAGTGCGCAAACCTAATACAATTCGCTAGCTCGGCTAAATGAAACAGAAGGTCCTTAGACCGATTGAAATTACAGATATGGCATGAAGTTTTAGTTCGGTTGTTAGAAGAGTTATCCAGTTTGGCTAGGCTTGCACCTAATACAAACAAGATCCTAGTTTGGTTGGAGTATCATTTTGGATCAAAAGCATCGTTTCTCATATTGTTCGTGAATCTAGTGGTTCTATTACACGGTTTTTTCCTAGAAAAATGGAAGCTAAAATAGTGTGTTTTAAGAAACATATGAATAGTATGCTACATACTACAGAAACTAGACAAACAAAAAGGAAATGAGATTGAGTTACTTACAGTTTGAAGATCGAGATCGCAAGAAAGAGATTCGCAAACACTGTGTTTGCAAGAATGAAGAGGAAAGGAGAGAGAGAAGATGAATAGTATAAATGGTTAATTCAAAATGTAGGGTTTTTTTGTATAAAGCGTGTGAAAAAGGCGGTACTGTTCAAAATTCGCGAGGTACGAAGTCGGCGTTGACAGTTGTACTCAACCAATAGGGGCCAGCCACGTGTCTATGGGAATAGTAAGCGATTCAGTTTTGCAGTGACTGAAAAGACGTTTTTTGACCGAACCAATTGGTAGCCCGGTGACAATTTAGCTCAGTTGAAAGTTTAAAGTTTTAGCTCGGCTGATAACAGATAATCCCAATCATGTTACGCAGATGGAATTAAGGAACAATTGAGAGGGAGTTTTTATGTGCATTAGGGCCGAGCTAGGCCAAGGCGTGGTAATGAGCCACTCTGTGGGCCGCGGTAAAAAGGGCTGAGTGAAAGGACCTTGTAGTTAGCTCACTTCAAATATGGTTACAGTCACCACGGTCAGAGTGGTGATTAGCTCGGTCAAAGTATTCGAAGATGAGGTATTTGGGCTTCCTGCGGAAGACCTTGCTCTTGATAGCTCGGTCCTAGCTTGATATAGTTAGCTCGGTCTCAACAGGCCAAAACCGAGGTACAAATGAAAGGAGAGCCGGGCTATGTGTTGCATGTGAAGACATTGGATTAAGTATGACAAAGGGCTAGTGTTAGCTCGGTCATACTGTCATCCAATCATGGTAAAACCATCTCACTTGGTTTAAGCAGTGAGGGGGGTATTGAAAGACAAGCATTATTTTTCAAGAGTGTGATTCCTAGGAGGACTCTACATGAAGGAATAAGAGTCCTACTAGGATTGTGATATGCGGAACCTATAAAAACTCACAACATAACCTATGTAGAGGTAACACACAACTTTGACTCTCGAATATACAGAGCTTTTGTCTATTTTGCTAATTTAGGCATTGGAGAGGTATCTGGCACGTACCCGTCGGCTAGCTCACGTTTGTGTTTTCAGGGGGTAAAGCGACGACGTTTGGAAGAGCGCAGACTTGATCAACAGAATTATACGAGAAGATAATTTCGTACTCATATAGATTGAGTTTAGAATTAAAAGGCTTAAAAGAAGAATGATTGAGAAATAAGAAATAGTGTGACCTAAAATGTTTGAGAAATACATGAGATATGGATATGATAGTGGTGACAAAGGTAATGAATGAGAGGTTGATGCAAAAGAGGTGGTAGAGGAGACGGTCGTGGAGCAGTAGGGATGAAAAAAAATAAAATTAAATAAGCAATAATTATAGAGGAATAGTGATTGTACAAATGAAGAAAGAAGACAATTTGATAATAGATGTTTAAAATGAATAGGAAATAGGAATAAAAGAAAAAAGCTAAAAAAAGAGTGACGTGTATTATAAGATGTTACCCTTGCTACACAAGTTTACGGCGATAGACAAAATAGTTTGAATTGTGATCGGTTTATAAGTGTAGGGCTTAATTCAAATAAATTTAAAAATATAGTGTTTTAATTTATTACAAACGTCAAAGGAGTAATTTTTGTATTTTTTCCCAAGTGGTATTTACAAGTCAGTTCTATGGATCAGATTTATTTACCAATAAATCCTGCTAATACATAAACAATTATCATCTATAAATTTACGAATTTAACAAATAAAACTCACAACTACATATAAACAAAAACAAAAGTGAATATGTTACACTAATAAATTTCTAATTCATAGTTCTATAAAATTTTCACAGTTCTATAAAATTTTCACTAAGGACTAGTAAATAAATAAGTAAACTAACTAGTAATTATCGATTTTTTTCCAATTATTTTGGTATTATGGACATGGGCCTTCTTTGTAGTGGGCATGTAAATTGGAGGCCCAAGGTCTACTTAATTTATGGCCCTTCGGCTCATCGCCAACCTCAGTCGCATATACCTTGCGGACGAGCTTCGGATCGTCCATTTCTAATGTGTACAGCGAGATCTCTGATCAATTCTCACATCCCGAGTTGACCCAGCGAGTGGTGGAGTCGCGCGAGTCAGCGTCGCCGTTATCACGGTGGTTGTTGGTGGCGGTGGCGGTGGTGCTAGGGCAGCAAGATGGTGGATCCGGCGAACACTCCACTCGGACGAATGTTATTGGACGAGATCACACCCGTTGTCATGGTGCTTCGAACGAACCTCGTCGAAGAGACTTGTCAAAAGAATGGCCTCAGCTTGATTCAAATGCTCAGCCCTTTCTGTGCCTTCGACAACATTGATGGTAACTATACATGTATATGTATATATGTATATAGAATGTGCGTTTGTGTGTAGAGAATTGGGGGTTTTGATGTGATTTTGAGGTGAAATTTGTGACAGTACCTGTACGGACAGCGAGTGATCAACCCTACAGGCTTCAGAAGTTCAAGTTACGGTTGTTCTACGCGTCTGACATTCGGCAGCCCAATGTAGAGGTGATTATTGTTAAATTTTCTGTTTGGTTGCTGGTAAAATGAAGGAAAATGAAACCAATGGAAGTTTCAGTATTAGTTCATTTTAATTTTTTGGTTGTCATTTAGGAGTTGAAGAAAGAATTGTTGCACTCAGGTGAACCTAATGCAGTTAATTGTGTTAGTTGTTTTGATTAATCTTCTGGAAATCTGATCAACATATTTGAAATTTTATAATTTTTATTTATTTATTTTGCTGAATGTATTAACTTGTTGATAGTCAGTTCATTCACACAATTTATTAAATTGAGGATAGGCAAAAAGAAAGCATGTGTTTTTTTATAAAGGTGGATGGATGAAGAAGTTCAAGCATCATTTATTATGTGTCTTTCATTGGGTTTTTTAGATTCTTCTTTCTGAAAAAAGGTTTTCCATTTAATTAGGTTGCAAAGGAGCGGGTGAAAGAGGTTATTACTCATGCAGGGGAGGAAAATTTTTCGAACTTGTGTTCAGACCCACCTCAAATTGAGACTGTACTCACTAGTAAGTTGTAACTTGTATAGTTTTGCAATCTTATATGAAATGGTAGCAGTTGTTTATGGGTTTCGAAGTATATATGAATTTGCAAAAATATATTTGTTGTTAGCTTTCTTTAATTACAATTTACTGCAGCTACCTCGTTTTATCTTCTTGTTTTACAATAGTGGTTTTAGACCTGTTATAGTGTCTCCATTTTTGTTCTAATCTTTTTCAGTTAATTTTCACTTGCAATGTTTTGAATGACTGATATATATAGACACATATAAATATTTCTTTGGTGGTGCAGCCTCCCAATCTGAACTCATACCGTCATGGTTTCCGTTTTTCAATAAAGAGCTAGTACGAACAGTCTCTTTTTCAGATCACGAAGCTTTTGACCATCCTGTGGCATGTAAGCTCTTGTATTTCTTCTTCTAATACTTTTCTATTTGCCCCTCTCTTTCTATGTCTCTCCTCAAGTTTGGTTGTTTTGATCTCTTCTGCTTATGATGTCAGATTATGGTCTTTTACCTTTTTGGAATGATTACTTGATTGTATCCTTTGTTCAACTTGACTTGCAGGTCTTTTGGTTGTTTCTTCAAAGGATGAAGAGCCTATCAATAGATTTGTTGACCTTTTTAACAGTGATCAGTTGCCTTCACTTCTTAGTGATGGAGCAATGGATCCAAAGATTCTGAAGTATTATCTGTTGCTGCATGATAACCAAGATGGCACATCAGAGAAGTACATGAACTCATTCCTTTCGTATTATGTTAAACTTGAGAATATGAAAAAGCGAACAAACATTATGAAGGAAATGAACAACAATCATATATGTTAAATTTGCTGCTTTTGATATCTAAGTATGATGCAAATTGAAAGAAAGGGGAAATTACACTGACCTCCCCTGAGCTATGTTACATGGATTTGGGTACGAGTATCGAGTGCAAGTGCATGTCCAAACATTCCGACTTTTATAAACCTAAATCTTAGGATATTGGAATATGTATCCAAAAGTTGGATATGAGCATTAGGATGCATTGTGGACACTTATATTATACATTGCCTATTGTATAATATTCTTATAAAATATGGAATTTATATTTCTCATCCATTTGGGAGGTTATAATGTTTATTTACTAGTAAATGTGAGCTTTTTCATCTTCAAAAAATAAAAAATTACAGGATTGAAGTGTCTAAATTGGGTACGGGTGTTGGACACATGTCCCAGACTTTTAGCCTTGTCATATTCGGTGGACACGGGTACTTTGGAGAAAATTTACGAGTCCATGTAACACATCCCTTAAGTAATGAAGAATTACAGTTTGTCCCACAGTTTGGCATATTTACACCATGCTCCCTTCAACTATAAAATCTATAATACTTTGGCCCATAACATTTGTCATCTATTAGTCAGGCGTACGGAAAATGATGACGTCATCATTTGTTAGACTATAAAATCCATTCTCGTCATCGTTCCTCTGATATTATAAAGTTCAGGCAGTGAAGTGTAAGCACGTGTTTGAATTTCAGAGCAACCACTTTGTGGTATTAAGCTAGTGCTTAACTTGCTTGCAGTCTGAATTTCCCATCATTTAGGATTGATGAGACCATTACTGGGCAATGGCTCTTTTTTTTTTTTTTTTTTAATATCCTATTGTAGTATCTTAAAAGATATAATGTTATCCTGTGTCCCAAATAGCTGTCGTAATGATGAATCTTTTGAACTTTAAACCAAATGCAGTTTTTGTGATTTTGGTTTGAGTGGCTTAAGATTGGTGGTAGGATTATCTGTGTGAGAAAACTTAAATGGGAAGCTGAGTTTCTCTTGGGTCTTCTTAAATTTATGTGGGCCTAGTAAATAATGATTCTTGATTCCATGGCCTGTTCTTTATGCAACCACATATAAGGTTACAAGACTGAAGTTTTTTTGAGTCAATCGCTAGGAGATAAATTACAAATATGATGAGAATTACATCAAATTGGACATTCAACAATAAGAAAGTCCAACACATAATTACAAGCATACAATAAAACTCAACACATAACTACAAGCATACAACAAACACAACAAATACCCAAACAAAAATAAGAGGGAATGGCCAACACATAGGTGGGAGTGTTGGATACCTAACCTCCTAGTAAGGTGCAAGGACTCTTGATCATGGGGGTTACAATACTGGATTGTCTACTGGATTATGTTTGTAGATTTACTTCTAATGTGATACTTTTTTTCAGGAGTACATCCACACTGTCAATCATGCTAGCCTTCTTATTCATTCTACTAATCTTTTAGTGCTTTTCACTACTTTCACATATACTGGTTCTGCAGTATCTTATGATTTTTATTTTAATCTATAAAGTAATGTACTAAATATGCAAGTGATTTTGAAGTATCAATATGTTCAGTTATGAACTCCACCAATGAACAAAAAAAATTATTCCTGATAAGTTAAAAATTAAAAAGATAAATAATGAAAACAAACAAATTAACACCGAGAACTAATTTATAAATGAAAGTTGATTTGCTGAGGTATGCAAGAGCAGCAAAATGCACTGATATATATAAATATATTTTTCTGGGGGGTTGGTATTGGCGGCTTTGAGATGCCGCTGAGTTCCTAATACACTTCACATGTCAAGTGGTTCTAAGTTCGCGTCTTAAGTAACTTCACTCTTTATCTTCTTGCAAACAGACCAGAAACCGCAAAACAAAAACTTGCCACGACATGTGATTCTTAATAATTTTTGCTTATTCTTTTATAATTTTTCCTCTATTAAGCATGTGCTGCTTAAATCTAATAAGATTGATTTTTTTAATAATTTCTTTTGCAGAACAACCAAATTTTTAACGGAGATGAGGAGTACATTTGGCTCAAATGATTGTGGGCTGCTGTGCGTTAACTCCTCTCAAGATGGTTTAGTAGAACATCAGGAAAATCCATGGGCTCTTTATGTAAGCTAAAGTTTGGCATTGTAAATTCATTTTTTGTGCTTCCATCTTTCATATTCAAAGTGAGGATTTGTTTAAGTGGATAAAATATGTTAAAAGGCTGTATTCTGATGTCTATGGCAGAGAACTGAGTCTTCACCGAATCATCGTCTTGGTTGCTTTCTTAACATTGATGATATGGATGAGGTTCTTTGTTCAATCTTATTTAGCTTGATGTGCTGAAATTTTTTTGAGGACTTCACTCTTAATAGTTTTGCTTACACTTGAAATTATGACCAAGATGTCAACTTTTTATCTATTGAAACAGCTACAAAATGTCATGCAAGATCTGTCATCTAAACACATAATTCCTCACATGGAGCAAAAAATCCGTGTCCTTAATCAACAGGTATTTACTTCCATTTTTTTTTTTAAATTTCTAATATTATGATTGACTTGTACTTCCCAAGTCAATTATTGTCACCTGTCTTTGTCTTATCCTATTTCCTTCCCAATTTAATCTTGCATCTGTTTAGGTCTCTGCAACAAGGAGAGGTTTCAGAAATCAAATAAAAAACTTATGGTGGAGAAAAGGGAAAGAAGATACACCAGACACCCAGAATGGTCCTATGTATGTTTTTATGGTTTATTTTATTTTTTTGCTGCATGCCTCTTTCTTCTTCTAATTTAGTTGTTATAATCACTATTGAAGGTATACTTTTAGCTCCATTGAATCTCAAATAAGAGTTTTAGGTGATTATGCCTTCATGCTACGAGATTATGAACTTGCACTGTCAAATTATCGACTACTTTCCACGGATTACAAGATTGACAAAGTGTGGAAACGCTATGCTGGTGTACAGGTAACTTCAAAACTGTGTTTATACTGTATCATTCTTGGTTTAGTATGGAGTAGGTTTTCCCAGTGGGAGTGGGAGATCTTTTTTGTGTAGTTGGTGGGAGGCTAGAGTAGGGAAGAGGAGGAAGAGAGTGGGGTTTCTGATTTCATTATGCATTATGTGGATCATTTGGAGGGAAAAGAACGGTAGGTCTTTCGATGTTGTAAAGGTTTTTTTTTGTATGTTTTCTGTATAGCTGGAAGTTAGTAACCCTTCTCTTGATCAATTCTTAATTTTTTTAGTTTTATGACACGTGGAGTTGTATGGGGGCTTACCTTTTTTTTTTTTTTTGGTGTGTGTGGTTAATATTGCTTCTCTTTTGTACAAGGGCGGCATTCCATTATTTTATTTTTTTAAATTTTTATTAGTTTTTATAATGAAAATGTATTATTAAAAAAAAAAAGAGATTGGAATTATTTTGTAATATAGAGTTTAAAGGTGGGAAATATGACAATTCAAACTGGTTTTAGTATTTTATTTTATTTTATTGGAATTTTTAAGGTTAAACATGTTGGAAATTGAAACTGGAAGAGGAAAAGTCTAGGTTTCATGCTTAGCTTTTACATTCATTACAAGTAAGGTTAGAATTGCATTGCACAATCCCACATTGTTTCCAAAACATAAGAATAATCTATGAAATTGATCTTGTTGAATTAAATCCATTACATGACTTATTTAGACTTTAGAGACCCCCTAACTTTTATAGGGCTTGAATTTCTAGTTAATATACTAAGGTGGTGTTTGATAACCTAATTCAACACTTAAAATTGAATGTATTAAGTGAAAACAAATTAAATCCGTTTGATAATGACAATTAATATCACTTAAAATTTTATGCACATCTTAAAAATATACTCAAATTTTAAGTCATAAACTTCTTACTTAATTCGAAATGCTGAATGTTGAAATGTTTAATGTGTTATGATTATGACACCATTGAGGTGTACTGCGACTGCCATCACCCCACCAATGCCACTGTCGGACTATCACCCCCACTATGACTATACAACTACCATTGCCATTGCCACCAGAACTATCACAACACTGCCACCACCTTGCCCCACCACCTGCTACCTCCATCATCACATCACCACTGTTACCACCACCATCGCCATCGCCATCGCCATCGCCATCGCCATCGCCATCGCCATCACCATCGCTCCACTACCATCACCTTCAATAACTCTACCCTCCCTCACACAACTACCTCCACCCCACTATCTTATCACCACAATTATCATGCCATCATTACCACAATCATTGCCACCACTAGGGGTGCTCGCGGATCGGTTTTTGACTGTTCGATTTCCAGTTTGGATCCCCCCGCAAGTGCGGATTGCAATTTGTGCGGATAGGGTTCGTGGATGTGCGGACGGTTTGCGGATTGGGCTTTTTCTTTAAAATTTTATTTTTCGGCTTGTTTTTTCCCATTTTTTAAATATTCTTTTTGGGACTTTTCTCCCCATTTTTTAAATATTATTTTGGGCCATAAAATTACATATTTCTTATCATGAAATCATTATTCATTATTTTCCAAATGATATATCCTAAATAAATTATGGCCTATCTATCCAATTTACTTCCAGAAGGAAATATACCATAAGCATAGGCTAGGATCAGTCAATTGACTCACATTCACTTTGTAGAAAAGGTATAAGCTAAACAATGTATACAGATGCGGGTGGGTGAGTGCAAATGCGAGTGCGGGTAAAACCCACGACCTGTCCGCAACCCGCAAAACAAGAAAATCCTAACCCGCATCCGACTCTAACAATTATGCAAAACCACCCAAATAGGTGCGGGTGGTTTGGGTCGGGTAGTTTTTGTGGGTCGGATAACCCTATGTCCAGCCCTAGTCACAACTATCTTAGCACCACATTATTATTCATGGATCCCACTGGCATCGCCTTAAATTATGTCAATCTCCAATTTTTGCTGCTTTCTTTAGTATACTTTTTTTTCTTGCTATTTTTATGGAGTGCATCACAACTCCAATACGTTGTCCTCCACGATTACTCAGTCCTAGTACATACTCAAAAGAGCACATAAGAGCCTTTGTTAACTATTAATGGGTACAAACAGTTGTTGGCCCATAATAGTCCCATTTATCATCTTATTCTTTACTTGATTAAATCACCAAAACCTCAACCCTTCATCACTCCTTTTCCAAAGTCTAGAACAAATATTTAAAAATAAAAAATAATTTCCTCTGCAGTACTGATATAAAATTGAATCTGATTGTCTTTTCTTTTTATTATGCTTTCTTTGCTTTCGATATCAACTGTATATTTTGCATTATTGATATATAGTTGTGCCAACTTATTATCACGTAACATTTTTGTCTACTTTTGGTGCAGGAAATGATGGGACTAACATACTTCATGTTGGATCAGTCAAGAAAGGATGCTGAATATTGCATGGAGAATGCATTTAACACATATTTAGTATGTATAGTTTTTTTTTTGGTTCAAGTTGTGCAATTAACGTTTGATGTCTTTGGGTTTTTTAATTTTTTTATATGTTAATGTTTATGACATTAATCTAATTTGTGCACTTTTACCTAATTTTTTACCCTAAAAGATAATAGTTGTAAATTGCTGGTTATTATGATTTGACATGTATTTATTTATTGGGTAAATTACATTGACACTCCTTGAGGTTTGGTCCGATTACATCCCACCCACCCCCTGACGTTATAGAAATTACATTCCCACCCTTGTGGTTAATAGTCTCATTTCACAAACCCCCCTGCTTATATAAAAGGCAACAACTCCCTGGTAGAAAAACAGAGGAAAATTATATTTAAAAAAAAAAAAAAAGTAAAGCAAAGAAAAGAAAAAGAATAAACAGAAGAAGTAAAGCAAAACAAGAAAAGAGAGAATGTCTGAATTCAATGTCTTTTTGATACCAACATTAATTCCGTCTAAATAATTACAATGACAGGGGGGTCAATGTAATTTTCCAAACGTAAGGGGGTGATATGTATTAAATTCAAACTTTAGGGGGTGTAAGTGTAATTTAGCCTTATTTATTTCACTTTTTTAAACCTATCCTCTCTGTCTTGGGTGGGGGTTTTGTGAGGGTTTGTCTAGGGCCCTAACTGTCCATCAATATGTTTGTAGTTGCAGAAGAGCCGTACATTATGTGTGTAATTCAGTTATTTTTTGAAAAGTTTGTTGAACATTTAGTCTTGAAAGTAAAAGAAAAAAGGAAGAAAAAGATAATCTAAATACACCAATGCTGATTTATATGTGAACACTACAAATGTTGGTCAAAATTATAGATATAATTATGGCAATATTACAATTTACATGTATGTTTATATATGTACTAGCAGCCGGGCACACGTGATGCGTGTGCAAACTCATTTAGAAACTTAATTGATAAAAATTTTAATACATCCCCATTCAATTTGTTTTTTTTTTTTTAAATTTATATCTTCAATTGCATAATTTTTTTTTTATGAATTTAATATGATATATATACACACATTCTTATATACTTCTGCATTATCTCAAAAAAAATAAAAATATACTCACAAACCAACAAACCCATTATCAAGAAATAGATACAATTCAATAAACATTGTATAGACACAAAAATGTAAGAAAAATGTGAAATTGTTCAACATTTTCTGATATGAAATACTCTTCAAACCAACAAACCCATTATCAAGAAATCACAATTACAGAACATACCATATTTACTTCTGGTTTGTATCAGCACAGAACCAACTGCCTCAATCTCCCTATTTGAAAAAACAAAACCCTTGATCATCAAAATAAAATAAAATCACAGTAACAATGAAGTAATTTAACAATATTTAACAAATAGATACAATTCAATAAACATTGTATAGACACCAAAATGTATGAAAAATGTGAAATTGTTCAAAATTTTCTGATATGAAATACTCTTCAAACCAACAAACCCATTATGAAGAAATCACAATTACAGAACATGCCATATTTACTTCTGGATTGTATCAGCACAGAACCAACTGCCTCAATCTCCCTATTTGAAAAAACAAATCAAAATCAAATAAAATCACAGTAACGATGAATTAATTTAACAATATTTAACAAATAGATACAATTCAATAAACATTGTATAGACACAAAAATGTATGAAAAATGTGAAATTGTTCAAAATTTTCTGATATGAAATACTCTTCAAACCAACAAACCCATTATCAAGAAATCACAATTACAGAACATACCATATTTGCTGTCTGGATTGTATCAGCACAGAACCAACTGCCTCAATCTCCCTATTTGAAAAAACAAAACCGTTGATCATCAAAATCAAATAAAATCACAGTAACGATGAAGTAATTTAACACTATTTAACAAATAGATACAATTCAACAAACATTGTATAGACACAAAAATGTATGAAAAATGTGAAATTGTTCAAAATTTTCTGATCTTCAATCAGAAACAGATCAATATATATAGAGAGAGAAAGAGAGATACAGAGAGTAATAATAGATAAGAGAGAGAGTACTCATGAAAAAATATAATTTTTTTTACTCACTTTAAATTTCAACCTCAAACTTTCCAGTGAGACAATTCCCAGATAAAATTTGTGCTAATTTGTTGAACCCTTTAGTTGTCCAGAATCATGACCTAGATATGAAATTTGAACCCAAGCAAATCCCAACAATGCACCAGAACCCATATGAACCCAGAAAGAATTGGAACACAAAACACCACAAATACACGAAACAAACAACATCGCAACAAAACAGAGAGTAAATCACAACATGCTCTTTCTTTTTACTCACTTTAAATTTCAACCTCAAACTGATATATCTAGAACGGATTTGATGGCGATAAAAAAGAGGAAAAAAATTTAAAAATTCTCACTCTCGCCGTCGTTCCGTTCTCGCACACGATCCCGAGCCTCTCGTGTGGCGGCGGAGGAAGTGGTTTTGGATGGGATGGGGTGGAATTGAAGGTAGGGTTGGATCGGAGAGGGGTTGGGTTTGGGTCGTGTTGTTGATGAGGGAGTTGAGATCGAAGGTTTTGTTGAAATTGGGGGAGAGAGAGAGATGGGGGAAGGGGTTTTGGGAGAGGAGAGAGGGGTTTGGCAAGAGTTGAAGAAGATGAGTTGGTGAGAACCATCGGATGAAATCAAAACAAATGGAAAATGCAACAAAGATGTTCAGCACTTTTTGGAAGATGGTGAACCTGATTTGGAACTGCTGTGCAGTTTAGAAACGTGGGGTAGTGGAAAATGTGGGGGTAGGGAAACTGATTGGTTTAACTTTCCCGTGTTATCCTTAATTACAAACTGGTATAAGAGTAAAAATAATATAATTATTCAAGAAGTTATGGGCATTTAAGGAAAAATTGGCAAAAAATTCTAAGGTAGGCTTCATGACACCAAAGTTGGTGTTGGCTTTTAATAATAGAATAGATACTATCATGTTCAGTAGTTCTATTTTATTTTACGTATTCCTTTAGAACAAATGGTGAATAATCCTAGAATTTTTGGCCTTTGTTTTTGTTTGTGGAGTAGGGTTTCTTCCAATTGGGGCTTCTTCTTGATTCTTCTTTCAAATCCATTTTTGTTTGGGATGGGGTGGTTGAGCAACTTCAAAGGAGGATAACGGGATGGAAGAAGCACTATCTATCACAAGGAGGGCAGCTTATTCTTGTCAAAAGTATTTTGTCAAGTTTGTCTACATACTATATGTCATCTATCTATCAGTCTAGACTTCGTCGCCAAGAGGCTATAGAAACTTTAGTGTGATTTCCTCTATTGAGGAAGTAGCTTTGGAGATTTGCATTGAAGAGGGAGACTTTGGAGGCAAGTTGTCTCAACTAAATATCGCACAACTTGGGGTGATTGGGATTCATTGGAGGTGGGCAAGTCTTACGGCTATGGGAAAAGGGTTGTGGAAAGGAATCGTAAAGGATTGGTTGGATTTTGTGGGTTATGTCAAATTGGAGGTTGGCATTGGCGATAGTGTGTGCGCCCCCCTTGGAAAGGGATTTGGTTAGTGTGCGCCCCCTTCGAAAGTGGCTTTTTTGTGTTGTTGTTGGAATGCAATTCCTAAGAAAATTCTCACTATCATCTTTTTTTTTTTTTTTTGGGATCAATAACAAAGAATTTTATTGATTAATCAAAAAGAGATGAGGATGAGGCATCCTCTACAAATAAGAAAAATAAAGGAAGAAAAATACATAACCCAAACAAAGACTACATCAACAAATTCCTACATGTCACACACCAACAACCAATTTTTAGCTAACAAATACAGTGGAATTCCCTTAAAAAGAGGGTTCACCGAAGCCCCAAAAGGAAGTTAAGTGACAAATTTTATCCAACAAAAATTCCACATGCTGAGGTTTTTCTTCAAAAACCCGCGCTTCCTTTCCAACTATAAAACCCAAAAAGTTGCAAAGACGACACAATACCAAAGCACTTTGGCCTTTTTCGATCCTCCTAAAACATGAAAGCACTATCAACATCTTATCCAAAGATGGCACATGCAAATGTGACAATGAGAATGACCCGCGTTGCTACGTTGTAGGGTGGCAAAAGAGTTATATGAGACATAAGCCTTTTGATGTCTGGGATTGATGCTTCCCAAGAGGTGTCATAGACTTCTTTCATGCTTGGTAAGGTGGCTGCGTAGGGGACATCCATATTATCACAACAAGACACATCATGGTTAGTTGGTGTTGTATGTGCAAGTGTGACGAGGGGAATGACCCTCATTGCTACATAGTAGCGTGGCAAAGGAGTTATATGGGGACATGAGCCTTTTGATCTTTGGGATGTCTTGATCCTTCCCAAGAGGTGTTGCTGACTTATTGCATGCTTGGTTGGGTGGCAGAGTAGGGAAGAGGTGTAAGGTGTGGCTTCTGACCCCTTTGTGCCTCACGGATCATATGGAGAAAACGTTATAGGAGATCTTTTGTGAAATAGATGAACCTACATACTAACTCAAGTTATTTTGTTGTATTTTGTATAGGTGGATCTTTAAGGGGTTTATATTTATCCTAGGACAGATTTTGGAATTTTTTGTTGATTTAATTTTCTAAGGAGCTTATTTTTCAGTCTTTCAAGATCATGATATAGGTTTTACTTTTATGTGTGGGATGCGTCCCCTTGATTCTCTTTTAATACAATTCCATTATGTATAGAAAAGGGGCGAATTTCACATTACATCCCTCCCCCTCTATGGTAGTTAATGTGCAAATTACCCCCCTGATGTTAAAAAATAAACACACAACTCCTTATGGTTTATGAGCTAAATTCCCTGTCACAATTTCTGTCTAAATTAACTAAAGGTGTGACTTATGTGCCTTTGCTGAGAGTGATATTTTTTAAGGCAAAAACACTCTTATGATTCTACAAAATCACAAAAATGCCGATGTCTTTTTCACTCCTACTTCCCACCTGTAATTTGTCTCTTCATTGCCTCCCTCACTTCCCCATGGCACACTCTTATCTCGCTTGTCACACCCCATGCACCTTTCATCACACTATACACAAACCCACACATTACACGCTCTCAATCAAATTCTGTTGTCCATTTTTTTTGTTCTCATTTTTGATATGTGAAAATATGAAAGTGTAGGCCAATTTTGTCTTTTCTTTTTCTTTTTTTCTTTCTTTGGTTTTTCTTGGTGTCCTTTCCTCAACAATGCAATTGGGTTATGACTTGATTACCGCTTTCAAACGTTGGGTGGGTGGTTGGTGGGGGAGTTATAGCGTAGTAAGGATGCTAAGCTGCAGATTAGCTCGGAAATTGAAACTTCTTAAATCTGATCTGAAGAGATGGAATGTAGAGGTTTTTGGTTGTTTGGAGGCTTAGAAGGCGAACATCTTGTTAGTTATGCATGGGTTGGATGAGCAGGAAGTTGAGGGGTGTCTATGTGAGGAGGATGTGGTATGTAGGGATGCGGGTCGGAAAGAATATGCAAAGGTCGTTCGGACGGAGGAGATTAGCTTTCGTCAGAAATCCAAATGCTCGTGGTTGAAAGATGGGGACCGTAATACCAAAATGTTCCGTCGAATGGCAAATGCTCATTAGGCGGGTCAAATAGGGAGGATGTGGGTGAATGTGGCAATGCTTTTGTCAGAAGAGGAGGTTAGGGATGGTATAGTGGGCTTCTATCAACATCTTTTTTGTGATGAGGGAGATGTGTGGAGGCCAGGGTTAGATGGTGTTGTTTTTTGATTCTATCTCGGAGATGTTTTGTCATTGGAGAGACCTTTCACTAAGGAGGAGGTCTTGGGTGCACTGAGGAGTATGCTTGGGGATAAGGCACTAGGGTCGGATGGTTTTTCTATTGCTTTGTTTTTCCAGCATTATTGGGGGTTGGTGAAGGAGGATGTGTTGGCGGTGTTTGAGCAGTTAATCAGGCAGGGCAATTTGAGGAGTTTGAATGCAACTTTCATAGCTTTGATTCCTAAGAAGGGAGGGGCAGAGGATATCCTGAGATTTTCGGCCTATTAGTCTTCTAGGCAGTGTTTATAAATTATTGGCCAATCTATGAAGCACAGGTATGGGTACTAGCACGATATGGGTAGATCGATACAGTAAAATTAAAAAAAATAAGATACGGGTACGGCTTGGTATGCTTGTTAAAAAAATATGTATTTTTAATTTAGAGTAATGTAAAAATTAATTAAATAGTTTAATTTGTTAAGTTCAACCTACAATTAACATTTAATGCCAAAAGTAAAAGTATAAATCAAAATTAAATGTCAATATATTAAATAACTTACAAATCATAGTTTAATTTTAAAATTATGTTGAGCATAAAAAAAAAATTAAAAAAAAAAAATCTAGTGAAAGGAGTTTTATGTCTGTAGTAGAAGAAAATATTTTTTCGATTGAGGTACGATACGACTTGGGTAAATATTAAGTACGCCTGGGTACACTAAAAATTAAAAAGAAAAAACTTGAGTACGTGTTTCGTGTATACGGTATGAATGCAAAAGTACCATACGAGGTACCATACGTCGGTAAGTACTCAGTACAGGTACGACATGTTTTTCGAAGTACCCATGCTTCATAGTGGCCAAGGTTTTGGCCAATAGGCTTCGGGGTGTGCTGGGGAGGAGGGTGGTGTCAGAGTCTCAGAATGCATTTGTGGGCGGTTGTCAGATTTTGGATAATGTTCTTGTGGCTAACGAGTGTGTGGATTCGCGGCTTCGGCAGAGAAATGAGGGGATAATTTGTAAGTTGGATATTGAGAAGGCCTATGATAACGTCAATGGAAAGTTTCTGTTGTATGTATTGGATATGATGGGTTTTGGGGAGCGGTGGAGGCAATGGATTCATTTTTGTGTTTCTACTATTCGGATGCCCGTTTTGGTTAATGGGACACTAGCGGGTTTCTTTCCCATTTGGAGAGGTTTACGTTAGGGCGACCCTTTATCCCCTTTATTGTTCATTCTGGTTATGGAGGCGCTGAGTTGTTTGCTATCAAGGGTAGTTTAAGGTAGTTTGTTATCGAGCTTTGAGGTGGGGGTGGGGTCTGATTCTTTGGTGGTTTTTCATCTTTTCTATGCTGATGATGCGCTGATTTTTTGTGATGCGGACGCTATTCAAATTGGCAATTTGCGGTGTGTGCTATTATGTTTTGAGGCGATGTCCAGCATTCGGGTCAATTGGCTAAGTCAGAATTGATCAGTGGGAGAATTGGTTCGCTTACCAGTGTTGGCGGCTATTTTGGGCTGTAAAGTGGCTATGTTACCAGTTTATTATTTGGAACTTCCTTTGGGAGCTACCTTTAAGAAGACAAGGGTGTAGATGGGGTAGTGGATAAAGTGTAGCGGCAGTGGTGGGGTGGAAGTGGCAGTACTTGTCAAAAGGGGGGTGGGTTACTTTGATCAAGAGTGTCCTTTATAGTATTCTGACGTATTTTATGTTTGTGCATGTCATTCCTGTGGTGGCGGCTAAGAGACTGGAGAAGCTTCAACGAGATTTTTTGTGGGGTGGGGAGGGTTTTCATTACTATTTGGTGGATTGGGAGAGGGTTTGTATTCCTAAGGAGATAGGGTTTGGGGGTGAGAAGACTGGTGGAGTTCAATCAGGCTCTTTTGGGGAAGTAATTGTGGTGTTTTGTGGAGGAAAGGAAGTGGTTATGGAGGAGGGTGGTGGTGGCTAAATATGGGGGAGGAGGCCGGGGTTGGTGTTCGAAGAGGGTGGTTCAATCTCATGGTCATAGTTTATGGAAGGGGATTTGGTTAGGGAGGAAGGACTTTTGGGATAGGGTTCGGTTTAAAGTGGGGATGGGGGATCGGGCTCGATTTTGATAGGATTGGTGGTGTGGTGAGATGTCTTTGGAAGGCATGTTTCCTTCAATATATGCTATTGCGGTTGATAGGGAGCTGCTGGTTGCTTCAGTTAGGGTGAGGCAAGGGAACTCAGTTGTTTGGAACGTTCATCTTTGACGTGAGGTGCAGGATTGAGAGTTAGACCAATTGGTGGATCTGTTGGGCTTCTTGTATGGGTTGCAACAAGGGGGGAGGGGGTGGATTCTTTGGTATGGGAGGTTCGGAAGTCTAAGGGTGTATTACAGTCATTTTATGGGGTGCTTGTTGGGGGCGACATTGTCGTGCTTCTTTGGAAGAATATTTAGGTGATGGGATCTCCATCCAAGGTGGCTTTCTTCGTTTGGACGGTAGCTTTGGGTCGTATCCTTACTATTGACAATTTGATTCAGCGGCACCATGTGTTAGTAAATTGGTGTTGTACGTGTTGTAGAGATGCAGAAATGGTAGATCATTTGTTGGTTCATTACCCTGTTGTGTCCCGGCTTTGGTGTTTGATTGTTGCTCTTTTTGGTGTGATTTGGGTGTAGTTGGGGTCTATGCGGGGTGTGTTGTTTAGCTGGGGCGGGTCGAGGTGGGTAAGAGGAGTTGGAAGTCTTAGTTACATGCTTCCCTTTGCTTGTTATGGTTGGTTTGGTTGGAGCGTAACAGATGCATTTTTCAGAATGTGTCAGGCTTCTTATGGTGTTGCATAGTTGGGTTACAGGTTCGGTAGATCTTGATGTCTTGACTTTTGTACATTTTGTGGAGGGTTTGATTAGTTAGCTTTTGTGGGCCGGTGTGGGCTACTGTTGTCTTTGTATTCTTTGCGTTGTCTTGATGTCTTTTAAATGAAGTTGGCTTATTTATCCCCCCCCCAAAAAAAAAAGGGAAAAAAAGTCCGAAAATTTCCAGTTTCTATAATATATAGATTTTCGACCTCTACTGAAATTTGATCAACATTGATATTGCAAACTTCTAGTGCTGTCACTACTTTGCCAACCTTTGAAGGTAAACCAATTGCCTTGTTTTCAACCCCCACGCTCTTTGTACTTTTCATTGGATGACATTTGATCTGCAGATCATTACTATTGTGAAAATAAACATTGTTTCCATCCGAAATACTCTGAAAATTGACATATTTTTATCAAAAGACTTTTCACTTATATAGTGTAACGCCCCAAATTTTCTAGCCCAAATAATAATACAACAGTTATGGCTCTTTCAAGGAAAACAAAATATAAATCTCCAAACTTACATTACATGATACAATAGTTCTTCATGCAACAATACATTAATCCAACAATAAATAAATAAACAAATAAATACCCCCAAAGGTTTGCAAGTTTCCAAGGCTTGAGCCAAGTTACACAAAACAGTTATTCAAATCCACACACATACAGCCCTTGGCTTACACACAGAGTCACAGCAAAATGAGAGTCTCGTACTCTCAACACACATTTCCTCGCCTTTAGTTAGGCAGCATCACCACATCTTTTCTTGCACAAAAATCTCGTAGGGTGAGCATAAAGCCCAGTAGGAAATCCTTAAGAAAGTATATACATTTTATACAAGTCTCAAGAGATGAAATGCATATGTCATGCTATGCCCTTTTGAAAGAAAATCACATCTTCATCTTTGAAAACCATCATGCTCAATGATGTCATGCAATTTCAATTCTTCAAAACTTAACAATTCATTTCAAGAGCGGTAAATACGACTCTGGTAATCCCTAGGTCGGTGTCTGCAAGTAGATTATACAAGTACTACCAATTTGTCATTTTTATCGGTATTAACCGGAAGGCTTGACACCTATCCGCGCGGGTTTTCGGTCTTTCACCCCGGACTCTCAGGCCAACTTATTCAATATTATCTACACCACCTATCAAGACTTACCAACGTATTTACTCCAAAACCATTCCATGAAAACTTGTTTCTCAACATTTTTTTCTCAATGCAAGTTTTCAATCAACTTTCAAAGTTTAATATAATCAAATAAATTGATATGCCAATAACACAAGATGAATATAAATACTGTTATTCCAATTCATCATCCAAGGAATAACACAATTCTCTCTTCTCAAGTATCCTTAACAATTAGTTATTTCCAGACTATTTCAACGTTTTGAACAATAATTTCCAAAATGAACAATAATTCTCATATTCCCTGAAATTCATCATTTATATAAATATAAACAAGAAATTTTCCAAACATCTATTTATTTTGACACACAAAATAAATATAATAACATCATTCATGGATTTTCAGTCATAAAAAAAATTCCCAAATTCTAGGTTTTCTCACCTAAAATTATACAACTTAAAATCTTTTGAAAGAAAACTTTCCAAAATTATCTTTTCTTCAATCAACAAAGATCAAAACCCATAAGATCATTTTAAAAGAACAAGAGACAAATTCACTTTTAAAATCGCTCAACTTCTTGAATCAACAATTAATTTTCAAAACTATCGAAAGATGATTTCGAAAATCATATACATCTTGCAAATATATATATATATATATAACTTTAAGAAAATCCCTACCTCAAGTTTTGAAGAAGAAATGAGATGAAACCTCCAAAATCAACGGTGTCGAAACTCAATCTTCACCACACAACGAAGCTCTCGAGAAGTCAACCAACTTTGATGAAGAACCTATGGCAGAACTCTAATGGATCTTGAAAAATCAAGGTTTTGATCCAATTTGGCGTAGGGAAATGTAGAGATAAGGGAGATGAAATGTTTGTAGAGAGAGAGAGAGATACAAAAGTGATATGAAATATCAGATTCACGAACTGATATAATATGGTCCGCTCGAGCGTGGAAAGCCTCACTTGAGCATTGAATACACCTTCCCAATACTTTTGCAGACAAGTCAAACTTCTACAACCAAACATTCTCCCCTCGAGCGCATAAACAGCCACTTGAGCGGACAAGCAACTTCGAATGCATTTTGGCGCTGCCCCTCAACCCCGTCAAGGCGCTGCCCTCTGGACCCCCACGAGCTGATCGGGCAGCTCAATCCCCGACCTGCCCAATCAAAGTAGCAAAACATGAAAAAAGGGTGAAAACCGGGATCGCTACATATAGCTTACCAAAATAGTTATAATTACAGTAGTTTACCCCATCCAGTTATAGTAGTGGCATCTTTTTCTAATTCTGAAACAAGCATAGCCATAAATTCACTTTGGAACCTGGAACCATGGCCAGGGAACCCTCGCATTGAAGAAACATTGCAATAATAAAAGAGTTTACAATACCAAATTGTGCCCTATCACTCTTTTTGAATAAGTAGGGTGTCGGGAAAGGGAAGGGGGAATTGGGGGTGGCAGTTGGCAGGAAATAGACAGGGTTGGTTGGTGGTAATGGGTGCATTGCAGTGGGGGTGGCAATTAGTGGCGGTTATTTTTGGTTTATATGTATACATGTACGTATATGTGTGTGAATATGAGTTTAGTTCAGAGGAGAGGAAGAAGATGAGGGTATTTAGGTGATTTCAAGAACCGTTAACAAAAGTGACCTGTGTGTTTTAGCCCACAAACCACAAGTAGTGATGTGCTTATTTCTTAATATTAGGAGGTAGGCTGCACATTCTACGTCGCATGGGGTGAAGTGAATTTTGCCAACAAATGTCACCAACTTTAAAGAAGAGGTTGTGACTCAATGCAATGGCAAGTGCTACCTGCCTTGCGCCTTGTGGAGACAGGTTTGAGTCACGAAGTCAGCCTCCCAACAAAAAAGTGGGGGAAGACTGCGTACCTATTACTTCTTCCATTCCATGCTTAAAGCGGGAGCCTTGTGTAATGGGTACGACCTATTTAGGTCATATTTCTTGGGGTTTATTACACTTTCTACTCCTAAACAATTGTCAAATTATCTATTTAGTCCTTGAACTATCGATTGTCTACTAGGTCCCTAAAGTATATAAGTCAAAGCCTATTTAGTTCCTAAACTATCGATTGAATCGATTAAATCCCTAAAGTATTTAATTCAAATCTATTTAGTCCTTAAAAGGATTACAAAAATAAAATATAAACCAATAAGTATTATAAATTAGTAAAATACCGAATCTAGTTAAAATTTGATTTCAAATAAACTTTAAAATTTTAATGTCTTTGAAAAGTGGCGTTAGTCCTTGTGGTGAATTTCCTTTGTAACCGTAAGTGTAATTATCTATAGTATTTTCTTAATTATCTTTTACAATGGCTGCATGCTCGCCTTTATCTAGTATTATATGCTAGATTTCGTTTATAATTTCTAATTGATTGTTTTTAAATTTGTCGCTAAGTTTTTTTTTATTACTTAATTCATGTATTATTTTGTTATACTATTATTTGTAATGAAGTGTTATTATTTAAATAATTTAATTATATTTTTTTAGTATATCTAATATTCATATAATTTATTGACAAGAATGGGAAACGAGACTTCAATATTAATTTAAACACAGAACGAAATAAAAACACCTATTACTGACAAAATAAAAATTTAAGATTTTTCCTTGATAAAATCTTAATTGGGCAGGTGTTTTATTAATTTATAATACTTATGGGACTATATTTTATTTTTGTAATCTTTTTAGGGATTGAATTAGGCTTAGTTTGGCATCATCTAAATAAGTCAAAAAGTCAAAAAGTCACTATCTTATTTAAGTCACATCATCCTATTTAAATCACATCACCTCTCTAACACATCACATCAAACCCAACCCAAACCCACCAATAAGTCAAAAAGTGCACTTTTTTAGTACATGCCAAACCAACCCTTATAAATATTTTAGGACTTAATAGATTCACTTAATAGTTTAGGGATTAAATAGACAATTTGGCAATAATTTAGGGGTAGAAAATGTAATCAACCCTATTTCTTAATGATGTTAAAATATTACAGAGTTTTGTTTTCTTTAGACATTTTAGAGCAAAGATTGATTCCCAGTTTAATGCTTTTATGTTTTTAGGGCTATTATTTTAAGATCAATGTTGTCAAGGAAAATGTAGCCACCAAGTGTTCCCATATGAATGATTGTGTTTGGCTTTATGATAATATTGATGCCTCATGACTTTTTTTTATTTTAAATTTCATTAGCAATAAATCTTTCATGATGTTCTCAACTTCCTACCCCCTTAAATCCCCAGAATGAAATGGTTGTCTTATGCCAATTTCAAGAATTTTCATGAATTTTTTGACATTATTCAAACTCGATGATGGAAACAGAACGGTCTTGCTCATCATGTATTTCGAAACCATCAAAAAGCAATATTAGACATTCAATTAGTACACTGGCTTCACCTTTTGTTCTTAGTTGTTCCAGATGATGCTCTCACCTGTTGTCCACTACCTCTATATTTTGGTTCTTCGTTTTTATGTTTAAAGATCTAGCTTTATAATTTATGAATGATTTACTTAGATGCTCTAAACTTCTAATGAATAATATTTGAAAATAGACCCTTGCTTAGAGAAATGTTTCTTCATTTGTGGTGAATTTTTTTTGCTACATCTAATTCTTATTAAACTAAACGATGAAGTACACAAAATTTTGATCTTGTTACAGGCGTAGAGTCCTCAATTACAATTAATTGAGGCATCCTCAGGACTGCAATAGTCCTTGAAAAGTGCTCCTTTTTCAAGCTTCCACCTTTGCTTTTGATTAATTCTTGGGCCTTGCCTTCCTAACAACTCCAAATTACATCTTCCAGTGAATTTTAATTGTCTTGTTGGGAGTATTAAAGCACAGGCTTTTGATAAGAGCATAATAGCATGTTGTATATACTCATTAAAAAAAGGAAACTGGCAACTAATTAGCTGTTACTGATCTGGTTTTACATTACGAGGCGATTTCTTGTGTCCGTAAGTAATTTTAGTTCGCCAGATTTATGACCTTGTGAGGGGCTGCATTACTTTTAACTAACCTTTTGCTAGAGCTGCAATTCTATCATTTTGGTTAATACCTGCAGTTGGAATGAACTCTTGCCTTTTCGTTGGACTTATGTGTTCACATTTTTACTGAATTACATAATTTATTATTATTCAGAAACTTGGGTCATCTGGTCAGCGAAACTGCTACACGGTGTGGTCTTTGGTGGGTAGAAATGTTGAAGACAAGGGATCAGTTTAAAGAGGCTGCTACTGTTTACTTTCGTATTTCTGGTGAGGTAATACCCACGTTTTTTTATAACAACACTGAATAATAATATCTATGCTCTGCTCCTGAAATGCAACTTCTTTTAGGAACCCCTACATTCGGCTGTCATGCTGGAGCAAGCATCTTATTGCTACTTGTTTGCGAAACCACCAATGTTACGCAAATATGGATTCCATCTTGTTCTTTCAGGTGATCTGTATAAGAAATGTGATCAGGTAACTATATCACAAATCATGCAAAAGTTTCTTTGTGCGTAAATGCTGTAATTTTCTGAAAATATCTCCCTTGTTTGTCATCAGATGAAGCATGCAATTCGCACATACAGAGGTGCTTTAACTGTTTTTACAGGAACTAAATGGAGCCATATCAGGGATCATGTTCATTTCCATATTGGAAAGTAAGTTCTAAAGCATTTGCCAGTAGTTTGCATAATAAACACATTAGCAATTGTGGTATTAGTAATGTGCAAAGATATTTAACATACCTGACATGTAAACAGATGGTATGCATTTCTTGGGATGTTTGATGTGGCAATTAATCATATATTGGAAGTCCTGGCCTGTGGCCATCAATCGAAGACAACACAAGAGTTATTCCTGAGGGACTTTTTTCAAATTGTTCAGGTAATGTGTAACTGCCTAATAGCATTATCAGAGAAAGAAAAATGCAAGATTTTGTGTAGAGCTTAAACGTCCTAGTTTAACCGGTTGATCTGATTTGTTTAACTGATACCTGGCATGGCTATTGCATCCCATTGACTTGAACCAAAATAAATTGTTCTGTATAGAAAAATACCTAACATTTTTGTCACTAATTTATGGTTGATCTTTTTAATGGTCTGGGGCAATTGGTTTATGTTGATAGACTTTTTGGACTTTAACGGAATCCATCACCAACTCCAGCTTAAATTTTTTTTGAAGGAGAGACAGGAATGTGTAATGAGGAAGGTTTTGTTTTAAGCTTTGTTTTTTTTTTTTTTTTTAAATTTTTTTTAATCATTTTGAATTTCTTTTGACTTAGAAGCTAATGGCTCTTTTGTTTTAAAGAAAATGGACAAGAATACTGGTTTTTTTGAGAAGTTTGTACTCACTAATGATAAGGGTGGAAGTTTGAGTCGAGCAGATTGAAGAAGTGGTTAGGAAGGTGAATGAAGTGGCTGGAAAGGACAAAAAGGTGCAACATTCCACTACACTCTGCCTTCATAGATCCTTAGAAGAAGGGGGAGGAAATGGAGGATATCCTCTTGAATAATATTTTCATTTTGTCATACAACTTTTCCCACTTTGATCTTCTTATACTCTCCTTTACCTTTGATACTCTTAAAATGCGAAAGAACCTATGATTAGTATTACTGCTAGAGTTATCAAGTTCTTCTAGACTCAAGTTTCTTGAATGATTTCTTAAATACATTCAAAGTAATTCCTTAGTTATTTATCAAAAAAAAAAAAAAAAATTCAAAGTAATTCCTTCACCGTTCCTTGTTCTCATCTTACTTAACTACTGCTATCTTATACACTTAATGTAGTTTAGGACTCTTCCTTTTCTTCTTCTTAACTTGGCAAGTTTATATCATATATATATCTTTTTCTGCATCCTTCTAATTTAACTTATGATAAAAGATCATCAGAAGCCTTCAACTTAGCCTTACTAACTGCTTTCTTAACTTTGTTTTCTGCTAATTTATCTTTTAATTTTTTTGTTATTCCTATATATATATAGAAAGTTTTGTGACACTCTCCTTTTGTTTTGATCGCTTTTTGAACCTCTTCATTCCACCAAGAAGTTTCTTTGGATTGTGTCTCACACTGCACAGAATTTGTTTTCTCATTGGAAGTCCATTTTAGACAACCCAAATCCCTGTTTCGGAAGATCGGTTGTATCTTGCCTCCCCTGATCTTTCTTCCCTTGTTTTCATTATTGATTCTTTTCTTAAAATGGACCTAAACTTTCACCTTTTAAATCCCACCATCTAATTTAGGGGTTGCCTACAATCTCTACTCTTCCTCTTCATATTCTAATTCTTACATTGAATACCATTATTCTATGTTGTGCAATGAGCTTCTTTCCTACTATTACTTTACAATCGTTGCACGTTCCTTTATCAACTCTCCTGGTAATAAAAAAAATCTATTTGTCTAATATTTGTTCAACTTGTAAATATTATCGAAGTGTTCATCCATTTTCTTAATGCTGGTGTTTACTATTACTATTACAAAACCATATGCATTGCAAATGCTAGGATAACACTACCTTCATATCCCTAATTACCTTTCCCTACATAAACATTAAGATCACACTACCTATAGAAACTCTCACCACTTGGGTATCCATTGTATTAATCAATCCAAATCCTTCAAAAATTGTCTTTTAATAGATCTAATTGAATTTGGGGTGTGTAAGCACTAATTATATTTAGTGTCTTATCTCGTAACTCTAATTTCACCAAAATTATTGATATAGGATGGTTGGCAGAAGAAGAAAAATGTAAAAGAAAAATAATTCTCATCCAAATAAACAAAAGTAATAAATCTCAATGTCAATATTCAACTATCCACAATTCTGTAGCATAATAGCCTATTTATAGGCAACCAAAGAAAACCGTAATTTAAATTACCCAAAATAAAAACTGCCATAATTAAAAGATTTAATAAAGCAGTAAAATCTGTTCGAATATAAATAAGAAAATAACATAAAATAAATCCCTAATCATCATCCAATTCCTTTGTTCCCCATCAATTATCTTATCTCCTTTTCATTTAATCTCTTCCACTTGTTCTTTGAGATTTTTATCTACAATTGTGCCCCCTCCATTCCTATGTGTTTCTCTTTTCAGTATACCGAAGTTTATATATGCACAAAATTTTCAATTTCCTTAGGTTTTTTCCCTACCCATTTAGTTGCTTTTAAACAAATAATATTAATCTCCTTCTAATCATATTCTCCTGCCAATTTCATCCCTATTCTTATTAATGTTTCCTAAGAGTATTCTACTCTTGGGTATGCCTATTTACCCGCACTCATCCGTTAAAGTGCGGAACCCTTGTCTACATCTCACCACTCCCAGGTGCCAAATGTGATGTTGCCTGGGGGAATTCTATAACCCTTGGTCATTTATCACTACTCCTGTGTTTCTTTGCGGCACGTTGTAAGTAGGGAATGCCTCAGCTGAAGAATTGTAAGGGTCCATGTTCATAAAGGTGTTATTGTAAGTTTTATGTTGTATGTCAAACCAACTACAACCCTCCTTTCTTTAGGCCTTTGACCGATTGTGTGAAAGATAAAACACTGAGCACGAACATACGTGGAGTTTCCTTCTTGCTGCTTAGAAGCATAAAAAATAAATTAGTATCGTGATCCATTTGGGAAAATGAAAATTGTTTCTGGTACCAAACAAAATGACTAACTTTTTCTAACCAAAGGTTTGACGATACCATTTCTTTTGTGTTATTTTAGGCTAGTATTTACCGACTAGGATTTGTAACTAGAATTCCCTTTACATTGTTTGGGCGGACAACCTTGTGATTTTGAGAGGGCAAGAAATAGTGATCCAATGCAGAACCATCAAATAGTTCTTCACCATTAACAATAATTTGAGTTAGATGGTCAGCCATCAAATTGTCACTTAGTTTTTCATTTTTGTTTTGTTATTATCAAGCTGTTTGACCTGAATGATAACTCTTTTTTACCATTGTTTTATTTGGATAAATATAGAAAACAGGGAAAACATTTGAGGTATCAAGGCTTCAATTGCCTGTCATTGACATCCCTTCACTCAAGGTTGTTTTTGAAGATCATCGAACTTATGCATCATCTGAAGCAGTAAGTTGTATTGTTTTTCCATTTTTAACCTGAAAGTTTGATGTCTTGGATAATAAGGGCCTGTTTGGTATCATTTTCATTTTCTTAGGTTTGTTTTTCGTTTTGTGTGTTTTCAGAAACAAAACAATAAAGCTTCTTCTGTATTTGTGCCACTTCATGCTTTCGTTAGTTTAAATCACTAGCTTGACAACTTTCATTTAAACTGTGAAAAAAAGTAACTCAAAAACTGAAAAACTTCTAACGACTCAGACCAAAGCTTAAAACAAATAGTTTGATAATCTTTGTTAGCCATTGCATCCCAGTCATGTCATAAAGGGTAACAGCAGTTGGATGATCTTTGTTAGCCATTGCATGCTAATCATGTCATAAAGGGTGACGGGGAGCAACTGCCTACACCCAAGAAGGCTCTTAGCCAGCCAATTGTGTTATTAAGGTTTTGATGACGTCAAAGTTCATTTTGTCTGTGTTTGGCTCTTCAGTGCTGAATTTTCTATATTATCATCTAAAAATGTTATTTGACAAATGTTCTGTTAAAGATATAGAGAGGGAGGATAGATTCTAAACCTATGTTACTTGGAACGCGGATAATTCTGGTTTGAGGAATGGGAACGAGATATGCCACATGGTTGAAAATGTGGTAGTAGAGGCAGGGTTGTATGGACCACACAATCACACTACTAGAATTTAAATTTTAAGTTACTCTTCTGAAGGGTTGGTTTAGGATAAGCTATTTTAGTAACTTTTTGGCTTTTTGACTAAAATATGAGTTGAAAAAAACTAGTATGTTTGAGATATTTTTTGGCTTTTTACAAAAAAAGTGCAAAAAGTAGAGAGGAAAATGGATCTTTGACTTTTTTTTTATAGTTCTTTGGCTTTTTAACTTTTTTTAGTAATTTTTTGGCTTTTTAGCTATTGTAGGAAGTTCCCAACCTTACTGTGTGAGGAATTTTTGTTTTTGTAATTTGATATTCAATAAAATATAGTTTATTATTTTTCAAATTAATAAAGTAAAAACACAATTGTTGAACTAGAAGCATTATGACTCTTTTTTATTATTATTATTTTGGGCAACATTTACTTTACTCCTTTGTGGACTAAAGTGCAATGCTAACTCCGTTAATAGCAAATGTAAAATGACCTTAGTAGCCCTATGTCTTATTTATTTATTTTTTTATTCTATCATTCTCTTTCTTTTCTTATACAATTAATTTTAACTTAACCACATATTAACTAAATAAATCACTTATTATCCACAATTTTTTCTAACTTCAATTTCTAATTTAATCTTATATTACATTATAATATAATACACTATGCATAAGTATGGTATAGGAATCTTAAATGAAAGAGGTCATTTGATGAGATCATGGGTTGCCACTATTGAAATTGTCATTAAACTCTTACGCCTATAGATTTGGTTTGGGGGTCTCATGCTTGTGTTGTGCCCATTGCCTTCAGATCTGGTTTCGGAGGGGGTCACTTGCTTTAGATCTGATTTAATTTGCTTCTTTAATGTTGGTTTGATTTTCTTAGCCTTGATTTTCGAAGAATTCAGATCGAAAGAGGGTGATTTACAGTCATGTGGGAGGATAGAAGGGTAACAGGAAGGGGGTCACTTGCTTTAGATCTGATTTAATTTGCTTCTTTAATGTTGGTTTGATTTTCTTGATAGCTATGATTTTGAAGAATTCAGATGCACAGAGGGTGATTTACAGTCATGTGGGAGGATAGAGGGGTAACAGGAAGGGGATTTACATTTTGTAAAGTGATTTGAAAACATTTTGTCATTTGAAAACTATGTTCTCTTGGTTTTAGCTCATTATATTTCATGTTTTCTCTTAAGGAAAAATGTTAAGAAAATACATATGAAAACATTTTGGGACTTGCTAAATTCACTATTTTGGAATAAAAGTATAGTGTGCTTGCTAAGAAGCATAGATACATATGACACGGCACAGACACCCCGATATGATAATTTAAAAAAAAAAAAAAATATAGCAACATGATTTAAAAAAAAGAATAGTTGAAATGGCATTTGGGATACACATGCAAAATATATAGTTTTATATATTTATTATTTGTCACAAATAGGATTACTTCATTTAAATATAATAAAAAAGTACAATATATTACTTCCAAAGTACAAAGGAGTGATTAATAGGTATAAATTTACATTAATTTTCTTTTATGATTGGATTTTAGTTATTTTATTTAAACTTGTAATGTGTTTTATTTGTGTCTAAGTGATTGACATGTGTCTCCCAAATGTCTGAAACATGTTTGGGTTTAAAAAATTGAAAAAAACAATAGGACTGCGTTTGGACGTGTATCCAATACTTATCTGAAAGTGTTTTGCGGGTGTTGGTGTTCGATACATGCACACCATCTTCATAGAAGTATTTGTGCTTCTTAGATGTTTTGGAACACGTGTTCTAAAATGTAAATTGCTAGGTTATTAATATTTCCAGGTGACATTGTTCTAAACCGTCCAAGTCAATTCAGATAGTGTATAGTATGAAATGCGTTGCCAAATTCTCATAGTGATTATCCAATGTAGGAGTTGAACTTAAGTTTTTGGAAATTTTCACTTCCTAGCTATAAGATGAGCGACCCTAACAAAATGAACGACACCAACAACAATCATAACAATAGGAATATCAATAGTAAATATTAATGATAAACAATATATAATAACAATAGTAAAGAAAAAAAATAGTAAAAATAGTAAAAATAATAATAATTATTGACAACTAGAACTAGAACAGGGACAGTAATTGGTAATGATGACAAAAGTAGGAATAATTATGAAACAACACTAACAATTCCTACAAAAAAGGTGACAATAGGCTATTGGGATCAATGGAACACATCAAACTGAGGCTTGTTACTCTCTGGCATCATCACAGATTTCATTTAAGAGTTTGGAAATTTCATTTAGAGGTTTTGAAATTAGGAAGTTCCATGATTATGTTGGGACTATTGTTGGAGACAATAGAGGGAGTGTTAGATCTGTGCAGTTATTTTATCCTTTGTTAGGTTGTTCACTGTCAAATCTTTGATGAGTACGTATAATATTTAAAATGAAGGTCACTCTTGGTAAAACCGAAGGTCATCAAGAATTTTCACCAAAAAGTACTGCCAAGTTTTCACATAACTTGAAGTTCTTGATTCCTCTGGGAGAGTTTTAAAATCTTCCGACAAGTATTTGTCAATGTCATCATTTAAGGAGTTCCACTATCGATTTTGGAAGGTTGTGAGGCATTGGCAGATTTACTTTCCAATTGGCCAAACAATTTTTTTCGTATGTCTATTTTGAATTTAATTTTCTATTTTGAATTGTGGAATATGGTATGGAAAATAAGTATTTGAATATGACTAAAGTGTGTTCTATGCTGCACCAGTGTTTTCCTTTTTTGCATAGGTCATCATTCCCTTAGTGAATCTGAGATATAGACTCTATAACGCCATAACGTAAACTGTATTAAAGCATATAATCATATTGCTTATGTTTGGTTTCTTTCATTCCAACTGTTTCTGCTATGGTAATCAATTGTTAGTTCATAACTTAGAGTTGAATTTCTTGCTGCCTTTTCAAAACTCCAGGTTGGTGTTAAAGAAAGTCTGTGGCGGTCTTTGGAGGAGGACATAATGCCTTCATTGCCTACCATTAGGAGCAACTGGCTGGAACCACGAGCAAAACTCCTATCAAAAAAATTGAAAGAGTCAAATGTTTGTGTGGCAGGAGGTACGGAAGTGATAATATTTCAGTCAGTTGCATAATAAGATTGTGTTATTTCATGTGTTTGTCACCTTTTCCTACTTACCTCTGAAATGTGCTAATCAGCTTATCTGTTTGAGCAAAAACAGTGTTTTTTTGCTTATTATTTCTTACCTGAGCAGTTACTATCTTCATCATCATCACTATTTTCCTTTTTTCCCGTTTGCTTTAGTGGTTGGTTTTGGGGAGTTTGGTTGATAGGGCCAAGGTGGTGGGCTTTATGATTGGCCAGGATAGGGTCTCTATTTGTCATTTATTGCAGATAATGTTATTTTTGTCTCCTCTAGTGAGGAGATTATAATGTGGTTAATTTGCTTTTTATTCTTCAAATCTTTGAAATGGTTTGAATAAGAGTTCCTTAGTTGGCATTAATATCCCACATAGTAGGTTACATAGGGTGGCTAGTTATCTTGGGTGCCCTATTGAGCCTTTGTTGATAAAATATTTGGGGATTTGTTAAGCCTGTGTTTGGATCTTGGATTTGACAATAAAGTATTTGTGAAAGAAATATAGATTGCGTTTGGTAGAGTTTTGTAAATATGATTTGAGAGTATGAGTTGTATTTTGAGTTTGTGAGTTGTGGAATTATGATTTGAGTGTAGAAAATTTGTTTGGTTATGGTTTTTGAATAAAGTGTTGAATTGAGTTTTGAATTGAGTGTGGAATTGAGTTTTGAAAATTTGATTTAACATGTGAAGTAAGAAAATTTGTTTGGTTATGAGTTTTGGAAAGAGTTTTCAAAACTTAATTCAAATTGTTATAACTCATAACAAAACACACTATTTTCACACTATTGAAAATTCTGATCAATACTCATAACCAAATTCTTTTTAAAATTCAATTAAAAAAATTTATTATTAACAGAAAATAACATTAATCAATTTTTAAATTGAAAATACTACAAAGGAAATAATTTTTTTCCAAAATAAATATTCAAAAAATTTAAATCATAAAAATTTAAATAATCTAAAAAATTTAGTAAGTAAAAAATTAAAATAAATATTCAAAAAATTTAAATCGTAAAAATTTAAATAATTTAAATATTCAAAAAAATTAAATAATTTAAAATGTTAATATTTTAAATTTAAAAACAACTCTACACCCAAATCGTAACCAAACACATAAAACAAAACTCAATTAAGAAATTATTTTTAAAACTCATAACCAAACACATAATTCGAAACTTCATACTACTTTCACAACTCTATACTCAAATCGTAACC
The DNA here is from genome assembly GCA_022316695.1 of Camellia oleifera. Classification (NCBI taxonomy): domain Eukaryota; kingdom Viridiplantae; phylum Streptophyta; class Magnoliopsida; order Ericales; family Theaceae; genus Camellia; species Camellia oleifera. The sequence goes on along the minus strand of CM039310.1, from coordinate 71,675,264 downwards.
GAATACATAACAACAAAATTAAAATATTTAAAAATATTTTTATAAAATAGAGTTTGAATTTATTTTTATAAAATATTTTAAATTAAAAAATTAAAAAAACGTAACATATTATAATATTAAAATATTTAAAATCTTAACAAAATTAAAATATTGATTTGAATTGAGTTTTGAAAAGAGTTTTGAATTATGTGTTTGGTTATGAGTTTTGAAAAATAATGATTATGTTTTGAATTGAGTTTTAAGAAATGGGTGTAGAATTATGGTTTGAAAATTCAAAACAAACAATACACTCAAATCAATAGGTAAAACTATAATTTGAAACCCCAATCAAACGAAGCCTTAGCTTTCCCCTCCACCCCACGTTTCCCTTCCATTTTCTTTTCCCTGCACAAACCCCCCCCTCAAATTCAAGATCCAAACACAGCCTTTGGATAGACCTAAATCCAAAATTTTTTGGGCTCCAATTAGAGGATTTGCAAGAGGTTGGAAGTGTTATCTGGGGGCAGCGCTTACTCTAGATCAGTTGGTCTTGTCTAGTGTGCCAGTTTACTATCTTTATTTGTTTAGAATCCTGGTATGTGGAAAATGAAATTGAAAAGATGATGAGAGATTTATTATGGGAGATAAGTGGTGAAGGGATGAAATATCACTTGATTAATTGGAAGGTAAACTGGCTTTCAAGTTCCAAAGAATAATTGAAGTCTTGCGTTAGGGAATATTGTTCCTAAGATTATTGCTTTGGATGGTAAATGGCTGTGGAGATTTTCTATGGAGCATGATTCTTTATGATATGCTGTCATTAAAAACAAATATGGGATTCATGACAATGGTTGGGACTTCATCAGGTTAATGAGGGAACTCTCGATCTCCTTGGAAATCCATCTCTCTCTCTCTCTCTCTATATATATATATATATCTTCATATCTTTATTGATAATGGGAAGAATGTTTGGAGTGGTGAGGTTTCTTTTGTTCATTTATTTATTTTCGTTTGTGTCATTTATCCCGGTCTCATTATGCATCTGTTGCTTCATGGTTTCATTTTATACATTTTCTATCGCTTGGAATTTTGATTTTTCTAGAATCTTAATGATCAAGAGGTTGATGAGCAATCTTTCTTGTTGTCCATTCTTGGTGTTATTTCTTTGAGCCATGCGACCAATGATAGGTGATGATACTATTTTTTTCTCTTCTAGTGATGAGGTTAAGATGGTTAATCAATTATCTACTTTGTGGATTTACGAGATGATTTAAGGACCTAGGGTGAATTGAACTAGAGCTCTATTGTTGGTATCAATTTTCTACATGATAGGTTAGCAAGGATGGACTGCTTTTTAGGGTGAACTATTGAGTCTTTGCCCTTGAAGCATTTAGGGCTTCCTTTGGGGGGTAACTGTAGATCTGAGAATGTGGGCTTTTTTTATTGAGAAATTGGCATGTGGTTGGAGGGATAGAAAAGAGTACTCGTATATGTGGTCAAGAGGCTTACTTTGGTTCATTTTATCTTGTCAAATTACCGATCTACTACTTATCTTTGTTCAGAATAGCATTAAGTGGCAAATAAAATTGAAAAGAAGATGAGGGATTTCTTGTGTGAAGGAAGTGGTGAACAGAAGAAAGATCTCTTTATTTGCTGGGAAGTGGTGTCTGTGCAGTAATGGAACATTGTTGCTAAGAATTTTTCCTTGTTAGGAAAGTGATTATGGAGGTTTCCCATTGAGTGTGATTCTCTATGACACTCTATCATCAAAAGCAAGTATGGGGTGCGGGCGTATGATTGGGAATTCTTTGGGGTTGGTCAGGCCAATGAATGGGATTCGTTGGAGGTTGGTCTGAGATCTTCTTGATTCCCTTGGAAATTCATTTTTTAAGGTTCCTTTCTCTTTCCTTAATATACTTGATTCATTGTGGGTGATGGGGAATATATTCAATTTTTGGTGGATGTATGGAGGGGTGAGGATTCTTTTATCACTTGTTCCCTCATTTGTATTGTTTGTCTCGGGAGTTATAATGTATATATTGCTTATTGGGTTTCATCTAATTGGATTCCTACTTATTGGTACTTGAATTTTTTTAGAAATCTTAATTATTAAAAATCAATTGAGTTAGCTTGTTTGTTAGCTATTCTTACGGTGTTTCTTTGAGTCATGTGATAGTTGCGAAAAGAATGTGGTCCATCCATTCTTTCAAAGTATTTTCTTTTAATTTCTTTTTTTTGATGCTATCATTGATGATCCTAGTGTACCAATTCCCCTAAAAGTTATAAAGGTTTTACTTGGTCTAGGACTCGTAAGTAACTCAATTCTAATGACATGATTCAAAAAATTAAAACGAATTACCACCTACTTCCACAGTGGTGTGTTATGTGCAAGTGGCGAGGAACGCATTGATCATGGCTATGGCCTTATGGTGGAAATTGTTTCAATAGGCGGATGTTGATTGGGTAGTCTCATGATCATCTTCTAGTGTTCATATGCTTATCATCGGTTTTTGGGCCTTTGGATTGAATGAGCAGGCACACACTCCCTGAAGATGTGTAGTTTTTGCAGTGATTTGGTACTATGGTTAGAAAGGCAAGGCAATGTTTGAGGATATGTTAGAAGATATAGTGGTCTGTGGGACAAAATTTGTTATTCTACATTTTTTTGGGTATCGGCGTCCTTTCCCCTTTAAGGGAATACTTTTGTACATAATTTGAGCAATAGGGATTAGAGAGGCAGTGTGTGATATTGTTTTTTTTATTTTTTTTATTTTTTGGGTGGACTTCTTGTCTCTCAATTGTTTCTTTGTACTCTTTTTCTTTTCTTCAATAAATTCGTCGTTGCTCATTAAAAACATAAACATATTGTAATCTGTCCATGACTGATATAGTTGGCAAGGTTTGGTTATAAATACCATAGAATCCATAGATACTGTAATCTATCATGTTCTTTATCTTATATTGTAATCTGTCATAGTTGGATTTACTTCATTTAGTATTATATCTTATATCACTAAAAACCTCATGCTTGCCCCTTGAAGTTCTGTAACGTTGTTACGTAACGGTTGTGGTGATTACCGTCACCCGTTACGGCCGCTATAGCAGTGTGACGGAAATTCACATATTAATGGCCATTTCGGTGTTACATAAAGGCCGTAGCAGTACTGTAATGGCCGTAACGGCCTGTTACACACTGTTACACCATTTTATAATATTTGAATAACTTCCTTTACTAAAAAAAAAATAATAATAATAAAAGCCTACAAAAAAAGAACAAATACTCAAGTGGTTCAAGTGTAAAGAAAAAAATCTTATATGAATTTATTCTCTCTATAATTTTTTTTTAAATTTTATTTCATTACAATAGCATGTAAAATAAAATATATATAAACAGTAGTTGTTTTTGTTTTTATAATCATTTTATTTAATATTTAATTATAAATATTTTTTTATTTGATTACTGTAATGTGTTGTCTAAAAAATGTCTTTAAAAAACTCAAAAATATTTTTGTTTATGGCATAATTTTTATTTTTATTTTTATAATTATTTCATTTAATACTTAATTGTAAATAATTTTATTTAGTTACTTGTAAAGTGTTGTCTAAAAAAATGCCTCAAAAATAATTTTTGTTTATGACACAATTTTTATTTTTATAATCATTTCATTAAATGAAATTGTGAATATTTTTTATTCAATTAGTTTAGGTATTGGTCAAAAATAATTTGTAGACATTTAAAATCAATTATTCTTAAAGTCATTAACTATTGAAATAAAATGTAAAAAGCTCCTTTTATAGTGATTTGAAAATATGAAATATATTGGATCATACTTAAAAATTAATCAAAATCTATTTTAAACCCTAATAAATGTGATTCTAGAAAAGAAAAAAAAAAATATGCATATCGGTAAGCTTTCTTCAAATTAGTGTGAAAAATAAAAAAAAAATTACGGTTCCGGTTACCGCAACCATTACACTACGGCCTTTATACCCCGCCCCCGCAACCGTTACAGTGACCGCAACTGCTTTTTTGAAACCTTGTTCTGTAGTGTTGAGATGCACTTGTTGAGGAGGTAATGGACATAGGACAAGGCTGGAGGAGTGCATATTTGGGTTAGAGCCAAGTTGATCAAAAGAGAAAGAGAGGAAGATGTTTGCAATGACAGGTTCAGGAGTGTACTTTTATCTAGGGTCTCCAAGGCAGAGTGACTTGAGGCAGGCTTTCTGACAAGGCAAACTGTTCTATATATACCAGAGTCCAAGTTTTATAGTAACTAGTTGGGAAGGCCGGCATACTTGGTGAATCTAAATTGTCAGTTGGATGTGCCAGTTGGTATGTCAGGAATGGTCTTCAGAGCCAGCCACAGAGGTTTGCTAGTGCTCGAGTGTATGGGTAACACAGTGCAACATGTGTCCTGGAAGGAACTGTCTGCCTCATCCTCAAGGTCTTTAAGTGGGGTCATGTCTCATCGTACCCTAGCACTTGGTAGTTGTTGCATTGTATTTTATTTTATCTTTTTGTAGTGGGTAGACTTCTGTGCTGTAGCCGATACAAGTCTTAGGAAATTGCTTTCTTGTCTCCCTCTTGGAACTGACTTTCTTCTTGCTCTTTTTTCTCTACTCACTCTTATTTTTATAGAACCCTGGCACTATTTAAGTCAGTTTAATGCTGTTTTAGGCCTTCCTTTCCATATTTAATGTTTACAAATAAAATATTTTTTTGGGGCCTGATGCACTTTAATATAATCTAATATAATCTGTTTCTTTCTTTGTTTGCTTTGAAATCTATCCTCTCAATATTTTTATTAGTTCTAGTTTCGAGGACTGCATTTTGAGCATACAGAGGGAATTAGCTCACTTGGTACTTTTTGTGGCAGAACAGTTGGAACCATCTTTGTAGTTTGAGCATGGATAATATATTAGCAAAGGTTTATTTTTAATGCCTGTGAATTGAATGCCATGAATGAATCATGCTGTAGGATAGGAAACTTATTCCAAATCTGGAAGTATGGCTTTAGTATAATGCACTGTTGTACACTTACGGTTGAATCGGGTTTTTGTTTCTACCCATTGTAGATTGTAAAGATGGCTAAAAGAATTATCATTACTAGTTTATCTGTCAGATGCATTTGATCCTATAAGGTTTGTGCTGTGGTAAACAACTTTCTGGTAGTACATGGGTGAACCGTGAATGCTTACTATCTCATGAGTTAATGATGCATTTTGACTTTTACTATCCAAGTTTGCAATCTCTCAGTTTTTTGTCTATTTTTCAACAAAGAGCATCCTATGAGAATGAGATAAAGAGGAAAAACAGGCAGTGTAGCTGTATTGATATGTCTACATATATATATTTTTTTTGTTAATGTTTTGTTCTTCATCCGCTTGCAGAAGCAATTAAAGTAGAAATCGGATTCAAGAATCCGCTTCAAATCCCTATTTCTATCTCTAGTGTTTCCCTAATATGTGAGCATTCTGCAAGATCTGATGAAATTGAAGTTGGTAAGTTACTATTGGTGCCCATTAATTTATCCATTTCTGGTCATTTTTTTCTTTCTTTAGTTTTACTGTTGTTGGATTTTTTAAGCCTAAAAGGTAATTTTATTTCAATGCTGCAGATCCTAATAGCACAACTACTGAGAATCAGAATGATGACCAATTCAGAAAATTAGCCACTAGTGGGTATGTGTATAAACTTTAAAATTTTCCCCCTGAAATATCCTCTCTACTTATAAACATTTCTACACTTTGTCTTCATCTCAATTCCATGGTGCTTCCAATTGCTAAAGATAGTGCCACATGATAATTGCAGGGTATGTAGCTCAGAAATGTCCTCATTTACAGTGTCTGAGGTTGACATTTCATTGGGAGGAGGTGAAACACTTTTGGTGAGTTTTTCTTATGCATGGAGGACTTTCTTAATTCTCCCAAAACCTGGCACCCATTTGAATGACAGAATGTTGTGAATTTAACTGGTGCTTACTGCAAAATTCATTGTGCATCTTTCTCTTGTGTACATTGGTGTAGATTATGGTAGTTGTTGGTAATGGGTTTCCCATTCCTATGAAAGTTGACCTGTCATGAAACTATGAATGCATCTGATTTTATATATAAAATATGAATATATAATCAATTTGATTTCGTGGTTTTGACAGTTAATTAGCTACAAAATATTCAAAATTTGTTTATGTAATTGATATCTAGGGATAGTGATAGGATATGGTTTTGTTTCATATTCCAATGCCACTCTTTTGGATGGATATTGTTTACCTGTAGGTGGGGGGGCATGAACAGGTACGAGGTTAGTCAAGTTGCTAAGTTTGCCACGCCACTCTTTGTGATTATTCCATTAAAGAGGTCGGGCAAAATATAATACTATATATATTTTTTTCAAATTTCAATCCTAATCCGGAAACTGATAAATAAGTTTACTTTTTTAATTGTAAAGTGATTTTTTAATTAAAGTGGAATACTTACTTGATATGATTGAATTAGTAATCGTTATTTTACCATGCCTAGTTGAGTGTTCTATCGACTTTGTGGTTTACCTACTCTAGTCAGAACTCAGATGCCCTTACCAAGTTACCTATTAAACATGTTTTGTGTGTGTATGTGTTTCCTCTGTTGCAACCATTCATGAGATATTATTTTCTATTTCTTACTGGATGACCGAATTGTTTCTCTGTATAATTGGATGTTGCAACCACTCTATGCATCACTTAAATCTATGCAAATGATTTCTACTACTTAAAGCCTCCTTGTACACCTGAGAAATTGTATTGCAGTTGGGGTTTTTTGATTACCAATGGGAGTTTCAGTAAATTCTCCTCTCTTTTTTTCAGGCACAATTAACTGTTACTCCCAGACTAGAAGGCACACTGAAAATAGTTGGTGTAAGGTGGAAATTGTCAGGTTCAGTAGCTGGTTTCTATGACTTCAATTCCGACTTGGTAAAGAAGAAAGTTGCAAAGAAAAGAAGGAAAACTACACAGCCCACGACTGATAACCTGGAGTTTTTGGTGATTAAGGTACATAGTTTTTTCTTCTTCGCCTTTTTTTTTTTGTTTTCCCTTTCACTTTTGTCATACACAAACCGGACTTAGTTATAGTACTTATTTATTTATTATGTTTTCTATCTAACATAACTTCCTCTATGTCCAGACGCTGCCCAAGCTTGAGGGCTGCATTCGTCACCTTCCTAAAACAGTTTATGCAGGAGATTTACGGCATCTTGATTTAGTGTTGAGGAACCCATTCGAAACTTCTGTGAAGGTATGTATTCTGTTTAATTATCTCAACTAAAATAACTATGTTCACCTATGAATGTCATAGTCACTAATATGTAGTGTATGGTTGTGCCCTCATTTGGAGTATTATAATTGACCTTTAATCATCCAAAGTTGAATTAAGAGTTGGCCTTTTTTCCCCCCCCCTCACATACAATCTGCTTATTTTAAGAGCACCAAGGTGGGTCAACCCTTAAACATGTCAAGCATACAAGAGCTTCTAAGAACCGTACGTTGCCTAACACATAAGAAATTAACGAATGAAACAGTAGACAAGGGCACCCTCCTGATGACCGCAAAGCAATCAACTAAGCATCAATTGCATTAACTTGTGTTCTGGCAGCTCCCCTCTGTCAATGCTTTCTACAGAATAGGGTATCCACAATCCCAACCTAACTCTTCTATTGACCCTGCCACTTGACCTTTACTCTAATACCTCATTTATATGCTTTATGTGAGACAATGTGTTCCCTTGTGGACATCTAATGAAACTGGAATCAGTTAATTTATATTTCTTTTTCAAGTTTATGAGTCATGACATCTTTCGGCAGAGTATAAAGATGAAGATCAACCATCCAAGATTTCTAAGTATTGGAAACCAGGAAGTTATGGATATGGAATTTCCTGCTTGCCTAGAAAAGAAGATGAATTCTGCAGAGAGTGATACACGGGTTAAAACCAATTCTACATCAGACACAGTGTTTCTATTTCCAGAGGTCAGTATACAATATCTTATCTAGACTACATGTTGGCACTTTAACTCAATATGGGACAAGTCTTCATCCTTATTCATTTTCTTATTCTACTTCTGCAACCTCTCTCTCTCTCTCTCTCTCTCTCTCTCACTCAGGATGCACTAATTCATGGAGAAACTCCATTCATTTGGCCTCTTTGGCTTCGGGCTGCTACTCATGGAAACATTTCATTGTACATAACAATATATTATGAGATGGGAGATACATCAACCGTGATGAGATATCGCGTTTTGCGCATGCATTATAATTTGGAGGTATTCTCTTGGATGCAAAAGATTAGGATTTGATTACTTTATTGTTTTTTTCACATTCTGAATGCCAGAAATAGCTAAATAAGTATTACTCTTTCGTGACTATTAATAATTAATGAGAGCTATGTTATTCTAATGTTTGAATAAACTAATAGCTACATAAGGAATTAAATTTTTGAGCTGGGCCATGTATGTTTGTTTTAATTGGATCAGCTGAAAAAAAAAGTTGTCCTACTTTTTGGGTCTTCTGAAAATTAAGTTCTGTTGGTACTTCATGTGACGTTATATTGATTGATTTGCTTATGTGGCTTTCAATTACTCTACCAACTGTTTGTTGCTATCACTTTTTTTTCTAGTTATGTTGGACTTCGATATACATTTTTTTGAATGACTGATCAACTCAGCCTTGATACGTGTCCGTGCAATTGGAACTGTTCACTCATCCTGTAAATTTATCTTTTATAGGTGTTACCATCATTGGATTTGTCATTTCAAATTAGCCATTGTCCTTCAAGATTACAAGAGTTCCTTGTTCGGATGGATGTTGTCAACAGGACAAGTTCAAAGAGTTTCAAGGTTCATCAATTATCATCTGTTGGAAATAAGTGGGAAATCTCATTGCTTCAACCTATTGATAGCATTTTTCCTTCGGAACTCCTATTGGCTGGTCAAGCGCTGTCATGTTTTTTCAAGCTCAAGGTTGGTATGAGATAGTGCACCTTCATGTCCATTGGTTTATTAGTATTTTTGTCTTTGCCAGGGAACAAAGATTTCATCGTTTCCTTTTTGTCTTATACATACTATTCTTCTCATGTTGCTCCTCCTTAGTGGTTACTCTTCATTATTATTTTTTTGTGGTAGTGGGAAAAATTTATTACCAAAAAATACAAGATGTTTACATATAGGCTTGAAACACATCCGACAAGGCTACACAAAACACACTCCTAAATCTCTCACAACCTGAGACTAGGCAGTAGCAAAATATACAGAACACTTATCCTCTCACTGCCTTTCCCCAACTCTATCTTGTTTAGGAATACTTGACACTTTGTTGGTAGTTGTGAGACACGGTTTCTTACAAATATAACTGGCAAAGGAGGGCAGGCTTCAGAGGACAAGATGTTCAAACCATCTATGCCTTTCGTGCTTGCAAAATCCAGACTACGCCTTACTACATCCTTGCATTTTTTAACACCCACACTCTAACCTGTTCTACCCCCTCACTCCTCCCTCTTCTCTGTTCCACCATTAGTTGCAGGCAAACTGTTACTATCACACATTTCTGCTCTAAATCCGTGATTTCATGGTTTAGAGTAAAAGTGTTATTAGAATCTCATTCCCGTCTAGATAGAATCACAATTCCAACTTAGACGTATCAATCCCAAATAAATAAAAGAAAAACTACCAATATAAAAGAAAATATGTGGAGAAGAAATATTTGTTACAGATTCTGGTTTTCCTTTTAGGAATTAAAGGATGTGGATTTATAATTATAGATCTTTCAATTTGGGGTTGCTAGGATTGAAGAGTGAAGATATATGTTATGGGTAATTAATTATTACTTTTTTAATGAGAATTTTCTATGCTATGTTTAACAGTAGGTCCTAGTGTAATGTAGACATTTAACATTCTCAGTGTGATTTCCACTAATTAATGAGAGGCTTTTCCTATGTTAACCCAAAAACTTTACAACACTCAAAGATTTTCCCTAAGATCACCTACAACCTGTACAATCACAGATACAAGTTAAACAATTGGGTTTTCTTGACTCAACCCAAAACCAACAATCACTAAGAAACACAACTTCGTAACACTTAACTAAGATGTTCACCAAGAGCTACCTTATGATGTCTCTATGTGAGACCAAAGTATAGGGGTGTGTGGGTGACAATAGTGTATACAAACAACAATGTATAATACTCGGATGAAAATAAGTGACTTGGTATTTAAAGTTTTCGCAATCAACAGCTAGGTTTTGGAAACTTCCTAGTATGGCCCATTGGCCCGACCTACTAAAAGCCTTGGTCCCCCCACCACCTTTGGGAAAAGAATCAAGATCTAATTGGGTCGGCTCATGCCAAATGTTAGCTGACCCTTCCCAACTGTAGAGTGATCCACGTTCTGGATCTCAACATGTGTTGGCCCAAACCATATGTTTGGTTGGCCCACAATTTGGTCTGACATATTGTTCCAATCTGAACCCTATATGGCCTACCACCCTATGTGGTTGTTCGCCACTGACCTAAACTACCTTGGTTGACCAACCTCCAAAGCTGGTCAACCAAGATGACCAAATGACCAGTACTGTCCATTCGTCAAGGTCTTCTTAGTCCTAGCCTTGTCCAAAACATTCTGGTCTTGAAGCTCTTCCATAGCATCTTTCATGCCGATGAAACTCACCCATAGCTCTTCAAACTTCCAAGGCTTTAGGGCTATGCCGAATGTGGTCTCCTAAATGGTAGTGTACCTAAGGTGCACATTATATGGTCATGAAATTGCCAACTTATGGTAGTCCCAACACCAACACCATCCACCAATCTCAGGGAGCTCTCTGCAATCCTCTTCCTTCCGACATCTCAGCGATATAAACATGGGTTTTATGTGATTACATATGTATCACAAGTTATCAATTATTTAGTTATCTTTCAACTTAAACCAGATTTTTTGTATAAGAAAAAATTTCAACTTCACCAAATTAGTTATTATTTTCTTTATATATATATATATATATATTTTCTGTTATTAAGTTACTTTGTGCTCAGAATGGCAGGAATTCTGTAATTGATAAAGATGAGGACTCTTCTATTTCCACTTTGGAGGGATCTGATATCAGATTGAGCTGTAGGAGCAATGAACCACTGTTTGATATATATAGGTCTCCTTTGGTTGATTTCCACCATTATGAGAGAGTGCACCAAGGAACGGCTCAGGTTGATTACTTTCTTGCAATATCATATGTTTAATGTGATAATTATGTGTAACAATTTTTCTTTTTATCATCATCATCATCTGTTGTGGCCCTATACCAGAACCCTATTGGGTGTGTTGTCCGAATCTTGTTTCACTGTATCATACTACAAAAAGTAGGTCATTTAATCTGTTTATGGAGAAATTTATATGAAAGCTACAGGTTCTTAATATTTTTGCATGCACTGAAATATTTTCTATTGGGCAATTGATGCCAGGGTGGGCAAGCAATGACCAGCTGAACTACGATATTGTCTATACAAAGTATGACTTATTGGATGATAAGCTATCAAGCATTGTTCCTTTTATTTATTTTTATTAAACCAGTTAGCTAGGAAGTGCGGACACACACCTCTTTGGCTAGTGTTTGTGTCCAAACCTATGTTGTACACAACACACATTTTAGGCTTTTCAAAATACGCAAAGGGCTTTTTATTCCCAATTATTTTTCCAAGATATAAACATGGAAAATGAATACTAATATTTTATTTCTTGCCTCGTCCCTTCATGTTTCTGCCCTGATTTTTTTTTGAAAATTTTCGTGGCAGCACATTGATATCTTGTCGTGTCCATATCAGTGTTTCTTTTGGTGCTTAGCACTGCATATTGAGCTTAGGAGCTCTGCTAATTTGCTGCTTTATTGTCACACTGAACTTATTTTAATTGGATCAGGAAAATCCAAATACAGTTGACTTCATATTGATCTCTCGGCCAGAGAGGAGTGAAGGTGACTCTGAGCAACCCAACAATCTCTTCTCTCATCATGCATGTCATTGCAGGCAAAACTCTTTACTTTATTATGTCTTTACCGTGAATAATTGGATTCTACATATTCTAAGTTTCTCTGTTGATATTTTAGTTCTTGCCTTTGACTAATAAAGAACGTGTTCAATATAATTTTTCTTGGTTCCTGTTTCCATCTCTCTTCTTCTTCTTCTTCTTCTTTTTTATTATTTTTATTTTTTAATTTATTTCAATTCTGTTTACAGTATTGCAAATACAAGCCCAATATGGTGGCTAATGGAAGGCCCACGGACCATACACCATAACTTCTCTTCTTCTTTCTGCAAAATAAAGCTTAAGATGACCATCCACAGTTCTTCTGATGCTGTTGCATCAATTCGCATTGAGACATCTGATTCCACCTCTAGTGCCAATACAACTTCAGCTCCTTCTGGAAATGAAGCTGGGTGGCATGATATATCTCTGCTGAATGATGTTAAAGTCACATCCGATGTCCTCGGAACTCGAGTTGGGAAGTCACTTCCACAAGAGTGTGTTTCCCCATTCATTTGGTCTGGGGCGAGTTCTACCCGATTCAAGCTCGAGCCAATGTCCACAACCGAAATTCCTCTCCAGATATGCGTCTTTTCGCCTGGTACATATGATCTGTCTAATTACATTCTACATTGGAATTGTTTACCCTCAAATGATCAAGTAAATCAAAGGGCTGGAGGAACAAAAAAGTCTTCAGGGACGTGCCAAGGGCATCCGTATTATCTTACAGTGCTGCAATCATCTTGACCCTTTATCTGGTATGATTCGCCTTTCTACAATTTGCGAAATATCATATCTTGTTTGTATTAATTTCTGTTACCTTTAGTTTGTAAATTATATTCTTGTGATACATTTTATACGACAGTAGGAATTATGGAAAAAGGGGTGGAAAAACAAAGAAGAGATGAGAAAAAGAAAAGAAAATGGAGCAGATTATTTTTTGTTGTTTACATAATAAGAGCGATGAAATTGAGTTGATTCGGTTACCTTTTTGGTATACTCACCTTCACTTTTAACTAATGATAGATGGCTTGTGTTTGTCAATTCAACTTTCTAGATCATTAGTGGCGGTTGCTGTCATATTGATTGTTTAAATTTTTTTTTCTTTTTTTGGGGACCAAGTCTTTTATTTGTTTTTATGAGATTGAATATCCAGATGAAGACAGTACAGGTCACAAATTGTGAAAAACTGATCATGCAGGGAAGTATTATTTTAGAATCTACTTTAGGCTCATATCGGAAAGTTTTTGGTATTATGATTTGAGTAGACGAGAGGCTCGGCTTTAGTTTAGAGTGCTTTGTACTCTTAATATTTGAGCACACTCGATTACCCTTATCTCACCGATAAACTCTTTCTCTCTCTCTCTGATACTGCCGATATTATGTCGCCAGATGGTTTGTCCAAGAAAAAAAAAATATTGAAAGCATTGTTAGGGCTGTAACAATTGACATCCATGGATGTTCTGTACTTAAAAACCATGGATGACTTTGTTGATTTAATGACAATCCTGAAATTTTCACCCCAAACATGTGATGATATAACTCCCATTTCTTTTGGCAAGTAGGCATTGGTTTAGGTTAAGTGTCAATTTGGTTTGTAATTACTCGGAAGGTTTGAATTCAACGAATTTAGATTACCAACGATTGAATTTGAATCAAGAGCTCTATTTTGGTTGTAGGTCGTTGATTTATGGTCCATGTGATTTTTGCTAATACGTGACTTTGATCATGTCAAATGAGTTTTGAAAAATTAGGTAATTTGATGTATTTATTTGTAAAATGCTGAAATATGATGTGTTCGGTTGAAGGATTTGAGGATAGATTTAGAAAAAGAAATGGAAAATGTAAGTAAAATGTGAATAAGATTTATATAATAAAGCATGACATTTTTGAATCTTCAATATATTTTTATCCTATTAGGGCATTTGGGTGGCTCAGATCTGTTCAAGTTATAAAATAATGGTTGAGATATATTTTTCAAAAAATGTCTTACATGTACATTTTTTACTTTTTCGCTTCACTCTCTTACTTTTTCCTTTTTTCATCCATCTTTCCATGATCCAACCTTTTTCCCTCTTTTCTTTTTATTTTTTTATTTTCTCTCATTTTTATTTTTCTCTCTATTTGTTTTTTTTTTTATTTTTTATTTTTTTTGTTCAATATATTTTACACATATTTCTATACAATGAATGTATGTCCGTAATACACTTAGGGCATTACGGGCATACATACAATTTTCATATAATTATATAAGCAAAACAATATTGTATGTATGCTCGTGGAAATTGTATATATGTCAGTACAATTTATCTATCTAGTTATATATTATATAAGTAAAAGTGAGTTTTCGTAAGGAGTTTTGTGAGAATTTCAAAATTTTGTAATAAATTTGTGAATTTATCAAATTAAAAAATAAATTTAAATAGTGTTAGGATTATAATTATATTTTAATCTTAACATTATTTATACCGTGACTTCAGGTATAGGACATACGTTAGTATACTTATATTTCACTTAGGCCTTCGTTTGGGAATAGGTTTTTTTAGTAATTTTTGGACTTTTTGGTTAAAATATGATGTAAAAAAATTAGTATGTTTGGGATGATTTTTTTATTTTTTACCAAAAATGTGTAAAAAATAGAGACAAAATGAATTTTGACTTTTGGTATAGAAGTTAGTTTTTTGATTTTTTTTAATGACTTTTTAGCTTTTAGGTTAAAAAATGATATTGGCAAACAAGGCCTTAGTTTCACACATCGTTTTTCTTTCTCTTTTTAAATTTTTTTCCAAATCCTTCAACCAAACACATCGTTAAATGAAATTAGTGTCACCAAAATTGGAGGCATTCTTAGAAAAGTGAGGGATACAAAGGAAATATCGGGGAGGCCACTAGTTTGGTAGTGCATAATACAAGTCTCTTCGAGGGCCAGTGGTGAAACAAATGGGGAAAAAGATGTATGTAGGGCTGCAAACGAGTTAAATTGAGTTGAATTTTAATAAGTTTAGACTTATTTATTAAAATTTTAACGAATTTGAATTTAAGGTTGGGCTCAATAAAAATTTAACGCACTAAGCTTGAGTCAAGTTGGTTTAAACTTTGACTCGAGCTCGAGTCTGTTCACGAGCCTTAACGAGTCAAAAAATTTCTAAATTTATACCATGTATGAGACTAAAGTTACAATTAAAATTTTGATTATATAATTATATATAATATATATAAACATTCTAAAAAAAATTAATATTTTATCAAAATAATAATATCTACTATCACTATTTTATAAATGTACTATTTATAATTAATTATAATTTGCATTTATATTTTTTAAATACATAAATAATATATTTATCTTATTTTTTATATATATTTTTATATTATTTAATATATAAATAATAAATATTAAACTAATCAGCTAATAAATTAAATTTACGAGTCAAGTTTTAAAATATTTAAGTTTATTTATTAAAAATTTAATGAGCTCCCACAAAGTCGAATACAAAAAAATAAAAATAAATAAATTAAGTTCAAACGAATTTTTATTTAATTAAATTTGAGTGTGTTCAAACGATTCTCTTAATTTGCTGCAGGAGACTCTTCAATGCTCTTTTTGAAGGCATTTCCACTGTGTTTGGATATTTTTTTCTTCATAAATTATTACTATCCAACAAAGTCAACATCGGAACAGTTTTTTTTTTTTTTTTTTTTTTTTTTTCCACCAAGAACTTAACATATGTAAAAAGTTATTGTAATGATGCCTAGGGATGCGAATACATGACACAAAAACTGAGACACACCACCAGGTTGAATTTAGGGATGTGGACTCCGCATAGCAGTATGGGTTGGCCTTTTAATGTCTCGTGTTATGTGATAAAAGAATTATTAATATTCAATTAATTTAATTTTTTAATTAATGTTAAATTTTGTGTTCTTCATTTTATTCATAACTCGTTTGGGAAGTTAGGTTTAGAGTTTTTTTTTATTAAAATAGTCACAAAAAAATAAAATAAGTTTTTTATTTTAGTAAGATAAAATATCATATCTAATCTATAATTATTATATTTTTTTTTTCATAAAAGTCAAAAAATCAAAAAATTCATCTCAAATGAAACTTTTTAACTCCAGATTAAAATAATTAAAAAATTAAAAAGTCAACCCACTTCCTATATGAACCCTCAAATTTGGCAACAAAATAATCTCTTATAAGGTAAATTATATTTTGCACTCTTACACTTTATATCAAGTCTCATTTTGACTCTTACACATAAAATTATAGCAATCAATCATCTACACTTTTGGTCAAATCTCACTTGATCCCTACACATGAAATATAACAGTCGACTCTTTGTATTTTTGGTCAAATATCACTTTGCTCTGTACACAAGTGTCAATATCCTCCTTTCTATTACTCAATTGTTTAAATTTTTAATAGAATTTAGTCATGTGATAACAATGTGACCACGACATGAGGATAAAAAAGGAAAATCATCTACATTTTTCACTAATACACACTTTATCTCAAAATTTACATTAAAATATGACTGTATTAGACTAAAACAAAATGCAGATTGTGAACAATTAAGAAGATGATTTAGGATTTTGCAAAAATTAGAATCGTAAAACTCTGTTTTTCATGGTAACACAGTCTTTTGTTTATTCATCTTTCTTTTTCTTTGATTTCTTTTTCACATTTTTATTTATTTCAAAAGTTCTACTTTCTTACCTTTTTGTCTCAATTTTTACCAAACGAACATATATATGTATATATTGTATTACATAACTTTTATGTACTTATCACGTAGGACAAAGTGTATTGATAGAAAATATAGATGATTTTCCGATGAAAAATTATTTGTCCCCCTAAAAAAATCCCCCCTAATCCCCCTAATGCCCAAAACGACGTTGTCATTTTGGGCAACCTTTTTTTTTTTTTTTTTTTTTTTTTCGGCCTTGGTATGAAAATTAGGGGAATTAGGGGACCAAAAATTAGGACTCCCTAGCACAACCCTTTTCCGATTATTCTTATTTCGTAGCCACATTGTTGCTCACAAAACTACCCCAAAAAAAAAAAAAGAGTTAAAAGTTTATTCTAAATGATATTTTCTTAATCAGACTAAAATAGTTTCAAAAAATCAAACTAAGAAATTTCCTCTCAAACGAAGCTTTACTCTCCTGTTGAATGTTATCTTTTCATATAATTATGGATAAAAGAGGTGATATATAAATAAAAAATTATACATGCAGGATTTTCATATAGAAAAGTGTTACCTAAAATTTTATTTCTTATTTTATTTTCTCATTTTAAGACATAAGTGAGTCTCATATACATTTATGAATGTGAGTCTTATTATTGTGTCTAAGAATAAGAAATAAAATAAGAAGTGAGATTATACATAGGGGTGCTTGATAATATAATTCAACACTTAAAACTGAATTGATTAAGTGATAATCAATTAAGCCCACTTGATAACTATAATTGATATTACTTAAAAATTTAATTATCTCTTACAATGTAGGTTAAAATTTAAGAAAATTTTAAGTCTTACCAAACTTAGTTAATTCTGATTGAATTTATAAATATTAAATATAAATACCGATATACACTATTATAAACTTACTAGCACTAGCACCATGCCACTGCCACCGCCACCGTCATTGCCATCGCCATCGCCATCGCCATCGCCATCGCCATCGCCATCGCTACTACTACCACTACTATCATGTCGTCGCTATCGCTACCGCTACCACCACCACCACCACCAACATCACCTACTACCATCACTTTTATCACCATTGTCATTATTACCACGAGCATCTCCATCATTTTACTACTGTCATCGCTATCACCACTACCACACCACTGCCACTGTTGATACTGCCACCACTGCCACCACCATCATGCCACTCCACCACAGCCACCACCATCACATTAAAAAAATTAAAATATATAATTTAAAAATAATAAATTTCATATTCTATCATATACATATCAAATAATTTATTTTTAATTGAGCACTTAAATTTTTATCAAATAATATTTTAACTTAAAAAATTCAGTATTTAATTTTCAATACTTAAGTTTTAATTTTTAATTTTATCAAATATCACCATAGTATTAATGGAGACTTTTTGCCGTAATAACAAAAATTATTTATTTTTATAATAATATTACCTTAATAATTTTTATGAATTTTTTTTTATTTTATTTTATTTTTTTTTGGTGGGCATGAATTAAGTTGTGTAAGAAGGAAAGGAAAAAGAAGAATAATTGTATAAAAAGTGACGTTTTGATTGAAACAAAACAATTCGCTATTGTTAATTTGTAGGCCAGCAATGACAATAGGCCAACCTCCATTTGCTAGTTTCACATCATATATCTCTTTGCAATTTTCTTTAATTGACTTCTCTTTTATAATTAAGCCAAACTTCTATTTTTATTTTTTCAAGGCATATATTATTTTGTTTTGAAACAAATAACTAAACTTTAAAAAAATAATAATAATAAAATACAAATACACCTATGAAGTATACTTAAAATATAAATTATTCCTTATAATTTGAAAAATTACAAATACACCTTTATTAAAATTTTTTATTTAACAGAATTAACTAAAAAAAATAAAATTCATAATTGATCTCCTATAGAATAATAAAATTACCTAAATTATTAATTGAAACATACGTTTAATATCATTAAAAACTGTTAATTGACTTGATAATTTATTAATAAAAGGGGATAATTTATTATGAAATTAGAAACCTCAGAAGGTGAAATATAATTTTTAAAATTATAAAAAATGATCCATATTTTAATCAAATCTCAAGAGATGTATTTATAATTTATCCAAAAAAAATATATTATATATATAATCAATCAACACATGTACATAAAATAAGATTCCATAAGGAGATATACTACATCCATATCGCAAGTATTCAAAATGATAATCACAAAAAAATAAAATAAAAAATAACAATAATAATCTAAACTTGAATGAGTCCAACCAAAACCTGACCAATCACCCACCACCACGCCCAGTCAAATTTAGCCTCTTCAAAAAATACAACTTAACAATCCCTTCAAAATGAAAAATGAAACATAGAGGTAATATTATAATGCATCGACGTGCAAAACAAAACCATGCACCACCCGACGGCGTGGCATTATTGTTATTTTTATTTTTTCCGAGGAAGCACAATGGGAAGCACCACAACGAGGATGACAACCAAGAGTATGATAATTCCAATACAAGTCCACTTCCTGGTATTCTTCTGGTGCCTCCTGGCCACACCAAGCTCCTGTGCTCCAACTCTGACAAAAGAGCTAGCCCTATTCACCTGATTCTCAATATCATCCAATTGCTCTCCTTGAGTCTCCACAAGCACTGCCATGTCCAGAAAAACTTGATGCAATTCCTTCAGATTCCTCTCCATCTCTTTCACTCCTTCATGCCTCTCTTGAATCTCCATTATCGTCTCCATCACTCTCCCTCTCCCTTGCTCCTGAATCGCCTTCTGCAAAAACGTCTCGCTCTCTCCCGTCGCAATCAACCGATCGATCGTCGATTCATCCGCCTTTTCACCTGTCACTGTGTAGTATCGTCGTTCAACTGTCTCTTTGTACTCAGCCGTGATTAATTGCCGGATATCTGTGAAACTATTCATCGAATCGTTCAGTTTTTTGCGGAGCCCGTTCACGACCGAGCTGCGTGTGCGATCCGAGGAGCTGCCGGGGCCGCACCCAGGGAGGCTGCGGTTGGCGGCGTTGTTGCGATCTAGGGCTTCCAGCCGGACTTTGATGAGTTTGGCCTTTTTCAGAGCTGATGCGACGTCGTTGTCCATTCGAGATCGTAGATCTTTCACTGCTTTTGCGCTGTGGAGTGTTTTGCTTTGTTCGTGAGAGGTTTGGAGGTTGTGGTAGAGAGTTTCGAGGTCTCGGAGATCGTCTTTAATGGCTTCTACGTCTTCGAAGAACTTGTCGAGATTCACAGCTCCTCCTCCGCCGGTGGTGGTGGAATTCGACATTTGGACATTGCCTGGAGAGCCCTCGCTCCGGAACCGAGAGAATGAGCCTGAAAACAGATCGTTCATCTTGATTCTGCAAAATTCAGGTATCAAATTCTATAATTCCTATATATATATGATGATGATGAAATTGTGGGTTTTTAGGAGAGAGAAGTGAATTCAAGGGAAATGGAATTGGGGTTTTGTAGAGAGAGAGAGAGAGAGAGAGAGAGAGAGAAGGTGGGTTTCTGGATGAATATGAGTGCCGGCTTGATAGTCAAATAGGTCGCTGGTTCAATAACTGAGGAGAGAGGGACAGAGAGAGAATGGTCAACTGATGGTGATGAGAGAGTTTTACGAAAGGGTCATAAGAAAGGGTCATAGGAGAGGGCTGAGCTTTACGCGGAAAAGAAAATTGAGAAATTTCGCAGAAACAGAGGTCTTTTGCGTGTTAACATTAATTTGAAGGAGAGGACGACGAAGAAAAACAGGAAAAAAAAAAAAAAAAAAAAAAACTAAAAAAGAAGTAGAATACAAAGAAAAATGATTTGGAGTTCTAAAAAGTGTCCCCTAATCCCCTTAATTGTTTCCTTATTTTTTATTTTTTTATTTAATATAAAAATTAAGAGGATTAGAAAGATATTTTTAGGGGATGTAGCAAGGTCAGAATACAAATTAGCAAAACTAGAGGTAAAGCATTTATGTACATACAAATTAACAGTATGTCCCACGTTTTTTTTTTTTTGAACGGCAGTATGTCCCACTTTTTGCTAGAAAGTTGTTGGAAAATGTCATACGACTTAAACTTTTTATTAAATATTTTATATGAGTTTTTGAAATTTATAAGATATTTGATTATTTATTTTGTAAAATATTTTGTATCCATAATATTATCCAAAGTTATTTCCCATTTTATGTTTAATTTTTGTATTTTTAGCATTATTATTTTACAAAATATTTATCAGATACGTGTGTAATATGATATATTTGGTAAAAATGTTAGGGCTTTTAGCATTATTCTATAAATTAATGATTGGTTTAGGAATATGCTATTTTAATAATTTTTTAATTTTTTTGACTAAAATTTTGGTTTGGAAATATGCTATTAGTTGGTCGTTTCACACACCAAATATAAACACTAAACTATATCAAATTTCTTAGAATAATAGTAAATTCAGGAATCGATCCACAGAGATAATTGTTAAATTGAACTAATTTAAATGTTAAATGTTAAATTTCTGAATTAATTTTGATAAAAAGATTAAGAGATATTATGACTAAACGAGAATTAAATGAAATTAAAAAAATTGAACTGACAATTAAAATTAGGATTTGAGATATTGATTTTTTGAAAAATCTTATGGCAAATAATTCATCACTAACCATATAAATAAGACTTAACATTGGTCATCAATTGCAATCTGGTTTGAACTATCCAATATTTCACAACTACAAGTTTGAAACATAGATCAAGAGAATGGTTGTGTTTAACGTACAGGGACGCGTTATATCAAGTAGCACGAGATGTTTGCTCTAAACTACGGCACCAATACGACCCGTCTTTCGTAGCAAGACTTGTCTCATACTTTGAACACAAATACAAAGAAAACTAATGTATGTAAAGTATTAAACAATCACAGAGAGTAAAATACTTGAAGAGATGAAAAAAAAAATATTATAAACTGCTAAAACATCCATACATTCATTCAAACAGTTTCACAATCAAAACTTAAGAAAAATCCCTTTACATGGTTAGGGTTTCATCAAAATTCTAAAATTGGAAGAAGAAGAAGCCACCAAATTCCTTTAGTTCAAACCCTAGCCTCTCTCTTCCTTTTCTCTGAAATATTTTCGAACCCGTAGTCAGCCCCTTTTTTTTCTTTTTATTCCCAGCAAAAAAGCCTAAAATTTTCATGCACGCAACCCTAGGTGGGTCACTCGAGCGGTGGTGGGCCACACGTGCGGTGGAGCTTGTCGGCACATGCAGTGAGGTGGAAGGCCGGGATTTTTCACTCCTCGCCCGGAGAATCTGTTTTCGCGCGCCTCTTTGCTTGAATTTACATGTTGCCTGCCAAATCTGTATAAGTGCACAAAACACATCATCTCCACCAAATAAACAATATTGAAAGACTAAAAATGTAACTTAAGTGACCTCAATACAGTACTTTTCGGCCTATATCAGTTATTTTCATAATTTTTTAATTGTTTGACTAAAATATATGGTGAAAAAAATTAGTATGTTTAAAATATTTTTTAGTTTTTTACAAAAAAAAATAAAAAATCAAAGATTTCTTCTTATTTTTAGTTATTTTTTTATTTTTTTTATAATTCTTTTAACTTTTTTGCTATTATAAGAATTTTCAAACTTACAAACAAAAGCTTATAAAAAAATTAGTGGGATTTGGGGAAAACTGTCTATGACTGAGTTTTTTGTTTTTTCTTTGAACAAATAAATATAGTTTGTTTTGTGGCCCATTTTTGTGTTTAGACTTGGTTTGTGTTTCGATTAAAAATTTATGTAGGAGTTTGTCGAGAAAAATGAAATAAAATTTACTTCTATTTTATTAAAAAAAAATTATTTTATAATTTTTTAATGAGTTAATTATCTAAAATCGTGTTTATAAATGTTATGGTAGTTTAGATCCTATTTAAGATTTTTCGAACCAATAAGTCCTATTTAGTAAAATTGAGAATATTATCAGTTTTTTTCAATTTTTAAAATTATAAACATTATTAATTTTGCATAGTAATATTTTAGATAATTGTTTCACTAACTAATGAAGAAAAAATAGAGCATGAGATTAAACGTTTTTACTCTTCTACCTATTAGTTTGATTTAATAGTTTTTTTCAATTGTAAAACTGAGAACATTATCAATTTTTTTCATTTTTAAATTTTTTTTTCCCAGTTTTGCACATCAATGTTCCATTATCATGCTCCTTTATAGACACAAATTTTTTAGTTTTACATAAAAAAAATAATTTAGTTTTTTTCAATTTTTTCAAAAACAATTATTTTTTTTTTTTGCAAATAATTGTTTTTTAGTTTTTTTTTATTTGAAAATGGATATTTTAAAGTTTTGAAAATCAAAATAAAATGTCAAATCATCATGTTCCTTTATAGATAATCATAAATGATGAACAATCATTGTTTGAAATATAATTCTGACTATTAAAAATTTAATGGGATTTGAAGATTAAAAAAATCTTCATTAGGACTTAATAGAGTATAAATTCATAAATTATGACTTATGTATAAATATCTCATTTTTAATCTAAATTCATGATTTAAAAACAATTTTATTAAAACTTGATTTAGCTTGTCTCTAGATCTCAAAAGAGGAATGGACTATCCAAACTATGCTAATGGGCCAACTATTGGATTTCATTTTGATGATCTAATTGATTAATATTTTAAGCCCCTATATGCTAATCGTTTAAAAATTAAATTGATTTGATAATTTTAACTACGGTCCACACGATTTCATCACATTTGCTTTGAAGGAAAAAAAAAAAAAAGGCAATAAATATATTTTGAAATTCTGATAATTATTAATTTTGTATGGCCTTCTATGTGAAGCATCTACGGAAAAAAATTAGGTGAATTCGACAATTATATTTTTTTTCTTCATTTTATTGTATTTATTTTTAAAAAAGAAGACAAGTATGTTTTAGAAAATAAACTATCACTTTTTTAGAAACAATTGTAATATCTAATTTTTTTTCATTGATATTGTGAGGGGAGAGTTGCATTGGACTGTACGGCCGAGCAATGATGACGGCAGACTTGACGGGGTGTTCGGCGCCGAGCTAACCCTCACGACGGCGCGGTCAGCGAACTGGCTTGCACGGTCGAGGAAATCGACCGATCAGGCG